>CM062230.1:12385924-13010549 GCA_031216235.1 Syzygium jambos | reverse complement strand
TACAACACCTAGACGAAACTTTGCCGTGTTTCACTGGACATAACTGGGGTGCGGGTCGGAAAATCGAACCACTTTAGAATCAACATCTGACATCAAATACCACCCGCCTGAGTGGCGCTGCTGGAGCGCGCTCTCTTCCTTTCGCAAAAGGTTGAATGTTCAAATCCCGAGCGCCGCAGGGTGACTTAACCGGTGGCACGTGTGTGGTGGCTAGCACGTGTCGCCCCCAGGGTTTACTTCCCGGCTGTCAGCCGTGCGGGGGTTCCCTGGGTTATAAAAAAAAAAAAAAACATCCGACATCAAATTATAAATTGAGCACAATATCTTTGAGTTAGATAATGGAATTTTTCATGGTTTGGATTTCCCGGACACGGCTTGTCCACAACATAAGTTCCCCTTAGATGTGCTCTTTGAGTTGTGTATTTCTTGTACTTACCAAATTATTTGAGTAAGAACTCTTCTATTCGGCTGATTGTGTTTTCACGTGTGCATTAAATCTGTTCGCTGAAAGACATCAAAAACTTTCATACCAAATGGGACGTTGTACCAATGTCTACATGACCCAAATGAGGAGCTTCAGGTGCCATGGAACACACGCCTATGAGTTGCAACCGAAATCGATGGAGCCTTATCCTACTTGCATTCGGCAGCTTCTATACCTATTTATCATCGAGATATCAAGTTCACCAATATCCTCTTAGACAAGAAATATCGGGGCAAAAGTGGCGGATTTTGGCACTTCCAAATCCGTTTCTCTCGATCGAACTCACGTCACCACATTGGTGCGGGGGACTTTTGGATACTCGGATCCAGAGTATTTCCAAACAAGTCAATTTACAGAAAGAAGCAATGTGTACAGTTTTGCAGTGGTCCTTGTGGAACTCTTAACAGGACGAAAGCCAATCTCTCCATTGAGTGAAGAAGAAGGGAGAAACCTCTTGGCGTACTTTACAATTTCTATGGAGGACGATTCTGTGTCCGAAATGGTTCATGCTCAAGTTTTGAAGGAGGGTAAGGAAGAAGAGATTACAGCAGTTGCTAACCTCGCAAGAAGGTGCTTAAACTCCATTGGGAGGAATCGGCTAACATGAAAGAAGTGGCAATGGAGTTGGAGAGAATAAGGAGGCTACGAAATCCTTATGATTTCCAACAAGATCAAGAAACGGTCGAGGCCACTGAATCTCATGATGCAAGTTTCACATCTAGCAAGTGTTATTACGTGGACTTAGACGTAACAACATTTTCGGATGTGCAGCCATTCACACATTGTGAAACATGGTGAAGGCAGCTCTTTCCGGCATTATCGCCCGCAAGAATGTCTAGCTATACATGCAGAGACAAGCGGCGCCGAAATTGATCCTTTCCGTTCATGTATCATGAAAGGGTTTATTGTGTCTTGAGGATCCATAAATACTTTATTGTAAGGATTACGTTAGAGTTGCACTTGTACTCTTGGGAACAAGCGTCCTACTTGTATCAACCTTTCGTCTGTTCGATTAGCTGGTTATTTATCAGTGTTGAAAAGAGCTGTGATTCGATTTCAGTTCCAGAAATATGATGCTGTCAATTTTATCAAAATAATCAATCTCAAATCTCGAACAAGTGCATGATCAAACGATACATCTAAGCGTACAATGCATGAAAATTCTTCCTTTTTACCACTTAAATAACAATAATTAAGGGACTCAGCCCACATCCCTTCCGCCATATGTTAGGGTCGATACACATACCAAACGTGCTGGAACCACCACCGACATTAATTAGTATCATAGTGCTTGTTCTAGGAGGGACAAACGCTGCCATAGTACGCTCCCCTTTAACCTACATGGTTCTTGAGGTCCAACGTTACAGGTCAGTTGGATTTGAGATTGAATAATACGATTCCAGTGGTGTTGGATTGGGGGATTGACACCAACTTTGCACTCGAGCTTATCTATAGCTTTGGAGTTGTCCTTGTTGAACTCTTAATGGTACAAAGCCCAGTCTGGTTGCTGAGGGAACAAGAACGAAGAAGCCTGGCGACCTATTTCATAATTTCAATGGAGGAGAATCACCTGTTCGACATTGTGGATGGTCAAGTTTTGAATGAAGGTAAGAAAGAGGAGATTCCATCGGTTGCTAATCTAGCAAAAAGGTGCTTGAACTTGAATGGGAGGAACCGGCCTACAATGAAAGAGGTGGCAATGGAGTTGGAGGGGATAAGGAAGCTCTAAAACCCTTCGGATATTCAGCAAAATCAAGAGGACCGTGAGGCAACTGAATCTTATACTACTGCTTTTAAATCTAGCAAGTCAAACATCGACCCTGATGTCATTACATTTTCGGATGTGCAGCCACTCTTACCTAGTGAGACGTGGTGAAGATCATTTTTGTCTCTCATTCTTATGAGTCATATTGCTGTGTTTGTCATGGAAATCAGTTTTCAGAGCAAAAGAAAGAAAAAAGAGAGAAGGGAGGAAAACTTGTCAGTTTTGCCGATAGGAGGATTTTGGTTAGTTATTTATTGGTAATGAACTTATTCTTGGTGCTCGGGATCAATAAACTGTGAAGTCATACCAATCTTAAGTTTATTCAGGTCCTGTCATACCCGTGTATGTGCCAATTTGGAAATACTATGCAAATTGCAATCATCTAGCTCGTGCATGATGCAGTGATTTTAGTTCATCTTGAGATCCTTGAAGATCACACTGAATTGCTGATGGTATAGAGGGATTGTTGCCAGCTGCCGATGCTCCGGCTGCTTAGATCAAGGTGTCATTTAAATCCTCACCACGTGATGTGTCAAACTCGCCACCCAAACTACATATATCAATAGCGAAACAAGAACAATAGAAATCAATCGTGCATGGACCAACTCGTAGATAAACGATATCTGGGAAAATTACTAAATAAGTCTTAAACCTATTGTATAGATGTCAATTCAGTCATAAACCTTTCAATTTAATCAATTAATTTCAAAACCTTTAAACAATTTGCAAATTTAGTCACTCAGGCCAATTTTGTATGGTTATTGCCAACGTAAATGCCAACTATCCTAAAAGACACAATAAAAATTATCAACATTAGTGACGGCTGGCTGGCTGACCACACAACCAGCGTCCATGCCAGAGATTTCCTGTCAAAATTGGCCGTAAATGATAAATTAGCAAATTGTTAAAAGGTTTAGGACTAAATTGGCTAAATTAAAATGTTTATGACTGAATTGGCATCCTTACAATAGGTTTAAGATTTTTTTGGTAATTTTCCACAATATTTACTCCTCCTTTTAGTATAGAAGATGTTTGATACTCTTTTTTCCATATTTCCATTGATTTTGCCATGATATTTCCATTGATTAATTGCCCTTAAAGAACGCAATTCATGTTGGTTATCGTAACAAAATTCTTGGGGATCATAATTTAGTTTTATGTCTGAGCACAAAAATCATGAAATTAAGCTATGGACTTTTTCGTAGTTCAAACTTTTCCGAGCACTGCTTTTTGACAACATAAGATCCCCTTAGATGCGCTCCTTGGGGTGTATAATTCTTCCATTTTCATTTGGAACTTCATACATACCAAATTCTTTGAGTAAGAACTTTTGTATTCAGATGATTGTATTTGCACACGTGCATTAGATCCGATTGCTGAAAAACATCAATAACTGTGGTTTTTTCAATATTGTATCTACTTTTATATTATTCGGTTGATAATCACCTCCAAAGCTACAAGTGAGAAAGAGGGATCATGACCAATATTGGCTTCTCTTTTCTCTATAGTTTTTCAAACTCTGGCGGTTGTGTTTTTTTTTCTCTGTGAATTCTTTACTTTTTCATAAGTTGGAAACCTTTTTTTAAATGGAAAGTTTAATACGTGCTTACTTCTCTGAAACCCCCAATTCTTCTTCCTTAAGTTCGCTATCCACCTGATTGGGCCTCTATTGCAGCCAGGGCCCCCCCTTAAGCCCACATCCATTCGCCTGGACTAGAAACAACAACGAAAAGGAATTGCCGAAGCGTGGCCGACCAACAAGCACAATCAAGAATCGAAATCTCAAATTTATACCGGAAATCACTGAGGTGGACGCCGGCCGTTGTATGTTACACTGTCGATGGATGGTCAGCGCTGATGTGAATATTTTTAATAATTTTTTTGAAAAATTCCCGTTTCTTTTTTTTTTCTTTTTTTTCCTTTTTTTTTTCCTTTTCTTGCCTTTGCCTATGGCCAGTACTTAGCCATGGCCAGTGACTAGTCACAGGCGAGGGCCGGCGAGGGTTCAACCATCACGACATGGGCAAGGGTCACCCTCGCTGACTTTGGCAAGGGCTGTACCCTCACGGCCTGGGCGAGGGCTTTGATGCCCTCGCCAAAAAAAAAGAGAAAAAATATTAAAAATTTTAAAACATTATTAAAATATTATTTAAAATGTCCACGTCAGTGTCGGCCATGCCACATAGGACAGCCGGCATCTACATTAGCGATTTCAAGTCTAAATTGATAGGATGGAATAAATTGATATCAATATGAAAAGGTTTAGGATTAAATTAGTCCAATTAAAAAGTTTAGAACTGAATTTATACCAATGATGTAGGGTCTTGATTTTTTTGGTACTTTTCCCATCGAAAATTGTATTGTTTCACTCGATAAAAATCCCAAAAATGGCATTGATTTGCTGCGCATTCTACTATGCCTAAATGGCACACTACTCCTTTCCTTGTACTTGTCCATTGTTTTGATATTTCTTGTGCGGATTTTTCCACAGGAGGCCATCCGCAAGCTGCATCTTCATTTCCAGTTCATAAACTCTTATTTTATCAAATGGTGAAAGATTGTGTTAACGTACGTAGAAGTTATGGAACAATGATCGTAAGAATGAAAGGGTTGCGTAGCCAAGCATCCACTGCAAAATATCATATTTAGATTATAACTGCTCAACACCACTTGAGACCCTAGAGATAAGCTTGTCGACATAACTGACCCGACGTGTCGAGAGTCCATAAATATTTTCACAGAAGGTAGCAATTTGTGCTTGTCAAAGGCTCGATCATGGCATAACAATAACTTTTGATCTCGTGGACGATAGGTGGGCTCGAGACCGCTGACCTAGTCAAGTTTAGGGGTGGCACTCCAACTTGAAGCTTGTGGACCAAGGAAAGTCATCTTCAGCGCAATAGCTACCAAAGGACCCATCGTCTCTCTATTCTATCACTGTTGGAGATTTTCAAGTCAATGAACTATTCTCATACAAGTTCTCAGGGGATAACGTTATTCAAGACCAAAGGGACCACTATAAACAACTCGTCCGTTGGATCCCACCATGCCGATCTAAGTTAGTTTACATGCAACTTGGTTCCATATAGATGGGACTTGATGTCCTCGAGCTTCGATATTTCTATGATCGAGAGAGTCTTGTCGTGTGGGCTTGGATTGAGCAACATCTTCGGATTTGCAGCCATTCACACATCATGAAACAACGGTGAAGGCAGCTCTTTCTGGCATTATCACCCACAAGAACAGGCCCGTGAGTACTTCCAAAGTCAATTTACAGAATAGAAGAGACGTGTACAGTTTTTCCGGGGTCCTTGTTGAACTCTTAACGGGACAGAACCTAATCTCGTCGCTGGCGGGTGACGAAGGAAGAAACCTCGTAGACTAGTCAACAAGTCGGGGGACCTTGCGGTTTTGACCATTCAACAAGATGGAATGTTCTTTCCAGTTCATGTATCAAGAACATGTTGCGGCTTATTGTAAGGACTCCATGAGAGCTGCACTTGTACTCTTGGGAACAAGCGTCCTGCCTGTATCAACCTTTGGCCAATTCGATTTGCCAGTTAGTTTTCAGAATCGAAAAGAGCTGCGACTTGACTTCAGTTTCAGTTTTCAGAGTCAACTTTATTAAAGTAATCAAGCTCGAACATATCTCAAATTATGAACAGGTGCATGATCGAACAATACATCTGAGAGTATTGTACATGGAAATTCTTCCCTTCTTCCGCTTAAATTACAATATTAAGGGACTCGGCCCCTATCCCCTTTCTCCATAAATTTAGGTCGTGCACGTACGAAGCGTGAAAATCATATCGAACTTGATGTTTCAAATTCTCTTCCTATGTATGAAGTTATACCAGTGAAAAAGAAAAGTAATCCCAGATATGAACGCTGATTAGATATTCACATGCGATGCCCGGTTGATAATGTCTTTCCTTTGGGAAAGACTACTCATGATTACAAATGCACAACTTTTTGCGACTGAACATTTTTTGGATAGTGGTCTTAAAATTTCTATGGACCTAAATTTTTTTTCAAAAAAATCAGCTCTATATATATAATGCTGTTTATATGCCAATTAGAAAGAGCTGCAAAATCATCCTGCCAATATATCATGAAGTGGCTTATTGCATCTCGAGGATCCTTGAAAACTTGTTTTTAATGCAGTTACTGTGAGGATTATATTAGAGTTGCTCGTGTAATCTTGGGAACAAGCGTTCTAATTGCATCAACCTTTATCCCTTACTGAGAAAAGTGTGATGCGATATGTGATTTCAGTTTCAGATAAACATACAAAATTCTTTAGTCCGTCGTCTAAAAAAATTGGAAAAAATTCGTATGGGATGAATTTCAAAGTTATCGTAAATTTCCAATCATGTTGGTAAAAGAACATGATTGGTAACTGGCTTGTAAAGAACAGATAATAAATTACCAACACTATCATAAATTAGCCAACATTTCAATAAAATAGAAACTTTCCAACTACTCTGAATGTTTACTAGTGTCGTAAACAATTGACAATCATCAAGATTACACCAACATATCAAAGAACCAGTAAATTACCAACTTCTTGAAATTTCACCATTGTGGTAAATAACTGTCACTGCCATGAAGAATTTATCATCATTCTAATTCAATAATAAATTATCAACTCTTCTGAAATTTTACCACCGACGTAAGTAAATTGACATTACCACCACGAATTTAATAAAAGGGAGCCCACCCTACTTCTCCTGGACAAAGAATTACTTCGTCACGGTCAGGTGTGGCGGGGGACAAAACTTGAGGCGGGTAGAAGAGTCGTTGGGATCATTGAATCTTGTCCCATTGGCACAAGATTGGGCAATAAACACCATGTCACTTAAACATAACCGACCGGGCTAAGCGAATACTGTATAACCTAGAGGGCCGCCTTGAACATCCGATGAAATATATGCTATGTCACTTATCCAAACGTTTTAAACTAAACGAAAAATAGGTTAACTGAATCGTGTTTAATAAGGAAATAAAAAAAAGAATCCAAAGTGCGATGACGTTATAATTCTTTTTTGCTATTAACTAATGTTAAATGTACTAGTTAGTCAACAAATCCCAAGTATAAGCAGTCCTCCCTTTTTGATGTTCGATCTAGTGGTATTCTTAGTGAAAGTAAGAAATTGAAAGCGGTAGACAAGGGTAAAGTCATAAATGAAGTCTTCATTCTCTCACAAATCAGCCACAGGAATGTGGTTAAATTAATGGGATATTGCTTGGAGACGGAAGTCCTGCTTTTCGTGTATGAGGTCATACCAAACGGGACTCTATACCAATATCTGCATGACCCAAATGAAGAGTTTCGAGTATCATGGGACACATGCCTACGAATTGCAACTAAAATTGCAGGATCCTTATTCTACTTGCATTTAGTAGCCTCTATTCCCATTTATCATTGAGACTTGAAGTCCACCAATATCCTCTTGGATGAGAAATATCGAACAAAAATGGTAGATTTCAGTACTTCCAAGTCCGTTTCTCTCGATTAAACTCATGTCACCACATTGGTGCAGGGGACTTTTAGCTACCTAGATTCCGAGTATTTCCAATCAAGTCAATTTATAGACAAAAGCGATATCTATAGCTTTGGAGTTGTCCTTGTTGAACTCTTAACTGGACAAAGCCCAATCTGGTTGCTGAGGGAACAAGAAGGACGAAGCCTGGCGACCTATTTCATAATTTCAATGGAGGAGAATCACCTGTTCGACATTGTGGATGATCAAGTTTTGAAAGAAGGTAAGAAAGAGGCGATTCCATCGGTTGCTAATCTAGCGAAAAGGTGCTTGAACTTGAATGGGAGGAACTGGCCTACAATGAAAGAGGTGGCAATGGAGTTGGAGGGGATAAGGAAGCGCTAAAACCATTCGGATATTCAGCACAATCAAGAGGACCGTGAGGCAACTGAATCTTATACTACTGCTTTTAAATCTAGCAAGTCAAACATCGACCCTGATGTCATTACATTTTCGGATGTGCAGCCACTCTTGCCTAGTGAGACGTGGTGAAGATCCTTTTTGTCTCCCATTCTTATGAGTCATATTGCTGTGTTTGTCATGGAAATCGGTTTTCAGAGCAAAAGAAAGAGAGCAGAAAAGGAAGGAAAACTTGTTAGCTTTGCCGATAGGATGATTTTGTTTGGTTATTTATTGGTAATGAACTTATTCTCGGTGCTCGGGAACAATAAACTGTGAAGTCATACCAATCTCAAGTTTATTCAGGTCCTGTCATACCCATGTATGTGCCAATTTGGAAATACTATGCGAATTGCAATCATCTAGCTTGAGCATGATGCAGTGATTTTAGTTCAACTTGAGATCCTTCAAGATCACACTGAATTGCTGATGGTATAGAGGGATTGTTGCCAGCTGCCGATGCTTCGGCTGCTTAGATCAAGATATCATTTAAATCCTCACCACGTGATGTATCATACTCACCACCCGAACTACATATATCAATAGCAAAACGAAGAACAATAGAAATCAGTCGTGCATGAGCCAACTCATAGACAAACGATATTTGGGAAAATTACTAAATAAGTCCTAAAGCTATTGTACAGAAGCCAATTCAGTCATAAACCTTTTAATTTAGTCAATTTATTCCAAAACCTTTAAACAATTTGCAAATTTAGTCACTCCGCCCAATTTTGGATGGTTATTGCCGATGTAAACGCTGGCCGTCCTATGAGGCACGACAAATATTGTCAACGTTAGTGATGGCTGGCTGGCAGCATGGCCAGCGTCCATGTCGGTGATTTCTGGCCAAAATTGGCCGAAAATGCTAAATTAGTAAATTGTCAAAATGTTTAAGACTGAATTGGTCAAATTGAATTGTTTATGACTGAATTGGCATCCATAAAATATAGTTTAAGAATTTTTTTGGTAATTTTCCACAATATTTACTCCTCCTTTTAGTATCGAAGATGTTTGATACTCTTTTTTCCATATTTCCATTGATTTTTCCATGATATTTCTATTGATTAATTTCCCTTAAAGAACACAAGTGATGTTGTTTATCGCAACAAAATTCTTGGGGATCATAATTTACTTTTATGTCTAAGCACAAAATCATGAAATTAAACTATGAACTTTTTCGTAGTTCAAACTTTCCCGGATCTTTTCGACAGCATAACATCCCCTTAGATGCGCTCCTTGGCGTGTATAATTCTTCCATTTTCGTTTAGAACTACACACATACAAAATTCTCTGAGTAAGAACTTTTGTATTCAGATGATTGTTTTTTCACACGTGCATTAGATACGATTGCTGAAAAAAATCAATAACTGTGTTTTTTTCAATATTTTATCTACTTTTCTATTCGGTTGTTAATCACCTCCAAAACTACAAGTGAGAAAGAGGGATCATGACCAATATTGGCTTCTCTTTTCTCTATAGTTTTTCAAACTCTGGCGTTTGTGTTTTTTTTTCTCTGTGAATTCTTCACTTTTTCATAAGTTGGAAACCTTTTTTTAAATGGAAAGTTTAATAAGTGCTTACTTCTCTGAAACCCAATTCTTCTCCCTAAAGTTCACTATCCACCTGATTGGGCCTCTCTTGCAGCCAGGTCCCCCCGTTAAGCGCACATCCATTCGCCTGGACTAGAAACAACAACGAAAAGGAATTGCCAAAGCGTGGCCGACCAAAAAGCACAATCAAGAATCGAAATCTCAAATTTATACCGGAAATCACTGAGGTGGACGCCGGCCGTTGTATGTTACACTGTCGGCGGATGGTCAGCACTGATGTGAATATTTTTAATAATTTTTTGAAAAAATTCCCTTTTTTTTCCTTTTCTTGCCTTTGCCTATGGCCAGTACTTAGCCATGGCCGGCGACTAGCCACAGGAGAGGGCCGACGAGGGCTCAACCATCACGGCATGGGCACTTCGTTGCAAATTTGCGACAAATTTTCCAATGAATGGCAAAATTCGTTGGAAATTTCCAAAGAAAATGTTTTCGTTGGAAAATTCGTTGGAAATTTCCAACGAAAAATTTTCGTCGCAAAATTCGTTGGTAATTTCCAACGAAAAATTTTTCGTTGGAAATTTCCAACGAATTTCAATTTTTCGACAATTTTTTCATAGTGTACAATTTTCGTTGGAAAATTCGTTGGAAATTTCCAACAATTTTCCAACGATTTAAAAAAACTTGATTTTATTCGGCATTTTTTATATTCGTTGGAAAATTCATTGGAAATTTCCAACGAAATTTCCAACGAATTTCAATTTTTCGATAATTTTTTCATAGTGTACAATTTTCGTTGGAAAATTCGTTGGAAATTTCCAACGAAAAATTTTTCGTTGGAAATTTCCAACGAATTTTCCAACGATTTAAAAAAATTGATTTTATTCGGCATTTTTTATATTCGTTGGAAAATTCGTTGGAAATTTCCAACGAAATTTCCAACGAATTTCAATTTTTCGGCAATTTTTTCATAGTGTACAATTTTCGTTGGAAATTTCCAACGAATTTTCCAACGATTTAAAAAAAATTGATTTTATTCGGCATTTTTTATATTCGTTGAAAAATTCGTTGAAAATTTCCAACGAAATTTCCAACGAATTACAATTTTTCGGCAATTTTTTCATAGTGTACAATTTTCGTTGGAAAATTCGTTGGAAATTTTCAACGAATTTTCCAACGAAAATTGTACACACTAAAATAATTGCCGGAAATTCAAATTCGTTGGAAAATTTGTTGGAAATTTCCAACGAATTTTCCAACAAATTCAAAAAAACCCGGTACTATTCGGCATTTTTTGTATTCGTGGGAAAATTCGTTGGAAAATTCCAACGAATTATCCAACGAATTTTAATTTCCCGGGCAATTATTTCAGTGTGTACAATTTTCGTTGGAAAATTAGTTGGAAATTTCCAACGAAAATGTTTTCGTTGGAAATTTCCAACGAATTTTCCAACGAATTTCAATTTTCCGGCAATTATTTTAGTGTGTACAATTTTCCAACGAATTTTGCAACGAAAAACCCTACTACATTTTCGCGCTCGTTCAATTTCAAAATTCACTCTCTCTCTCTCTCTCTCTCTCTCTCTCTCTCTCTCTCTCTCTCTCTCTCTCTCTCTCTCTCTCTCTCTCTCTCCCTCTGTCTCCCCCTCCGCCTCCTCCCCCGCTGCCCCCTTCTCCTTCGCCCTCTGTCTCCCCCTCCGCCTCCTCCCCCGCTGCGCCCCCTCCTCCTCCGGCTCCGGCTCCGGCGCCATGGACACCAAGACTCCGCCGCCCCCCTCCTCCTCCGCGACGTCAGCTCCCTCCCCAAAGGTGCCGCCGCCGCCATCCAGGGCCGCCCCCGACGCCCCCAACGCCCCCGAGGCCACCATGGGCCGCCCCCGACGCCACCAAGCCTCGTCGCCAGCGAGGGTCGAGCTTGCCCAGATCTGGGCGAGCTCGAGCTCGTCGCCGGCGCGGGCCGAGCTCGCCCAGATCTGGGCGAGCTCGAGCTCGTCGCCGGCGAGGGCCGAGCTCGCCCAGATCTGGGCGAGCTCGGCCCTCGCCGGCGACGAGGCTGGCCCTCGCCGGCCATGGCGAGGGTCGAGCTCGCCGGCGACGAGGCTGGCCCTCGCCGGCGGCGAGGGCGATTTTTCAAAATAAAATTTCCGAAAAAAAAATTTCAAAAAAAAAATTAGAAAAAAAAAAATTCGAAAAAAAAAATTTGGTTGGAAAAAAATTTCCAAAATTTTTCGAACAAAAAAAATTTTGTAATTTTTCCAACGAAAAATTTTTCGTTAGAAAAAAAATTTCCACGATTTTTCGACCAAAAATTTTTTTTTTGTAATTTTTCCAACGAATTTAGCCACGAGTTTTCCAACGAATTTTCCAACGAAATAAAATTCGTCGCAAATTTCTAACGAAAATTGAAATTTTTCGTTGGAAAAATTTCCGACCTATTACCAACGAATTTTTTTTCATTGGAAAATTCGTTGGAAATTCGTTTTCCAACGAATTTTTCCAAATTTTTCGTTGGAAATTCGTTAGAAAAAAGCAGTTTTTTTGTAGTGGCAAGGGTCACTCTTGCTGACTTTGGCAAGGGCTGTACCCTCACGGCCTGGGTGAGGGCTTTGACGCCCTTGCCAAAAAAAAAGAGAAAAATTATTAAAAATTTTAAAACATTATTAAAATATTATTTAAAATTTCCACATCAGTGCCGGCCATGCCACATAGGACAGTCGGCATCTACATTAGCGATTTCAAGTCTAAATTGATAGGACGGAATAAATTGATATCAATATGAAAAGGTTTAGGATTAAATTAGTCCAATTAAAAAATTTAGGACTGAATTTGTACCAATGATATAGGGTCATGATTTTTTTGGTACTTTTCCCATCGAAAATTGTATTGTTTCACTCGATAAAAATCCCAAAAATGGCATTGATTTGCTGCGCATTCTACTAGGCCTAAATGGCACACTACTCCTTTCCTTGTACTTGTCCATTGTTTTGATATTTCTTGTGCGGATTTTTCCACAGGAGGCCATCCGCAAGCTGCATCTTCATTTCCAGTTCATAGACTCTTATTTTATCAAATGGTGAAAGATTGTGTTAACGTACGTAGAAGTTATGGAACAATGATCGTAAGAATGAAAGGGTTGCGTAGCCAAGCATCCACTGCAAAATATCATATTTAGATTACAACTGCTCAACACCACTTGAGACCCTAGAGATAAGCTTGTCGACATAACTGACCCGACGTGTTGAGAGTCCATAAATATGTTCACAGAAGGTAGCAATTTGTGCTTGTCAAAGGCTCGATCATGGCATAACAATAACTTTTGATCTCGTGGACGATAGGTGGGCTCGAGACCGCTGACCTAGTCAAGTTTAGGGGTGGCACTCCAACTTGAAGCTTGTGGACCAAGGAAAGTCATCTTCAGCGCAATAGCTACCAAAGGACCCATCGTCTCTCTATTCTATCACTGTTGGAGATTTTCAAGTCAATGAACTATTCTCATACAAGTTCTCAGGGGATAACGTTATTCAAGACCACAGGGACCACTATAAACAACTCGTCCGTTGGATCCCACCATGCCGATCTAAGTTAGTTTACATGCAACTTGGTTCCATATAGATGGGACTTGATGTCCTCGAGCTTCGATATTTCTATGATCGTGAGTCTTGTCGTGTGGGCTTGGATTGAGCAACATCTTCGGATTTGCAGCCATTCACACATCATGAAACAACGGTGAAGGCAGCTCTTTCTGGCATTATCAACCACAAGAACAGGCCCGTGAGTACTTCCAAAGTCAATTTACAGAATAGAAGAGACGTGTACAGTTTTTCCGAGGTCCTTGTTGAACTCTTAACGGGACAGAACCTAATCTCGTCGCTGGCGGGTGACGAAGGAAGAAACCTCGTAGACTAGTCAACAAGTCGGGGGAACTTGCGGTTTTGACTATTCAACAAGATGGAATGTTCTTTCCAGTTCATGTATCAAGAACATGTTGCGGCTTATTGTAAGGACTCCATGAGAGCTGCACTTGTACTCTTGGGAACAAGCGTCCTGCCTGTATCAACCTTTGGCCAATTCGATTTGCCAGTTAGTTTTCAGAATCGAAAAGAGCTGCGACTTGACTTCAGTTTCAGTTTTCAGAGTCAACTTTATTAAAGTAATCAAGCTCGAACATATCTCAAATTATGAACAGGTGCATGATCGAAAAATACATATGAGAGTATTGTACATGGAAATTCTTCCCTTCTTCCGCTTAAATTACAATATTAAGGGACTCGGCCCCTATCCCCTTTCTCCATAAATTTAGGTCGTGCACGTACGAAACGTGAAAATCATATCGAACTTGATGTTTCAAATTCTCTTCCTATGTATGAAGTTATACCAGCGAAAAAGAAAAGTAATCCCAGATATGAACGCTGATTAGATATTCACATGCGATGCCCGGTTGATAATGTCTTTCCTTTGGGAAAGACTACTCATGATTACAAATGCACAACTTTTTGCGACTGAACATTTTTTGGATATTGGTCTTAAATTTTCTATGGACCTAAATTTTTTTTCAGAAAAATCGGCTCTATATTCTCTCTCCCCTCGTCGGTACCACAAAAAGTTTCTTATATTTATTTTTACCGAAAAATAAAAAAGCAAAACAGTGCCAAGAGTTCACCATACTTCTCACAGCATGACCCAGAGAGCATTAGCGAATTAACGAGACTATTTTAAAGCAAGAATCACATTTAATCAATCCAAGTGCATGGGGAGCAATCTCTTTCACTGGGGAAGTAAAAGACTTCCCACATGATTCACGCACTTCTTTTTACGTGTTTTGGCGGGGCCGAAAAAAACGTTCCTAAGTGCTTTTTTTGATTGCTTGAGCATGAAAAGCATTGGACTAAGAACATTTAAAATTACTTTCTCTTCAATAATGGGAGAAGACCGTGAAACACGCACGTCGCATAAACAAGTTATGAAGGAAACCACTTTTGCTTTAGGAAAAGTGATTTTTGCTTTCTCCTTTGTAAATTGAAAAGATGCCAAAGCCCATTTCTTTCGTCAAGAGAAAATGTCTTGGTCGTCTTAGTATAAATTTGTTGGTCGATTTCGCCATTTTAAAAGAGATTCTTGTTGTGGAAAATGTTTTTCTTTTTCGGAAAGGAGAAAAAAAGTAAGAATACGAGAGCATCAAAAGTTGGTCCACTTGTGATAATCATTTCAATTTTGCATTTGTGCTGGCAGATTAGAAACTATTAGACAGATAGAACTCCGTTTTCAAGAGTTAAAAGCTATTGAATTCAATCTTTCTTTGTCGCTCGGCCCTGACGTGCTTAATGGAATCCATGACAAAAGGTCTTCCACCTTGATAACGCTCCAAGTCTTTCTCATGAGAAAGACGAGGAGAAAGTTATGGCCCCAACAATGGTTAAGGTCACACTCAGCTGCTGCTTTAATTGGTGTCGTCTAGCTTTCAAGCTTTGATATTACTATCCTCAAGGAAGCATCCTCAGAGATGCTAGGACGCGACAGAGCTGTAATAAGACAATGCGTTCAATACAAGAAAATCCATCCCTTCTTCCACGTAAATAACACTACTTAGGGTCTCGGTCAATATCCTCCTTTCTCCATAGTTTCACGTCCATGCAGATACGAGACGTGAAAATCATGTCGAGCTCAGTGTTTCAAATTCTTTTGCTTCGGGTTTCCCTCCCGGAACAAGCATCCGGAGCTGCACCGGGGCTTGCAAGGTGTAACCGTGTGGAAACATGCGGGAACGTCGCCATTCTCTTCCTGTCCAGAATAGGTGTTTTCGAAAACTGAAATCCTTCCGATTAAACGTGTTGATTTTCACATTTCCTTCTTCCGTCGCCATCGATCTACTTCAAGTCAACCTAACCTATCTTTTATACCAATTATTGTGAAACCAAGCGATCGAAAAGTTTAATAGATAGAACAAGAAAATCAATTTGACACCATATTTAAGTAGTTTGGTCAGTGTGACCGACTCCACTGGAGAGCAACACAGGGTTCCAAGATAGATCAAGGGGACAAAATAGAGATTACAATCACAATCAAGTTACAACGTTCTGTGTTTCTCAGCTCCAGTTATGCCAATAACTCAGAGTGTTTAGCCCATTCTATTTTTCACAAAACAATCTCTATCAATCTTACAAAAAAAAAAGACACAAATTATTAGGAGAAGACTTTGTCACGATTCCAAAACACTTGCAGTTTCTTTGAGATAGAATTCACGGCTGTGCCACACAATTGATTGTTATGGCAAAAAGCTCCCTAATGGGCCAAAATCAATATAATCCACCAATTAAGTTCTAAAACTTACGAAATTAGTGTAATGAATGTTCTCTCTATTAACTCTTCCAATTAGCTACTAAAACATTCTGACGTGCCATTTTATTATTACGGCCAAAAGCTCCCCCGTGTGGCGTTCACCAAGCACTACACATCAAAAAAAGAACTTGTTTAATAAGAAAGAAAATGTTAACGTGACTTTTTTTTATAATATTTACTAATGTGTTGCTGTAGTATATACGGTTACTTGTTCGGTATGAACTAGTATATTGCTTCGGTTTCACTGTCCTGTCATGGTCAGCTAGAGAATAATACAGTGGGGCACACGACGAGGACATGCACAGATATTTCCGAAATTCCCCATTTCTTGTCGCCTTTCAAGCCCTGTCCTTTCTATATCAAATTCAGCGGTGAGATTGAAACATAACTGCCGCCATTACCATCAAAGCAAACCCGATAGAGACATCCCTTCTCGCTTGGCCGCCAAAATAGGTTTGATACTTCAGTGGAGAATTTTCTACTCCAGGAAGGATCTGAAGCTTTGACGATTCTGCTCAAAGAAGTATCCTAAATATGCTGGGGTCCACGACGACAGACGAAAATGGCTTATAAGTAACTTTGCCCTCCGCTCATTCCTCGAACAGGTCCACGATTTCCTGACAAAAGAAGCAGGAGAAAGGATGTTTCAGATTCTTGTGCTTCTAGGGTCACTTTTACTTCATGAGCAAGCATCACTAGCAGCTCCCCTGGTGAAAGGTAATTGCACCCAAACATGCGGTGGCGTCGCCATTCCCTTCCCCTTCGGGATTGGAACCGGGCGTTTCCTCGATGAGTGGTACGAGATTGTCTGCCAGGAAAGCAGCAACGGCACCATCCCCATACTGAACAAGGCCAAATTGAGGGTGCTCAACATCTCGCTACCCAATTACCATGATGGAACGAACGGCATGATCAGCGTCAGTCTTCCTATAATCTACTCGCCAAATGGGGCCTGCAGGGGACACAGAAGCTTCGCGCCTGTGAGGTTGAACGGAAGCCAGTTCATCTTCTCTGTGTCGAGGAACGTCTTCGCCGCCGTTGGTTGCAACATATGTGCTCTATTGGATAACACAAAGTCTGCTATCATAGGGTGCCAAAACAAATGCGAAAAACAACATGACATCGTTCAGAAAATGAATTGTTCAGGGAGCGACGGATGCTGCCACACCACAATTACCTCGGATCTTCAGGCTTTCAGCGTCACTTTCCGGTCGGACAAGCCAGCAGCAAAGAATAAATGCGAGTATGCCTTCTTGGGAGATATGTCTCAGTTCACACCTTCAACTACAGACTTCACTGAGTTGGAGTCAAGGGGGCATTTCCCAGCGGTGCTAGAATGGGGGATCGCTAATTCCTCCCAAGCTGCGCTAGAAATTTACAAATCTGGCATCATCTCCGACGATTCCTATAACTGCAGCACAGTCAGCTTCAATTTAGGATATCGCAAGGTGATGCCGTTTTTGCAGTGTTGGTGCGGCTTGGGCTTCACCGGTAACCCCTATATTAAACATGGATGCGAAGGTAAAATCAGTTACATTTTATCACACCAATTATTGGAAACGCAACATCGAAAAACTGTACTAATAAAGAGAAGTAGCTCTTTGGAGGCTGAATTAGCTTGACGTGCAATCGTAAACGCCCAATAAAGAGACGAAGCTCTACTAATTTTGATTGTCATCCTTTGTTCAGATGTCGATGAATGCGAAGATCCCAATCGGTGCCATGGAAAAAAGTGTGTGAATCGACCTGGTTCCTATGATTGTGTTGAAGGAAGCAAGACAATCAAGTTTCTCCTCGTAGGTAAGCAAATTTCTTCGTTCTGTCATGAGTTATGAACAAGGACTAGCCATCTTTTTTGCACCCAGATTCGCGAATATCACATCCTGTCATCTACATAAATGCCAGATTGAGTCTATAATTCATAAAACCCTCAATTTAGAAAATGTTATACAGCATCATGCGTTTTCAGTGGATTGGGTGTTCGTTGTTCCTACGTAGCTCTTCGGAATTCAAGTTTGATGTTTGATTTGGGCACATATTTTTTCCTACAATTGTAGCCTATATAGTTTATAGTCTTTAAATTGATTGTCTCAACAACAATTACAGTACGTCAAACCTAGCACCAGGTTTTTTTTCCTTTTTGCCCTTAATACATAATCTCGATCGACCAATACCTCTGTTTTGTTTTTTTGGCTGCTGTTCGACTGATTAGATGGCTGTTCTATTACATGCTAAATTGCACATGAGACTCAAACACGAGTGAGAGAGATGATTTTTCTAAGTCAAAGGCGTCTATTGGGTGGTCACCAAACCAAGAAGCTGAACTTACATGAGCACTGCGACATGAGTAGTCAATGGACAATGAAGTTCAATACGACAATTCACCAAACCTCGGAGATTTTAGGCTGCATATACTCAAACTTCTGGGGACCTTCTCAAGTTCTGTCCTAGGGTGGTGCAAGGTATGTGCTATTTTTTGTTGATGACGTTTCGAGGAAAGCGTAGATTTGTCATCACAAGAACAAGGAGCTTAGTTGGTTCAATCATGGAAGGAGATGATCGACAAGCAAATAGGATGGAAGATCATGTGCCTGAGAACAGATAAAGGGGTGGAATTTTGTTCGGATGAGCTTGGCCAATTTTGTGTAGAAAAAGGCATAGTGGAATTCCAATACACCATGACTAAATGGTGTCACAAAACTGACGAACAAAATTGCATTGGAGAGAGCTCTCAAACTTTACTCTCCAATGCTAGATTGAGTGAAGTTTTGTGGGCTGACACAATGAATATCGATGTTGGTTAATGAATAAATCACCATCACCATCAAATAAGTGGAAAACTCCTGACGAAACATGGTAGGTAAGCTGGTTGATTATATCGAGCGGAAAGTATTCGGTTGCCTTGCTTATGCTCATGTGAGTGATGGTGCTATAGCCAGGGGAAAGGAGGTGTATTTCTAGGCTATGCACATGGGCTAAAGGAATATAGGTTGTGGCACATTGAGAAATATTCACTTAGGTTTATGTTCAATACAGATGTTACCTTTGATAAATATGCTCTATTTTAGAATAGGAGTGAGAGATCGATTGTAGAAAAAGATATGGACAACGTCAATAGGTAGAGCTTTAGGGAGAGCTTAAAGATATTCAAAATGTAGTAGATGTGACAATGTCTATAGAGTGGCTAGATTCCATAGCAGCTGACAATTTGTTTCAAGGTCATAATTAACTAAGTTTTGAGGTGGTCAATGGAATTGGATGAGATTGAGTAATAGTTGTATGCAAATATTGAAATTGATAATTTGGGTGCAATGTAGATAGTTTTGGGTATGGAGATGCTAAGAGTGAAGATTGCTAAAATGGTTACGAGTGACTCAGGGGACTTAATCAGGAAAGCGCCGAGACACTTTAATATGTAGTTGAGAAACTCTATAAGTGCCCCCACTTGTTGCACATCATAAATTGTCAATATTGTTAGTGTGTACTTGGATGGAGGTGGAGCATTTGTTCTATGCTTCACATGCTAGTACTCTTGGCTGTCTGAGTAATGTCATAGGTCGTACTTTGATTGATCTTTAACATGTCGAATGAAGAATATATACGGTTAATCCAAGTGTACATTGTGATGCTTTGAAGTGGTTCTCCTGGGTTTGTTAGGGACAACATACGTTGGGGTGTGTTTTGGAAAATGCAATTAGGCTCAATAGACATCTATGATGATTGAGCGCCTGTGGGACGTGGGAAGAGCTAGCCTAGATGATGAGCACTATTACTTAGCTGCAAACATTGACTAATGTGGAGACTATTAAGAGTACATCTTGAGTTTGAGCCTATAAAGGAAACTCGAACCAAGTAGATTTCCAGGCTTGAGTAGTATTCCTAGTTTGAGTGGTTTCATAATTTGAGTAGGCTTCTTATTTGAACTCGTGTGTATGGAATTCTATTCGGTAATTACACACACTAGAGCAAACAATGGAATGTGAGGGTTTTCTCAATGAGTTTTATGAGTGAGTTCTCTGTGAGATATTGTGATATAATACTTTGAAGTTATAGGACTGAGAAGCACTTGAGCTATTATAAACTCTATATTGCCTACACTCGGACCGAATTACATAACTATCTGATGTCCTTATCTAGTTGATTATTTTGGTAATTTCTTCTACATGCGTTAGACTTGAATTGCATAATTTGTTAGCTTCCGTGTTATTTCACAACACAAATCTTCATGCTTGCTTTTGGTAATGCTCATGCCACTTTAATAAACCAGGTATCGGAGCAGGCCTAGGGGCACTATTCTTGCTTCTCTTGTTATGGCTGTTGTACAATTTCATTAAGAAAAGGAAAGAAATCAAGCTCAAAGAGAGGCACTTCAGAGAGAATGGGGGTCTCTTGTTGCAGCAACAACTGTGTTCATTCGAGACCAATGTTGACAAGAACAAATTATTCAATTTTAAGGATTTGGAGAGGGCCACGGACAATTTCAACAAGAACAGAATACTCGGTCAAGGTGCGCAAGGAACCGTCTACAAGGGCATGCTTGCGGATGGAGGAATCGTTGCCGTTAAGAAGTCAAAGGCAATCGACAAGGGAAAAGTTGAACAGTTCATTAACGAGATTGCCATTCTCTCGCAGATCAACCATAGGAACGTGGTTAAGCTACTTGGGTGTTGCTTGGAAACAGAGTCGCCGCTTTTGGTGTATGAATTCATACCGAATGGGACTCTCTTCCAATATCTACGTGACTCTCTCGTATCATGGGACACACGCCTTCGAATTGCTACCGAAGTGGCGGGAGCCTTGTCCTATCTACATTCATCGGCATCAATCCCGATCTATCATCGGGACATCAAGTCTATTAATATTCTCCTTGACGACAAGTACTGCGCAAAAGTGGCCGACTTTGGCACTTCCAAATCGCTTTCGCTCTATCAAACTCATGTGACTACAGCAGTCCAAGGGACATTCGGGTACTTAGATCCCGAGTATTTTCAATCGTGTCAATTCACAGATAAGAGCGATGTGTACAGCTTTGGTGTGGTCCTCGTCGAACTCCTGACCGGGCGAAAGCCAGTCTCACTTCTTGGAGACGAGGATCAGAGGAACCTTGCAAGCTATTTCCTCCTATCAATGGACGACAACTGCCTGTTCGACATAGTGGACGATCAAGTTCTGAAGCAAGGCAAGGAAGAAGGGATCGTCGCCTTTGCGAACCTTGCAAGAGGGTGCCTGAACTTACATGGGAAGATGCGACCCACAATGAAAGAAGTGGCAAGCGAACTGGAGCGCATTAGAAAGCTGGAAAATCCTGCCATGAAACATGAACAAATTCAAAAGAAGAGGGAGAAGTATATACGTTGGGATTCTGCAGGGTCCGCAGACATAATCACGATGTCGGACTTGCACCCACTCATGTATAGCGACTCGATGTAAAGTAGTTCTATCTAGATTTTCTTAGATGAGTGATTATTTTAAGAAGAATATCAGGACTTTTTTGTGTGTATATGTCAAAAGACAGGAAATTATAATTCCGTATGTCACACTCTTTCTTGATGTAAAAAAAAGCAGAAAGTCAATTGCCCTATATCTTAGAAGAAACTCAGCATTTTGTGAAATTTACCGCATTCATTGACACAATTTAACAATACATGGCAACAGCTACCAGAGTTACTCGTACATGTTGCAGCAGAAGCATCAATGGCCAATAAGATAGGAATGATCACATAATAAGAGAAGCCATCCGTACAACACCTAGACGAAACTTCTGTGTGTTTCACTGGACATAACAAGGGCACGCGTGGGAAAATCGCACTACTTCAGAATCAACATCCGACATCGAATTATAAACTGAGCACAATATCTTTGAGTTAAATAATGGAATTTTTCGTGGTTTGAATTTCCCGGACACCGCTTGTCCCCAACATAAGTTCCCCTTAGATGTGCTCTTTGAGTTGTGTATTTCTTGCACTTACAAATTATTTGAGTAAGAACTCTTCTATTCGGGTGATTATATTTTCACATGTGCATTAAATCTGTTCGCCGAAAAACATCAAAAACTGTAATTTTTATAAAAATTTTCTACTTCATTATATTTTTTTCTTTCTTGATCTCCACGTTAAGATTCTATGTTTAGTTAATGATCACCTCCAGAGCTACAAGTATGAAAGAGGGATCATGGCCAATATCATGGCCAATTGGGCCTCTCTTGCAGCCAAGGCCCACATCCACTCGCCTTCGATTCGCCAGGCACGCCATTGCTTGTTGAACGTTGCACAAGGCCCAAATGGCATTCTACTCCATTCCTAATTTTCGTTAAATGCACTTGACCTTCGCGATACCTTTCTATGTGGATTTTTCAGAATAGGTCACCTGCGAGATCTTTCTCCATTCCAATTCATACACTCTTAACTATTCGATGGCTAAAGTGTTTGTATGAACTTGGAAGTTCGGAACAATGACGGTAAGAACAAGAGGTTGATTAGCCAAGCAAACAATGTTTATTTCCTACGGACTTCATCACAGGAGTTACGCATCCATTATAGAATATTGAGTTAGAGTTACAACTACTCAGCACCATCGAGACATTAGAGACAAGTTCATCAACATAACCCCATCGGCAGGTCACCAGTTCATAATTGTGTCCACACAAGGTAGGAGTGCAGTACAATCTTGTCGAAAGTTCGATCATGACTTCACAAGAACTTGTGATTCTATGGATAACTATGACATCATGGATTAACTCACTAAGGTATTGTCCGCTTTAGCCCATCTTATATCGAGCCTCACAATTTTGTTCTTTGGCCTATGGGTGCGCACTTTACCCATCCTAATAATGCTTCCACCTGAGCACGCTTAACTTTGGAGTTCCAAAGCCAAGCATTGTTGTTATGTTAAAAGACGCACACACACACCCCCTAGAATCGCTCTCCCCATGTTCAGTTCATTATTGCCTCCTTCACCATCCTAAAAGTTTGCTAAGACCTACTCCTTGTCTAGGCCCTCTAGCCCCAAAGACCATTTCCCGCACTCGTTGGACCGGGCCACTACAGGCCTACCAGTACTTTCGTTTGGTTCGTCCCCAAACCACACACCTATAGAAGGGGGTCTCAATCTAATCATATATTGTGACATCCTAAATTAACTCGCTAAGGTATTATTTGTTTTGCCCCGTTCCATACCTAGCCTCACGATTTTGCTCTTTGGCATATGGATGGGCACCTTCCCAAGAGGTTACCAATCCTTGTTGTGCTTCCACCTAAGCACGCTTAACTTTGAACGCACGCACGCACGCACATGCACACACATCCCAGAATTGCTCTTCCCATATTCTATGCATAGTTCGGTTCATTCATGTCCCCTTTGCCACCTAGAAGCATGCTTGGAGCTGCTTCTTGTCCAAGTCCTCTGGCCCCGACGACCACTCTCTGCCCTTATTAAATCGGGTCATTACAATAATAGGCAAGCATAAACCACTATTGCAGCGAACCTCAATGGTGGCCCACCAACAAGAAGCTTGTGGGCTAAGGAAAGTCATTTTCAGCACAAGAAATAGCTAAGGAACAACCGTCTTGTTATTCTATCACTGTTGTAGAGGAAGTCAATGGCCCGTTCTAATATAAGTTCTCAGTTGATAACGGTCTTGAAGAGCACAGGGGTCACTATCAAGAAGTCATCCATTGGTCCGCACCATGCCGATCTTCCCAAGTTTGTTTACGTGCAAATTGGTTTGCATTAATTGGGAATTCAATTAACCTTTTCCATAGGTTTTCGACAATATTCTTGCGTAAATCCAGGTCTACATGGAACCGTTCTGTTATAGTCACTAACCATGTGGGCCCCACCTGTAAGTCACACTCGATCACCGGCTATGATTGCATATTGGGACCATGGAACGCGATCTGGCGGAGAGTTTCTCCAGGCTTTTGTTTATGTGTGTGTTGGATATCGCATGTCTGATTCACTTATTACCAATCTGATTCGCATAATACCAAGTACGGAGAATAAACAGCTTCATATTTGTGTCACCATCCAACTTTTGATTGGCCTTGGTAAAGGAATTTCTCATTATGTGGAGGGATGTACTCCAAAAAAACTTGGCATCTGTCTTTCCTGTTCTTATTAGCCCTCTCCGTTCCACTAATCTTGCCCAGGCCTGGTGATATACAAAGCTCTGATCTTCGAAACTCCAATGTGTTATTTAATGGAAATTATCATGTCAAAACAAACTAGGGTCATCGTCGTCTTCTCCTCTATCATGATTTTCCTCTCAAATCATGAAGTCTCCTATGCTTGTCTCCACCTAAACTCATCCCTCCTCTAGTCAAAGAAGCATCTTAATCAAAGGCCTAATCCCCTAGCTAATGCCCCCAAAAGTATTTAATCCCAGAAGTTTCTATTTTCTCTCTCCCCTAGTAGGACTTCAAAGTCTAGCAACCTAGAAGGAACAAACAAAAACCCCAACTTAATCTCCTCTCTTTCCCCTAAAGAAGGATAAATATTCGAGACTAAACTGAGAGATTAGGTGATTAAAGCACAAGAGGGTCCACTATCGGGTGAATTAGCTCTGTTTGTCATGGGAATCGGTCTGCAGAGCGAAAGAAAACGAAAAGAAAGAAGGGAGGACACTTGTTCGTTTACTGCTAGTAGAACTTTGGTTAAGTTATTTATGGATTATGAACTTATTGTCGGTGTTTGGGATCAAAAAGCTGTCTAATCATGCCCATTCCAGATATATTTAGGTCTTGTAACTAGCCAGGCATCACCATACAGTTTATGTGCCAATTTGGAAATAACTTGGCAAATCGCACTCATCTACATCGAGAGCATGAAGATGATTTTACTTCATCTTGAGATCCATGAATACTTGCTGTCAATTTGATGAATGCAGAATTACATCAGTCCCAACCACAGGTAGTCCGGCGAACAAGCATCTTTGTTGCACCAGCCTTCACCATTCAATTAGCTTGTGACTTGCGGATGGCCAAAAGATGTATCATGGGCTCCAGTCGCTCCAGTCAGTTTGGTCATATGTTGCATTTATGTTCATCATGTTGAAGAGTGTTTCAACGCGGAAAATATTAGCTTCTGCTAATAGGGTTTGTGTATCCGTCATGCGATACCTAATGCTGAGAGTTCAAACTAGTGACAGACTAATAACAGTACAAAGATCATTAATAAGAAGCGACCAACTCTTTAATTTTCTTTTCTGCTGAACAATGACCGAGGCCCAAATCTTCTAGTAATGTGGAAATCCTATAAAATGACCAATCAAACTGACCAATTTAAATCTTGCCCGGCACGAAGAAGGCTCTTGGAAAAGTGGGGAGAGAGACACCGACTTTCAAGTCTTTTATTGTAGTCCTCTTTGGAGAAGTCAATCTCCTCTTAATTGTGGACAAATGTCCCACTATCGGACTTTTCTTTTCTACCCTAGAAAAAAAATATTCAAACATTTTTTTAAGTAAGACAACCATCAACATTGCTATACTTACCTTACCGAAAAAAAAACATTGCTATACTTAAGTAGCAAAAAGCTAGAGAATAACACTTTTTAGCCTTATTTCCCCAAAATGTGTCAATTGAAAGTAATATATTATACATATAGAACTTTTCTTTTCTCTTTTTTACTTTCTATGAACTCTGAAAGAATTTTTTTTAAAATATTCTGAAGAAAAATGACATTCTTATTCTGAAGTAAGAAAAAAATTACTAATATAACTTTCTAGGCTCCTAGCCACATTTTCGCCAAAATGATTCAATTGAAAGTAATTACATATACTACGACAAAAGGACATGGCACAAAATTCAAAGGGAAATGAGGGCAGGACGGTGAGTAACGGCCGTGTGTACGCCACATATTTTACCAAGGAACATTACCCGGTTCCTTGGGAAAATCATAAATCCCACTTGGTGGGTTTGCTAGCCCAACCGAGTGGGATTTCTCCTATTAGAAAAAAAAAATCAGCCAAAATAGCAATAAGGGAATAGAAAAGGAACTTATTAACACTATCAGTGTTAGATATTTTTACATTAAGCGCCAAAAAAATTATCTAAACATCTTTATCTCAAGAGAAAATAAATGCAGGATTACTATTAATAGTAGCACCGTTGCAAAACATTTTAAATTTGTAGTTTTTTAATCAACAACTTGTCTGTTTCACTGAGAAAATAGAAAAAAAAATTAGCAGCCCCAAATTGAAAGAGCCAGGGTTAGTGAACTGAGTTCTTTTTACCCAAAAGTTAGCATCCCAAATCGATAATTTGAGTGAATTCATGACAATTAAAAACTTAACTGTGAGTTATTTTATTACTTAAGTAAAAGTTCATGCATTTTTTTTTCATTTGAAAAGAGAGGATAGTTTTGTCCAGTATGCAATCCATGCAATTTTTTTTGGGTATTTGGCTGAAAGTATTCTAAGGGAAAACATTTTTAATGCCATTAAAAGGAAATACAAAAAAAAATTATAAGCTCATATTTCAGGATCTTGTCATTTCCTAATAAAATAATAATACCCCATGAATTTGCTTTTCAATATCTCTCAAAATCTCTTTGACTTTCCCAAGTTCCGGTTGCCAAATCCTCATAAATGGGATTCTGTGGTCATTGTAGTACCGTTATTTTTGCTCAATAACGGTACCGTCATATTAGCAGGACCCAAGTTCAAACTAAAACATAAGAATCATAAGGAAACTATGTCTAACTAACAAAATTAAAAGCTTTTAACAAATTATAAACACACAATTCTAAGAAACTAAACTCTAGGAATAAACGAGGTTTAATTATATTAATTTCTTAAATAACCCAAGCAATGCTAAACTGGGATTAATATATAGAATTTAAAGGAAGGCAATACATATGTTAAATCAGAAATTGTAAGTGACCGAGCCAATCAATATCAAACAATAAGAGTGCCAATGAAATGTGACATTTTGTGACCATTAGCAAAGACATAGAAAAATATATAATCAAATTTGGAAAAGGAAGAATTCAAACGATTTTGGTCTAGGAAAAATTGAAGAGATCTGACGTGTATAAGGAACAACTTAAGTTGGTAAGGAAAAGAATAAATATCTCAATTCTAATGCAATTTACGGGGTCCACGACAAAAGATCATGAAAAGTCATTCATCTTGATAATGCTCGAACCCTTTCTCACAAGAAAGATGATGACAAAATCATGTGCCTAACAATGGAAAAAGTCACATTTGGCTGCTAGAATTCCTCTACCTATCAAGCTTTGATATTTCCATCCCGAAGGAAGTATCCTCGGAGATACGAGGAAGCAACGGAGCCGGAACAATGTTATGCCTACAGTACATGAAAATTCTTCACTTCTTCGGTAACATTTGCCTCTTCTTTTGACCAGGTCAAAAGACTTAGACTGAAGGAGGATTAAAAAAAAAGTGTGAAAAAGTGAAGATAAAAGGAAGAAAGCAACCACCCGCCTGAGTGGCGCTGCTGGAGCGCGCACTCTTCCTCTCGCAAAAGGTTGAGTGTTAGAATCCCGGGCGCCGCAGGGTGACTTAACCGGTGGCACGTGTGTGGTGGCTAGCACGTGTCGCCCCCAGAGTTTACTCCCCGGCTGTCGGCCGTGCGGAGGTTCCCTGGGTTACAAAAAAAAAAAAAAAGGAAGAAAGCAGTGGCTGGTTGCGGGAGAACAGAAGAAAAACAGAGGAAAAGAAAAGGAAAAAGGAGAGGAGAAAGGAAAGAAGTGAAAGGGAGGATTTGTGCGCGCGGGTCCTTGCCGAGCCGTTCCGACTACGTAACGCAACGACTAGTAAGTACTCGCAACCCTCATTAGTCCTATCGGAGTAATTTTTCGATTAGGGCTCCGAAATAAGAGTTATGTGGATTTGAGCTGTGTAGTCCAAGTTTTTGGGTTGTCAAGTCTTAAATATCCATGAAAATGAAAAATTATGGTGTTGTGGGGCTGTGCGTTTTGACGGATATCGATTCAGAGTTACGGTTTGTCCGGAATCAAATTTTCAAGTTGAGAGCATAATCTGGAATTTCGTGAACAGTACTTTCCAGGGCTTTTATTGTCATTTTTGGGCTGTTGTTTGGGTTGGCTGTGTTGGTACATCCATAGTATACGGGATGAGTTTTGTTTTGACTATAAGAGAGCGCAAAACGGAGTCCGGTGGAGGAAGTTATGACTTGTGGAAATTTGGCGCACGAGTTGTTCGTTGTGGTTGGCATTAGATTTTTTTCCATTGAGCAAGCCGTCGTAGGCACGTGGGTGTCGGATTATTGGCTAGTTAGCCTTAGCTTTTTCTAGTTACGCATTAGGGGGAAGTATTACTCGGTTTTGATTCGTTTTCCGTATATTTGATAGGATTTTGGAACCGTCGGCTCGAGTAACACATATGGGTTAGTTTTTGGATTACCTGGTGAGGACATTACATCTTCTATGAATTTACAACTTCATATTTTGATAATGAGATATAATTTTTAATATAGTGGAGCATGTTTTCTACATAAATTGGATCAATTATTTACTACCTTTTGTCGATTGTGAAATGAGTTAAAAAGTTTTATGACGTTATTGAAATGAAGCTTTTGTAAATGCTTATATTAAAGGTTTTGTGAAGAGGATTAGCCGAGGGCTATTCTTGTTGCGAAATCTTTTGTAAAATGGATTTATTGGTGTTGATTATAGATTTCTGGATTGAGTTATAAGTTGCTGCTGCTCGTATTCCTATGTTGAGAACCCGTTAAGGGGGAAGTATGCATGCTGTCAGGATATCCTTATGGGACGAACCGCCGGCTTATAATAGGTGGTAGACCTTGTCAAGAGGGATAAACTTGGTCGCCTTTGTCACGGCGTTAAACTTGACCATAGTTTGATGACGAGCATGAGATTGGTTGATGGATGAACCATCAACGTGTTATGTGATGTGAGATTAGTCATTGGATAGACCATTGATGATTGGCCATTGTGTTAAGTGAGTTTTTATTGAGTAATCTGATACGGATGACTTTTATTGAAAAGTTATTATCTGTTGACACCTAAATTTTGGTGATCCCGTTAGGTAAATATTGTATAGAAAAATTAGGGATTAAATTTTAACCCCTAAACAAAAATATTAAAATTGCATAGCATATAGTTTAAGTTCATATAGGTTAGTTGCATTCCACATCGAACCGGCGGTGGCAAGTGAACTAAAAATCCACCGCGCAAACCGAGCTCGAGCACTAAACGAAACTCGGCTCACTCGGAAGACAGGGGCCGAAAATCACAAGTCTAAAGGGCCTTGGTTGTCTTAATTTGAGCTTAAATCAGCCCATTAAGCTTAATTAAAGAAAAGCCCAAATTAATTCAGCCAATTTGGAATCAAATAAAAATTAAAGGATAAAGCCTAAGCCAAAACCCATTAGGACTAGGAAGCCCAGTTAATTGACTAGGGTTGCGATATAAATACGTCGTTATGCATCATAATCAAAAGAGTTCTCATAATTTTCAGAACACGATTTTTGAGAGACACACGTGAGCGAGAGCAAAAGTGAGAGAGAGAGAGAGACGGCTTCGAGAGAGAAATCGTGAGCGAAAGCCGAGAGAAGAATATGGTAGCACCCTCGGAGATCGAAGATGGATGAAGTGGCGATACTTGTATTCATACTGGCGAGTGCAGTTTGACCAAATTGTCAAACATCCACTTGCAGACAAGTTCGACAAAAGCAAGGTCCTTCACTGCCACAATAGGTGGTGCACAAATCATAAAATATCTCTCCTTCTGCAGAAGCGATAGAGACGCCACCTGTTGATTGCGTCTCTCCACTACTCGTTGTTCAGTGAAAAGGAAAAGGAAAGAAAAACTGAGAGATCAATGCGAAGAACAGCTCCAACGTCGCACAGGAATTAGTCCCTCCGTTCCAGGTTTCCTCCTGCCATTGTTGCCGGTCGTCCACGACACGTCCAGCTAGTCCTGCGAACACCAGCAATTCTGAAGCCACATCACTCCCGAGCAATTTCATCAAGTCCCTGCACCCTTTTGTGGTCACCTTGCTGATCATCCAGCCACCGCCCGCGAGTCAGTCCTTGACCGAGAACCACGCCATTGTAAAGCACCTCACGGTCACCACCGTGAGCAACACCGACGAGACACCACCGCCGTTGCTCTCGACGTCGCGCCACCGCCGTTGCTCTCGACGTCGCGCCACCGCCGTCCTTGTGGCCGCGCCGCCACCAGTCCACTCGTCATCTTCCCGATCCGCAATACTGGTCCGCAAGTTCAAATTTGGGAATATCCCGAAATTAGGTAAGAATGCTATCCGGTATGTTTTCAAAATATTTATATTCCTAGTTCAGATATTTTGAATATTGCGTGGATTGCTAGATATCTTAGGATAATGTGTGCTATATCCGCAATATTTGAAAAAACCCAAAATTAGGAATCATTCCTAATTTAGCAACGTATCTGGACGACTATCCGACCTTATCCCTAAGGTATGATACGCGGCGATACGGAAAATCGTTATCTTGTCCATAATCACTTGGACACGATAATAGATTTTATTTGCTTTCCAAATTTGACCAATCAACTTTCCGTCAATATCTATAACCCTATAGATATGATTGCCAGTTTGATTTCTTTGCCTTATCCGAATTTGAAAAATCTTGCGGATTGCGTGGATTGTTTGAACGCGATTGTTATCTTTATTTGATTGCTTTCCTTTTAAATAAAGAAAATCCAAAAATTTATTAGTTAGATTTAAATTAGAAATTTTGCATGCTTAGGGAATCTTAAATATATCCAAAAAGAATAAGATAATTATTTGATTTAAATTGGGATTAGGGGTTGCATATTTCCTAGTTTAAATTAAAGATTATTTTAATCTTAGTGGATTGTTTAGGACATTTAATAATTTCGAATTTTAATAAAAATCCCAAAAAAAAGAATCACTTTAGGATAGATCAATCATTTTCTTTAGAATAGATTGCATGTTAATTTAGGTATTTTTTTTAATTCCGAATTTCATTGAAAATACCAAAAATAAATCATTGGTTCGTCATTAGAATTAGGTCATGTCGTCGCACGACATATAGTTTGCATGTTAGGCTGCATTAATTGCATGTTAATTTTTGCACGTCATTACATATAGGTTAGCTTCCATTTAAATAAGTGAAAATCCAAAAAAATATTGAGTGAATTGCTTGTTAATTAGAAATCATATTAGGATTGTTGATGTGATTTTCTAGCTAACCATGCAGATGCTTACGTTGCTTTGAGGTAAGTAATTCTCCCAATCTTGTAATTTATTTAATGTTTTGATTATTGGGTGTTACTTTGGTGGTTTGCGCACCCGCATGATCACTTCACATGCTAGTGACTAAGTAAAAATGGATCTAAACTGCATGCGTAAACATTTTTGAAAAGGAAAGGTACCGAAAGGGCGTTAGACTAGATCTAACGTAACCAAGTCCCCGAGCTTAGAATCTCTGGTTCGTAGGAATAAAACATATCTCCCTATGTTTTATTTAGGTTTCTAATCGACCTACCATAAATAGATTAGTGGCGACTCCAAGCATGAAAACATTTGCACGTTAAGAACCTAAATCCTAAGTTGCGAATTGGTAGGGCTTGGGAGGGCCCGAGTTAAGCTTAGTCTTAATAATCCATTAGCCTGAGAGAAAATTTTAGGTCGCGACAATATCTTTGAGATATTTTTAGCTATATTGTACATTGAGTTTGAGTTATGGGCTGTGATATTTTTGATACTATTGCATGGTGATTGTTCGATCCACTTAGAAGAAATATGTTACTCACTGAGCCGCGGTAGCTCACCCCTTATCTTACATACCTTTCAGGTTCTTCTGCTGGCCGCAAGTAGGGTGTGAGCGGGCGTTAGTCAGAGGATTTCTTTTTTATTATAAGATTTTGGGTACATTGTACATAGTGACGTTAAGCTATTGGAATAGCTTTTTTGTTGGATTTAAATATGTCATTTTGATAGTTTTAGAAAGCTCTGATGTTATTCTGGTTTTGTTTAAGTTAAGGCTGCGTCCTTTGGGTGAAAGGACAACCGTGTTATGATCCCGTTTTGGTTGTGTTCGAGGTGTGACATCTTCCATTTGAAAAACAATATTAAGGGACTCAGCCCATATGCCCTTTCTTCATAGGTTTAGGTCCATGCACATACGGGACGTGAAACTCACGTCGAACTCGGTGTTTCAAATTCTTTTTTTTTCTGGTTTCCCTCACGGTACAAGCATCAGTAGCTGCACCTAGTCTTGCAAAGCTTAACTGCCCTGAAACATGCGGGAACGTCACCATTCCCTTCCCCTTCGGCATGGGAGCAGGGTGTTTCCTGGATGACTGGTACCAGATCATCTACCTACAAAACAACACGGTTCCCATTCTAAAGAAGATTAGATTGCGTGTTCTCCACATTTCACTCCCCGATGGCCTGATTAGTGCCCGTCTTCCTTTAATTTTCTCAAATGCAAGCTGCAGGGGCGGTGAACTTGGTGAATCAGTGAGCTTTGAAGGAGGTCCATTTGTCTTCTCCCAGACATGGAACGTCTTTATATCAGTCGGTTGCAACACCCTGGCGACAGTGAATACAACAGATTCAGCTGTTGTTGGTTGCAGGTCTAAATGTGCTAGAACCAGCACCAACATTAGCCAGTATCATGGTACTTGTTCCGGGAGGGACAGATGCTGCCAGACTACGCTTCCCTTTAACCTTCAGGGCTTTAGTGTGGATTTCAAAGAAGGTGAATATCAGGAGTGCAATTACGCTTTCCTTGCAGGCATCAGGTTCTTGAGGTCTGACTCTACAGGTTTATATGATTTTAGATTGAACGATACTGTTCCAGTGGCGTTGGAATGGGGGATTGCAAGCAATGCCAACTTTGCACTTGACCTTACCCGGCAAGCTACAAAGCAAAAGGCAGGTCCAACTATTATGATTCTTTCACCTGTGACGAACACAGCCTCTATGGCAATGTAGATGAAATCCCAATTATGCAGTGCTTTTGCGGGAGTGGGTATCACGGTAACCCCTATCTCATTGAAGGATGTGAAGGTAAATAGTTCATGCTATTACATTCAGTATTTAAGGGCACGATACGGCAAAGTGGCTTGTTCATTCCCCCAGACCTTTCTCTGATCTTTCTCTGAAAAGAAGTAACCACAATGGTACGGCAATAAAGATTGATCTCATGAATGCTTATAACATGGTAAAATGGGATGCAGTTCTTAGGGTTCTTAAAGCTATAAATACACCTCAATACCTGGTTGATCTAATATCCGAGTGCATCACTACACCGAGGTTCTCAGTGAACTTCAATGGCGAACAGGTCGGCTATTTTAATAGTACTAATGGGCTACGCCAAGGTGATCCTCTTTCGTCGTACTTGTTTGTCCTAGTCATGGAACTTCTCAATCGAATTATTAGTGCGAAAGTCGTTGCCTTTGCTTTCAAGTATCACTAGCGCTGCAAAACACAACGGATTATTCACTTATGCTTTGCAGACAATTTGTTCTTATTTGCTCATGGAGATGTAGATTCTGTCATTTGCCTTATGGATGCCCTTAACGAATTTGTAGTTCTCACTGGACTGCGGTTTAACCCTAACAAATGCCAAATCTTTTTCTTTAGGTTAAATGAAGATGAGAAGCTCCTTATACTAGACCACACACCTTTTTCCATAGGTATCCTTCCTATTAGATATTTGGGTGTTCCCCTTGTTACAAGGAGACTTACTCACACAGACTGCAAAAGTCTTACTGACAATATCTTTAAGAAAATTGAAAGTTGGGGCATGAAGTAAATGAGTTATGCAGGGCGTCTACAGTTAGCCAAATCGGTCCTCATGTCTATCTGCACCTATTGGATGCAAATGTTCTTACTCCCAAAACAAACAATATACGATGTTGAGAAGAGGATCCGTCAATTTCTACGGGCAGGTAATACAATGAATCATGGATCGCACAAGGTAGCATGGCAGGTAGTTTGCTCATCCAAAAGGGAAGGAAGATTAGGATTGCTCGATCTGAAATTATGGAACAAAGTATTGTTAGGCCGCATGCTGTCGAACCTCATCAATCATCCATCCTCTTCTCTTTGGTGTATATGGGTTCACAACACGAAATGCAGAGGCACTCCAATTATGCAGATCAACATTACAGGTAGTATGGCTTGGAGTTGGTGATGTCTCATTAAATTACGACATGTTTTTACCTCGATTATCCATAGCTCAATGTACTTTTGCCAAGAAATTTATGATGAACTTAAACATGCGGCACCGGTTGTGGAGTGGTGTGACCTAATTTGGTCCAGCAGTATTAACAAACGCAATTTTGTTGGCTAGCTCGTCTGCAGAAATAGACTACCAACGGCAGAAATTGTTGTCCAATGGATGATCTCAATTGATATCCAGTGTAACTTCTGTAGGGCCGATATAGAAAACAGAACACATTTATTCTTCTAGTGTGAGTGGACAGGCAGCTTAGGATGCAGTATCCTTGCACAACAAAGAATTGGGCGTCCTTTAGGAGGATGAAATGAGGAACTTCAATGGATGATTAGTGCAACAAAGGGCAAAGATTTGGTGACTAGACTCCTTAAGGTATCTTTTCTAGCAACCATTTATGACATGTGGATGGAGCTAGGGGTGTCAATAAGACCCGGGCCGGCCCGGCCCGACCCGCGCCGACCCGGTCCGGCCCTAAAATTTAGGGTATTTTGGGATCGGGCCTTAATTTTCTTCGAATATGACCCTAAAATTTGAGGTTTCATTAGGATTGGGTAGGGTCAGGCCGACCTATTAATACTCTGGGCCGGCCCATCCCCCCTCTCTCTCTCTCCTCTCTCCTCTCTGCGGCGTGCACAGCTGCACGCGTTTTCCAACCCCCCGTCAGACTCTCTCTCCTCTCTTTTCTCTCTCTCTTTCTTTTCTTTTCTTTCTTTTTATTTCTCCCTTCTCTTCCTTTCTCTTCCTTCTTCTTCTTTCCCCCCCTCCCCGACGAGTTCTGCTTCTGTTTTCCTCTGCTCGCCCGAGCCCGTCGCCGCCGATCACCCTGTCGCCGGCTTGCCCTCGCCGGCCCAGCCACCGCCGCCTCGCGCCGTCGCGCCACCCCAGCTCCTCCCCGACCGAGCCGTGACCGCCTGTCGCCGGCTTGCCCGCACGACGCGCGAGCAGCGCTCTCCGCTGGCCCAGCCGCCGCGACCAAGCTCCGTTCGTCGCCGGAACCAGCCCCGCCGCCTGCGACGCCGCCGTGCCGACCGTCGCCGCCGGCTTGAGCTCTCGCCACCCTCCCAGCTCTCTCTCCCTCTCTCTCTCTCTCTCCACCACCACCACTCCCGCTGACGCCCCCTCTCTCCCCTCCGCACGTCGCCGCCGCCCGCCTCGCCAACCTCCGCCGAGTCGCCGGCCCAAGGCTCTGGAGACTTCTGCAAAAAAAAAAAAAAAAAACCCATAGCCCGGCCCGACCCGACCCGACCCGACCCGACCCGGCCTGACCCGACCCGGCCCGACCCGGGGCCTTGGGGTGTACGGGGAACAGGGTCTTGGGTGGGTCTGGGCGGGTCAAGCATGACCCTGTAATTTTCAGGTCGGGTCGGGTATTAAGAAAGCCCGACCCGACCCGATCCATTAACACCCCTAGATGGAGCACATCCGAAGACGGTTTCAAAACAAGCCAACTGATATCCATATTATTCTGGCCAACGTGCGTAAAAATGTAAGAGGTAGAGTGAAATATTAGACATTTTCAGACAAATGTTATATTGGCTACTATGTGGAAACTTCCTACCTCCATCTTATCGAACTATTAGCACCATTTGTAATGCTAGGGATACCCCTAAGCTACTGTACTTCATTCACTCTATAATACTGACATTTTACACCCAAAAAAAAAAAGTAACCACAATGTTTAATGATCACATACATGCTTTCCTGCCTTCTTTTCTTGTTTTTCCGCCCAAGATTATACAAAGTGAATTCACACAAAATTGAATGAATTATATTGATAACAATTTTCTTGATATAAAAGGGAACAGGAAAGTGCATAATATTTTAGCCATGGAATTAACGACCTATGTGCGAACAAGCATCCTTATTGCACCAGCCTTCACCATTCAATTAGCTTGTTACTTGCAAATGCTCAAAAGATGTATCAGTTTGGTCATGTGTTGCACTGTGTTCATCGTGGTAAAAGCGATTTCAGCACATTTAAGGAAAAAATTACTTTCTACTCATATGATTTGTGTTTAAGATCATTGTTGTCATGCAATACGTCTTCCTTGTATTACTCCATCTATTTGTTTATATGATTGCTCTGTAGTGATGGTTAAGAATTCAAACCAGCGATGGAGTAATAGCAGAATAAAGATAAGTAATAAGAAACAACCGGTCTTTAGTTTTCTTTAGTTTTCCCTCTGGGTAAAAGACCAAATCTAATAATTGATATGTATAGTGGTGCTCTTTGGAGAAATCAATGAGGTCTTCTTCATTGTTGACCCATATCCCACTATTAAAACTATAGATTCAAACAGTTTTTCTTCTTTAAATAACATTAGAACCTTCAAGATTGCGATACTCAAGTAGGAAAAGGGTAAATAATAACACTTTCTAGCCATATTTTTACCAAAGTGATTCAATTGAGAGTAATTACATATATTAAGACAAAAGGACATGGCACAAACTTCATACTAAATCATTAGAATCATAACTAAACTACATCATGTTAAGAAACAATGCTAAGAAATAAAATGTGGTACTGAACAAGGTTTGACTAAAATTAATATCTTGAATAACCTAAACAATGTTAAAGTAACATTAATATTCAGAATTTAGAAAAAGACCAAATTCATGTTATATTTGAAATTGTATGTGACCGAGCTAATGGATACTAAAAAGGAAAAAAAATGATTGGTAATGAAATGTGAAATTTTATGGCAATAGTCAAAGGGATGCATGGAACATTATTTAATCTTAGGTGGAAGAGGAAGCATTAATACGATTTTGGTCTAGGAAGAAACAAACGATCTGATGCGTATAAAGAAAAATTTAAGTCGGTAAGGAAAGGAATAAATATCTAAATTCTAATGCGATTAACGGGGTCCACGATAAAAAGTATTGAAAGGTGATCCATCTTACAAAAACACTATTTTCTTCTTCTTTTTTTTCCTGCCTCAATATTATGCATAGTGAATGCATCCTCAATTTACTCATGGAGATGGATGCACCGCTACTACCTTTTTGCTTTTCATCTTTTTTCTACAGATATTAACGAATGTGAAGATTCAAATCTAACTCGTTACCCCGACAGTTGTGTGAACCAACCGGGCAGCTATATGAGTGCGTCAGTGATGGTAGAAGGACCGATGTTAAGGAAAGAGCTACATCCTTTCTTATCTGTATGTAATCTTCTAATCTATATTTATAGACCTCCTCATGCGCTTCTTGTTTTCAAACATGATATACCACAGCTTCAATTATGTTCATATGAGACACAGAAAGAAGTTTAGCTTACCCTTCATTCTAACATTAGCATCTGTTCGCTTGTGACGATTCCAGCCACCATGTCACGTTCTATGACCCCTTTCCTCTTGCAACAGCACAAGGAACTTTCTTTGCGTGCGATACATATGTATACTGCATGAGAAGATAGTAGATTTGTTGCTGGTTGAAATCTATTGAACCAAATGCAAAGTTCTTTCCCTTTTTTGGTCCATTTTTTCCACGCAGTACTTAATATTAAGAATGTCAAAAACCTTGCCAGCTTGATCAATTGAACATTGATTAGAGTGGTCCACTAAATTCCTCGCAAGGAAGATCAGTTATGCAGTATGGATGTGCTGATAAAAATCTCACCAAATGAAATTCCAACAGAAGAAACAACTTAATTAGTTTCATTTCAGCTGTTCTGATGAATTCATGGGGAAGTGATCTAAATAGTATCTGTTTCATCGGAAATGTTCTCACGACGAAATATAATTCACCGAAAGTCGTTTTTCGGCTCTTAATGAAAGGATACTGAGTTCTAGATCCAATTCCGGACGGGAGCAATTTAGGCGTGAATAAAGATCTTACAGAAAATCCAAACAAAACCATCCAATTGCTGGTGGCGTCCAAAGTTCACAAAGACCTAAACAACTATAGCTATGGAAATTGAAAGTGTGAAACTGGAGAGTAAAGACTACAGCTATGGAAATTGAAAGTGCGAAACTTGGAAGTAAAGATAAAAGACAACATTTGTTTTGTTCATGTGTGCGCGCGGGTCCTTCTATCGATGATCATACGCTATTTATAGCACAGACTTGGTAACCGTTCTTGGTGTTGTATCCAATATCTACCGTTGATTTCATCTTCACCGTTCATTTAATGACACATGCTTATCAACTGTTATCGATCTTATCTTCTGTATGAAGTGATAACTGCTCTTGAGCTCATTTAGTCTCTGAAACGACAACCGTCATCGAGCCCATTGGTTTTCTAAGGCAACAATCGTCATCGAACTTTTCTCCGTTTGACACTTGTCTTTCAGAATGGTAACTGTCATCGAGCTTTCTCTCCGTCTGACATCTGTCTCCTAGGACGATAACCGTCATCGAGTCTTTTCTCCGTTTGACACCTGTCTCTCAAGATGATAACCGTCATCAAGCCTTTTCTCTGTTTGACACTTGTCTCTCAGGATGATAACCGTCATCGAGCCTTTTCTTCGCTTAACACCTGTCTTTTGGGATGATAACTGTCATCGAGCCTTTTTTTCCATTTGACACCTGTCTTTCGGGATGATAACCGTCATCGAGCATTTTCTCCGTTTGACACCTATCTAACAAAAATAAGGACCTCCGTCAAGCTTTTCTGACTTGACACCCATTGTCCTTGTCATCAATTTCATCGATGAAAAACACTTTTAGCACTTGGACATCTTCTTTTACGTGGCAAAGGCCTTCATCGAATCTTTCATAGCTTTTCTCTGTCTAACACCTTTCCAACAGAAATAAGGACCTTCATCGAGCTTTTCTGATTGGACACCCATTATCCTTTTCATCGATAAAATCGATGAAAAGCACTTTTAGCACTTAGACATCTTCTTTTCTAGGGTAAAGGCCTTCATCGAATCTTTCATAACTTGATATTCGTTCTTCTCCTTGTTGACATCTTCGATGAAAATACCTTCAGCATTTTTGATCCCCCTCCATCTGAATTTCAAATTTCCCGCTTATGACTGTCCATACCTACCGGCTGTTATTTTAGTATAGGTGATGTCATCTCTTGTCGTTTTATTCATATATCTTCACGACGAAATCTTTAATTAATTTCAGGTGTCAACAGTATCCCTAAATGTTTTCCTTCTGATCAAATTCATGAAACATCAGTGATGACAACGATGAATAGATTCTTAACAAGTAGGAAAGATTTCTGACCTTATCTCCTACAAATTTTTTCCCCTGCAGACATTGGAGCGGGCCTTGGAGCACTAGGAAATGTGTTGCTTTTCTCTTGGTGGTTGTACACAGTCATCAAAGAGAGAAGAGAAGCTAAGCTCAAGGAAAAGTACTTTAAACGAAACGGTGGTCTTTTGTTGCAACAACAGCTGTCTTCCCCCAAAAGCAATGTTGAGGAGAGCAAATTATTCAATTCCAAGGATTTGGAGAAGGCCACTGATCATTTCAACAAGGATAGGATACTGGGGCAAGGTGGACAGGGTACTCTTTATAAGGGAATGTTAACAGACGGAAAAATAGTAGCTATTAAGAAATCAGAACTGATAGACTAGGGAAAAGTCGAACAATTCATCAATGAGGTCCTTATTCTCTCACAAATCAATCATAGGAATATTGTTAAACTATTGGGGTACTATTGGGGTGCTGCTTGGAGGCAAACGTTTCTGTTTTAGTATATGAATTCATACCAAATGGGACGCTATACCTGTAACAGCCCGAATTTCGATGTAATTCCGGGATCAATAAAACTGATATTAATTCGCATTTCATTTTAGTAAGTCTCGCCCAAAGCTGATCACTCTTGGGATACTAACCAATGGGGTATGGCTAACTAGAAAACGGTACGTGGACCGGGGACCCTATCATGAAACGGACACTGATCGCGAGAGACGCTAAGGGAATATTTTGGGCCAACGTGGGCCGATCGTAGGAAAGGGTAATGGATTGGGTTTGGCCAAGGCCTACGATGTATAATGGGGACGCAGGTGATTCTGCAAGACCAAAAGTACACGTGGCCAACCAGTCCTGAACCTGAACCGAACGATCGTGACCTTTGGAACTAGTAATAATTTCTCATTCTCTCAATGATCGAGACCATTACGACACGGATAGCCCTAGGTCGATACGCATAACTTCTAAACAGCCGCCCGTTAGTGAGAGACCCTGAAATTGAAAGTTTAGCGAGTTTTATTCGCGAAATTGGGCCCGGATTTCGATGTCGATTTTCGAAGGCTTAAGAGACTATTTTTGAAAATCCGACGTCATATCACGCTGGCCACACACATTTGGAGTTAGTACAAGTAAAAATTGGAATTTCGGTCCGGGGGTGAAAAATTACGATTTTGCCCCTATGAGTGCCGGTGTTGGATTTTGAGGCCGTTTGAGGTTAGCCGACGCCATTTTTGGGTGACCACGCATACCGGGAGTCGTTACGGACAAAAATTGAAATTTCGACAAAAATTGAAAAAATAATATTATTTTATTCCCGGAACTTCGCAGTCGATTTTCGAGGGCTTAAAAAGTGAATTTCGCGATTCCGACACCATATTAGGTTGGCCACGCATATATGGAACGCGTATGTGTGAAAATTGGAATTTCGCCCCGGGACCGGAAAAATGACGATTTTGCCCCTGGGCTAATTTTTGGTCCGAATTTTTTTGGGATAATTTGGGATAATTAAGGATAATTATCAGCTGGATTATTGGGGACCATTGACCCTTTTGCCCCTCCCTTTTTGGATAAGAATGCATAGGAACCATTGGATTAGGGGCATTTTAGTAATTTTTGCTAAATTTTGACACATGGCACCCCTAGCCCTATAATTTGACCAAATTGGACTGATTTTCTCTCTCCTCACTCACCTTCCACGATCAGATCAGCTCCCTTCAGAAATTTTCTCTCATTTCCCACACTTTCCCTCTATTTTCTCTCATTTTCCCTCATTTTCTCTCTCGCCAGAGCTTCGCCGGAGCACGCCGCCGACCGCCGTGCCTCGCCGTCGACCCCCTTGGTCCCTAGCTTCAGCTTAGCCTCGGTTCCGTCCATTCCTCTCTCCCTTTCCCTCTCTTTCTCTCTCTTTTTCCCTCTTTTTCTCAATTTTCTGTTTTGCAAACAGTACCGTCGGAGCTTCGCCGGAGCTCCGATCGCCTTTCCGTCGACACCCGGCCGTCTAGCACGTCCATACGTCGCCGTTCAGCCTGTCCCCCGTACAATGACCGTACGGTTACTGTTCACCGTCCGTACGGTCACTGTTCATTCCCGACCGTATGGCCCGTCGCGGCCGTCACCGGCACCTCGCCGACCACCGTTCCCAGTCGGTCCATACAATGTCCGTACGGGGAAGTACTGTTCACCGCGTCCGTACGGCATTGTTCACCCGTCCCGTACGCCGTCGCTCGGGATTTCCGCCGCCGGTTGCACTGTTCACCAGTGATCGGTCGCCATTCCCCGTCGTCGTGACTTCGGATTAGGTGAGTAAAATTCCTAAATCCGAATTAGGACTGATAGTGCGTTTTTCTGGACTGGTTTAGGTATTATCAGTGCATTTTGGACTGGCTTAGATAGTATCAGTGTGTATTTTAGACTGGGTTGAGGATTGACTGGTAGAAATTTTTGTCAAGAAAATTGTGGTAAATCATTGAGGATTTATTGGGGAGAGAAATTGGATTAATTGATCAATTTAGGAGCCCATTAGAAAATTACCGGGTATGTCCGAGTTGATTGGTTGTACGTAATCTGTGCTTGATTGTGATTGAATTTTATTGGTGCTCATGGTGCATTGTATTGCATAACATGGACACGCATTATGTATGCCTAGAGTGTGGCATGTGGTGAAATTGTGCGAGAATGCGTGCTTGCCATGAGTGTGTGATCACCTAAATTACCTTGAAGCATTATACGCTGGGTTCAGATAATAATGAATTGTGTGATCACCTAAGGACCTTCGGGTCGATACCGTCCTCATACACTTTGAAGCAGGCTCTGGTTCGCAAGGAGAACAGTGTTGCGCCTCATGCACTTTGAAGCAGGCTAGAGACACTGGGCCAGATCGGTTGCTGCGCCTCATGCACTTTGAAGCAGGCTAGACGCACCAGGCCATGAAAAATTGATAACTCGAGTCGTAATAATAATGAATAGGGCAAGTGTGCCAGTGTGGGCCGGTGGGCCAAAGCAATGCGCATGACATGTTAATAACATTTGCATGCATAAACATGCATTAATTAGCATGCGAGTGGGTGAAACTCAGTGCATAAGCATGTGTTGGGCGTAAGTGTGACTGTGTATGCCATGTATATGCTATGATTTTTATATATCGAACTATCTAACCTGCAGGGTCAGAGAATTGTATGATTATGGCTGTGTTATGGTTTTAAATATTCGTTTCTGGTCAGGAGATTGCATATTAGCCTAGCCTAGGTTTAGGGGTTGAACTCACTGAGATTCGTCTCACGGTTGTGTAAATCGAAACTTTTCAGACCCCCGACCGTGATAATGGAGAGACCACCGCCTCTTTTTGGGATCCCTTTGCAGATCCGGACGTATACTACTACCTACCCTTCAAGAAATAGGGAAGCTTTTGTGAGGTATCGATCTGAAGTAGTTGTTAATATAGGTGTGGACTATTATCAGAAACAAGAATATGTGGCATGGTGCCATCAGGATGCCAATGGAAATGAGGGAGAGCCCCTTAGGACTTTTGATATCGCTATCGATAATACTGGGCTGATGCAACCAATTATAGTTGCTGGTGAGGTGATAGACCCTGAGGTCACACCCGAGGGGATGATGCAGGAGGAGGAGGTGCATGAGGAGCCCAATGTACTAGCAGATGACCCCGAGCCTATGGATGAGGAGGAGGATGACGAACCCGAGGCCATGGAGCAGGACGTAGAGGAGGATGGAGAGATGGCAGAGCTAGGATCAGATAAGGAGGGATTCGAGCCTTACCTTGACCCGGAGTTGGAGCCAGACTCTGAGGATGAGCGAGCCCAGGCGATGGATTCCGAGGAGTAAGAGTCTAGTGAGGACGCCTCCGAGGAGTTGTCAGACGATCCCACCGAGTCATCCGATCCTAACTGGGAGCCATAGGATCGTCTAGTGTCCTTAGCTGGTGATGAGGGCCGAAACTTTTTGGACCGTAGCCCTCTTCCTTAGTTTTAGCCTGACCTCCCTAGCCACTTATCCCTTTTTGACCAGGTGGCTGCTGACCGTTTGTGTCTTTTGTTGTACTTGTAAATATTGTACAAATGGTTTTTAACAGTAATATATATGTGTAATTATTTTCTATAATGGTGTTTTGATGTATGACTATCCTTAGCTCATATTGTAATTGTCTGGGTTTATTTATTTTATACTTCCGTTTGTGCTTGATCTCTGTATGGGTGTGGGTCGGCGACGCTTCCTGGGAGCGTTGCACCATAATCGACCGTGACGGGATGTTGCGTTCCAGTGGGGTACGGGGCGTGACAATACCAATGTCTACATGACCCGAATGAGGAGTTTCTAGTGCCATGGGACACCTGCCTACGAGTTGCAATCGAAATCGCTGGAGCCTTATCCTACTTGCATTTAGCAATTTTTATTCCCATTTATCATTGAGATGTCAAGTCCACCAATGTCCTGTTAGATGAGAAATATCGGGCAAAAGTGGCAGATTTTGGCACTTCCAAGTCTGTTTCTCTCAATCAAACTCACGTAACCACATTGGTGCGGGGGACTTTTGGATACTTGGATCCAAAGTACTTCCAAACAAGTCAATTTACAGACAGAAGCGATGTGTACAGCTTTGCAGTGGTTCTTGTCGAACTCTTAACGGGACAAAAGCCAATCTCTCCATTGAGTGAAGAAGAAGGGAGAAACCTCGTGGCGTACTTTATAATTTCTATGGAGGAGGATTCTGTGTTCGATATGATTGAAACTCAAGTTTTGAAGGAGGGTAAGGAAGAAGAGATTACAGCAGTTGCAAATCCCGCAAGAAGGTGCTTAAACTCCATTGGGAGGAACCAGCCGACGATGAAAGAAGTGGCAATGGAGTTGGAGAGAATAAGGAGGCTCCGAAATCCTTTGGATTTCCAACAAAACCGAAGTCCTTAGGATTTCCAACAAGATCAAGAAACAGTCTAGGCCACTGAATCTCATGATGCTAGTTTCACTAGCAAGTCTTATTATGTGGACTTGGGTGTAACAGCATTTTCGGATGTGCAGCCATTCGCACGTTGTGAAACATGGTGAAGTCAGCTCTTTCTGGCATTATCTCCCGCAAGAATGTCTGGCTATACATGCGGAGACAAGCGGCACCGAAATTGATCTTTGTCCGTTCATGTATCATGATAGGGATTATTGTGTCTTGAGGATCCATGAATACTTTATTGTAAGGATTACATTAGAGTTGCACTTGTACTCTTGGGAACAAGCATCCTGCTTGTATCAACCTTTCGCCTGTTTGATTAGCTGGTTATTTATCAATGTTGAAAAGAGCCGTGAATCGATTTCAGTTCCAGAAACAGGATAGTGTCAATTTTATTAAAATAATCAATCTCAAACACGAACAGGTGCTTGATCAAACAATACATCTAAGAGTACAGTGCATGAAAATTCTTCCCTTTTCCACTTAAATAACAATAATTAAGGGACTCGTCCCATATCCCTTTCTCCATATGTTAGGGTCCATGCACATACCAAACGTGAAAATCACACACGATACCCCATTGATAATGTTCTTTCTTGTGGGGAAGACTACTCATGATCCCAATGGACAATACATTCTTTGAATACTAAATTAGACCTAATATAAATTTTTCGGATGATTTTGTCATTCAAATTGAGATTCTTGCTGTGGCAAATTGTTTTCTTTTCCCAAAAGGACAAAAGAAAGTTAGGATAATGAGGGTCATCAAAAGTTAGTTCATTGTTGATATTGATTTAATAATGCTCCAAATCTTTCTCATAAGAAACTGATGATAAAATTATGTCCCTAGCAATGGGATCAGTCATACTTAGCTGCTTAAACCGGTGTCCTGTACATATCAAGCTTTTGCATTTCTGTCCTCAAGGAAGCATCCTCAGAGCTGGAATAAAATTATGCTTCCAGGACATCAAAATTCTTCCCTTCTTCCACTTGAGTAAGGACTCATCCCACATCCCCTTTCGCCATAGGTTTAGGTCCATGCACATACCAAACGCGAAAATCTTGTCGAACTCGGTTTTTCAAATTCTTTTGCTTCTGGCTTGCGCAAAGTACAAGCATCAGGAGCTGCACCTGCATTCCAAGCCCAAATGAGCTAAAAATTGCGGGAACGTCAACATTCCCTGCCCTTTAGTAATAGGAGCCGAGTGTTAGTTGGATGACTGGCATGAGATTGACTGCAAGCGAAACGACACGGTTCCCAGACTAAATAAGATTAGATTGCGAGTTCTCAACATTTCACTCCCCTCTAACAGGAGATACACGTGTCTGATTTTGCGATACCACTGCCAACTGTTTTAAATACTTAAACTGTTAGAGGAAGATGCGGTTTAATATTTAAATATTCCATTAAAGATGTCCTGAGTTCGAATCTTTCCAGGCCCCTATTTACCTCCCTAATGAAATATTTTCACACTTAGTACTAAGCAAAAAAAGACCAGAACAACAGGTGATAGTGAATACTACATATTCAACTGTTGTCGGTTGCAAGTCGAAATGTGCTGGAACCACCACCGACATTAGTTAGTATCATAGTGCTTGTTCTGGGAGGGACAAACGCTGCCAGAGTACGCTCCCCTTAACCTTCAGGGCTTTAGTTTGGACTTCAAAGAAGAAGGTGGACATCAGTAGTGCAAGTAGACTTACGAAAGAGAACGTCGGACAGTCCTCTCGTTAAAAGCATAATATTTTAGCCATGGAATTAACAATTATAAGGAAATGCGACCTACTAGTCTTGCTGATTTTACTCAAGGAGATGGTTTCGCTGATAATGTATTTATTTTTTCTTTGTCATCAGATATTAATGAATGTGAAGATTCAAAAATGCAACAGGACTTGTGTGAACACACAGGGCACCTGTGACTGGATCGATGGCACAAAGACAGCTGAATTCATTTTTATTAATAAGTAGATCTTTTAACCTAGAACTTTAGACCGCTTCATGCTCTTGAGTAATGTTAGAAACAGAACAGCATTGCATAGATTATGTACAGAAAAGGTACAGAAATAAGTTTTACATTCCCCCGGTGATGATTATAGATAAGTTTCAATAAATAGAATCTATCAAAAGATATGCAAGGTTCCTACTTATACTAGTCATATTTGAATTGGAATTATGACAATCATAAGTTTCATCAATGGTTTACTAAATTCCTTGCAAGGGAGATCCATTGTGCGGTACAGATGCATGCATAAGAATTTCATCATATGGAACTTAAACAGGAGAAAATTTAATTTTGTCGCGACCTAAAATTTCCCTCTCAGGCTAATGGATTGTTAAGACTAAGCCTAACTCGGGCCCTCCCAAACCCTACCAATTCGCAACTTAGAGTTTAAGTTTTTAACATGCAAAAGTTTTCATGCTCGGAGTCGCCACTAATCTATTTGTGGTAGGTCGATTAGAAACCTAAATAAAACATAGGGAGATATGTTTTATTCCTACGAACCAGAGATTCTAAGCTCGGGGACTTGATTACGCTAAATCTAGTCTAGCGCCCTTTCGGTACCTTTTCTTCTCAAAAAATATTTTGCATGCAATCTGGATCCATTTTATAGCCTAATCACTAACATGTGAGGTGTTCATGCGGGTGCGCAAACCACCAAAGTGACATCCAATAATCAAAACATTAAATAAATTGCAAAATTGGGAGAATTACTTACCTCGAAGCAACGTAAGCATATGCATGGTTAGCTAGAAAATCATATCAACAATCTTAATACGATTTCTAATTAACAAGCAGTTCACTCAATGTTTTTTTTGAATTTTCACTTATTTAAATGAAAGCTAATCTATATGTAATGACATGCAAAAATTAACATGCGATTAATGCAGCCTAACATACAAACTATATGTCATACGACGACGTGACCGAATTCTAATGACGGACAAATGATTTATTTTTGGTATTTTTAAATGAAATTCGGAATTAAAAATTACTCAAATTAACATGCAATCTATTCTAAAAAAATGATAATCTAATCTATCCTAAAGTGATTCTTTTTTGGGATTTTCATTAAAATTCGAAATTCTTAAATATCCTAAATAATCCACTAAGATTAAAACAATCTCTAATTTAAACTAGGAAATATGTTACCCTAAATCCCAATTTAAATCAAATAATTATCTTATTCTTTTGGATATATTTAAGATTCCCTAAGTATGCAAAATTTCTAATTTAAATCTAACTAACAAATTTTTGGATTTTATTTATTTAAAAGGAAAGCAATCAAATAAAGATAACAATCACATTCCAACAATCCACGCAATCCGCAAGATTTTTTAAACTCAGATAAGGCAAAGAAATCAAACTAACAGTTATATCTATAAGGTTATAGATATCGACGGAAAGTTGATTGTTCGAATTTTGAAAGCGAATAAAATCTATTATCGTATCCAAGTGATTATGGATAAAATAACGATTTTCCGTATCACCGCGTATCATACCTTAGGGATAAGGTCAGATAGTCGTCCAGATACGTTGCCAAATTAGGAATAATTCCTAATTTTAGGTGTTTTCGAATATTGCGGATATCGCAAATATTATCTTAAGGTATCTAATCAATACAATCAAGGAATATCCACGAAATATTCAAACGCCGAAAACTTAGGAAATTAAATATTTCGAAAAATATTCGGATAATGATCTTACCTAATTTGCGGATATCTTCCAAATTCGGACTCGGTGCCGGATCGGGCTTGCAGATCGGGACGGTGGCCGACGGATCGACGGTGATCGGCTCAGCTCGCGGTGGTGGTGCGTCGGACAAGCACCTCGGGGATGCGCAAACTTCACCACGTTAGTATGGCTTCATGGAGCACCAACGTCACTGCACTCAAGATCTATTTCATTGTTTGACCGAGTCACTACCAATCTACCACCCCTTGGACTTTAGCGTGTAACCAAAGATCTGCTCCTCTTCTGTATTCGCAGCCAAAAGTTGGTTCATGCAAGCTGGGACACTCCAAAGAACGCTCACTGCAGGGTCTTGTTGAAGATGGACAGTGATCGCAAGACTTCTCAGGAAGTGTTGCTAGTTGTCTGGAGTTACAACGGTGAAGAGCTGAAGCGCACGACCACAAATCTGGACGTGAGAAGGGGCGGCGTTGGTGCAGCGATAGGAGTTGCGGGGGTCAGGGAGCTTCGTTATCACAATTCGTCAGGACGGCAACGTCATCGAGCTAGCAATAACAACTCGTTGTCTCAGTTGGGTGCAGGCGTTGTGACTAGGGGCTGGAAGGGGGAATAGCCGACGATGCAGAGGTGAAGATCAGAACAGCAGTTGTCTTCTCGGTAGAGTGCAGGTTCGTCAGTGTTGGTGCAACAGCAGAGGCAAGGCTGTTCAACTGGGGGCGTCGGATGACTGTGCGTAAGAGCTGCCTTGCGGTTGCGCAAATCAACTCAGTGGAATGCTTCGGGACATCTTGGACTGATTTAAGAGCTCATGGATGGACGCAGGGGCACACGAGATGGCTGAGCGTGAAGACTGGAGTTCGTGGGCACTGAACTCGGAGCAGCAAGCGACGCTCGGTGGCTTCGTCGTCAGAGGGCTGGTTCAGCGTCGTTGTGTAGGGACTTCACGGTGGTGCTGGCAGCGGTGGCGACTCACGACCACAGGTCTGGCCGTGAACAGCCGGCGCGGCGTCGGGGCGGCACGAGCGTGGTTGGCGCGATCGAACCCACGTACAATCAACTATCTCTTTCTCTCCGCTTTTATTCTTTTCCTCTCTCAGATGACTCTCTCTCTCTCTGGACGTGTATATCGCTATTGATATGAGGAATTGTCTTCTTCAAAAATTCTCCCCATTCCTCTCTCTCACCCTCGTATCTTCTCTGTGTTTCTTGCGTGTGATGCCCCTAAAAGACCAAGCCCCCATGTGTTGTCAGCTTCTTCCCTCTTCAATTGTTCTTCACGACTCAGCGACTGCCCCTCCTTTTTCTCTCTGAAAATTCTAAGCTTCAAAATTCTGAGAGTCCCTCGATTATGAGACATAAACATATATTTATAGTGTAAATCTAGGTCAATTAGCCGGGCTTTCTAGTCCTAATGGGCTTAGGTTTAGGCTTTAATTTAATTTTAAGTGGGCTGAATTAATTTGGGCTTTTCTTTAATTAAGCATAATAGGCTAATTTAAGCTCAAATTAAGACAACCAAGCCCTTTTGCGTGTGATTTTCGGCCCATGCTTTCCGAGTGAGCCGAGTCTCGTTCGATGCCCGAGCTCGATTTACATGATGAATTTTAAGCTCGCTTACCGCCGTCGATCCGATGCAAAATGCAATTAATCTATATGAACCTAAACTATATGCTATGCAATTTTAATATTTTTGTTCAGGGGTTAAAAATTTAATCCCTAATTTTCTATGTAATTAACACTAAATGATGCGCCAAAATTTAGGTGTCAACAAATTTTTCAGGGTTGTTGTAACAGTCCGAATTTTCGATCCTTTTTCTGGGATTCATGAAATGAATATTTTGACTAATGCACTTATAGTGAGATCTCACCCGGAACAGCGTATTCTCGGGATGCTAACCGTAGGAGTAAGGCCATTACGAGATTGAGTTCGCACGATCAAAGAACTTGGCCTGGGCTCGACCTTCGACCATAAGGATTGACGAGGGAATGTTTTGGGCCAACAGAGACCGATCTAATTGATTGATCGTGTCCGAAGGGAACTAATGACAAACCCTCGCAATTATATGACAATCGAAGTCGTCCTGGGTAGAGTAAACTTAAACGTGATTTGACTTAGTGTCGGTCACGGGTCGAGAGCGCATAATCCCAATGAGCCACCCGTTAGCCAGAGATAAGCTAAAGTCGCGATTGTTCGATTTTAGTCATTTCTTGGAATTTGGGCCCGAGAATCGAGAATTTTGAAAGTGACAATTTTGAGTGGCCAATGAAGTTTTTGGCTTGGCCAACCTTGGGGCCACCCATTTCTGCAAAAAAATGGATTTCGGTTCGGGACCGGAAAAATACGATTTTGCCCCTCGGGACCCCGACGTTAATTCTAAGGCCGTATAAGATTATTTTTCGAGGCCGATGTCATTTTAGGGTGGCCACGCATATTTAGAGTTGTTTTGGTCGAAAATTGGAATTTTGGCTTGGAAGTAAAAAATAATATTATTTTATTTCCAGGACTTTGCAGTCGATTTTCGAGGGCTTAAGAAGCTATTTTCACGATTCCGACGCCATATTATGTTGGCCACACTCATTTAGGGTTAGTATAGACAAAAATTGGAATTTCGTCCCGGGATTAGAAAAATTACCATTTTGCCCCAGGCCATTTTTAGTTCCGAATTTTGAGAAAATTTTGGGGATAATTATTTGGATAATTCAGCTCAATTATTGGGGCCAAAGACCAAAATGCCCCTCAATTATTTGGATAAGATCAACCAAGACCGTTGGATTAAGGGCGTTTTAGTCAAATCTCCCGAATCGGCGACACGTGTCCCCCACCAGTCCACTTTTTTGACCAATATTGACTCTCTCTCTCCCCTTCACCTCCTCATTCGGCCACTCCCCCAACCAGAACTCCCCTTCCTCTCTCTCTCCACAATTTCTCTTTTTGTCAATTCTCCCTTCGCCGATCGTGAGCTCGCCATCGCCGGAGCTGCTGGGCCGGCTGTTCCAGCCCTTTGTCCAGCCCGTTTATCTGCCTTTTCAAAGTAAGTGACCTCCCCAAATGTCGCTTAGAACCTCGGGTATTGTTAGGCTTATTTAGGGCTCGGTTTAGGGTGAATTTAGTGGCTGGTTTGCTTGGTGGTGCGTGTTGACTGATTTCCGGCTAGGCTGCTGCTGCGTCGCCAGATTTTTCTATTTTTACTGTGACTTGTGTGGCTCGAATTTGAGGAAGTGTTCTTTATGAAAGTTGTTCCCAACATCTTTAAGTATAACATAATTTAATTTAGGAATTTTTGGAGATCATTTGATGCCATTCGGAAGTCCATCTTTGGACCGAAATAAAACTACCCGATTTACTATTCACTCGACCTTTTGGTGTGTTCGAATTTTTATAAATTTTTCCAGGCCTATTTTCAAAATACTTCCTTCACGAAAATTGTTGGAGACATTTGTGGCTATAACATATAAAAATTTCAAGGCTTTCCAAAATGATTTGGATACTGAATGAGTTGTATTTTGATGGCCTGAGGGGCTGTCCGAGCGAATCGGATTTTGTCCAACTTTGAGTGTCAAAACAAGGTGTTTACTTTTTGAACTGGGTTTCTAGTTCTTCACAGAAAATGTTCATTGAGATGTTTTGTACAACATATTCAAATTTCATAATTTTTGGAGTTGGTTTACTATTTATTTCAAATGGATTTCTGTCACTGCGCAACTTCCATGTTTGGACCCGATTTTATATATTCTCGGTTTTTCTCTCTCTCGAGAATTATTCGGTGTTATCGTGGCATTTTGACTGGTAGTTTGATGCTTGAATGAGCTCGTATGTGTGATTGTGTGGCTATGAGGTGTGATGGCGTGATTGCGCATTGAGTTCGCGTGCCAAGCTTGGGTGTTTGTGTGGTGTTCGCGTGATGAGGATGGGTAATTGTGAAAAGTGTGTGCGAGATGTGAATTTGTGTGTGACCGTGTGTATGTGTGGCCATGTGGTACGTGTGGAGAGTGTGGAACGAAGGTACGGGAATGTAGGATTGATGGGAAAAGTGATACCCTGAGGTGTGTTCGTTTACGTGGGATAAGGTCCATCATGAGGCATGTACGTTTACGCGGGACGATGCCGTCCCTGACAAGGTGACAATGCCCGGCCCGACGGGGTGACGATGCCTGACGTGGTCAGAAGACCGTTGGCCTGATGCGTTTTACGCGAGCGCGATAAAAGGAAAGTGTGTGTAGGATTCCGTCCTGAGGCGTGTTCGTTTACGCGGGACGATGCCATCCCTGACGAGGTGACGATGCCCGGCCCGACGGGGTGTCGATGCCTGACAAGGTCAGAAGACCGTTGGCCTGATGCGTTTTACGCGGGCACGGTAGTGGTGGAAAGTTGAGAATGAGAGGAAATTGGCTTGAAGTGCGAGATTTGGGAAAGTGACGCATGGTGTGAGTTAGTGTGCGAGTGTGTTTGTATCGCGTGATGTGATGCTTAATTATGGGGTAGAAACTGCTAGGCATGGTATGGGACGTACCCAAGTGGTTTCTTTCTTATAATTGAGGCACGCACGCGTCTGTGATGTATTGCTGTGATGTGCTGGTTGTATTATTGTTTAACGTACAGGAACGTGCATGATGGATTCCAGATAGGGTCGTGTGTGGTTGTTGGTTTGATTGATTATGTGTGTTCTGTGTGTTTTCGTCTGGCGGTACGTGAGTGCCTACATAGGTTTGGGGTTGTACACTTATTGAGATTCGTCTCATAGTTGTATAATCCACAATTTCAGACCCCCAACCTTAGACCCGGAAAGTCCGCCTCCTCTTTTTGGAAGTCCGGGGAGCTGCCTTTGGTGCCCAGTAAGCTGCAGGTGAGTTTCCGGAGATTCAAGCCCGAAGAATCAGGAGCAGAACGGAAGGCGATCCTTAGGTTTTCCCTACGGTATTTTAGGAGTTATGTAAATCGGGTTGACCGATAGTGAAGTTAAGATAATCAAACCCCTGAACTTTTGTTAAAAAGGTGGCGGAGGATGTTCGTCTGTATTTATGTCTGTAATATGTGTTTGTATATTTGGTGTAGTAATATTGTATGAAATGATGTTATTGTTGTTTGTCTGTTCTGTTGTTCTACCCTGTTGTCGTCATCTTTTTTTCCGGGGTTTTTATATCCGTTTCCGCATGTGGCTCTGATGTTTGGATTGGGTCGGCGACGTTCCTGGGACGTCACATCATTTCGACCGAAGCGGGATGTCGCGAGCTCGATGGGGTTCGGGGCGTGACAGTTGTTAAGATAAATCTACACGAAAGAAGGGTCATCATTCTTATATGTTTTCCTTTTACTCGGATTCGATTAAATTCTTGATGATAAGTGCGTTTATAGATTCTTGACCACCACTGTGCATTGTCCTCACTTTTGCCCCTTCAATCTTTGCACTGTAGCGGTTGAGGCAATACTTGGCACTGGAGGTGGCCACGGGCCGGTTTTGGCCTGGAACCGGCCCGGTCAAACCTGGGCCCAGCCCGTTGACCGGGCCCACGGTTCAGAACCGGAACCGGCCCGTGGCCTACGGGCCCGATTCTGGTTCTAGAAAATTTTGAACCACCCGGAACCGCCGGTTCCGGGCCCGGTTCCAAATAAAAAAAAACTGCTGCTGCTGCTGCAGCGTGCGGCGCCCGTCCCTGCTCCTCGCAACAGGCAAAATTTTTATAAAAAAAAGCCCCCGCAGCAGGGCCTGCACGTCTGCAGGCCCTGCTGCGGGCTTGCGACCCGTTGCCAGGGGCCAGGGCAGCCCCTGGCAACGGGCAAATTTAAAAAAAAAAAAATAACCCCGCAGTGGGCTTGCAGCCCGTTGCCAGGGCAACCTAAAGGCTCCCTGGCAACTGCCAACGCCCCCAAACGGGCAAAAAGTAAAAAAAAAAAAAAAGATAACCGTTGCAAAATTGCAACGGTTATCTTTTCTTTTTTTTAATCCTAAATTTTCTTCTCAATTTTTTCTTATAAATTCTCTCAAATTCTCTTCTCTCAAGTCTCAAATTTTCTCAATACTCGAAATTCTCTCAAATTCTCTTAAATTCTCTCAATTTTCTCAATCCACGCAATTCTTTCTTAATTCTCCCAATTAATCCGCTCAATTCTCTCAATCCACTCGAAAAATGGCAAGTGAAAGTCGAGTGCCAACTGGCAAAGGTAAGAATATCGCGACGGAATCCCATCATTCTTTTGATCCTTGTGAATATGCAGATTTTCAAGATGATGAAATCAACATTTTTCCCGATGTGGAGCGCGTCCCGACGCAAAAAAGTTTTTATCCTCCTGCCGAAATATCTACAACAAAGGAAGCGGAACGGGAATTTACATCTGACATTTGGAATCACTTCACGAAAATGGAAAGGTTTGATATTGGTCAAAAAAGGTACGATATAATTTGTAAATATTGTGGGAAAATATATAAATATACAGGTGGACAAGGATATGGAACATTTAAACGACATCTTAGGAGCAAACATCCAACCGAAACAGGAATCGATATCGGGCAACAACAAATTTCCGGGTACGTCAATCCTAACACTTCCCCTTTATTTCGTTTTAATGACAAAACTTATAAGGAAGAATTAGGCAAATTTATTTCCGTTGAGCATTTAGCATTTAATTTTGGAGAAAGATTTGGTTTTAATGAATTTGCACAAAAAGCATGTGCTCCACAAGCAAAATGTATTCCTAGAAATTCAATTAAACGAGTAATTAAAGATCTTTACAAAAATGGAAAAAACGATTTACAAAACTTTTTTATGCAATTTAATGGATACGTGCATATAGGTAGTGATATTTGGAGTAATCATTGGCATAATCATTCTTCCATGGGCATAACATGTCATTGGATAGATGACGAGTGGAGTATTCAAAAAAGAGTTATTACATTTAGAGTTTTCGATGATAATCATACGGCAAATAATATTTATAGAATAATTAGGCAAATTTTAGAAGAATATTATTTGCTTAACAAAATTTTTTCAATTGGTTTTGATAATGCCGCAGTAAATACCGCTTCAATTACCGATTTAGAAAATATTTGTAAACCCGCTTTTGGCGAAAAAAATTTTCACGTTAGATGTGCTTGTCATGTTTTAAATTTATGTGTACAAGATGGTTTGAAAACTCTTGATATTTTTCTTCAACCAATAAAAACAGCGATTCAATTTTTATGGAAACATCCCCAAAAAATGAAAGAATGGGGTATATTTTGTAGAGAAAATGGCAAAAAGCCAAAAAGATTTCCAAGAGATGTTCCAACTCGTTGGAATTCTACTCTCCACTTGCTTAATGAATCTTTAGCATATAAAAATTTATTATGTGTATTCATTTCTAATAATATACCTCAGATTAATTTATACCCACAAGAGTGGGATATTTGCCAAAAAATTTTAGATGTTTTAAAGGTTTTTAATGATGCAACTTATACTTTGTCCGATTCTTATTATCCTACTACACATTTATTTTTAGTAGAGTGTACTAATATTGTCGGAATTTTTGATGAATGTGAAAATGATGTTGAATTACAACATACTATAGTTGCAATGAAAATGAAGTGGCTACATTATTATAGAGAAATTTCCATTATTTATTTAGTTGCTTGTGTTTTTTATCCGAGTTGCAAATTGGATGGCTTAAATGATTTTTTGCGTACGTATTATCAATGTTTACATTATGATGAGATAAATGTTACAACCATAGTACGTGATGTTAAAAACGTAGTAATAGAATTATATAATGAATTTTATACTAAATATAATTTGGGTGATATTATTGGATCTTCTCAATCTACGGAGATACAAAATGACAGTACAGGTAAAATTAGTAGAGGGTACCAACTTTTATTACATGGACAAAAAAAATAAAATGGAGTAATAGGAAATATTTTTGAATTAGAGATTTATCTAACCGTTTCATTTGAGTTTACTGAATCCGAAGGTAGTACAGATTTTTTAATTTTGGATTGGTGGAAGAGACACACAAGCCAATACCCAATCCTTTCTCTTATTGCAAAACAGATTTTTTCAACCTCTTGTTCCACAGTTGCGGTCGAACAAGCATTCAGTGCCGGAGGTAATATTTTGGACAAACATCGTTCAAGATTAGCTCCAGAATCAGTGGAGATTCAAGCTTGTGTTGCTGATTGGACGAAGGGTCAATACCGGCAACAAGAGATAGATCGCAATAATGAATCCGAATTCTTTAACGACGGAGATACTACCGCTACTGGAACCGGTAGTGACGATTGAGGGTAAAAGAACTATTGGAGTTGGCAAATATTTCGGGAACCCTTGTTTCTCATACCGGGTACGCCCACGTGAGTTTAGGGAAATCGAAGTATAATTCGACGACATGTGACCTCTGGTCCCCTGCGCACGGAATGCTTAGGTTTTGGAATCATTTTAGGGCATATATATTGTGCTCCTTTTTTTTATAGATCGTTATAACGAATTGTAATGTGCTTAATGATAATTTATTAAGTTCAAGCCCTCTCTTTCTCTCTTGTCTTTTTGTCTCCAAATTTAATTACAATTTACATTTTAATTACAATTTATATTGAATAATGTTCCGTCACCGGAACAGTAATTTTTTTATTTTTTATTATTTTCTTTTCTGTTTTTCCTTTTCTGTTTTTTTTTCTTTTCTTTAGACTTCCTCCGCCGGCCATAACCGGCCGGCGGAGGTCGCCGGCCTTAGGCGAGGCTGCCCTCGCCTGGGCTGGGCGTGGCCGGCCTCGCTAGTTGCAGGCGAGGTTGAGCCTCGCCGGCCTCGCCAGTTGCAGGCAAGGTCGGCCTCGCCCGACGCCGGCGAGGTCGAGCCCTCGCCCGACGCCGGCGAGGGCGGCCTCGCCCAGCCCAGGCGAGGGCGGCCTCGCCCGAGGCCGGCGACCTCCGCCGGCCCTAACCGGGGCCGGCGGAGGAAGAAAAGAAAAAAGAAAAAAGAAAAAAAAATAGAAAAGTAAAATTATGAACCGGCCCGGAACCGGTTCCGAACCTAAACCGGAACCGGAACCTAAACCGGCCCGGAACCAGACGGTTCCGGTTCATACTTGGCCACGAACCGGAACCGCCGGTTTCGAACCGGAACCAGTCGGTTCCGAACCGTGGCCACCTCTACTTGGCACACTACTTTTGTTTCTTTTCTTATGGAGGTTGTACAAATATATCAAGAGAGAAAAGAATTGAAGCTCCAAGAGAAGTACCTCAACGCAACGGCGGTTTTTTGTTGGAAAGTGAGGTATCTTCTCCAGATGGCAATGTCGTGAAAAGCAAATTGTTCTACTCCAAGAATTTAGAGAAGGCCACTGACAATTTCAACTCCTGCGAACAAGAACCTTCGTTGCATTAGCCTTCACCATTCAATTAGCTTGTAACTTGCAGAGGCTCAAAAGATGTATGATGGGCTCAAGTTGGTTTCGTCATATGTTGCATTTGCGCTCATCATGCTAAAGTGATTTCAACATGTTTAAGAAAAAAAAATTATTTTCCGCTAATATGATTTGTCTATATGATCATCTATGTCATACGATACGTTTTCCTAGTACTACTCAACCACCTATTTTGTACATGTGATTGCTTTGTGGCGCTGATTGAGAATTCAATCTAAGTCTTTTTTCTTTTTTTTGGTAAGTGGTAATTCAATCTAAGTCTTTAGTTTTCTTTTCTGCAATGCAATAACTGAGTCCTAAATATGCTATTGGTGTGGAAATCTTCTAAGATGGCCAATCAAACTGACCATGTTAAATCTTGGCCAGCACAAAAAAGGCTCTTGGAAAGAGGGGGAAGAAACGACATCTTCCAATTTTTTTTTGGTGTGTATATATGTGTGTGTGCACGCACGCGCGTGAATATCATGAATATAATGAGGTACAAAGACTTAGGGAAAACCCTTAGCATTTCAAAAGAGACTAATTATGCAAGAAAATGGAGGAGGGAGGCCTCCATACAGTAGCCAATAAAACATTCGCCTGGGAAGACCTACATTATTCGTAGAGTGACGCCCTACCTCTTGCAACCTTTCGAATCCCAGCCAACAGAAGATGAGCTTCAATGGACTTGTTTTGAAACCATCTGCGGTTGCATTCCATCCATATGCAATAGATAGTCGCTAAGAAAAACAGCTTGAAGAGTCTCACCTCCAAGTTTTTGCCCTTGGTAGCCCCAATCATCCATTGAAGTTCTAGATTCCAACCTCCTACATAATGCCAAATTCCATTTGTGCCAGAATACTCCGCCATACACAACCTGTCGAAGTGACTAGTATTCTGGAGAAGTCAACGAGGACTTGACAAGGGTTCCTCTTCATTGTGGACACATGTCCCACTATTGAACTTTTCTTCTCTTTTTTATTTCCCCTTAAACTCTAAAAAAATAAATTCGAACCATTTTTTTCAAAGAATATTAGAATTTTCAACATTGCTATACTTAAGTAGGAAGAAGATAAATAATAACGTTTTATTTTTACCAAAATGATTCAATTGAAAGTAATTAGATATACTAAGACATATGTCCTCTATATCAAAATTTTCTTCTCTTTTTAGTTTCTACAAACTCCTAAAAAAAGCATATTCAAAGAATCTTTAAAAGAAAAATAACATTAGAAAGGTTCATCATTGCTATTATCAAGAAGGAAAAAAGGTTAATAATAAAACTTTCTAGGCTTATAGCCACATTTTCACCAAATCATTCAAATTCTGCGCGAGGAAGCATCCTATGATATGCTAGGTTCGACTATCTTCAATTTGTATCGTGATCAGGTCCGGTATATTCTTCCTAAGTGAAACTTCATATATGTCTGGCTCTTCTCCCCTAATGTTTCAAAAGCAAAATTCAAGCATGCAAAAGCAAAATGTTTCAAGAGACCTCTTTTAACCTCCATAAATTTTCTGACCAAAAAAAAAACTTTTATAAATTTACAGACTGAACAGCCAAGTGTTTGATGACGCATCTCGGCTCAAATTTCATTTTTCTTTCATGGCATTGGCATTGATGAGGCTGGAGTTTGAGGTTACACGTTTTGGAGACACTGAAAAATCCAACTTTTGAGAGGGCAAAATCAAAGAAACATAAGAGGAGCACTAGAAGTCGAGGATACATATCACAATTATCTTAATTCACTCAAACAAAACATGAGTCGATGAGAAAAAAAAAACTCGTTATAGGTAAATCACACAAAATGTTCGCTTCAAATTATGGGCAAGTGCATGATCGAAGCTTCCATGAGAGCGGGTCACAGTAAGATAGATGAAACTATAAAACAAAGTCATCACCTTGAAGCAGATATACTTCGGCGAATTACCAACCCATTTCCATCAAATTTTGAATCGGGAAAATCCCATAAGTAAAGGAGATCTCGTTGTCCAAGTAATGATGCTTATCTTTGTCTCTAGGGAAGACTTTCTCATTCTTAGGGTTTCACTTGGCTGCTTAAGATATAGAGAGGCCTCTACTTATCAAGCTTTAATGTTTCTGTTGTCTAGGATATGACAGGACAGAAGAAAATCACACCTACATCCTTAACTTTCTTCCCTTCTTATGGTTAAAGCTCATAGGTTAGATTCCTCCACTGCGAAACGTCTAAAGTATTGGCAAACCTGGTGTTTCGATACCTTTAGATCCTAGTTTCCATCAGCATACAAGCATCACTAGCCAAACATCGTCATGCCCTTCCCCCTCGGGAATAGAAGGTGGGTGTTACCCGAATGAGAGCAGGTTATTACCCGAATGATGAAGTGCCTCCCCTAACTGTCATGAGGGAAAGAATCTCCAAAATGATGGAAGCTGGGATGATCGTCTATGCTAATCACATTGGCATCGTCTCCACAATCTCCAAAGTGGTCATTGATTGGGAAGGGGAGTTTGTTGCGCTAAACACCGAAGAAGATGAGGTCGACCCTCTACTTGAGGACATGCCTCCACTCATCCACACTACATTCCCAGGCCCTACAAAGATGATGCATGAAAAACAAGAGGTGATCGACACATTGGAGCAACCGAGCGGCAAGTTCGATTATTATGTGAAATACTCGGCACCCCCGAGCTTCTATGTTGACCCCTGTGACATTGTCCCAGATGATGGAGAGGTATGGATGATCCAACATCTCTAATGACAGAAGATCCTAATGATGCAATGAATGGAATCACTACCCTGTTCGATAATTTCCTCATTGGAGCCATCGAGGAAGGACCGTTGAAGGGAATGGGTACTGTCCCGCAAGAGTAACACCTTTACTTTTTTTCACACACTCCCCTGCGTGGGAATTTTTACTGCTTTCTAGGACTTGTCCCATCTCGGGAGCTACTTTTTAGGACTTTTCATTTATAGGACTTGATTATTGCAATTTCTATTCCAATAAATGTAATTCATTTGGCGATAATCAATGAAATTACAAATTATTTTCATTTTTTAGGACATGTTGAGGTACATCAAACCAGCCCGGTGATGATATCCAACCAATAAAAGAAAATATAGTCCAAGGAGAATTTTGAGGCTTGGGCTTCTCCATGCTTCCTCATGTTAAAACTTTTTTGAAAAGAATTTCGAAAAAAGTCACAAAAAATAAAAAAAAAAAAGAGAAAAATTTCAAAAAAATGCAATGTTTAGCCATGTTTGTCCTTCTGAACCCCCTACTTTATGTTTCAGTGGTAATCTTGTGACACGTGAGGGTATGGGAACGGTCAAATCTGGTGCATTATATTCAGTCAATGACAATCTTGATGATCCCGATGATTTTGAGGGTTCCTCGGAAATGTTGCATAGCCTTGAACGATATGAAAAGTTCAAAGTTCTCACGTTAGATCAAATTGTCACTTGGATGATGCAGAGGAACCCAGAGAAGCGAAGAGAGGGGCAAATCCCCCTGAGAGTGAGACGAAACTCCGATTTAGTTGCTGCATGAGTAGAGGCCCCAAACTATATCGGTCCATATGTGATTAAAAAGGTGCTTTCCGGAGGTGCCCTGATTCTCGCAGAAATGGATGGTCATGAGTTCTCCACTCCTGTTAATTTTGATGCTGTGAAGATGTATTATCCTTGATAAAATCTAACATTTTGAAGCAAAAGTTGTCAAGTGTTTGGTTGTATATTCTGAATTGCAAGCATTTCACTGATGAATAAATGATTTCAATCAATTTCAAATTAAAATGTGTGCATTGGCTTTAAATTCTGCTTGATCATTTTGTCAGTCTGCATCATCGATTTCAAAAGGGGAATCTAATTGGATAATCTAATAACTCATGTGGAATGAATTGAATGTGTTGAATGAGATAAATCGGGATGATGAAAGGCAAGCCCTATCCTATACACAGTCTCATGCACTAATCCCCAGTGAGTTGAGCGAAAAAATTCCATGTCTGCAAGGTAAAGGGTTATCTCGCAAAAGGTACAGCAACCGAAGTGATGAAAGGCAGTTCATTTCTCTATCCCAAACACTACAGGTTATCCATTATTTCACCACTTTGAGCCTAAATATTTGGAGAAATCCTTTCAAATTACCCATGTCAAGAACCACCCTACATGGGGGTAAACTGGAGGTAAGTCTGCATTATAAGGTGAAAAATGAATAGAGGTTGTCTTGCTTTCACTCGCATCAATCTTCGAGTGTTGCTTTTTCAGAAGAATTCACACGAAGTTCAAGTGTCTTAGGATGACGAAGAGCATTTCTTTCTCCATCCTATACACACTTTATCCTTTGCTAAGCCCAATTGAGCATGCAAATTCATTTCTTAAACTCAGTTGGTGATCATCCCCCACACTGGGGCAAGGTAAAAGTCATCACTGTCCACGCAGCATATTTGGAGCGCCGATAGAAGACGAAGACCCTGAAAGTCCAAATGTTAGTCATTCGGTCAAAACAAGGCAAAATGTGGCTGGCCAATATATGCATTGTAGACAGTGTGTGTCAAAAGCCAAAAAAAAAAGAGAAGAAGAAGAACTAGGGAGCATGAAAAAGCAGTGTGCCTGGTAAAAGCAAGGCCAATGCCCGAGAGAAAGAAAAAAATGAAGAAAAAGAGAGAACTTCGGAGTAGAAAATGTTAAGATGTGTCAAAGTCATCCACGGTCTTAAGGAGTCAGGTAATAAGCTCTCGAGACCAATGAAACATCTACCGAGAAGACAATCCCTAGCGAAAAGGAAGACCGGTGATAATGCCTAGATGATCACCAACTCTCACCCTATTTATACACATTTTGAGCCTAATGATCCTTTCATTTCTTAACCTATGAGCCTAGCCTACGTTACATCCCTTACAAAATCTCTTCGGATTATGGCACTTGAACTAACGTAGAATTCGGATGTTTATAAGCTTAACTCGAAGAAGTACAAGCAAGTCTATTTCTATCTCATTTTGCAGGGTTCTTGACTTGTAAATCCAAAGATGATTGCGGAGTATTTTCTTTCAATAGCCTTGACTCAAAGAGTCCCCTTTTGCTAAGCCATTGACCAAGCCCACGTTACGGTCCCAGCAAAGACCTCTCAGATTGGTAAGGTTGTACCGCTTGCAAGAATACTCGGACCCTTGTCGACATGATGATGATGAGATGGAGTGATTCTCATGAATTAGCTTCTTTCAATGAAAGTGAGTGAAAGCCCTTTCAGACAGGAGGTCCCTCATTTAACATTTTCAAAACACCCACTTATGAGTTTAGATTGTCTTATCATGATTTTCCCTAGTGAAATTTAGTGATGCTGATTTGACAAAGCCGTCATGCATGAAAACCAGTTGAATTTATAGTGCATGAGTATATGTGTTCTTGATTGCCCATGAATGCATATTACCTGTTATCTATAACTGTGTCTAGCAGGAGACACGTACTCAAGAGTCAGAGATATCAACAGGTAAGTATGTCTCTACCCCTTCAAGTGCCTGTTTTATCCAGGTATTCATTCACCTGTTCAAGCAATCGATAGGTTCCATATCTAATCAGTTTTGTTGCAATCACTCGGCGTCTTCGACAATGTCCAGACGTCTATATATTTCTCATCCGAGTGCTTGAGGAGAAATTCAGATATCTCATTCGAGTATCCGAGGAGAAATTCGGATATCTCACCGTACTTCTCATCTAAGTACCTGAGGAGAAATCCAGGTGTCTCATTCGAGTATCCGAGGAGAAATCCGGATATCTCACCCAAGTACCTGCGACAATATCTAGGTATTTATCGATAAAATTCTTTCAAATATCTTAGATGATAACTAGATATTTTGTTAGGCACATTTTTCACACAATCTCGAGAAGATTCCCCCGTGTAGCACTTACGACGATAACTAGATGCAGTAGCCAAATCTTTACGAGTGCCTATGGCGATGTATAGGTATCTCGTAAAGGTCAGAATATTCTCCCAATCTTAGAAGATTCCCCCGTGACACATCTATGAGGAAAGGTATAGGCGCAGCGGCCAAATCTTTATGAGTACGTATGAGGAAGGTATATGTATTTCATGAAAATCGGAATGTTCTCCCAATCTCAGAGGATTGCCCCGTGACATGCCTATGAGGAAAGGTATAGGCATAGCGACCAAATCTTTACAATTGCCTATGGCGATGTATAGGTATCTCGTAAAGGTCGGAATATTCTCTCAATCCCAAATGTTCCCCCGCGGCTCACCTATGAGGAAGGTATAGGTGAAGCGGCCAAATTTTTATGAATACCTATGGCAATGTATAGGTATCTCGTAAAGGTCGGGATATCCTCCTGATCTCAAAAAGTTCCCCTGTGTCGCACCTACGATGATAATTAGGTGCAGCGGCCAAATCTTCACGAATACCCATGGCGATGTATAGGTAATTTGTAAAGGTCGGAACAATTTCCATTTTGCTAAATTTTTCTCTTGAGAACCCCATATGATAACCGGATACGTCGAGCTTTCTTCGCGTGCCTTGACTAAATTGCAGGTCACTGAAGTTCATCAGCATTCATAAAGCAATACCTTTGGGATAAAGCCTAAACATTTGCCAAACAATCTCAAGAATCATGGCAATGCCTCAAATTACTTCACCACTCAAGTTAGGTGAGTAATTCTAGGTATGTTTCCTATTACGCCAGCATCCATCATGGCCTATTGCATTCCAAAATGGGACTCATACTCCCACCAAAAATAACATTCATTGCATTTTCATAATCAAAATTTAGGTATCATTTTATCTTTGAATGAAACCTCTCCGAGCTCCCCTTCAAAGAAGGGCAGCTGTTGACACTTAAATTTTGACTAACTATTAAGAATTTATTGCATAAAAAATTAGGGACTAATCGTATTAGTCCCTAAACAAAAATATTGCATTGCATATAGAATTTAGGAGCATTAGTAGTAATAAGGTCATATAGTTGCATTTGGACCGTCGGCGGATGGACTCGAGTGAGTGGTTCTGAGTTTAATCAAATTAAGCCCGCAGTGATGAAAATTTGACATAGCCCATTAATTCTCATGGCTGAAATTCATTGGGAAGTTTGCTGAATTGGGAGATTACTCGTGCAAGATTTGAAGCCATATTCGGTCAGAAGGGATTAAGTAAAAAAAAAAAAATAGGGACAGATCACTAAAAGATGCACTCACAATCAAAAGAAGAGAAATTAATCTTACTCGTGGAGGAATGTATCTTTGACCGTGATGTACGAATATCTTGAAAGAGGAAAAAAGCGCTACTCATTTCCCTACGGAGACCGCTTCGCTTGCATATAAAAGGGGGGAGCGGGGCTTTTTCTTTGGGGGGCTCTCATAATTCCCAGAGCAAAATTTTCAGAGAGAGCACAAGAGACACACGTGAGCGAGAGCAAGGAGCAAGAGAGAGAGTCGGTCACGCACGAGTCTACCTCACCGCCATGCCGCCTCACGACCAAGCAGACCCTCCACACTGGCATGCCTTTTCACCGTCACCAACAACCTTCATGGTCACTGCACCCCTGGCCGAGAACGAAGCAGCCAGGTCACGAAACATCTCACGCTCCTGCTACACCAACGACAAGTTGCTGCCGTCGAGAGCCTCACTACCGCAAGCTCTTCCTTGGCAAAAGATCAACATCAGCCTCTTCCCCACTGCTGCTAGTGACCAAGCCGAGCTTCACTGAACAATTCGATGGGACAATCCCAATTGCACGAAGTTGTGCCGGAGATCTTTGAGTGCCGTGTCCATTGGCGGGTTGTTACTAAAATAGAAAAACGAAAGAAATTTCCGTTGTGTGCAGGTGTGATCCGTGAGTGAAGTGGCGAGAAGGTTCTAAAGGGGTGCACTTTGGATCATTCACAAACGAGGAGAACGCAAGGGCAAAAGCGTTCATTGTGGTCCAAGATCGACGATCATTGCCGTGAATCCTCTTCGAGCACGAGTGTGCAATAGTTGCTGCGAGTCCTCCACTGCACCCCCGGTTGACCAGAACACCACCGCGAGAACTCCCACCGCCACTCGTCTCGATCCGCAATCCCGATCCGCGAGTTCAAATTTGGAAATATCCCAAAATTAGGTTAAAAAAAACGTTATTCGATACTTTCGGAATATTTGGTTTTCTAGTTTTTCGATATTTCAAATATTTTGGTGAATATTTGTGGATTGCTAGAAATTTTTAGGATAATGTGTGTTATGTCCGCAATATTCGAAAACATCCAAAATTAGGAATCGTTCCTAATTTGGCAACGTATCTGGATGACTATCCGACCTTATCCCTAAGGTACGATACTCGGCGATACAGAAAATCGTTATTTTATCCATAATCACTTGGATATGATAATAGATTTTATTTGCTTTCCAAATTTGAACAATCAGCTTTCCGTCGATATCTATAACCCTATAGATATGACCGTTAGTTTGATTTATTTGCCTAATTTGAATCTGATAAGGAGAATCTTGCGGATTGCGTGGATTGTTTGAGCGTGGTTGTTATCTTTGTTTAATTGTTTTCCTTTTAAATAAAGAAAATCAAAAAAATATGTTAGTTAGGATTTAAATTAGAAATTTTGCATGCTTAGGGAATATTAAATATATCCAAAAGAATAAGATAATTATTTGATTTAAATTGGGATTGAGGGTAGCATATTTCCTAGTTTAAATTAGAAATTGTTTTAATCTTTGTGGATTATTTAGGATATTTAATAATTTCGAATTTTAATAAAAATCCCAAAAAAAGAATCACTTTAGGATAGATCAAATCATTTTCTCTAGGATAGATTGCATATTAATTTGAGTTATTTTTAATTCCGAATTTCATTTGAAAATACCAAAAATAAATCATTCGTCCGTCATTAGAATTAGGTCACGTCGTCGCATGACATATAGTTTGCATGTTAGGCTGCATTAATCGCATGTTAATTTTTGCACGTCATTACATATAGGTTAGCTTTCATTTAAATAAGTGAAAGTCCTAAAAAAATATTGATTGAACTGCTTATTAATTAGAAATCATATTAGGATTGTTGATGTGATTTTCTAGCTAACCATGCAGATGCTTACGTTGCTTCGAGGTAAGTAATTCTCTCAATCTTGCAATTTATTTAATGTTTCGATTATTGGGTGTTACTTTGGTGGTTTGCGCACCCGCATGATCACCTCACATGCTAGTGACTAAGTTAAAATGGATCCAGACTGCTTGCATAAATATTTTTGAAAAGAAAAGATACCGAAAGGGCATTAGACTAGATCTAGCATAATCAAGTCCCCGAGCTTAGAATCTCTGGTTCGTAGGAATAAAACATATATCCCTATGTTTTATTTAGGTTTCTAATCGACCTACCACAAATAGATTAGTGGCGACTCCAAGCATGAAAACTTTTGCATGTTAAAAACTTAAACCCTAAGTTGCGAATTGGTAGGGCTTGGAAGTGCTCGAGTTAAGCTTAGTCTTAATAATCCATTAGCCTGAGAAAATTTAGGTTGCGACACCAATCACATTAACATTTTATTCAATCAATTAATGAATATACAGAAAGGTGGTCTAAGGTAAATCTCTCCAGTATCATATTACCAATTTCCTCTCTTGAAATCGAAGTTGCAAATCCTTGAGGCTTGCTTTTGGTTATGCTCATACCACTTGTGATAAACCAGGCATTGGAGCAGGCCTAGGGGCACTGTTTTTGCTTCTTTTACTGTGGCTGTTGTACAAGTTCATGAAGAAAAGGAAAGAAATCAAGCTCAAAGAGAAGTACTTCAAACAGAATGGGGGTCTCTTGTTGCAGCAACAGCTGCGTTCGTCCGAGAACAATGTGGACAAGAGCCATTTGTTTAATACCAAGGATTTGGAGAAGGCCACCGACAATTTCAACAAGAACAGAATACTTGGCCAAGGTGGGCAAGGAACCGTCTACAAAGGGATGCTCGCGGATGGAGGAATCATTGCCATTAAGAAGTCGAAGGCGATCGATAAGGGAAATGTCGAACAATTCATCAACGAGATTGCCACTCTCTCACAGATCAACCACAGGAATGTGGTTAAGCTACTGGGGTGTTGCCTAGAAACAGAGTCGCTGCTCTTAGGGCGCGCATGATAACCATTCTGTTCCGGAATGAGTTCCTGAACCAGAAATAGATTTTTCTATTTCTGGTTCCTGGATGAGTTTCTGAGAAAAAAAACCCGTTTGATAATGACAAAAAATTTCTATTTCTAGAACAGAAACCCGTTTGATAACAGCACAAAATTTCTATTTCCTGAAATAAAATCTCATTTGATAAACAACAGAAAATTCTATTTCTAGGAACAAAAATCCATTTTTTTAGAAATGGAATAAAAATAATAAAAAATCCGAAAAATTCATAAAAATCTTTAAAAAAATTCAGAAAATCCCAAAAAATTGAAAAATTCTAGAAAAAATCATCAAAATGTCGAGAAAATAAAAAAAATTTAGATTTCGGGAAAATAGGAAATTTGTTGAATTTTTTCAAAAAAAATCAAGAAATTAAAATTTTCAAAACTTCACAGAATTGCTTAGAATACCTGTGGCCACCCACTTTTAGTGAAATTTAAATTTTTTTAGGTGCCCAAAAAAATCAAAAAATCAAAAATTTCAAAACTTCACAGAATGACTTACAATACCTCTAGTCACCCACTTTGAGTAAAATTTAAATTTTTTTAGATGCCCAAATGGTATTATTTATTTATTTTTTATTTTTTTTGGTTCCTAAAGAAAATTAAATTTCACTCAAAGTGGATGGCCACATGTATTCTAAGCCACTCTGTAAAGTTTTGAAATTTTTTCTTTTTTGCTTATTTTTATTTTTTTTTACACCTAAAAAAAATTAAATTTCACTCAAAGTGGATGGCCACAGGTATTCTAAGTAATTATGTGAAGTCTTTTATTTTTTATTTTTTTATTTTTTTTGGCACATAAAAAAATTTAAATTTTGCTTAAAGTGGATGGCCACAGGTATTCTAAGCCATTTTGTGAATTTTTAAAATTTTTTATTTTTTTTATTTTTTTCGGCACCTAAAAAATAAAATTTCGCTCAAAGTGGGTGGCCACAGGTATTTTAAGTCATTCTGTAAAGTTTTGAAATTTTTACTTTTTTGCTTATTTTTATTTTTTTGGCATATAAAAAAATTTAAATTTCACTCAAAGTGGGTGGCCACGGGTATTTTAAACTATTCTGTGAAGTTTTGAAATTTTTTATTTTTTTTATTTTTTTCGGCATATAAAAAAATTTAAATTTCACTCAAAGTGGATGGCCACAAGTATTCTAAGCCATTATGTGAAGTTTTGAAATTTTTGATTTTTGATTTTTTTTAAATTTTTTTCGACACCTAAAAAAATAAAATTTCGCTCAAATTGGGTGGCTACATGTATTCTAAGATATTCTGTGAAGTTTTTAAATTTTAGAATTTATTATTATTTATTATTTTTTTTGGCAACTAAAAAAATTAAATTTTGCTCAAAGTGGGTGGCCATAGGTTTTCTAAGCTATTTTGTGAAATTTTGAAATTTTTTATTTTTATTTATTTTTTAAAATTTTTTTCGGTACCTAAAAAAATTTAAATTTCACTTAAAGTTTTGAAATTTTTGATTTTTTGTTTTTTTTTCTCACCTCAAAGATCGTGACTTCCATATGAATATGTGTGTTGAAGAAAATGAATTCCTCAGAAATGGTTCTCACTTTTGTTCCAGAAATGAAAAACCAACTTTTTTTTGGTTCTCATTTCTAGTTTCAGAATCAGTTTTGGAAGCAAACTTGTCCCGGAAATAGAAAAATGAAATTGCGTTGCCAAACGGGTTTCTGGTCCAAAACTGATTCCGGGAGCAAAAAATCAGTTCTGGACTGAACCAGAATGGTTATCATGCAGACCCTTAGTGTATGAATTCGTATCAAACGGGACTCTTTTCAAGTATTTACATGACCCGAATGAAGAGTTTCTTGTATCTTGGGACACACGCCTTAGAATTGCTACTGAAGTGGCAGGAGCATTGTCCTATCTACATTCATCGGCATCAATCCCAATCTATCATCGGGACATCAAGTCTACTAATATTCTCTTGGACGACAAGTACCGCGCAAAAGTGGCCGACTTTGGCACTTCCAAATCAGTTACACTCGATCAAACTCACGTGACTACAAGAGTCCAAGGGACATTTGGGTACTTAGATCCCGAGTATTTCCAATCAAGTCAGTTCACAGACAAGAGCGATGTGTACAGTTTCGGTGTGGTCCTCGTCGAACTCTTGACAGGGAGAAAGCCGATCTCATTTCTGGGGGACGGCGAGGAGAGAAACCTCACGAGCTATTTTCTCCTCTCAATAGACGAGAACCGCCTGTTCGACATCGTGGACGCTGAAGTTCTGAAGCAAGGCAAGAAAGAAGGGATCATCGCCTCTGCGAGCATTGCGAGAAGTTGCCTGAACTTACATGGGAAGATGCGACCTCCAATGAAAGAAGTAGCAATTGAACTGGAGCGAATTAGGAAGCTGGAGAATCCTGCCCTCAAGCATGGACATACTCAAGAGAAGAGTGAGACGAGTACACATTCGGAATATGTGGTGCCCGCAGACATGGTTACATTCTCGGACTTGCAACCACTCATCTGTATTGAATCATTGTAAATTAGTTCTGTCTAAATTTTCGTAGTTGAGTTTATACTTTAAGAAGACAATCAGGATTTTGTTGTGTGTAAATGTCAACGGACAGAAACTATAAATTCGTTTGTCACGCTCGTTCTTGACGGGAAAAGGAATTTAATTGTCAATTATCTGGAAAAGGAACTCGGCATAGATTGTGAAATTTATCGCATTCATTGAGGCAATTTGATATTATATGGCAACAGCAATCACAGAATTACTCGTACATTTTCCAAAAGATGCATCAATAGGAATGAGGACAGGAATGTCCACAAAATAAGAGAACGCATCCGTACAACACCTGGACATGACTTCACCATGCTCCAGTGGCTTGCATATGACAGGGGTTGTTAAAGTATTATCTCACATCATTTGATAACGAGTCCTAAATGAGGGGTTAGATTTTCTAACACTATAATTCAAGTTTTAACATATCTTTTGCGAGTTTAGCAACTATCATAGTCTCTTCCTTCTCACCTTGCTTTAGAAGTTTCATCTTGGTAGATAGATTTTTTTGGTTGAATTGGGTGACAGATTTAGAAGTCACAAAATCGCGCCTCAATGACAAAAGGGTATGGAAGCCGCGAATGCAAGTAGGATAGTGGCAATCTGTACTCGCACGGTCCTAGAACCTGAGAAAGTCTACTTAGGCGATGTGGGACATTGGATGGACTATTTGACATCTTATTAGAAAGTCCAACCCAATATCTTAAGCTAATAAGCCGAGGGAGATCATCTTCAACTGTGGAAACAAAAGAATACAGCAACTTCCATTAGGAAAGAAGTATCAACTTAACAACTAGGCCATTTTTTGAATGCTGAATTTCTGAGCAGTGTAACATCTGCTGTATGATTTTTGAAATGCATGATCTAATTATTGATTTAGCACAGACGCATTAAAGAACACAATAGGAATGGCAGCAAATGCCCAATCCCCAAAAACGAATGAATAAGGTGCGCAAATGGGTCATAAACTTCCAATGGTGTGAATCTATTCATGCTTTTTGGCATTGAGCTTTGCCTCAGCAATCTTGCTAAAGATTCCTGCATCCAGTTTCTGGTAGTGATTTCGAAACTGTCCAAGGAGCTGGCACGCAAAGCTGTCAACTTGGTCTTCATATCGCTCATAAAGAACGGGCAAGGTATGCACGGCAACAAAACCTTCAAACGAGAAGAACCAAGATTTTCAGCTTTCAAGAACTCAACACTAACACACCACAGTTACATAATGAGCAGAAACAAGTATCCTTTCGTAGTTCTGCAAAGTAGTGATTCTATAAATGCTTTCAGACCTTGAAATGCAGGACAACAATTAATACATTAAAGCAAGCTTCTTCAAGCAAGCGCCATTACATTGCTGCTACAGAATTACATCTTGTATCTGGGTATGCCTACCTCTTTTGTCAATTTCATGTGACTACAACCGTTAACGTGTAGGTTAATTGCATCAGAACCATTAAGCAATTCCCTAGAAGAGAATGTCTCACTACAATTATTGAGACTTTTATCAAGCCTGTTTTAATCTTACAACTACTTATTTTTGTCAAAGTGGAAATAAGGCTTCATGTGATCGTACCAGAACAAATGAACTTGCATCGTAAGTATATCACATAATGATAAGCCAATTCAACTGTCAGGTTGTCAAACTGTAAAGACATCGTGAAGTCTCACTTACCCACGTATAAGACTGTCAGAAAATTGCACCAGCTACCTATAATAGCAGCAGCCCACAAACTAGCAACGACCTGCAAGGATTTTCACATCAGCGACTGTCAGTTTCTTTCTTCTTTTCTTCTTGCTTGTTAAAAGAGACTAGTTAAATGCAATTTTTGCCTCTGAAACACCGAGACGAAGTTCAATTTTCTTGAGATATGTGGAGGTGGAAAAATCAGTATGCGTACCACAAGAAATTGCTTCAAGTCTCTGCTCAAAGCGACATCCTGAAGAAACCCCAAAGCTTTGTTTACCTCAGATCCAACAACCATGCCAACGTTGACGAATAACTCTTCTGGTAGTTTCAGACGAGGGACTTGTGATGATGACCTGCTCAAAGTAAAACACAGCGATTCATCGAATTTAGACGTGGTAAAAACTTTTCGAATCGGGTAATCTAACACGATAACAACTTCACTCACCTACTAAAGAAGCCAGAAGCACTCGACCAAACAAACTGAGCAAGCATGACCAAAACCAGAGCAATGAAGAGGAGTGTCAAGAAATGGTAGTTAAGCCATTCGAAAAGCACCCAGATGGCAGTTGCACCGGCTAAGACGCTGCCAGAGATTTTCTTGTTCCTCCATAGCAACACATCAGCAGCTGCAATTTTTCGGTTCAGAAGAGATTCATTAGCGAGTGCAGCAGTTAAACATACAGGATACAAGGATCAGAAAGTTGCGAATACATTTTCCACCGCCCAAAACATGATGAACCGTCTTCTGGCGGTTTAAGAGCCTATTATAGAAAGGAGCCGCTGAGTGTGGGTTCTCCTCCTGAAATAGTGCAGCAGCATCTTGCTTCGGAATGCTCTCCGCCAGTGACTCCACGATGTTGTTCAAGATATTTTCTGGCATTGTTCCCATTTGCGAACAGAAAAGACCTGCACCGATTCATGAATCGAGATTTCTTAAGAGTTTTGTGTTAACGCCTTCTGAAGCTGCTGCCAGCAAAGACTTGACCCCTTCTAAGTCTCAAAACATCTATCGGAGGACAACGCAGATTGTAGCACCAAACAGAAACTAGTAACTAGTTCAGCAGAGAAACTGGGAAAAAAAACAGAGCAGAGAGCACGAACCGAGAGGCCAAAGCGTTCGGCTTTCGCAACGACAAGGAATGAGAGTTCAGCGAGGTCGGCTAAACACGGATGACGATAACAAAGTGCGCAAAAGAGCTTGAAAAATGCAGAAGAACGAAAGGCAAAGATGAGAAACCTGAATTCGTTTGAAGACAATTCGCGTGCTTAGGGTGACTATATATGATGATGACTAGGAGACTTTGATGCCCAGTTGAAAATTCCTAGCTTGATGACTAGTCTATATTCAATTCAATGCGCTGAACTACGTTGACTCCTGCTACTAGTTGGGTCACTATTCGAACGTTTACGAAATGAAAACCATGGGGGACAGAGAGAGACCAAGTTCGCCACGTGAAAATCGCAGTCATTCATCTGTCCATGGAATGAGGCTGCGGACCTATCTGGACGACCAGTCATTTGAAACCGATGCAGACACCATTTTTCAGGGCACGGCAGAATCCACGTTCCCCGAAATTATTTTTGCGTGAGGGGGATACATGTATCTCCTTCGTGTCGCGATATTGTCGACCCAACTATGAATCTTGTTCTTTTACACTATAAGTTAATAACCATCCACTTATGGAACCAATGGTTGTGGATTAGATTCTTGCGTCGGGAAAGCAGGTCTGGGTGTACAGTCACGGTGGTTTGTGCACTGATTCCCTTCCAGGTAGCCAGTCAATTACGGCTGTGCCCGCGAATTACCAGAAAAATATCCATCCACATTCTAGAATTCCAAATTTAGAGGAACATCATTAACTTGGTAATCCATATTGTTACATAAAACAAAGAGGACCTTCTATTTTTTAAGACATTCTTGTTGTTTTCTATTTTTTTTTTCCTCCTCAAATATCGCCAGTTACTTATTTGTTAGATACTTGAAAATGGATAAATGCAAAAATTGATAATTCTATTTTATCTCTAGTGTATTTTGACATTAATATTTTAAATCTTTTCTATCGTACGGTAATCTCTGTAAAAAAAAATTTGAAATCTCGAAATATTTCTTTTCTTTCCACATATATGTACAATTTCTTTGGTAGTGTGTAAATCAATCCATAACTTCTTTCTACTATCTAATGAATTTGAATATTTCGTAATAAATCCATTTGGTTTAACTTTTTCTTTATCAGATTTTGAAATATATTTGTGATACGTGTGCACATTTTGGATATATACTAAGTCAAACACATGACACGTGTCATCGCCCACTTGCCTAGGACCAAACTTATGATTGACCTGCTCAATTATAGCCATCAATTTTTGCGGGCCCCAGTCAAGGATTGAAACTTGGAGGCAAGAAATTTCCTGATGTGGCATTAAAATCTTTCGATATTTCCAACCTGAAAGAATACGGATTTTGTTGACGTGGCATTGATCCAATTAAACATTTTCTGACATCGATTTTTTTTTCAAACGTTGACTCTTTGACGGGAACTTTTCGCCCTTCTTCTTCTTCGAAATCTTCAAAACCCACTATTTCAACTCGCAAATACCCACTTATGACTGCCCTTTACGGCCTTGGCCGTAGCTTGAAAGCTCGAGTTACCATGATGATCGTGAGCTCGAGATCTACGACCTTTAGACCTTATTGGCCATGGCCACTCGCTCTTCGGCGGCCATAAGCTATAAGCTCGAGAAGCCATAGCAGCTGCACGCTTTAAGCTCGAGCTTGAGTAGCCACTGCTATGAACTTTGAAGCCAATCCGACCGTGGCGATCAAATGGTACAAGCTCAAACGGCCATGGCCGCGAGCTTTGGAGTTTGATTTGGCCATGACGGCCATAAAGCTTCGAGGTTAAGAGGCTGTAGCTCCAAGCTTCAAGCTCTAGTGGCCATGGCTACGAGCTTCGAAATCATATTTGGCCATGGCAATCACAAGCTTCAAGTTCAAACGGCCATGACTGCAAGCTTTGAAGCCAGATTTGGCCATAGCAGCCACAAGCTTCAAGCTCGAGCTTGAGATGACCGTGGGGGCACAAGCGTTGAGGCCGAATCTGGATGTAACGACCGCAAGCTTCGAGCTGGAGCTTAAGCAGCCATGGTGGCATTGCAAGCCTCGAGCTCGAGCGATAATGGCTGCTGAGAGCTCAAAGCTTGAGCGACCATGGCCACGATGTGGCTTCTTCATGGGCTCTCTCTCTCTCTCTCAATTAATTGTTTTTTGTAGTTCTTATGTTGTCCGACATATTAGTTTTGAGTAAATCATACCATCATGCGTGTGTGCTCTGGTGTCCATATAAGAAATCCGACATTAATTGAGAGAGTTAATTATATAAAAGGAGAGATTGTGAAATTGCAAAGGCAAAACCAATAAAAGGTAGATAAATAAAGCCTCGTGTGATTTGAAAAGCATTTTAGAGTGCGTTCGTTTCGCAGAAAATGAGTAATTTGAAAACACTTTTTGAAAAATGATTGCTTATATCATATAAAAAAATTAGTCAACGGAAAATGTTTTCATCATTAATAACAATATATGCCTAACTATTTTCATGGACGATGAAAAACATTTCCATTCATTTATTTTTGTAAAAGATACAAGCGATTATTTTTCGAAAAATGTTTTTCAAATTACTTATTTTCCACGAAACAAACGCAGCATTATAGTTGCGAAGAAGAGAAGGACAAAATATTGGACAATGAGCTCGCTTCCAATCAAAAGACCTCTAGTTTCGCACTCTGTGGCATCCCAACCTTTGAGGCACAATATAGTCATTTAAAATTAAGGAAAAGTAGTGGGACGTTTGAGAAAAAGAATTATAGATCGATAAAATGAGGCAAATGAAATAACAGTCTTCAATTATTAGTTTATCGGCCTAATCGCAACGATGGAGAGAGGAGCGAAACAGATAGCTAAGGTGATTTGTTTTAATCTAACCGAATTAGGGAAAGAAAAATCAGGTCGTTCACAAAGCATGGGGCGACTATTTGATGTTGTTAAGGTAGTTTTGGAGGCATCGTGACTTTGGTTCGTCCATTCCACGAGATTGTCAGTACATTAGTTGTCCAAAACAAAACCTAAACGGAAACATCAACCAGTTGGAGCATCGCTCCAACTTTTTAAGAAGATCATGCTCGCGGTCAGGTCGAATTCAATTTGCAAACCATTCGCACCAGTTAACTACGGAAATAGATAGATAAAAACAATGAGCACGGTCGAAGAGCGAGGCGGGGCGAACGGTGAAGACGCCTACACGCAAGATGGAACGGTGGATCGCAAAGGCGGACCCATCCGGAGATCCAGGACCGGTCGATGGAAGGCTTCTTCCTTCATCGTAGGTAATGCCGTGTCTTTTTCTCTTTGATCGTTTACAGGCATCAGCAAGAACATTTCCGTTTCCTCACGAACCCAAAGATTAGCCCAAGCTGGTAAATTGGTCGAATCTTGCGCCTCAAGAAATCTAAGGGCTTCAAGTTTAATTCCTGAGCGGCGCAGCGGCGTGGAGGAAGCAATTCTTTATGAAGTCCCTCATTCCATAAAGTTGTCCGATGCACGGAAGCTTATTCAAAACACACCCGACCACACAATACAAAAGAAAAGAGCAGCATTTTTTTTTCCGCCGACTGTGGTTAACTCTTTTGATTCATAAACGGTAGGGTGCATTGGTCTTTCTTTTTCCTTTATATGACAGGGATGCGTTAATCTATGTAGCGTACGAGGTTTTCGAGAGGATATCATATTACGGAGTCGCATCGAACCTGGTATTGTACTTGAGGAAGAGGCTGCGGGAAGGAACCGTAAACTCCGCCAACAACGTCACCAACTGGGCAGGCGTAGTATGGATGACCCCCGTTATTGGTGTGTACATCGGGGACGTCCATCTCGGCCGGTATCGAACCTTTGTCACCGCCAGCATCATTTATCTCTTGGTAAGAGTATTTCCTCGAACTGGCCCTCCGAAGCTCCCGTGCGTTTGAGAAACTATACAGACCATGTTAATCACACTTCTGGTATATACTACAAATTGAGCTTATAAGTTCTAGTGCAAGCAATCTTGGTTCGTTGAAAGAGGACTTTTACTGCATCGTCTTGTTTTTTCATTTATTTGAAAATTTGCGTCCATATTTTTTTTTTGTTTAGGAAGATTCAATGTTGAACATTTTGATGCCATGTTCTTTGTGGCAACCTATGTTCACAATGGCTACTTTGACAGGGGATGATCCTATTAACTCTATCGGTGAGTTTGCCTTCACTGAGTCCTCCTTCATGTAGCCCCGGAGTGAAAGAAGAAGACTGTAACTTGAAGGCAACGCCCTTCCAAGTTGGATTCTTCTACTTCGCCTTGTACGTCATTGCGTTTGGCAACGGTGGGACCAAGCCCAACATCTCGAGCATGGGTGCGGACCAGTTTGACGATTTCGAGCCTCGAGAACGGGTCCAGAAGGGGTCCTTCTTCAACTGGTGGATGTGCAGCGTCTTCACCGGCGTGCTCTTCGCCAACACGGTCATGATGTACATACAGGACAACGTTGGGTGGGATGTGGGCTACGGCATCCAGACCGTCGGGCTTGGGCTCACGCTGCTGGTGTTCCTGGGAGGCACTCCTTTCTACAGGCATAAGAAGAAAGAAAGGAGTTCCTACGCAAGGTTGGCCCAAGTAGTAGTGGCGGCTATGAAGAAGTGGAGGGTCCGCATCCCCGATGACCCAAAGGAGCTCTACGAACTGAGCATAGACTAGTATGTGAGTTCCGGAAGGCTCAGAATTGACAACACGCCTACGTTGAGGTTCGTCATCAATGCTTAGTTTATATCAGATCAGTATGTACAGATTTATTTGTACTATGCTCTATGAACTGAGCGTCGATGAGTATGCGAGTTCCGGTAGGCTCAGAATTGACAGCACGCTTACATTAAGGTTCGTCATCAATGCTTAGTTTATAGCAGCTCAGTATCTACGGATTTATTTGTACTATAAGATTGCAATCTGCGTCTATATGGATGAATATATAAATGTGATTTCAGTGTCACATTGAACATGGCCTCAATAGTGGCATAATGGGTTGTTTCTGATGTGTTTTGACCAATCCTGAATTCAGTTTCGTTCTATTGAGCTGTTGGGGAACTTTGGTGATTGACAGAAACTGCTTGCATGTTTTGATGTAATGCAATTTGCTGGACATGGCATTGGTTTGAGATTTTTGGTTGTCAGACTCACAGATTTTTCGATAAGGCGGCCACAAAGACCGGGCCTACCTCATCCTGGATATTGTGTACCATGACCCAAGTCGAGGAAGCCAAGCAGATCTTCAAGATGGTCCCGATCTTGATCGCCACGTTTATCCCAAGCGCCACGTTCGGGCAGGTCGCAACCCTATTCATCAGGCAGGGCACAACCCTGGAGCGTAGCATCGGCAGCCACTTCAAGATGCCGCCGGCGAGCCTCAAGGCCTTCATACAGGTCGCCTTGCTAATAAGCCTGGTCTTCTACGACCGAGTCTTTGTGCCTGTGATGCGTCGCTACACAAAGCACCCCCGGGGGATCACGATGCTCCAGAGGATGGGGATTGGGCTCTCGCTTTTCATGGTGGTCATGGCCACAAGCAGCCTGACTGAGCGCAACCGGCTGAGAGTGGCGAGGGAGCGCGGCACAGTCGGCGAGCACGATATCGCCCCGCTCTCCATATTCGTCCTCGTCCCTCAGTTCATCGTCATGGGTGTCGCCGACGCCTTCCTTGAGGCCACGAAGCTCAAGTTCTTCTACGACCCGGCACCCGAGGGCATGAAGAGCCTCGGGACCTCGTACTACACGACCGGCATGGGGATCGGGAACTTCCTCAGCAGCTTCCTCCTCCAAACAGTCTCGGCCATCACCAAGAGGAATGGCCAGCCGGGTTGGATCACAAACAACTTGAACCAGTCTCACTTGGACTATTACTACGCTTTGATGGCCGTCCTCTGCTTTGTCAATCTGGTGTACTTCCTCCTGGTGGCCTGGAAATACGTGTACAATGTGGACGCAACCGAGTATCGAAAGGAGTTGGCCATGGCAACGATTGGCGACTCAGCGTCCCGAGACAACCGGGACTAGAACATCGGGGGTGGGAACGTATTGTTGCAAATGCATAGCAGCTGAAACTTTTGTGAATCCCCCTTTTGTAGCCAGTCCATCAATCCTCATGCATTTTTTTTTTTTTTGCTACTTTTCGTGTTTTAGGGAGTTTATTCTGCTAGTGGCTTGCATGGTAAGGAGTCAACCTGCGGAACATATTAGCTGCAAAGCGTCAAGCATCAAAGTTAGGGTGCATAATCATCATTCAAATATGTAATCATTCTAGTGAAGTACACTTTAATGGCTTGTGATTACCTTAACTAAAATCGTCTGTCTGATGAAACTGACTCAATCGAGATGATGCAAAAGTGAAAACAAGTAACATTGACGGAATTTGTGCATCTTACTAAACCCAAACGATGAGCAAATAATCGAAACATGACCGGCAATATCGCCCTCGTAATCTTTCTTCTTTTTTTTTGTATTCAAATAATGTTCGAAGATAAGAATTAAGCGGAGAAGAGAATCGAGTGATTTCCGTATATTTCTAGGCTGAATAATGAGGGGTACATGATAGGTTTATTTATGATATAACAATCAAAGTGACGCATTAATTAAGAATATGCACAATCAAAAGTAGATACAGAGAATCTCTAGTATATATTCGGTATTATGAAATATATGGAAAATCACAAAAAATATCCTAAATATCTTCAACAAGGTTTATGCGTTTATTCAAATCGCCCGTATGATATGAGCCAATGTGAAAGGGGTGTGCAACCGGACCGGGTTTACCCGGAAACCGGACCGGCCCACCCAAAAATTAGATTCAGGAACCGGTTCCCAGTGAAAACACACCCGGATCAATTTTAGAACCGGTTTTATATGGAGGTCTACTTGCAATTTTATATGGAAAGAATTCAAAGCATTATATCAAGAAGGATAAGGGAGGTGATCATTATTTACGGATAGTCTAAAAAAGATGAGGGAGGTGATCATTATTTGCAGATAATCTATTTCGAGGGCTTGTAAGTATTATAGGGAGCAATTTCCTTTTTCTTAAAATTTTTGTTCTGTAACGAAGAAACAACATATCTAATTGGAACCTATGTTGTTTTATAACGTCCATTAAATTATTGGGACTAAGATAATCTACTTTTGTATGAATACTTAAGATTGTTTGCACAATCAAACTTATAACCTTTGATTTGAGTTATAAGTTTTCCTATTTATTACCTAGAAAAAATGAAACCCAAAAAAGGAACAAAAAAAAAAAACAGGTTCTTAGGTACACTCTGGAACCAGATCGAAAAAACAGGGTAGGTTCCAAAATAGGATCTAGGGCAAATGGGATAGATTTCAAGTTCCAAAAACTAGGAACCGATTATAACAGGGTCGGTTTCAAGTTCCAGGTCTGAAACCGACCCACTCTGGAATAGATCACCCCTAAATGTGATACGCGCGAAAAACTTGATAACCCTTCTGCTCAAATTAACACAAAGTTTCTCTGTATTGTTTCAAGATCGAATCTGTTTCTTAGTGCGCAACAGCAATGTGAGTTTGGCTTGTACGTTATGTTTTTTTTAATGTTGAATTCGAAAGAAAGAAAGAACGAGCGAACGAACAATTCTTCATAACTGGTGTTTTATTCATGTGCAGGTCTAGGATCATGGTGAAAGATTTGCCCAACTACGTGGAGAAAGATCGCCTGTGCGACCTCTTCTCCTGAAAAGGGGAAATTACAGACGCCAAGCTCATGCGCAACGAGTATTTGTTGCTCTTGATATCATAAATATCATCGTGAAAGATACTCATGACAAAGATACTCTTGTTTTCTGTACATGAATTACATGAAAAATGGGAAGCCAATGGGTTTTGGGTTTATAGAATTTGATTCAATGGGGACAGCAGCAAATATTTGCCAGAATTTACAAGTGAGCCTCTTCTTTTTTCTCCTTGATAAATTTCTATCTTGTAATTTGCTCGTATTTTATTTGTGTTCTCTCCAGGGAACCGTCTTAGATAGGCATGCCCTAACATTGCAGTTTTGCCAAGTAAAGGAAGACAAACGAGCTCTAAATAGAGCTGACAAAGACAGAAGTTCCACCAAGTTGCATGTGAAAAACGTTGCCTCAAACTTCTTCCCATTTGGGAAGGTAATTTGCTTTTCTCTATTGTCATTTATCTACTGCATGGACTTCCATTGTATTCATAAGCTCAATACAGTTGTTGGTCCAATGACAAATTCCTCAATGGATGTGGAGGTATTTTATGGATCTTCTCCTTAATAAGCAGATTTGACTTTCATCTTGTTTAACGAAATTCAAAATTTTTCGTCCGGTCTTCTAAATTTTGGATTGTTGCTCCTTTGAAAGTTATTGAATTTCTCTGTCCACTTAATTCGTACCCCTTACTTGTTAGAGGGTGCTATCTTTCCTGGCATTTCGGTTGACCAACGAGATGATTCCGCAGATTAAGAGGTCGAGGCTGCCCAGGAAATATGGAAATCATAGAGGATTTGCACTTGTGGAATACATCGCGAAACAGGAGGCGTGGTATGCTCTGCGAGCACTGGCGAACAGCCATCTGTATGGAAGGCGTCCGGTAAGTCATCTTCTACTGCTCTAAATATGGCAAATTCCTGAGTACGACTAAACCGGAGTTACAATCGTGATTCTCAGGTGCTACAGCGAGCGAAGGAAGGCGAGACCTTGGAAGAATTGCTTGCCCAGACCACTGCTCGGTTTAACGACGAAAGTGGGTACCGCACGGCCAAGTTATCCAAGAAGAGGAAGCAGCACATGGCCGTGTTAGATGAGAATAGAACGAAGTTCAGAAGAATTGCCGCTTGATGCAAGGCTCAGTTAGAATTCCAAAAAGACTCGCTTATCAAGGAATTGCTGCTTCAGGCGATGGCCTACAAAGGGGAAGAAGATGGTGTTTATTATGTGTGCAGTGATTGGCCCAGTTTTGCTAATTTTGGGTTCTAGTTTTAGGTGGTCAGCTGCACCCTCTTGTTGCTGCTCGTGAAAGTGAAAAGTGGTGCGCTGTACTGGCATGTTCAGTATGTGTGCTTGTTAATTCTTTAGACCATGGTAGATTTCTTTCTTCTTCCTTTTGGTATTTTGTTCCATATAGACCCACATAAATCTAGACTTTAATGTTTCAAATCTATTTTGACCTATTTTAAAAGTTTAAGCGACTCATATTCAACCTGGATCCATTAAATCTAAGTTAATAAATGAGTTTGTAACCCATATTGCCAACTCTATTTATTTTCAAACATTTGGGTGATTGATAATAATAGATGATAATAGATGCATGCTCCCACTCTTATGCATAAATCATATTCGTAATTAGTTTATTGCCGTCTATTTGGGAAGGGAAAAATATCTCGGTCGTTGTAAACTTTAGGGAAAATTTTCCTTGTGAATATAATGGTAAATTGCTTATTGGTTATATTGCTAATTATCGTTCGCGATAGTCACCAATAATGTACACGTGCGATCTGAGTGTATAGAAATTTATCTACCGACAACTGCTCGAGCGAAGTAATTTTTTGAGCTTGAACTTGGTCGGACTAAGTACTCGAACCAATTATCGAAAACAACAAATCAAACATGGCAGGTTTCGATTTGCTAGTCGAGCTCTGTTAGCTCGAGCAAATATATATGATCAAATCGGTCACGTCACGTGAGCACGGCCCACTCGGAAAACACCTTTTCCTTTCCAGCCGTACGCTGGCTCACTGGTGAAGCTGAGGTAAAGAGCAGATAACACGCTGGCCATGTCCTCCCCCGCCTCCTCCTGCGGCGGCGGCTGCCGCTGCTCGTCGCCGTCGTCGTCTTCTCCATCCATCTCCGCAGCCCCAACACCCTTCCCGTCCACCTCCAAATCCAAGCCCATCCTCACCATCAAGCCCCATGCCACCACACCCGCAATCCCGAAAATGTCCCTCGACCCTCGCAACTTCCACAGTCCTGCCCCCAAACCCGAACCCGCCGCCTCCTCCTCCCTCCTCGCCGCCCTGACCGGCCTCCTGTGGGGGCCCTCCCTCCCGCCGGGCCTCCTCGTCACCACCGTCCGCTCCGCCTGGACCGCCGCCTGGCGCGTCATGATGTCCCAGCTCGCCCCGTCCGACCCCTCCGGCCGCTACGCCCGCCCCGCCTCCCGCTTCCGCCTCGCCGGCCCGTCCGGCCCGAGGCCCGGCGGCCTCCACCTCTACGTGGGCCTCCCCTGCCCGTGGGCCCACCGGGCGCTCGTCGTCCGGGCCCTGAAGGACCTCGAGGAGGCCGTGCCGGTGTCCGTGGCGTTCCCCGGCGCGGACGGCTCGTGGGAGTTCCGGGACCCGCCCGGCCCGGGAGGCGGCGACCTGGCCCCGGGCCGGGACAGGGTCAACAGGCGCAGGAACCTGAGGGAGGTGTACGGGCTGCGGAGGGGAGGATACAGTGGGCGTTGCACCGTGCCGATGCTGTGGGACGTGGACCGGAACGACGTGGCGTGCAACGAGAGCTACGATATCATCAGGTTGTTCAATTCGGGCCTGAACGGGCTGGCCGGAAGCCCGGAGGTGGATCTCTCGCCGCCCGAATTGGAGGCCGAGATCGATGATTGGAACCGGGTGATCTATCCCGGTGTGAACAACGGAGTGTACAGGTAGAACTGAACGTGCTGAAAAAGTGTTAGGAATAGCGCTTTGGCTTCTCATTCAACGTTTGACAGTTGCTGTCCTGTGGTGCTTGTCTGTCCTTGTTTGCTGCGGCAGGTGCGGGTTCGCGCAGAGCCAAGAAGCGTATGACGCGGCGGTGAACGAGTTGTTCCGCACCCTGGACATGTTGGATGATCATTTGAGCCGATCCCGGTACTTGTGCGGCGACAGACTGACCCTCGCGGATGTGTGCCTGTTCACGACCTTGGTCCGGTTCGATCTCGTGTACAATGTGCTCTTCAAGTGCACAAAGAAGAAGCTGGTGGAGTACCCCAACCTTCATGGGTACATGCGAGACATTTATCAGGTACTAAATTCGCCATCCCTTGTTTCCATTTTCGGTGCGAGACCAGACATGTCCTGCGGGTTTGCGCAGATTGCTGCTATCGCGTAGTTTCCTGTTATATTGTTGTTCGATTGGAATTCGAGTACTTAATCCTTAACCTCTATAATAGGCGGAAGATATCTAGGTAAATGACATTCGGACATTAGAGAGTTCGCTTCAGACATTCTGATCACGTCTCGTATCCAATTTAAGATGACAAATTACTGGTCAGAATCTCTCTGGGAAGCTAATAAACATTCACTAGATGAAGATGTATGCTTTGACATAGACACTGCGTAGAATAAACTGAGGAACTTGTGTGGTTGCATTGCAAGACATTTTGGTGGCCATCACTTGATCCCTCTACAGATCCACCTTTTGTATTGCGTTTGTGAGTTCATGTCCTAACACCAAGGGGTTATGGCGAAAACCTGTGCTTACTCCAGTTTTGTAGATGGAAATGTTAAATGACTGAGCAGTGTTCTGTGAAGGCGGTTCTGACGCCTCTATTTTCGAAACAGGTGCCAAAAGTGGCGGCGACATGCGACTTCGACGCAATCATGGATGGTTACTACAGATTTCTTTTTCCTCTAAACCCGGGCAACATCAAGCCAGCCATGCCTTCAGCTTTCACGCGTGATGCTTTGTTCGAGCCCCACGGCAGGGAAAGATTGTCATCACAAAGTAGAGGTACTTTGGTTAACTCGTAATCCGACACGCCTCCCCAGTTAAACTGGAGATAGATATGGCTTGTACACATTCTGTATTAGAAGCAATGCTCGAGTAGAGTATGTTTCACACTCCCGAGGTCGTTCGAATTGCTTATACTCTCGCAAGATCAGTCGGAAAACAAAAAAGAAAACGGAGTTTTCTGAAGAAACTTGTTTCCTACAAAAGCTACGAGGGTTTCTTAAGGCGCTCTCACAGTGACTTCATGAAAGAGCACTCTAAAGCATACCGACATTCACAGCTGTGGCTGGTCCATGGACATTTCGATGTCAGAACAGACGAGCTTTTCCAGCTCTCTTCAAGCTGTTTTTCACATCATTCTTGGGTTGATCCTCCATTACCTTTTTTGAATATAACAAAAATGACATTACCCACGGATTCGGCAGTAAGCTTTGTAGGAGTGGGGAGACTACTATCGTAATCTGGAGCTTTGATCGTGTAGTAGGGCTAGTAACCTTCCTCACAATTGAGGGAATCCCCCTTGTACAAAAACCAAAATATACATGAAGCACTTAAGGGCATTCATCAGTATTTCCTAGTGGCGAAAGATACAACCTGAGCTATGATTAATTTAGCAATCCTTTGCATCCCTTCTTCTCGAAAGCCTAACCCAGAAGTCAAACAGAAGCGACCCAACAAAGGACCAAGCGCAGAGATGGGAGACATAATAGAATGGACTATACATCCAAAAGATCATGTACACAAAGGGCTGATAATGCACCCGAACTATCGCACCCGAACTATATCTTACAAAACTTGAGGGCATGACACCAAAATAGAACTGCCCTCCAAACCAGTCATCCCGGCATTAGCATGAGCTTGTCATCTCGCTTTCTTAACTCCTGCACCACAGAAAACAATGTTTGGAACAGGAAGGCCCAAAATCACAAGAAGGGTTATCCAATTGGAGCATCTTGTATTTGCCTATCATTAGAAAATAATCATCGTAAAGAAGTTACCTAGTGCACAACAATTTGAATGCCCCGCCATAATTACACTAAAAGGAGTGCCTATTAGACATATAAAGACAAAAATCAAGAAAGAGTAGCCTATCCTGCAACATTTAAGAATCCAGCACAGGTAATGATACATCGCCATCTCCTTGTCTATAGAAAGGGGAACTTAGCATGTTAAACTAAATTTTAGTTGATGGAGAATCGCCACAAAGTCTCTTGGACACGTCTGCAAGGCTAAATCTCCTAGATAACTTTAATTTCAACAGATGAGGAACTACTTTAAACAGCAACGGTATCGCTATCTATTCTAAGGAAAAAAAAAAGATAAGAACTGCAACAGGACCTCCAAACCTTCTCTTTGGAGGGTACTCAAGGTAGAACCATTGATGCTTAGTTGTTGCTTGGATTATCACCAGAAATTATATTTTGTATACACATCTGGGGGCTCTATCCCTAGTTGTTCCTTGAGGATAAGGAATGCTGATTCTATAGGTGGGGTTTTTTCGTTATTAGATCTTCATTCTCCTGATGAGAGAGAGAAAGAGAGACGAAGACTTACTGTTTGAGCGTTTTACATTTCGACAGAATTTACTGCCACATAAACACTGGAATGCATTGAGAGAATGATCATGGCCATCAAACTCAACACCATAATCCTACAAGGGCAAGAAGCATTAGGTGTACAAACAGTAGGCATCAGAATAATCGAATAACACAAGTAGGACAATAATAGGTTAAAACAATAGATCATAACCTCTTGAACCAGTGGGCAACATCCAAACAAGCAATTTACTACAATCTTCTGTACTTTAAATAGAGAGACACTACTCTAAAATAGCTTTTGCAAAGTGGAAACCCTGGACAAAAACTCGTTATGCATGTAAATTTGGACTGCATAAGCTTCAGTCCGATTGTTATTATATGTGGACAAGGTACAAACAAAACGTACATTCCAATTTCCTCATTCCCGGTTCAATATTGAAATGTCTGAATTTCTTCATCACTCATGGACCCTTGCAATCCTATATGGAGACCAAGACGATATATATAGATGCTTGATCTGATGGATGTAAGCACAGATGATAAGGCAAAGGAATCAATCAAGTCCTCAAATATGCATTTCAATAACCAAACCATTAGTATCTAGAGACTTGGGCAATCTTAAGATTGATCAAAACGCTCTTGACCACTCAAGCGCTTAATTCAATAACATAATCAATAGATCACTAGAGAATTATAGAACCTTCCGTTAAGGCTGAAAGATATCAAAAAGGAAAATTTCACTTAATGTCACAGCTTGTGACACGATGCAAATGAATCGGACTCGACAAAAACATAAATGACGCCAACATGACATCACTGGTAATTTAATGATACATCACATATCTCAAGTTGTAAAAACGAATAGAACTTATACAACATTTCTTAAGTTGTAAAACTGAATAGAATGATATGATTTGTCTCCTATTCTTAATTTATGGTGAATTTGTCGAAAAGTACAGGCTGAAGATTTTGATTATCAAAACACAAGCAGTAAAAATCAAAGAAAGTCATACAATTATACATTTCACTTGTACAACATTCAGACAGGTCAGTCATCCTTCATAGTCCACTGAAAGCAACACAAAGACAGAATATATACAAAACTGCATTAAAATCAGGTATAACTCAACTGACTCACCCATGTCAGCTCTTCCAAGGCCTGTATTTTTCTAGCAGTGAATAATGCGAGCTGCAAGAAGATTTTATACAAGATATTATATTAGACCATCTCCTATAGAATAATAGTTCCCAAAATCAAAGAAAATAATGAAGATCGAGACTTTTCATACACGATAGTAGTGATGCTTTGGGGTCTCCACCTCAATTGGGATCTCAATTAAATTGGCATCATAACATCTAGCAAAATAAACAAGAAAAATCAAAATTGCCACATGTGCATGTATATTTGGTAAAAATGCAGACTAAAAATTCATAAATTTACTGCACAGCCCATCCTACCCAAGCTTTGAACTTTCATGACATTTAAAACTGAGACTACAGCAGCCGAGATATAAGTCCACACATAAAAGTGAACCAAAAGAAAAAACAGTACATGTATTATGTTCAAGAAGAAATTATGCCTGATCGAAAAAGGTTTGAGAAAATCTATGCCTTTACAAGCTCCTCTACCTGAACAAAAATCAAATTCAACAATATTTAAGGTCAACACACTACAAGTCCACCAAACTTTTTTCCATTATCAGTTGACAAACCTTTTCCGTCGATCTGTTAAAATCAATCCAATGACAGAGTTATGCCAATAACATGAAAATGGTGCATCTAACATGGAATGTAGAATTTTTAAGACATAAAATCAATTCATTGTAACTAAACCAATAGGTTCCTGATGATAACAGTGATACAGAAGTTCTGATTGTGGTTTCTCTTGGAGATCATTATTTTTCCTCTTTTGACAATTGAAGAAGCCTTTTCTTCCAAAGCAACACCAAGGGAGTACCAACCTAGCAGGGTGCTTGCTTTTAGTTTCTATAACAGAAGACGAAAAGAGACAGCGTAGAGTAAGTGAATCCTCCATTTCATCAGAAATTATGTTGATGGTCACCAGCATGTAAGAGTTAAGTGATAGTTTTGACATCATCAGACACATAACTAGTCCCTCCAAGGGACCAAAAAAATAGGTGAAAACAGCACATTTTTCCAAGGCCTCTGATGCTTACAGCTAGAATCTCACAATGAGTCCGTTACAAGTTAATCCCTATCAGCAAATTAGCTAGGTATTTGAGTTCTTTGGCTGTAGGGGATGAGGCGGTAAAAGATAAACACATTAGCCCAACTAGCAACTAGCCTTCCAACATCAGGAAATGGAACATTCTCTCATATGGCTTCCCTATCAAAGAATTTTACTCGAAAATGCAGTTCCAGAAATGGAAAAGGTTAATTATAATCAAGTTAAATCAAGGAGTCCAAAACCCTACAGTACCGATCAGGGGAAGACCACGACTGGCTTTTAGCTGAATTTAAGAATGGGCTGCACAACTCTAAAGGATTGGAATAGGTTCAGTCTAGCCCTCTGACACCCAACAAATTACCTGAGCAGATTTTCCTTTTCCCTTCCCACCTTGAACGCTTTCCTTTTCCACCACACATGAAGATATCTCAGAGAGGTCTCAACCAGAACAATCATAGTTTTCCTTTTCAGCCTATGCTTGACAGCCAACTGCCATGAAATTTGTGAAAGCTCTTTAAACCATCATCTTCGTTGAGATTTAAGTTCCTCCAAGCTATGACCAAGAAGAGCTTGGACCTTGGATAAAGATATTTAGTGTTTTTTGGGTTATTGTCATCTCTAGGTGTCAACAACCAATCGGAAATTCTGTAAAAAGCGGAACCAAATTATGCTTTGGTTCAGCTGAAGGTGTATCCATATGAGTACTAATCAATTTCTCTTGCTGATGCCCTTGATTTGGGAAACATTTTCATGATTTAAAGATCTCAATGCTCCGTGTATATGGAAAATTTAGCTGGTTCAGTGCTTCAAATGTGGTACGTCGTTTTGTTCAATTGGCCTTCTGCTTTAAGTTAGTTTTCAATGCCTTTTCTCACGAGCTTGAAGAAGGAGAGAACGCAACAAATCAGAAAAGGCGGAGCAGAGTTGGGGTCTGATTTCTACAGTCACTCAGGAAACAATAGCAGTTCCATGCCAAGGCACTCAACTCAGTTTCACCAGTTTTAATACAGGAGTTCTACAATGAATGAATAAGGAAATCCTTTCCAGGTGCATAGAATTTTTATGCTGTTTTGAGATATAAGCTTGCAATGCCCAGCCAAAAGCTGGATTCTCAAAGCTTTAGACCAAAGGACTCACGCTAAAAAAATGAACTTTCTGTCAAGAGCTACATTTACGAATTAGGCCATCCAATATTGAGTAATTTCCATCTTATAGGCAGATGCAATAACGATCTAAGAACTCAAAGACCAAATAAACATAAGAATGCTTCTTCTCAAAACAAACAAATACCTATGGTTGATAAACCTAGCAATGTTTCCAAAGGTTGTTGAATCCAGACAAAGAGCTTCATCATCCTTCACACACATGGAGCTCCAATCAGAATCAAGGAACACCTGATAAGTACAATTTGCAGCGTCGACCTTCTTCGAATTTCGCTCGTGCATTTCCTTGGTGGTTAATATTTCACCAACGTACTCACATACAAATGCACCTTTAGGCAGTTCATCCAGTGTCTGCAGACCCCACCCTTTTCCTTCGGGCGTCATAAACACCTAAAAGACAAAATCAGTCGCAAAAGAGTACAGGCTTAAGCTTGAGGGTTCCCAAATATTAAGTCGCTCGCTGCAATAGTAACTGGAACACTTTTAAGAATGATAATCACGACAAGAACCAAATATGACAGTACAGCTACACTAGGCAAAAGCTTTAACACAACACAAAAACAATTTTTTACCTGCAAATTATAACTTATGCCCCGCTGCACCACTCGATTGCCACAATGTTTACCACAACCACACTTTCTCCAGCATTCTTTGATAAATTTTCTCTTCAGGTGGCCCTTGCACGGTTTTAAAAATTCATAATCTTTTGACTTTTCTAGAGGGCATTCCCGACAGTACAAGTGGTGGCTCTTTTTAGGGTCCCGATTGACAAAAATACACTTCTGCAAAAAGGCTTCCTTTACAAGACCTTTTACAGTGTAAATAAACTCACCCCCATTTGCACATGCACAAGCACAGGGTACCGGTGAAGGCAGGCAGTCACCATAACAATTTGAACAGCAATTCTCATTTCTGATCTCAGAAAGGGAGAAATTGAGAGAAGCACTAGAGAAAGCCAGGCTTTGGGGTATGTAGTGAAAGGATGGTGGACACTGATCATCGATCTTGTTAACCCATGGTATTTTTACTCTTTCTTCTCCTTTGGCTATGTCATTGACATCATGGAGAGACCTCAGATCAGTAGGAGTTGACTGACTCTTCGAGAAAACCACCAGACTACGCGAATCAGTGTCTCCATGTTCTTCTGACAGCTTCCTTTGACTTCCAGCACAATCAATTGCGGTACTGTTTTTGTTCATTTTCAAGTGATCATTGCTACCATCTAAAGACCCCGGCAATCTTGGAATTCGTGGTGCAGCTGCCCCAATTGATCCTTGAACATCAGGAGATCCATTGGAAGTATTACTGTGTACAATGGAGTTTGTTTTACGGCTTCCAACATTGAGAATGTCCTGCATAACAGATCTCTGTAAGGTATCAACTGTAGGGTCCATATTGATTGATAGTTCTCTTGATGTATCAGTAGAGTCGCTTCCTAACTCCAGAAAGCATTGGCACATATCTCTCATCAGTTTCGAGACAGAAAAACTGGGGTCAATGATTTTATGGGATTGGAGATATTTATCCTCCATCAACTTTAGAACCGCATCTATACTAGGCATATGAAAGTCTGCTCTTCCACAGGGAGAGTTGCAGCTCAAAGTAATTTTTACCTCTCCCAAGGGCGAGGAGGCAATATCTAGGTTGGTAGGAGATTCCTCTGCAATGTTAGCAAGCTCATGGTCGTTCCTATACTCACTTGATGATGTGCAGACAGCTGTGCCTCCTCTTCCACCAATCATCTCCTTCCCAAGTGCATCTCCTTTATTGATTGGATCTACATGCATTAACCAAACGACATCAACAAACACCACTAGACCCCGAAATTACAATCAGTATTTAATAAGACAGCCCTAATAACAATAAAATGCACAGTAACAGCCAATTCGAGAGTTTTCCCTTCCAAAAAAACCCAGACGAGCAGACAAGGATTAGTCTACTCAATCCTCTTCTTTTTCTTCTTGGCATTGATGGAAAATATAGAACAACAGTAAATGGAGTCAGATACTTCTCTATTAAAGGCTAGTAATTTTGAAACTTTATGCTTTTGGCTTTCAGATCGGCATATTCTAAATGCTTTTGTCATATAGATCCATACTTTAGCCTGCAGACAATTTAAGAATGTAAGTTGGGCACCCCCTTGCCTCTTTGCTCAGTAACTTCCTAATTGAAGTATGAAGGGAGACACTATCATAACTAAGTGGAATTAATTGCGAGTTCTGAGAGTCCTGGCCACTTGACGTTGTTAAAAAAAGAAATCTATTTTCCTTGAAAAGATAGAACCAAAAGGACCAAGTGAATGAAAAATCAGGAACAGTACATACATAAATCTTTGTTTAGTAGTTAGTACATCCATAAATTAATTGAAAGATATCGAGCTACTAAAGTCTACTTAACCATATAAGAAGACGATTCTATTGTCATTGAACATGCATAGACATCACCGGCGGCATTTCCTTCTGCTCAAGAAAATGAGAGAGGGAACAGAAAAAAAATGAGGGAGGGAACAAGAAAGAAAGAGATGGAGGATGAAGGGAGAAAGAGATGGGGAGCAGGCAAAGGGTATGAAAAGTCGGAGGATGTAGTTTCTTTTTTCCTCATCCTCATCAATGATCTGAGTCACCTACAGGCCCAAGCAATCATTCCCTCTCCTCACCCGAAAGAAACTAACAAACTTATAGTCATTATGCAGATGAGTCAACAAAACTACAAGACCAGTCAAACTAACAAATTATTAAGTAAACATGGACCTGGAAGTATAGTTGCAATAGGAGTTTCATCTAGGGGCTCATCATCATCATAAGTCTCATCCTTTAGTTCATTACATGGCCCCTCAGGTATAGAGCTTCTATCGATAAATTGAGGAGAGAGAGGCCCCTTTCCTTTGTCTCTGATTCTGATAGAAGCATCGCAGGACATTACTGAACGTGTTTCACTAACTTTAGTCTGTGACAGGTTGTTTCTTTCAATTACTGCCAAAGCCATGGGAGAAATGGGTTGTTTTCCCTTGTTCAAGTTATTTTGCTGGACTGAAGAAGATTGGATTTCTTGCCGCTCAACCATAGGCTGGAATGACGTTCTGCCTAATTGAGAGTTTTGATTACTAGGAGAAGCAAAGCCCTGAGATTCTTGGTTTCTTGACCTCAATCTTTTTAACGGGCGTTCAACCTCATGCATTTGAGCTTCTTCCTCCAAGTCATCGTCCTACAGAGCCAAAAAGAGAAGAACAAAAGTTATTTAAAGATGGTCAAACGGATGTAGTCACAATAGAGCAGATCACATACATCTGCGGCACTTTTTCGCTTTTCCATCTCAACCTGTACAGAAGATCATAAACAAAGATGAGAAAAGCAAGCTGGAAAGAAGAGGTGCAAAAGAGAGGGAAACATTGATGAAGCAAATATAGACCAGTTCTAAGGATACTGCACCTTATCATCCTCCTCATCGAATATAGCATCCGCAAGAGCTCTATAGTTTTCTTCTTCAATCAGCTCCCACTTCTTTTCATATAATTTCAGGAGTTTCTTCAGCACTGGTTTCACCTTGTCTTCACTGATTCCGATAGCCCTCATTGCCGCAAAGGCTGCCTTTACTTTGGGGTTAGGTGCCATAACTCTTCACGCTCTTGGAAGTAAAGAGGGCTTACAATTGTTGGAAGAGCCTACATTGTCTGAATTGTGAGATACAAGCTTCAGAGAGCTCCACATATAATTTCACCAAACACACAACTTCAAGTCAAAAAAGATCATACCAAGAAAAAATGAAAAAACGCTAGCCTGCAGTGACCTTATAAATGAATCAAAAGGTGCATCACCAAGAAGAACATTCAAAAGAAAAATTAAATAACCTAACAATACCAATACTAAGTGAGACCAGAGCATGCATCCCATAATTGATTTACAAAGCAAAAGCTGAAGAATGTGAAGACTCTGATCCCTCAAACTATCTTCCATTGCATTCTTATTCTTTCCAAATGCACCACGAGGCACAGGGGGTTTACACTCAACTAGTTTTCATAACCAAATCTCGTTTAAGCAATGAAAAATTAACATAAAGAAGTGGCAGAAGATAGGCATTACAAGACAACAAAGTGAAGCATGATTCGAAAATATTGAGCAAATTCTGATGAAAATTACAACAATGTTGACCATTTATGTATATTCCTGTAAAAAAGGGTGTCCCCAGCACACATGGCCGCACACATGGCTTATTGCCACGAGAGGGTCGGGGAGATTCCTTCGTGTCAAAGTAAACTCTCAAAATTGCTTTCGACCTTTTTGCAACTCATTAAAGCTGGACACTTTTCCACCCTTACCAAGTTACCACCACAAAGAACAAGCATCAAAGTTCTACAGTAAATGCAAGGCCCAAAAGGGTCAGCCAAAAGCACTATGCAAAACCGATCCTTGGAAGAGTGTTGCATCAAGTTTTCACAGGAATGCAAACGCAGCAGCATAACACGGACTTTCCACCCAAAAGGGTTTCATGCTCTAACTTCCACAGTAACTTCGAAAGTTCCTATAATATGAAGAAATACAACCACACAAACATATTTTTTTCAAACGGGTCATCTCAATACAACCGGAAGCCCTCCAAACGACCACACTGCGGACCGAGCGTAGAGCTCAAAAACAGCTGCACCCAGCTCCTTAAGCTTTCTGAAGGCACGGACCTCCCACCACCGAAAAACCCCAGAGAACCCACATTCTCGACAGACCCGCTACCCGACTTCCCCGGGCGCCGAACCAGAGAGGGACCCAAAACGATCGGCGACCCACTCACCCCCCCCCCCAAAGGGCTCAAATGCACCAAGCAATCACGGCGACAAACCGGACCTCTCCAGCAGCGACAAGCCCATCTTTCGAACGGCACGAAACTTCTCGGGAGGAACGAACGATGATGGGTCGTTCGAACCACGCGCCCAAATGCAAGCGAAAATCCAAACAGAGGAAGCGACCGCGAGAAGGAAAGCGAGAGATTGAAGGGCGGAGCTCACCAGTTCGTGCGCAGGGAGAGAGCGGAGTGTCGATAGGGTACGAACGAACCACGGTGGCCACGCTAGTTGAGGAGGCCGGACGCTCGCCATTGTTCCTTCGTCTTTCTCTATATAACGCCTTCGAGAGAGGGAGACGAAGGGGTCTGATTGGACGCAGGTTTTGTCGAAATCCTGCGCCGGGAAATGGATAGCCATGTCCCCACTTTTTCAATTCTTCTCCGGTTGCCGGTCCGATTCTCCCTGTTTGGTTGCCGGGGCAGGATTTTGTGTTTCCTTGGATGGATTTCGAAATGCACTGTGAACCGGACTGTCCCATAACCGAACCGGATTGGACCGTGAAAATTCGATCGGACGGAAATAGAAATCGAAGAAAATCATTTTACAAATCGGAACTGAAACGAACCGAATTGTAATAATAAGTGCACTCAAGTTTCGAACCACGCTAAGGGAAAAGATTAGGTTCACTGAAGATTTCAAACAAAGCTTCGTAGTTTGGACACCATGGTTTGAATCGGACAAAGAGATGTGTACGCTCGTAACAATAAAAGTTAGAGAGATTTCAGCTGATACCACCCGGTGCCACCTACCTTGTGCAAGGTACCTATAGAAAGGTATAAGGTACCATCAACAATATTTGTCAATTAAAATATATGCGTACTTAATTATCTATTATCTTTTCCTTTTCTTCTCGAAATTTCACATTTAAATGTACAAATACCCTAGTTAATCAGCAATCTCAAGACCCATTAAGACGAATATCGAATTTCATTTCACACTCCCTTTGCAACTCCCTTTGCATGTGAAGAGCTTGACAAAATCTACGATGATACATTCCAGTTCATGTCCTCAGTAGAATGGGATAGATTTTCATGTGAACTTATGACTTCAAATTGATGGGTGGAAGCTGATTTACTTTTTTATTCTTTTACTTTCGATGTTGTTATCATTTGAGGATGATGTTACCTTCGAGGTTGGTGGTGATTTAGGTGAGCATTTTACTCCGTCGAATCCGTTATTCCTTGCCGTCATTTTCAAATTCACATAATGTCACATAGATTGATCTCCACTGCTAAATAATGCTTTAACATAGATGAAAATTAACAAGCGTAACGTATTTTTCTCGACCCACTGTTAGAGGTTGTCTTATAAGAAGTTCAAATAACATTTACAATTTGATTTACATTTTATGAAGTACCGGGAAAGATACTATCTTCTACCTATTGTATCCTCCAGCATGTAAGACAGATTTCAGGTTTTTTGTTTTTTTGGACAAAAGCAACATGGGATAATGAAATGAAAGGTTTCACAAAGTGTCTGGATTGTCCGGTAATTCGATTTTATATTTTTACCCTGATTTTTGGGGGAGAAAATAGCTAGGAACTTAATGCTTGGCTTGGCTTGATAAATAACATCATACACGAGTCACGACCATCAGCTGAAATCGACTTGAAACCCTCTCTTCTGCTGTTTGGCCCTCTTGGAACGGGAATCAAACCCTCGCTCATCATAATTTTCAAGCACTTTGCTCCGACCAGTCCGTTCTCTATTACTTAATATGTGCAATCAATCTCGAGCTTCATTTCTTCAATGACGACGATCTTCCATTATTTCTGCTGCGTTCAACTTCAACGCAGGGTCGCACGATGTCACGAACGTGTCAGAGAGTGACAATGACAACTGTAACACTGCTTCTCAGTTCATCATCAGCCTAACCAACCGACCGGCCACCCTCGACAACGCTACCGAGTATTACTTCATTTACACCTTTGCTAATGCTGAATGTTGCTCTCCGGGCCAAAAATTAGTGGTCACCATAAGTGAAACTTCTACCGGCCCGACCTTTAGTCCGTCGGGATTCCCATCACTTCCAGCCTCAGCCACCGGCACCACCACAGCCACATCTTCGTCACCACCTGGAAGTGATGCTTCATCTCTCGGCATAATCTGCTGGTCCTGTTCATGTCAATTGCCATAAGCTTATTATGTTAGCCCATAATACATGAGGATCATTATTTCTACTGGAAATAGGTGGACTATTGATAGATTGTGAGATGATGCTACTCGTCATATAGTGAATAAGCTCGTTAAAAGGTTTCTTCTCTCAATTCCAGCACTATACATACAAATAACAATTTTCAAACTTGTAACAGTTCATAAGTTTATAAGTTTCTTTGGTTTTCCTTCGAACTTCTGAAATTCAGCTGTATTCGCACTTCCTACATGATGAAGACCTAGAACTTCGAAAAATTAGAAAGCAGCAGGAGACAATAACTAGCTTGCTGGAAAGTCGAAACAGAGCATAACTAGAACAAATACACATTGGCATAGCAAAAAAATCCCAGCAGTGGAATGACTAATGAACAGAAGAGTACATCACGTGGTGACATGATAAGCGGTGTGAATCTTGTAAGGATCAAACTCAATACATAAATAGTTCAGTGAGAATTTAAATTGACAATGAAACTGTGAACTCACTCTCGCAGACTGCATATCAAATTCACACCCTATGAAATTAGCTTGAACGAACCCGACGAATTCTGTGGACCAAGAGCGCCATAATCCAGCAGTATGATATTTCTCCTTTGCCTATGTGTTTTTTGTACTTTGCCTCCAGAACCTTCCTTAATAGTCCACATGTTAAATCATTAAATTAACTTGAGCAATCATATGAGAACAGACAAAAGAGAGAATTACGGTTCAAATTTTGCATAACAATAAAAAACCAATCAAGCAACAGGAAGAGCAAGCAAATTCACGTCATTCTGAGTGTGGGATTTCAATTGTCCACCTTAAGAAACTGAGATGACTATGGTCAAAGGGATTTCTTAAAGAGATGCGTGTTCTTTGATGTTGAGGATGAAGAATCATAGTGAATTGAAAAATGACAATATTTTCTCAAAAGCACTTTTTTGATGGTCCAGACCTGCAACAAGGGCTGCCAGTTACATTCCTACCATGATCAAGAGAGAGATTTCGTTCCAACTAAGAAACATGAATCACTCGATAATTTACAGAGAAGAATCACTCACAGATGATTCACCAGGACTGCCAGCTTCATTCTTGCCACTATCAAGACTAAGATTTCTCCTTGTTTGGGGTCATTGCTCGGTTTAATATCCAACTCTCACCAGAACGTGATCTCCTTGACACCATAAGTAACAAACTATGATAATTCTGCATAGGGAAAGCTCCAGACAATTCAGGTATTGCTTTTAGCGACCTGCATCTAGAAATATCTAGAGCTCGTAGAAGCTCCAAGTCTCCAAGCCCTCGAGGCTCAGTTAGTTTGTCGCAGTGGTGCGACCAAATATCGCAAGTTCTTACACCCTGACAAATCTGGTAAAGTCCCGATTGATGAGAATCGTGAAATTTCTACAGTTTCTGGGTATCTCAATCTTTAGGGCCCTGGGATGTCTGATAGTTCCCAACGGACTGTCATTATCAAGTTGCTTAAATCTCCAAATTCCAACACATCTGAAAATTTTGCTAGCGACTTGCATCCCTTAATACACATACTTTTGCAGGATGAGAATTCCTCTAGGCTTTGAATGTCATGAAGCTTTTCACAGTGGTTGATGTTCAACCACATCAGGGTTTTCAAGCACGATAGGTCCAGTGATCTTCCCAGTGAACTGCAACCACAGATATCCAATATTACAATAACTCCAGCCTGTCAAGGCCACCAATTTCAACTAGACTCTTGCATTGGCAGCATTCAATGCCCTCAAACTCTTTAAACTAGAGAGCTTTGGTAGTCCTTCGATAGATGTGCAACCAGATATATGCAATCTTACCAATAAATCCAACCTATCGATACTGTGAAGTCCAACTAGACTCCAGCAATTTGCAGCATAGAATTCCCTCAGACGTTTTGAACTTGAAAGGTCTGGTAATCTTTCAAACGGACATGCATCCAGATAAACCTTTCATAAGATTCTAACAAATCAAGGCCTTGACCTTCAACTAGATTCTTGCAGTTTGCAACGTGAAATTCCCTCGAACTTTTTAAACTGGAAAAGTCCGGTTATCTTTCAATAAATATGCTCCCAGAGATATTCAATCTTGCCAGTAAATCCAACCTGTAAAGACCAAGAATTTCAACAAGATTCTGGCAATTTGCAGCATGGAATCTTTCCGGTGCATCCAGAGATATCGAACATTTCTAGAGATTCTAACTGGTCAAGGCCTCAAACTTCAACTAGATTCTCGCAGTTGGCAGCATTACTTTCTTTCAGAGCCTTTAAACTTGAAAGGTCAAGCATTGAACCAAGATGCAACTGGAGATATTCAAACTTACCTGACTCTTGCGATTTGCAACACATAATAGCCTCAGATGTTTTGAACTTGAAAGGTCATTGTGCAATGGACATGCATCTGGAGATGTTCAAGTTTTCCGAGGATTTTAACCTGTCAAGGTCTCAAATTTCAACTAGATTATTGCCGGTTGCAGCATCGAATTGCCTCAAATTCTTTGAACTTGAAAGGTCGAGTGATTGTTGAATGGTCATGTGCACAGAGACTACCAAACTTACCAACAACTCCAGCCCGTCAAGACCATAAAATTCAATTAGGTTGCGATTTGCAGCCCACAAAAATGTTTCAAAATCGAAATATCCAGTGATTGTGCAAAAAACCTTCACCCTGGGATATCCAACCCTTCTAAGAATTCTAAAACATCAAGGCCTTGAATTTCAATGAGATTCTCACAGTTTGCAGCTTGTAATATACTCAGCATCTTTAAACTTCAAAGATTCAGTGATTGTTCGATGGACGTGCACCCAGAAATATCCCATTCTCTCAAGTATTTTGTTCTATCAGGGCCTTGAATTTTAACTAGGTTCTTGCAGTTTGCAGCACGGAATCTCCGCATATACCTTAAAGTTGACAACTTGATTGATTGTCTAAGGGATGTGCACCCAGAAATATCCAAATTCAACAAAAATTCTAATCCATCAATGCCTCGAATTTCAACTAGGTTTTTACAATTTGCAGCACGGATATTGCGAAGATTTTTATGGTTTGAAAGGTTCAATAATTGTCTAAGGGATGTGCACCCAGAAATATCCATAATTATCAAGGATTTAAAGCTATCATGGCCTCGAATTTCCACTAGATTCTCGCAGTTTGCAGCATAGAATTCTTCCAGAGTCCTTAAATTTGACAGGTCCAATGATTGTCCAATGGACGTGCACCCAGAAATATTCAAAACATACAAGAATTTTGGTCCATCAAGGCCTCGAATTTCAACTAGGTTCTTGCAGTTTGCTGCATCGAGTCTTCGCAGATTCTTTAAATTTGACAAGTCCAGTAATTGTCTCAGGGACGTGCACCCAAAAATTCTCAAATCTGTCAAGGATACTAATCCATCAAGGCCTCGAATTTCCACTAGGTTCTCGCAATTTGTAGCTTCAAATGTCTGCAGATTCTTTAAATTTGACAAGTCTGGTGATTGCCTAAGAGACGTGCACCCAGAAATTTTCAAATTTATCAAGGATTCTGATCCGTCAAGGCCTCGAATGTCAACTAGATTCTTGCAATCTGCCGCATAAAAATTCCGCAAATTCTTTAAATTTGACAGGTCCAATGATTGTCTGAGGGATGTACACCCAGAGATATCCAAAATTTGCAAGGATATTAATCCTCCAAGGCCACGAATTTCAGTTAGATTCGTACAATTTGTAACATGTAATTCTCTCAGATATTCTAAACTTGAAAGGTCTTGGGATTGTCCAGGGAAAGTGCACTCAGAGATATCCAATGCTAGTGAGGATTTTGATCCACCAAGGCCTTGAATTTCAACTAAATTCACGCAACTTCCAGCATTTGTTTTCTGCAGAATCTTTGAATTTGAAAGATCTAGCGATCTTTCAAGCTGAGGTACCTCTGCGATCGTTAACTTTGAAGAATCTGGGAACGCCTCATCGAGATGCGAGCCTCTCAATGACTCCAAGGATTCGACTGCACCAAGCCTATATATCTTAGGGCATTGCCGTAACTGTAAGTTGGATAGGGATTGTAAACCTTCCAAGCCAGTGACTTCTATTAGCTCTAAGCACTTCTCAAGAATCAATTCAGATAAGTGCTTCAAGTATGACAAATTCGTCAATGCTTTCAATTTTCCGCAATCTGTAATACAAAGCATTGATAGTCCAACCGGAAGCTCTGGGAGACATTCAAGCCAATTGCAATCAGAAAGAGTGAGTTTGTTGAGAAGCGTTAGTTGGGAAAGATGTGGTAATGGTGGACTCTGACAGGTTACACCTAGAGCTGTTAAGCTAGAGGGCAGTTCTGGTACTTCTTGAAGCTTTTCACAATATCGAAAGCTGAGGAGTTGGAGAGAAGAGAGCTTAGAAATGCTCTGTGGCAGGGCCGAGATACCAGACTTGTCTAATTCAAGCATGTTAAGTGAAATCAGTTCGCCAATGTCACTAGGTAGTCCTTTCAGATTTTCGCATCGCGAAACTCTCAACTCTTGGAGTTTTGCCAACATTCCAATGGCACGAGGCAATTTTGTTACGCCTGTTCTACTAATGTCCAAAATTCTCAAATTCTGGAGATGCATAATGCTTTCAGGCAATTCCGCAATTGTTGTATTGGCTAAATGCAGTGTAGTCAAAGACGTGAGGGAGCCTATGGAGTCCGGAAGTTGAGCAAGTTTACCACATTCTCTTAGGTCAAGAATAGCTAGAGATGCTAGACGGCCTATGGAGCTCGGTATGTAGGCTAACGATTTACAATAAGGGGCATTAAGGGTCTTGAGCTCCTTCAAAAAACCAATAGATTCAGGTAATTTTTCAATTGCTGAATAAGATAGGTCCAACTGAGTTAACGACACAAGAGAGCTCATGGATTCTGAAAGTTGAGCAAGTTCTTCACAATTCGAGGCACTTAGAGTCTCTAGCTTCATCAAACAACCTCTCGAAATAGGAATCTCCTGTATACGAGTATAATTTAAGTGAAGCTCCCTCAATTCTTCCATTCTACCTATTCCTACCGGTAGCTCCTCCAGTAGAAAACAGTAATTGATTTTCAAGGAGACAAGGGTCTTGATGTCCCCGATGGAAGGATGAATCTCTTGCAGATTCCAACAATGTTCAAGAATCAAAATTTCCAAGCTTTTGAAAGCAGATAATTCGGGAGTTCTTCTTAAAGATTCACAGCTCGTGAGGTTAAGAACTTTAAGCTCAATTGCCATCTGAAACAAAAAAAGAAACCTCACCGTGATTGCCATCTAAACATATTAAAGTTTCTCAAGAATGTCCATGCTCCACTACTCCTCAGTTGTTTACTTTTAAATGTTTCTTTTAGTAGAATTTGGCTACACCAACGTATAAATGTTTTTTCAGCATATCCCTTGCGAAAAGAATGGTAGGGATGTCGGAGTGCTTACTACGTTTAGCTACGGATAACGTTTCAAAGAAAAAATATACTTAGTTTTTAAAAGTCAAGGCGACCCATTCTTTATTAATTAGACATAAGCAAATTTATTATCAAAAGGCAGATCAGAAATTAAGTGGAAGAGAAAATCATTCACTGGGCGCCACGTTTTGTTTCAATAGTATGAAATGAACGAGAAACGGCTAGTTTAATTATGAAAAGTATTTCAATGTTATATGTACAAGATATAAAAAAAAAGTTAGGTTCAAAAAGAATTAAATGCCATTGGAAAAGAAAATTTTGTTATTCTTGTTACATAAATAGTTTATAAATTACAATGAAAAAATATTGGGTGCAACAAGTTAGAGCAATTCATAAATGATTTCTGTTACTCTAAGACAGATATGAATGTAGAATTTCAGCATGTATGTACAACACAAGTCATGGTGTCTGTGACGGACTTGTTTCTTATGAAAGAAGATTGATATAGCCATATAGCAAGAATCGCTAAAAAGACGGACTGTTGCACGGGAAGAAATTAACTCAGAAGCCACAAACCAGTTAGATTAAAAAAAATCAAGTTAGGCACAAAAGTTATATAAATTTTTAAGAGATGTTAATTAATATAGCTAAAAAAGTTTTTAGTATGTCTAATGTCAAGCATGACTGGTTGTTAAGATATTAAGGGCCAGAAACTCCTATAGTCTCTTATATTTAGGCTCCGTTTATTTCGCGGAAATTATTATGTTTCCGAAAAGTCGTTTTTCAGGAAAATAATAATATTTTCCGGTATTCAGTTGAGATTTGAAAATGAACTAGAAAATTTTTTCTGTTGTTTGGTTTGTATAATTTGATTTGATTTTCCTCATTGCACTCCTTTTAATATTTTTTAATTATTTTTTTATTTTTAAAAATCAAAGTTTAATTTTTTTGATTTTTTGAATAATTGTTTATATTTCTTTTCTTTTCTTTTTTCTTCTTTTTTTTATTTTTTTTATTTCTTCCTCTACCGGTCGCTGGAATGGCAATGGCCGACAGCCGGCCATAGGTCAGCCCCGCCGGCCTCACTCGCCCAAGGTCGATGAGGCTCAGCCTCACCTCACCAACCTCGAGCGAGACTGAGCCTTGCCAAATTTGGCGAGGCGAGGCTACTCTCGGCCTCGCCCCAGGCCGATGAGCTTGACCCTTGCCTGTGGCTGGTCGCCCATCGTCGCCATGGTCGGTAGAAGAAGAAAGAAAAGAAAAAAAAAAGCAAAGAAAAAGAAAAGGATTAAAAATTAAAATTTTGAATTTAAAAAATAAAAATAAATAAATAAAGTAAAAGTTAAAATGTGTTTTGCAGAAGAAAGTGAGGTGAAAGAAGATGTGGAAAATATTTTCCAGGACTAATTTATTTTTCATGAAACAAATGCCGAAAAACCCGAGAAACGTTTTTTTAGAAGTTGTTTTCCATGAAACGAACGGGCCTTATAAGAAATTCCTTAATTTCAGAAAGGATAATAAACCTCTCCGAAACAAAGAACGGAGAAGTTAGTGTGATTGGACCTTCGACAACATGTGATTTTTACTCACAAAGAGATATTCCTTCTCTACATCGTACCTTGAGCGGACCCCATCCTCCCCAATCCTCCGTAATCTCACTCCTTGATAGATCGAGCACAACCAATTTCTTTGGATGAAAGTTGATTGCTGTGAAATCTGAGGGACAATCCATCCACTGAAGCCATCTTAATTGAGGAAATAGGTTCTGGAAATCTCCAGTGAAATTCACACCATCAAATTGAAGGCACCTTAAGTTGACCAGTTCTTTAAATTGGTCAGTTGTGTATCTTCTTCCCATACCATACTTGCCAAGACAAAGGGCCTCAATTTTTCTGGTGCCCTGCAATTAGGAAACATTGTGGACCGTAAATTTTGAATGATGAGATGAGACCCACCGATATGAAATGAAAGTTATTGGTTTCAATTTGCTGTCATGCTATTATGGTGTAGGCTTCTTACTTTCAACTTTGTGGAATGACCGGTTGTGGTTGCGTATTGTTTATTTAATCTATGTGAAAAGGTGAAGCTCAAGAGATCGTTCCCAAACTTTTTCCACTTCCAATTATGCCTTTCACTATTTTCACTTTTTGAATTTCCAAAATCTGCATCCTTTGGTTGGAATTACAATAGAAGGCCTCCCTTCATGTACACACTCCTTCAAAATAGCACTACATTTACTGATATCCTTTATATGTGAAACAACACGGCTGATCCAATCCAACTCCATCTATCAAACTTGTCATCAAAGCATGTATCAAAATTAAAGAATCCCAATAATAGAATTCCCCCTCTTTTTCAGGTGTACCTTGTTTGCAATTCTCAATAGCAAAATGAAAACGAGAATATCATCCCAAATATTAGTGCAAGTGTTTTACATTCCTTTCTTATCATGTTTTTCTTCAATGTGTTTTTCTTTGTGCATGGAAATATCAATTCGCCCTCCCACAGATTAATGAGATCTTGCTTACAGACAAATTGGTCATGAAGATTGATCAAAATGGATACTTGAGGAACTCAAGTCCGTTGCATTTGTCTTTCGTTGTAACCAAATTATACATTTTTCACGAAATAAATAGAGTATTATTATATAACATAGCTATTTAGCTATGCACATATTAGGGGGTGTTTGGTTGGGCTTTGCCAAGGGGCTTTCAGTCTCCAAAGCCCTTTGGGGAAAATATTTTATGTTTGGTAAGTTATTTTGAAAGGTGTTTGGCCAAATGTTGGCCTTGAGAAGGCTGAAAGCTCAAGGCACCCCTTGGGGTGCCTTGAGCTTTCAGCATTCTCGGAATGCTACTGTTCCTCTTTTTTTTTTTTTTTTTTTTAATATTGGCACTGCTCATCTTCTTCTTCGGGCATGCACGGCGGTCGGCGAGGGTGGTTGGTGAGGCAGAGATCCGGCGAGCTTGCCTGGGGTCGAGCGACCGTCGGCGAGCCAAATCCGCCGCCGCCGCCGGTCGCCCGAGGCCGCGCGACCCCGGCGACGGCCGCCTGGGGTCGCGCGACCCCGGCGACGGCCGCCTGGGGTCGCGCGACCCAGGCGGCCGTCGCCTGGGTCGCGCGAACCCAGGCGGCCGTCGCCTGGGTCGCGCGACCCAGGCGGCCGTCGCCTGGGTCGCGCGAACCCAGGCGGCCGTCGCCGGGGTCGCGCGACCCCAGGCGGCCGTCGCCGGGGTCGCGCGACCCCAGGCGGCCGTCGCCGGGGTCGCGCGACCCAGGCGGCCGTCGCCTGGGGTCGCGCGACCCAGGCGGCCGTCGCCTGGGGTCGCGCGACCCAGGCGGCCGTGCGACCCCGCCGAGGGTCGCCTGGGCTCGGGCGACCGCCGCCTTGGTCGTGCGACCCCCGTCGAGGGTCGCCTGGCCTCGGGCGACCGCCGGCGGCCGCGGATCTGGCTCGCCGGCGGCCGGCTCCGGCGGCCGGCGGTCGGCTCCGGCGATGTGTAAGTTTTGTTTTTTTTTTTAATAAATAAAATAAAACAATTCTCAAAGTCCATTTGCAAAAAAAAATTTACCAAACACTATATTTTGGCCAAAGTAGCTTTACAAAATATTTTTACCAAACACCATTAGCCTTTTCTCAATGGGCTTTCACCCAAAGGTATTTGCATTTTCCCAAATGCATTCCCCCAAAGCCGAACCAAACAGGCCCTAAGTATTATGTCTTATAGCAACGGAAACATTTTAAGTATTTATCATTTATTACGTGCAATGGGCTCATATTTGACAAATAATAATTAAATCATATCGGTCAATAATAATATCAAAAGATCAAAATCGTATTGGACTCATATTAGACAAATAAATAACATTAAAAAATATCAATGGAAAAGATATCCATCATCTCCAAAAGATATACAGCATGCTTTAGAAATAAATTAGTATAACAAAATTACTTATCATAGAAGAAAAAAAAAGCATATGTTTAGAGGAATCTATTACATGGCTCTGTATATTTCAACAATAAGCATAGCGAAGTGTATAATAAGCGACGGCTATTACGGTTGAAAAGTTGTATGAATACCCATTGTGACTAATGAATATCCATCGCCACAATAAAATTATTTAACATGCTTTACAAATAGATAGATAAGACAACATGATAGCCCATGTTTAACAATTAATTATTACAAGGGGATTAATAGAAAAATAATCGATCGTCACAAAAAAAATAAGTATTAGCAAATTCATAGAAAAATAAAATTAATTAAATTATGTATAGAGGTTTATATTACACAGTTGCGCATATATAATAAATAAACAAAGGTTAATATCACTTAAAACTCTCAACTATGCTCACTATGACACTAATAACCCAAACTTTTTATTGTGTTAAAAAATCCTAAACTATAAATTTTTTGTTACGTTGGTACAAGTTTCGGACATTGGTGATACGAAAAAAGAAAGTTTAGGTTATTGTTGTCATAGTTGGCATATTTTAGGATTTTTTGTGGTATTTTTGTCAGGATTAAATGTGACAGCCAAATTAGCAAATTTACGGTGTTAACTAACAGTTAACGACAAAGGACTCAATGCACAATTGTGAAAGATAATGGACTACATTGAGGAAAAAATGTAGATAGGGGGCTAAATCTCAAAAATAGTAATACTTTGGGACTAAATTTGTACTTAAAGCCAACTTGAAAAATAAAGGAACCAAGATGGCTAATCGTCCCGAATGAATCTCATTTATCATAGCAAATAACTCATAAGTGAAAGAAAAAAGAAGGAAAAGAGCTCATAAGAAATCAATATAGGAATCCAAACATCAAGCATGTGCATCAAATAAATATGTGGTAAAAATATGGCTCCCAACAATTTATAGATGTCCCTGAAAGTGCTTCGTCCAATATCATGTTTACGTAGTTTTGCTGTTGCATTGAAGTTACCGATAGAGAGGATCCTCATCACAATACTAGAAGGTAAAGATATATCTCAATCATCAATAGTCAAGAAATTGCTCCTCATCTATGTCCAGAATCAGGCAAGAACAATACTTAATCGAAAGAGCTCTTTTGTTACTTATGACTGACAACAATTTCTATATCAAACTCATTAACTAATATAAGTAGAGAAATCTCTTACCTTGTTATTGTCAAGCACATCTATGGCTTCCTCATAATTCCATAATCTGCTGCGCTCCTGAGGCTCTTTTGGATTTTCTTGACGAACAATTTCCCTTCCAAGATCTCTCAGTTGATCGTGCATCATTAGATTGCCGTACTTGTCAATTTTAATTAGGGACAAAAGACTGAGTACTTCAATTCCCTTCCCAGGGAAAAAATCACAGGTTTGCCACATATAAGTCAGACTTTGTTTATGTGATCCAATAAAAAAACATGCAACATCCAAAAATATTTGTTGCTCCTCGTAATCTAATGCATCGTAACTTATCCTTAATTTCTCTTGCACTTTCTTATCAGGCACCTTGTTTAATTTCTTCAATGTATCTTTCCATACTTCTTCTCTCTTTCCACATAGGAATGAACCTATTACTTCAAGAGCTAAGGGAAGCCCCCCAGTAGTAGATACAACATCACGAGATATAACCGCATAATCACTTCGAGGAGAATCCTTTCGAAATGCATGCCTGCTAAATAAAATCAATGATTGATCCAAAGGCAATTCGTTGAGTTGGTGGATGTGGCTTGCCCTAGTCTCATCAAGAATACCCTTGTTTCTTGTTGTTATGATGACTATACTTCCAACTTCAAACCAACTACCGTCTCCAACCAAAGCATTCAAGTGAGAATTATCATCCATGTCATCAAGAAGAATGAGAACTTTCTTACTTGTAAATCGAGATTTGATGACACGGATTCCGTCATCGACATTAGACACAATACAAGAACTTCCTATTATGTCGCAAATGAGTTGGTTTTGTAGACATTTGATGCCCTTGCGTAGAGACATTTCTCGAATATTTGCCACAAAGCTAAGATATTCAAACTTACATGAGAGTTTGTTGTATAACACTTTTGCAAGAGTTGTTTTACCGATACCGCCCATTCCATGAATTCCAATAATTGTTGTACCATTGAATTTATTATCTATCGAGCTCATAATCTGTTCCACACGATTGTCAATTCCCACTAATTGTTCGGGAACGACTAGCTGAAAAAGTCTTTTTAATTCACCCATAACTTTTCGAACAACCGTTTTAACTAACGCTCCTTCATGCCTGTTAAATAACAATATAAATTTTAATATATGATGGCAATATTTATATTATTTTTCAAGCAAGATCTAGCTATGAGAAACTAAACGACGTTTTTTGATGGAGAGTAATGTACCCATTATTAGTTTTCTCCGATTCCCATCCTTTCAAGGAACTGACTTCTTGGAGTGCTTCCTCCCATTCCTTCACAACCATTTTGTCCAAATTCTCACTGCGTGCATTGATAGCATCTCCCAATCTCCCTGTAAGATGTCGCACCTGCGAGGGCTTCACTTTATAAAATATGGGCAATACTATTTGCCCTCTAGTTCTCTTGCACTTCAATATCTGAGATAGCTCGCGAAGGCACCATTTGCTAGAAAAATAGTCCTCTGAAATAATCGGGATTGAGATCTTAGACTGAGTAATACTGTAGAGAAGCTCTGCCCCAATCTCCTCACCAACTCGGAGCTCGTTGTCATCTCTGAACACATGAATTCCTGCATCAACAAGGCTCGTATAGAGATAATCGGTGAAGCCTTTGCGAGTGTCTTTCCCTCTAAAGCTCAAGAACACTTCATAATCATTTCCTCTCGGCTTTTTGGTTCCGCCTTCATAATCACCTACATGTGGAGGGGTCAATGAGGAAGACGCCTCATATGTCGGATCTTCTGAGTGAATCGGCTCTTCTCTTTCCATCTCGAGAGAATTGGCGGAGCATAGCCTACAAAGCCAGTAAAAGAGATTGAGGAAGACGCCCCCCATATCGGATCTCCTTGGCTCCGCGTTCATAATCACCTACAAAGGCAGTAAAGGAGATCGATGGAGCAGAGCCTCAAAAGAAACCACGAAACAGAGTAGATGGAATCCCAGACCTGGGAATTGCAGAAATGTCTCTTAGAACTCAATTCGGAACTCATCAAAAGAAAACGAAGCAATCAAAGCAGGAAACAGAGATGAGGAGGAGAGCAAGGAGTCATCATGGATTACCTATGGAGTGCTCAAACAACACAATCCACCAACTGCTGTGATCTCCACAGATTCTCAGCCCTTCGACGTTGGACACACAACAACTCTCTATTCAGCGTGCTTGAACATTACCGAGTTCTTGCTGTCCAACGATTCAAAGACTCTTCAAGCTAATCGAACCGCTGCGATGAATGACGAGCGGAAAGGACAATAGCAGCATAACGCGGAAGGTGCGCGGAATCTGCGGAGGTGCTTCTTGAGTTGACTTTTCAATAAACGAAATAGAGAAGAAAACCGAAGAGCGATACGCAGATGCTCCTGGTGCTAACGTACAAGAGCCAACGACAAAAACATATCAATCGTCCGATTATATAATATTTTGTCAATATTCATCCCCAGATCATTGATATTAAAATAAGGAAAGTTCATTTGATTTTTGTTTTCAGCTGTTCAATCAAAACTTGTTTAGCGTCAACCCTCGGATTGAGTATCATAAAATAGCCGTGTTCAAAGCCACTGGATCATAACAAAGGTCGGAAGATGAGAAAAGTTTCTATAGTACACCCGTTGCAATGTGCGATATTGCGACATACCATAATAATTCAGTGAAAGAACATCGTAGCGTAGATTCCGTGACATTAATCGAGTGCGAAAATGGTGTAAAACAGAAGTTTGAGTCTAAAAGGAAATCGAATATATTCGTACATCTATCTAATAAACTTGGATGAGCAAGGACACGATATCAACGAAACCACAAAAGGTAAGAGAGAGTAATTAATGGACCGACAAACCGACACCTACTCAAAAGAGTTTGTCGTTACATTGGACTGACCGGTGGCAACTTGAAATCGATCGGTGACAATTTCGATGGTACTAGTTGGTTGCCACGACTTTTCAAGCACCGAGTCGACCAAGGTTGATTCAAACCAGATTAATCTTACTAGGTGAGAGCTGTTCAAGTCCAGTCCAAAGTCGAAATCTCTTCTTTCTCTCAAAAATCTAACTATCAATGTTGTTTCAAAACCTGAGCATGCAATTACCGAATAATTAACATGATATTTTAAAAATTTGTAAAGTTTCATTCATAAAAATTCTATGCCATCTAACTCCAACGGCTCATGACTTTCATAAATTTTGTTCGATGCCATAATGAAAGGTAAATATATTGCATAAATACAAGTTTGGGATTTTTTATGCTACAAGAAAAATCTTAGGGCAAATAGTACACGGTGGGTACGATTTGGAGTTTTTGATGTCACAAAAAAAAGTTTAAAGTAAGCGGTGGACATAATTTTAGATTTTTTGTTGGCTTTTTCCATTGTTTTGAAGATGTTTTTAGCTCTTTAGATATGGTTGGGCTTTTGTGGGCTTTTAGGCCGCAATCGAATTTGGATCTAGCCCCGCTTGGAGTATATTGAGAACAATCAGAGAAGAGACAGAGAGAGCCAGAGCGACAAGTCTTGTGGTTTCGACCCAACCATGCTAAAATTTTACTAATCAATTTCATGTTCAGCGCAACTTAATTAGACGATCTCTAGCAAAATGCTCATGTTATTACTTGCAACGTGACTGATAAGTTTTCGAACTAACTTCTTCCATGTGGATTAGCAACGGGAGCTTACGATCTCTATCCGAACCCTCTTTTTATATGGGGAGAATTGCCCAAAAAGTCGTAAACATATTACACTTTTGCCAATTCAATCATAAACTTTTCAATTTTATCAATTTAGTCACATGCATTTTCACGTTTTGCCAATTGTGTCCATTTAGCTAATTTTCCCCGAAAATCATTAAAGTAGACATCGGCCATCCTACATGGCACGATTAACGCTGATGCGTGCAATTTTAGTAATATTCTTTGATTTTTTTTTCTCTCTCTTTTTCTTCTTCACTACTTTCTTACCGTGGCTAGCTGCCGGCAAGGGCTCGATGATCCTCACCGGCTGTGGCGAGGACCGCAACGCCCTCGCTAGCGGCAGGGCAGGGGTCCTGACCCTCGCCCAGATATAGGCGAGGCCATCACAATCATTGGTGACTAGCCTTGCCCTCGCGTCACCCAAATCTGGGCAAGGCTACCTTGACCGCAGCTGCATGATGGCCTTGCCCAGTCGGGCGAAGGGGTCACAGCCTTCGCCCAAGGCTAGTGAGGGTTGCCAGGCCCTCGCCGGCTGCAGGGCACAATAAGAGTGGTGAAAAAGGAAAATAGAAAGAAAAGAAAAATAAAATGAAAAATATTCAAAAATATTAAAATATTACTAAAAATTATCAACGTTAATGCTAACCACATCACGTAGATGACCGTCATCCATGTTAGCGATTTCCGGCCAAAATTGGCCCGATGAACTCAATTGGCAAACGTGAAAAAGTTTATGACTCAATTGACAAAATTAAAAGGTTAAGGACTAAATTGGCAAGATTTTTTAGACAATTTTCCCTTTTATACTTTTGCCTACTTACATTCGCTTCCTACGTAGAAAGCACCAAGGAATCGCATGGGGGCTAGTCTTGTGCAACAACATGAAATATGTTAATTATGGTTGTTTTTCAAGTCTCTAAAGTTTGATTAATATATTTGTACACGGGGTAAACTTATTGCAACATTCGAACTTTATGCTATTTTTGTTTTGGTAGTGTGCATGAACCAAACCTTTTGGTAGTGTAGGGACAGTGCACATTTAAATAGCACAAGGGGATTTCCAATAAAGGACCCAAAATACCTAAAGATCGCATTTCATCATTAAAGATCCAAAGCTGCCCAAAAGAAAATAAACATGCCTTTTGTTCGCATCGGGGAACTCTTATAGACGAAGTAAAATTTCACTTTAATCCAAAGCTGTTTTAAACTTGAAAAAACATCGCTAAAAATTCTAAATTATGTCCACGGTGACACCAACATCCCAAACTTTTTTTATGTCATTAAAATCCCCAAACTTGTATCGGTTTAGCAAAAATCCCTTCGGTCTAGCATAAAAAAAATTCCTAGACTTAGCCCGTTGGCGACAATAACACTACAAACTTTTTTTTCGAGTTATCAATACCTAAACGAGTACTGGTGTGGCAAGTCATAGTGGGTATACTTTCGGATTTTTGGTGATGCAATAAAAATTGGACAAATCATTGTGGCCAACAAGGGTCGCAATGAAGAAAAAAGAATAAAAAGAATAAAAAGAAAAAAATAATAAAAATTCAGAAAAAAATATATTAAAAATTTGTCTAGGTCAACGCTGATTGTGTCACGTAAGATGACCTACGTATATGTCAACGATTTCCAGCTAAAATTAGCCGGATAGACTATATTGACAAATCGTCGAAAGGTTTAGGACTCTAGTAGTATAATTGAAAGGTTTATGACTGAATTAACACAAGTGCAATGTGTTTAGCACTTTTTTTGGTTACTTTTCCCAAACAAAACATATCTTAAGCCGATTGAAATCCTATTGGAAAAATTGATGACATATCGTTGTCTAATTTTGTTGGATCGTTCATCAATGTTCATGTGTCCAATTCGTGGGACATCATTATTGCGTCAGCGCGACACATTGAGCCGGAATGCATTGTGCTCACAACCATCCGATCTTTTCTGAACTACACTGAAGATAGAGAAATGAATCGGATCATACCATTCCCGTACCCTGTGCCACTACAGGCCTTCTGCAGAGTCCCAACAACACGCAAAGACATGCACTAATCTTCATCCTCTTTCATCGACATTTCCCACGTCAACAAAGGCCATCGAACCGCAGCTCCAATTATTGGAAAAGTGGACAAACCCAGCTCGAGACTTAGACAGCACAAAGTTTTTTTTGTCTTTTGATCAGTTCATTATCAAAACTAATCAGGCACAAGAGGTCATCTTTAGAGATTTCTTTAACTATTTTCTTTTTACCTACATCAGCAATTAAAAAAAGAAATAATATGTTCACTAGAAATCCTAAAACTTGTCACGAAAGTGGATTTGAGTCCTAAAATTTGCAAAAAGTATAAACAAGTTTTAAAACTTGTCAAATTGATTCAATCGAGTCACTCCGTTAATTTCGTTTAGTGGCAGCCCTTGACCAGGTTTGAGCGATTGCCGGCGACCCTCACCCGGTCTGGGGGAGGGCCACGACCCCTTACCTAGATTTGGGCGACAATGACATGTTTACTACGTCAGTGATTTCCGACCGCAATAGGCCGGAAGGATTTATAATACTAAATTGGTAAAATTAGGAAGTTTATGACGTAATTGGTATCCGTGCAATAAGTTGAAAACCGACAGGATAATCGTTTCATTTCAAGCCTAAATCGACTCAAACCAAACTAAGCAAGTCATTCGAGAGCTGGTTTAAGCCCAGCCGAATGGCAGAATCTCTTTTGTACCTTTTTTTTTTTTGAAAAATCTAATTATCGATTTAGTTTCAAAATCCAAGCCAGCAATTACCAAATAATCAAGACAAAATTATTTTGAAAAAATTAGAGATTTTCACTCGTGAGAAGCCTAAGCCATCTCTCACTTTAACGGCTGATGACTTTCGTCAATTTTGACCATAGCCTCCTCATTTTGGTGTGCTATTTATTGGCCACTTTTTTTTTTTCTGAATCAGGCCACCCCCGTGCTCGTTGCTTTCACCTACTTTTGCCTTTATACTTACTTTGTTCAGGTTAAGTCCTTGCTACGATTTTTCTTTCTTTTGGGGTAACAGGTCGCTGCTACTCATCAATGTCACGTCCAGTGCAACTCGATTCGACGATCTCCGGTAAAACGCTCGCGTTATTACGTAAGCAGTAAGTTTCCCAACTAGCTTCTTTCACGTGGGTCGGCAAAATTGAGCTCGAGACCTTTGTCCGGAACCTTCTTTCGTACGGAAGATTGATATCATAAAAAATTTCAAATTAGTACATTTATAATAAATTTACCTCAAATTTAAAATTTAAAATTAATACATTTGTGACAAATATACTCTCCGTTAATTTCCGTTTAATTGGATTAATACCGTGAAAAAGCACAAACTGGTACATGCGTGACAAATGGAGGGTGAAACCGCAAACCGGTACATCCTTTAACTATCAAGTGTTATCCAACTCAGCAATTTGACGGTAAAATTTAACGAAAATTAACGGAAGGTAAATTTGTCACAAGCGTATCAATTTGGGGTTTTTAGTAGTTAAAAAATTAATTTGAGATATATTTATCATAGATATATCAGTTTGAGATTTTTCGTAATATTAACCCTTGTATATAAGCCTACTTTGCCTGGAAGGCTCATATCGTTCAACGACACAGAATATTATTATTGTTATTATTATTATTATTATTACTTTGAAAGACTCTGAAGTTTGATCAATGCCTTTTTATATGCGGGGGAAACTTTTAGGAACATTCGAACCTTAGATTAGAAGTTTTCGATAGTGTGCATAAATCCAGCTGCTTGGTAACGGAGGGACAGTGCATACTTTATAGCACCGGGAAATTTCTTATGAAAGAATCCCCATTATGATATTCACAAAGCAACAAAGAATTCAAAACGTGCCAAAGTTTAGAAATTAAATTGAATAAATTAAAAGTTCAGGAACCACATTGAATATTAAACTAAAGTTTATGAATTACATTAAATAAATTAAAAGTTCAGAAATCATATTATATATTAAACTAAAGTGCACGAATTATTTATATCATTATCCCTTTCCTTTTTGTTTTGCAAAAGTGGAGGAAAGAACAAAGAAAAAGAAGAAGGAAATTGCCGACTCCGGTCCGAGCCCTGCATCAGAAACAGAGCATCAATCGAATCGAATCGGATCATACTATTCCCAGGACGCGCTCTGGCCCTCTAGTATTCGTTGCGGAGTCCCTTGCTGACACGCTAACGAAGCAGGATTTGCACTGATCTACGTCCCCTTAATCAACTTTCCTCCCCCACGTCAGTAAAGGCCATTGAATGATAACTCCAATTATTGATGGAAAAAGGGGGAGAGTAATCACCGACCTCGAGGCTCAGGCCGCCACAAAGTTCTTGTCTTTCGAGCAGTTTCATTATCAGAGTTAATCAAAGCGCAAGAGACCGTCTTTAGTCATTTTGCTGTCAAACCAGAGCTGTGAAGAAAACGAGAGGAAAAGCAACTGCAAAGATAAAAAAAAAAAACGACACCCCAAAGCAAGCAAAGCAAAGCAAAAGCAAGAACCCCCCGGAAAAGATATGAAACCCCCCAATTTGTGCTACTGTGAAGACAGCCAGAAACCAATTTGGAAGTACACGTCCATACGCGCTTACTAGAATTCCTCTGTTTTCGACCAAAGTTGCTCTGTTTTCATCGCCTTCGGTTTCAATAAAAAGAAAGAAGCAGTATACCCGTTTCCAGAAACTCCCAAGGAAAGCTTCAGAGTACACTAGAACAGAGCACATATCAATGGCTGGACCCAAATTCTGATCGACATCATCCCCTAAAGAAATGGGTTTCTTTCTGTCTCGGATTACCTTCCGCTTCTTCTTCTTCCTCCTCCTCCTCTGGCTCTCGCCCACGGAGCCCTCTTCCGACTTCACCGACCTGGTCTTCAAGGGCTGCGCCCAGCAGAAGCTCCCAGACCCCACCGACGCTTCCGCCCAGAACCTCAAATCCCTCCTCTCCACGCTCACCTCGCAGGCCTCCCAGAAGACCTTCTACTCCACCAGCGTCGGCGACGGCGCGACGGCACTCTCTGGACTCTTCCAGTGCAGGGGCGACCTCGCCGCCACCCAGTGCGGCGACTGTGTCGGCAGGACGCCCGACCTGGCCCGGAAGCTCTGCGGGGGCGATGTCGCCGCCGCGAGGGTCCAACTCAAAGGGTGCTACCTGACCTACCGAATCAGCGGCTTCCAGGAGGCGCCGGACACTGACGTGGTGTACAAGGTCTGCGGGTCGGAGAAGGACGGCGGGTTCGGAGCGAAGAGGGAGGCGGCGTTCGGGATGGTGGCGAGCGGTGTCGTCGACGGCGGCGGGTTCTACGCGGGGAGTTTCGGGAACGTGTACGTGCTGGGGCAGTGCGAGGGCGACGCCGTGATTGGTGGCGACTGTGAGGGGTGCGTGAAGATGGCGTTGGAGAGACTGGAGGCAGAGTGCGGCGAGGCGATTTCAGGGCAAGTGTATATGAACAAGTGCTACGTGAGCTTCAGCTACTACCCCAATGGCGTCCCCGGCGTCTCTCCGTCGTCGTCGCTGTCCGGTAAAAGAAATCTCTCTCTCTCTCTCTCTCTCGTATGTTCGTCTATTCTTGTTCTCTTAGATTTATTTTCAAAGAATTTTGTCAAAGATCAATGGCTACTGGCCTCAGCCATATGTGTGTGTAAAAATCTTTCCTTTACTGAGATGTAACGTAAGTTCACCGTTTCCGTACGCCTACGATGCATGGAACATGATTAGTGCGAGCAAAGGAGTAAAAGCAGCTTGCGGGTTTGTTGTTGTTGTTGTTCCAGGAACAGGGGAAGGCAGCAGCGGCGACGGGCACCACACGCAGAAGACGGTGGCGGTGGTGGTAGGTGGGGTGGCGGCCGCGGGGTTCGGCGTCGTCTGCTTGCTCTTCGCAAAGTCGCTGTTCAAGAAGCGGGACGCCTCCAAGTACGAGAGTTGATGTCGCCCACCCCCCTTCCTTCATGTGTTTGATTGCCCTGTAATTAGATAAGTATACACAGGACGAACTCAAAGAGATATGTGCATTTCTTTTCTTTCTTGTCACACAGAGAATTAGGAATATACATAGAGAATGAGACACAGTTTTGAAGATTGCGTTGCTTTCTTTTTCGAAAGATGATGAGCAGCAGTAGAGACCCCTTTGCCTTTTGGACCCACTTTCTTCTTTCATGAGGTAAAGTAAAGTAGTAATTAGGTTGTTTTAATGACGATTTGTTTCGTGCACAACTCTTGCTTTTCTTATCAGTATTTAGTCGTAGTATCGGATGTAATGAAATTAATCGCTTCGAAGTTTCAACTTTCCGGAAAATTATTAAATATATTGCAATTATACAAATTCGGTCTTCAACTTTTTTTTTATCAATTGAATCCCAAACCTTTCTTTATGTCAATTCAGCGTCGGCCTCGTCACTTTAGCGATTTTCGGGATAAACTGAATTGGTACAAATGCAAGATATTTAGAACTCAATTGGCAAAAAAGAAATCATTTAGGACTAAATTAGCACAATTACAACAAATTTGAGACTTTTATGATAATTTTCCTTCAACTTTTCTATAGAGCTTAAGCGACACCAAAAGATTTTAAACGCGTGGCCCCCGTTATACTTATCAAGATTCATTAATCGTACTGAAAATTTGTAAATTTTACTGACATAGGTATGGTTATGATTGTTTGTCGATTAGCTAATGTAGAACAAGCTGTCTATTCTGCTGATGATGATGTGCATTTGGAAGCTTCTATAGTGTCATATGACAAATGTCATGGTCAAGCTTAATTTAATAGATTAACAGCTCACTGAGAGGGTTGTAGTTGTTCGTACAAATTATAAATCACTTATCAAAATTGGACGCGCTACGTAAGCAGGTTCATATAGAGGTCAAATCATCGGTACTGACCTGTTAACCGCCATCGTTTAGGCATGACCAACCGGAGGCATATTCATGTAGTGTTTAGCCAGCCTGCTAATTCGAGTCGAGTCCCGTCTAACTTGCCAATACTTAAGATTGTGTTCGTGTTTCATAAGCTGCCTCAATCAATGGCGATGCTATATCCCCCTAACGAACACGACTGTTGCTGTGAACACAACAAGGACACAAATTGCAACCCTAAAAGGAGAGCAATTCCAGCAAATAGCCAACTTCGGCTGAAGAAAAGATTCTATCTAAAAGACAGGCAGCTGAGTATGCCAACTGCTCAATGGCCATGTGATGTGAAAAAATTCGAAGATAGTATCCAAGACAAGTTTTCGACCGCATACTGCTTGTGCTAAATTGCATATAATCTTCTTTCAAGAAGGACATTCAAGATGCGCGTCTTCCTTTGCAATGACTAACCCATGCTGGTTCCAGCCAAATCAACCCAAACAAACTGCTCGGAGAAGGCAATTTAAAGCATTGAACAATCCGATGACAGCATATGGATTCGCAGAACGAAAAGCAATTCATAGCATTGACCGCTCCGGACAAAAGTCAAGTTGCATTACTAGAGAAAACACGAGCTTGAGGTGGATGGATACATGCTCTTAGTTGCATAGACCCTCGAGGGGGGATATACATTCTGTTGTCGATTCGAAATGCAGTATAAAAGCAAGGTCGGGAATACGTTTGATGAGCTAACAAGTACAAGGTAAGCTTAGTAGACTTGGGAGGAGAGGCAGATTCTTATCATGCTCTACTCTCCATCCACATGAGCAAAGCTGCCAATGATCCGAATAAGTTTCACCATATTGGAACTGGCAATGAATAAAAGGCCATATCTAAAGGAACTTGTCTTCCTCACCAGCTTCGTAGGATAGAAAAACATCATTGACTTAGCTAACTGCTCCCACCATTTCCCCCTAAAAGTGAAGGCATAAATGTAAAATCCACACATTCAAAACAATACCAAACATCACTTGCAGAATAAAGAATAGTTCATCCCGAGAACCTATGCAACTCACTGCCAAGTATGCAAAGTAATTTTCTTCTTGGTCTCCATAAATGTTGACAGCTAGAGACCGGTATTTTTACGGGGTCGGAACTTGGAAGGAGGACTTTAGTCATGGTAGGTGATTAAAATGTATTGACCGAAGGAGAACTTCCCCCCATAGTCTTCCGTTAAAATGATCTGCTTGATCCATGCAGGGCTAGGAAAGATTCACCTTTGGTACTTAACTAGCACATACTCTTCTAATTTTATTCCTCTCTCTCTCTCTCTCTTGCGCGCGCGCGCAGAAACATGCATCCTCAATCACACATGAACAATCACACACAAAAATGAAGCACGGTGTGATCAAACACTTGCATGCCTTCTTCACGCATATCCAAACGTCTTAGATTTGGTCATTAATGGTTGATCTAAATGTTTATTTTTCCAGGCTACCAATATGAACAAGAAGTGGAAAAGCAAAGGGAAGATCAAATTTTTTTTTATCTCCCGAGCTCGTCCGAGAGTAGATACGACAATAACTATGTCTTCAAATTATATTTTTCTATCTATGTAATATTTCCTGTTTCTTCATTTCCAATTTTCCTAAACAACCTGGCTTTTAAGCTATCCGACCACGAAAACAGTCCAAATTTGGATCCGTAAGCATTTACACCTTGTTGGGTTTGTCGTAGTGAAGGAGAAGGGATTAAAATATAAAACAATATCCTCCTTCCTCTAAATCCATCTTGAAAGGCGGGATATTGTGACGAGCTAGTGAATTCCGTTTCATTCGTCCTAACCTTCTAATCCCTACTACCAAACACAACGTGCACTTGATTCACTCTTCTCCTTTCATCTCTTTTTTCCCAGTAATCAGCTTGATGCCTTCTCTTTTATCAAAAGCACCCCATCCGAAAGCAATGGAATACTATGAGTACCACAGAAGAATCAATTGGGAATTCTTGAAGGCGCAGTCCATTCCAATGAGAAATTGAATAGGTCCATCCTTCAGAACTATTCCGAACTTAAAATTAACTAAATTCTAAGAATCCATAGCAAAGAACGCATCATGGACTATATAGTACTACTCAATTTAGGCACAGAGTAGAAACCTTGACACGCAAGACGAACGTATAAACTTCCCATTCACTGCAAATTTGGAAAACAGAAAAACAAAGAGGTCATACCACTTCAACAGAGATGATATAATCGCCAAATCCTATCTCGAATTCACATTGAACGAACAAAATTCCAGAAACTACTGATGAAGACGACCATTGTCCAATGGCTACGACTAAAATTATATCGAAGAAAAGGGCAACGAAAGCCAGAAATTCCAACCCCGGGAGCGCATCAAATTCACACCAGCGACCAATCTAAGAGTGGGGGCCGGAACCGTTACCGCGGCTCTTTCATTTCTGCCCGACGGGGGGAGTGCCGAGGAGGCTGGCCTGCTGGAGCTCGAGCTCGTTGAGCTGCTGCTCGCGGTCCATCTCGATGATGAGGGGCACGACGAGGACGAGGAAGGTGGTGCCGGCGATCCAGGCGGCCTTCCCCGTGCTCCTCAGGAGCTTCTTCGTCACGAACGCCGCGTCGCCCGCCGCCCGCTTCCCCCGGGCGACGATCTGCGACTCCGCGATCCTGGAGACGATGCCGCTCCCGGCGCCGTCGCCGCCGCCGCCGCCGCCGCTCTTGGGGTTCCGCTTGTCGGGGAGGGAGACGCCGCCTTTGCGCGCCGAGGACGCCATTGATCTCGCGGCGGCGGAGGGCAGCGATGAAGAGAGAGAGAGCTAGAGAGAGAGAGAGGGAGGGAGGAAGAAAGGGGAAGAAGCGTTGAGCGAGGGTTTTAAAGGTAGGGGGGGGGGAGGCTGACGCCGGAGAGAAAGAGGGTTTGGCCGGTTCGAACGATGGGGACCGGTCCGTCCGGTTCGCTGAGGCGTAAAGAACCAGGCCGGAAAAGGGTCACCGGTCCGACCGGTGCAAAGAACCGGGCCGAAAGGCGTCCTTCGTCCCGCGCTTGTACGCCCGAACCCTACCCATCTTTCGAACGAAATCGAATCAAATCCAATGTATCGTAATTAACTTTGGTATTAACCGGTGTGATTGTGCCTTTTGCATGCCTTTTGCATGACGCGCGCGCGAATGATTCGTGACGCGATGTGAAATTCATAATATTACATCATGTGAAATATGTTACCAACGTTACGGGAAATAAAATGGAGTAATTACTTTCTTCAAATTGATTTTGATTCACGCGAATTTGGTAATCGTTATAAATGTGTAGTAAGATATATTTGTTCTTATGAATTAGTCTCGTAAAGGGGTCTAATTACATACATTCCGATAGTTGTTTCTAATATATTTTGAGGATACGTAATGTTGATATAACGCCAACTTAGCACCGCATAAAAAAAATTCCAAAACTGAAAAAAAAAGGGAGAAGCAAAAGAAAACCATGAATAGAGAAACAAAACTGGCGAGAGAGATTGCAGAGGGCGGAGGTTCGAGAGGGAAGGTGGATTTGTGGCGACCCTTGCCAGTCGCGTGGCGGTGAATTCATTATAGATTGACATTAACTTATCGGATAATCAACTCATAAATAAAGCTTCGAAAATGGGAAAAATTAGATTTGGTCATTGAACTCGCCCTCCTATTTCTACAAATTCGAAAATCGTGTTAGAAAAGCAATGCGTAGATGCACGTTATTCGTAATCCAAATGAACCACACGAGTTCGATCTAAGCGGTAGGTAAATCTCCGAGCGGTTCGTGCCGCCTCACCTAATCGCGACACATTTTCATGTAGGAAAACTTTCTAGTCGCTGGCATCTTGACGGGCGCCGAGTTCTTCCCACCCTTTTTTTTAAAAATTTTTAAAATTCGCTAAATATTATTTAAAAAATAAAAATAAAAATGCGAGCGCCGCATTTGTGTCCGCCTGACTCTACACGACACAAATCCCCACGCCCTTCAGGTCACCTCCCTTCCAGAGAAACGCTGGCTGCGTATAACTTCCCTCCCAAAACCCGGAAAAACAAAACACACGACCACCAAACCCTAATCCTCAAATCCCCTCCCTCTCTCCGTGGCCTTCGATTCTCCTCGACTCTCCCTGCGCTGCTCCGCCCCCTTCTCTCTCCCGTCGCACCGGCTCCCGCGCCTGCGCCCACCGACCACCGACCGGGCCCTCTTCGGGCGGCGTCTGCCCGCCGCTCCGTAACGGTAATCTCTCTCGCTCGCGCGCGCGCGCGCGCGCTCCATCTCGCTCGATTGTGTTCGGCGTGCCTCGGCGGCGGCTTTTGATTTGGTGCTTGCGGTTTTTCGGATTTGGCTGCGCTGCGCTTCCTCTGCTTGCCGTCTTGGCTTTTGGAGTCGAGGTTTTTTTAGCCGTTGCAATGGCAGCAGTGTTATGCCGAGCATTCAGTAAATGACTCTAAGCAGTGTAATTTTGAGTATGTAATTTTGGAGTCGAGGTTTTTTTAGCCGTTGCGATGAGCATTCAGTGTAATTTGAGATCAAATCCCGATAGGAGTCGTGCAAGTACAAATTTTGAGTTACAATTGGTCACGTGCACTTTGTATTTAGAAAATGACTCTAAGCAGTATGGTGCGATCCTCCAAACAAATATCTGGACTAACTTTGCTACGAAAGGTGGTCCTTACATGTAATTTATTTTGCAGTTTACTCCATACAGTCTAAAATTTGTCCATAAGCATGGGAGATAGTGAAATGCTGATTGCCCAAACATCTAGTGCAATGGGATATTCAACTGCTGGGCACAATTCTATTGCTAATGTTGATGGGGCTTCGAATATCATCCAGGAAGCTAATGCCGTCAGTGGGGTTACAGGAGATTTTCCAGCATCTACAACTTCAGCTAACGCTCTCAATATGGATTTAAATGCTACTACTCAGGGACCATATGTGAATAAGACATACGAGGGTAAACCAGCTGTTGGGATGGCTAATATAGATCAGGGCGTTGCCAACTTTGAGAATGCAGGAGTTGTTTCGTCTGGAGCTTCTGCTTACGATTCCTTTGCTAATGGTAGTATTACTGGTGAAGCTGTGTCTGCTGAGAATGGCGACGGTTCTCATGATGCAGGCGCAAGTGCAGCAGAGCCACTGTTAGAAGATGGGTCTGGTATGTTCTCTTCTGCTTTTCTTCTTTTGATGTTAGGATTATTGGATGTTGTGAATTGGCCGCTTGTAGGCGTCCATTGGTTTCTGTTGTCATTTGCGTTCTCGTGCGATGGAGTGCACTTTCTTGAGCATAGGATGTAGCTAGAATTATTTTTGAGAAATGCCAATTCTTTATGGGGATTTAGCAGAACAGAAGTTTTTGTGCTGTACACTTATGAAGGTTGTGAGGTATTCGGTAGCCCCAAATTGATGTTAATCGATATAAAGGAGTATTGTTTCCAGACATGTACTCTTTCAGACGAGATTCAAGGATTCAAATTCTTTTGACATCACCAAGAGTGAGTTTTATATATGCTGGTGTAATGGTTCTTGAGGTGCCGTTTGTTTGAATGAGCCTTAGCATATCATATTATATAATTTGTGCTAGTATCTGTGGATCTGGCAAAGCAATTAGCGTGAATATCGTTTGCAAGATAAAGCTTTTTAGCGGGAATGTGGAATCAATGAGATGGAGTCTGTTTAAGGATCAGGTGAACTAGGGCATCTAGTAACTGATCTTTCCAGGAAGGGTTAGCTTTATCAAAATCTTTCTATTGGGTTAAATTTAGAATTTATGCTGAATTTACTCTTTTTCTGATCTTAACTTTATTCTTTTTTGTTGATCTTAAGTTTAATTGGGCTGCGTTAGTGAACTTTCCGGCATTGACATCTACCTTTCGATTCAATTGGCTTTTTTTCTTTACTTCTAATGTGGCTTGTGTATGTTGTTCATCAATTTTTTTTTCTCGCAGATCCCTTTTAAATGTTTCTTGGCCGTCTTTCTCCTCATGGCTTTCAATTTCTTGCCTAAAACGCTGTCAAAATTTTTGTAATCATTATATGAAGAGCAATCGAGTTATATTATTGCTATTCACACACACGGACATATTATATTACGGTTAATGATTATGGATATCATTGCAACTCTGCCCCTTTTCTTTACCCTGGGATACCCCTTGAATGTTACGACCACTGTTATGTATTATTACCCTCCTGTATCTTCTCCTTTTGGGTGCTTATACATGGCTACAACGTGGTGTGCTGAGGATTTGTATCACGAAGTGTTTTTCCGGTTGTTCTACAGTTCAGTATTCCTTTTATTCGGGCATGGTTTATTCTTGATTTCATTATCTTTCTGACTCTCTTCCAGTTCTGATATGCATAGTCTCTCCTTTTATGTGCAGTGCTTGCTATGTCTGCAGAAGAAGATCGGTTATGGAGCATTGTGAGGACGAATTCTCTGGATTTTGACGCTTGGGTTGCTTTGATCGAAGAGACAGAGAAGGTTGCTGAGGTACATTCGCGGCATACTTGATGTTGTAGGTTTTAATGGTGTCCATCTTTTTTATTTCACTGGTATGAGAGAATTTTGTGGGACAGATCTGATAAGGCATATTAGAAGCATTTATTTGTATTAGGACTGTCCCTATCCTTGAGGTAAGGAAATGTTCTGTATCTGAGGAGTTTGTGAACTTATGATAAGTGAAACTCCAGCAAAACAATTACCCCCACCTAAAAGGGAAAACTTCACAAGATAGGATTCACCAATCTAATTACTTTTTTCCATACGTTATCATTCTCAAAGGACACCTTAAAATGCCCTTTTGTGGTAGAGGAACATTGAACTTGAAACCCCAATCTTTTGGAATTTCATACCACCGGCTTAAGGGCTGCAATCAATCTTTCAGTGCACCAACTGATATTTGGCATTGCACAATTTCCATAACCTTTTTTTCAAAAGGCCGCTAGCCAACTATAGACATTGTGTAAATGCCTTTTTTTTTTATCTTGATTTGATTACCACACCGCCAGCTTAAATATGGCTGCAGGCAGACATGATTTACTAAGTTATTTTCCTGTAGCACATTGACCGTTTTATCTCGTTCTCCTAATGGAGAAGACAAATCCATAAGCCTTAAGGGAAGGGTATTACTTATCTATCTTCAAGGAGGTCTAATTACAATGAATTTTGACTTTTGAGCTCTCTTTTTGTGCTAAATCCCGAAATTGACTTGATAGTATGAGGATCGAGAAGGCTGTTATAAAAGTGATAGTCCTACTTAGAATTCTCCTATATGTTAAACCAGATTTATGTGAAGTTTATTCTCCATGAGTAAAATTACGGCACATTTGCAACTTTCTGTTTGTTTTCATATTTCAAAGCTTCTTGGACGAAAAAGATCATGTTAAATCTGGTGTTGTTGCTTGGTCGGGGGGATTAGATTCCTACTATTTGAAGCACTTATTTGTTGTTTGTAATTGTGTACTGAGCTGCTACTGGGCACAGCCTTTTGCGTGCTTATGCACTTGGATATATGTATATCAGTTTGAATCCTGCCCTTCTGTTAACTTGTAATTCTTGAATTCTGCTTTGGGACTGCTACTCTTCATAGTGATTTGCCATGATATGATTTGCATTTAGTCTGGCTTAGGCATTTGTAGTTATCAAATTAATGAAGGTTTCTTTCTATATTCTTTTGGGTCCTCTGAATATATATCATGTGACATTTACTTAAAGTGTGGCTTAAATCGTTATTCTCATTCATGTATTTTATCTCATTTGCAGGGAAATTTATTGAAAATTCGGAGAGTCTACGATGCCTTTTTGGCAGAATTTCCACTGTGCTATGGTTACTGGAAGAAGTATGCAGAGCACGAGGCGACCAGCTCTACTGAAAAAGCTGTGGAGGTTTATGAGAGAGCTGTGCTGGGGGTGACTTACTCTGTTGACATCTGGTTGCACTATTGCCGATTTGCCATCAGCAAGTATGAAGATCCAGAGGTCATAAGAAGGTAAAGCTCTTTGTTTGTCTATCTGTTTCTGTGCTTTTGGGTTAGTTTTGTCCATTCCTTTCCTTTCCTTTCTTAGTCACCTTGGTCATTTCCTTTTCTTCTTTCTCACCTTGTCTTAATATGCCTGGTACAGTGATGCCCACGTGTATGGAGGAACGATGGAATAAGATTCATTTATTTCGTCACTTTCTTATTCATAGATTGTGAATTTTAGGACATGTTTCTCTTAAATGGACCTTTGGTATGCCTAAATCTTGGTGTTCTTTCTTTGGAAGAATTGAGTCGTAGTCATATAGTGCCCAACTTGTGGCTGTATTTAGCTTTGATATCGGTGCATCGATAAGCAAATCGCTGCTGGGAAGATTCATCCAGTTATGGGCTAAGATGACCCTATCTCTCCTCAATTTGACGGGCATTATATGATTTATTTAAGGAAGGTAAATGTGGCATTTGGAAGCATTGCACGCTGTTAGAATGAATTGTTCCTTCAATGTTAGCACCGTGGTCTACCTTTTTTTATTTTATTTTGGAGTCGACGATTCTACTTATGTAAAATAATTTTGCTTGTTTTGCAGGCTCTTTGAACGGGGATTGGCTTATGTTGGAACTGATTACCTCTCTTATTCTCTTTGGGATGAATACATAGAATATGAGTATAGACAGCAGGACTGGTGCCGTATAGCAATGATCTACACAAGGATATTTGAGAGTCCAATTCTGTACCTGGATAAGTACTATAACAGGTAGTTTTAATTCACCATAATTTCTTTTGTCTCGTCATGAATTTCATGTGTCCAACTGTTTATACTATAATATTATGAGCTATTTAGTACAATATATGATGATACGTGGCACCAAGGGGATGCCAACCCATATACAAAATCAAGTACCGAAGGAGTCCTGTAGGTCTAGAAAAGCATTTAGATCAATACTTGGATTTTGTGTGTACCAGAAGTGCAAATCAAAAGGCCAAGAATTCCTGATTTTGACAAAAAGGCTTTCTGTATTAGTGGAGGTTCTCTCCCTACAATCAGCCCCAAAGTTGCTAGAGGGATCGACACTCAAAAAGGCTTGAGTTTGTTCATATTGATCCTTTGAGCAACTTCAACTGCATTAAGTTTTTCTAGCTTGATTGGGGTCCCTTTTTCTTCAGGTTCTTTCTTTTTGACGCACCTGAATCGTGCGTCTTTTGTCTAATAATCAAAGCAGAGAGCAGTAAATAAAATAGAAAATCCGGAGAAAAGTGTGTCTTTTCCACTGCATTATCAAGTCAAAAGATCAAGAATTGTCTTATGGTTGAAAGAACTGTCCTCATAATTCAGGAGGAAGTTACCAAAGAAAGAGGATGCATGATGCTCTACTTGACATCTATAGTGATCTCATGGATGGTTAGCTTTTGTAGAGGTTTATAAACTCAATCATTACTCTCAAGGCTTCCTGAGGTATCAGAATATATATTTGCTCCATAACAATGATTATGATAAAGGATCAAAAGCATGATTTTACCAAAAAAGAGTGCTGTCTAGCATGCCGCCACGTAATTTAGCGATTCTGTGCCAATCAATCTCTACTCCAGAATGGTTCTTCTTTCTCTTGTTTGGTTTTTTTAATCAGGTGGATTGGTCGTGTATTCTTGAGCGTCAACTAATTTTGCATATTTGGTCCTTGTTGGATACCAGTTTTCTTGTTGAGTTTCCTTGTTAAAATAATTGGCATTTATGTGTTGGGTTTCCTCAAATACCGCAGGAATTTCCTCTGATTGCCATTACCGCATATATGTGCTGTATGATATTTTTCTTTTATGTTTTGTAAGTCATTACCATGTGGCATGTCTTGAGATCGTCTTAGGTCCATGCGGATGTTCTTTTCCTTTTGTAATTCCATTTTTGTATTGTTGGCAGTAGGCTCTAAGAATGCTTGACTAATTTGGTAACTTTTACAAGTGTTGTAGTGGAAAGACCTGCATTTTAGCTGGTAGTAAGCACTTTCGTGGTTAAACCTTGTAAATTCTGTCCAAGGGATGCTGGTTGAGCCTCAACTGCAGTACCTTATATTTAGAGTTTTTATTGTTGCTTCATCTTAGTCTTTTATATGTAAGTTGTAGACGTCTTATTTAATATGAAAGGTTTGTGGTTGATTTATGTTGAACATTCTTTTTGATTAAAAATGGATTTCTTGGGGTTCCATGCTGTCTGAAGGGCGAATTTCTACAGTTGCTGAAAATTTTGGGGCGGCTGTTTCTTGAGTCTGTAGTTTGACTTGTCGCACAGATATTTACTTGTGATTTCTTTGGGTATGAGTCAATGTGTGCATAGTATCATAGATACTTGGTTCGATAGCCTATTGTTGGTTAATTTTCCTTTTCTTCTTATTTCATCTGATCATTTTAATTTTCCAATATGATGTCCTGTCGCTTTTACCAAGGAATGGATTAGCAACTAGCAAATAACTTCCATTGATTTGTTGATCTGGCTTGAATGATGCTGCAGCTTCAAGGAATTGGCTGCCAATCGGCCTCTATCCGAGTTAAGGACTGCTGAGGAAGCAGCAGCAGCAGCCAGTTCAGTATCAGAGGTTATTGACCAATTGAATGAAGGGGAAGTTCCTCCTGATGCTAGTGGACAGTCTCCTAAACTTGTAAGTGCTGGCTTAACAGAAGCAGAGGAGTTGGAGAAGTATATCGCCATTAGAGAAGAGATGTATAAGAAAGCTAAAGAGTTCGATTCTAAGATCGCTGGTTTTGAAACAGCTATTGGGAGGCCCTACTTTCATGTGAAGCCCCTGAATGTTGCAGAACTTGAAAATTGGCATAACTATCTGAATTTTATAGAAAGAGAAGGTGACTTTAGCAAGGTATGGGGATCTCTCGTTAATTTGATTATCACTATCATTTGAATCTTTAGTTGTGTTTGATTTTATGCATTGGCTTACAATCAGTAACATCTGCTGCATGATATGCTTTTTTGGGTAAACCGTTGGATGAAGCTACTTTTTAAACGGCAAATTGTACTGAGACTAAAGCATGGGCCTACCATTTGGTTTCTTTGAGGCTAAGTATTTCAAACCCTCATTTGTCAGTGGACATATTAGGTTTGTGATGTCTTCCATAAATTGTTATTTTTAAAGTTCCAATGTTATGCATGCAGGTGTCTACTTATCTTCCTAACCATCTGTCTGTCAGGCAAGGAGGTTCCCTCCTTTCCTATTTGAGGGGCCTCTCTATTCCGCAACGGAGTACTTCTTATGCATATCTCCCCGTGCTTTGTGTTATTTGTCTATTTCTCTGGTGTAGCATGCCACAGCGTGATGATATTATAATATTTTGTGTGTATCAGGTGGTAAAGTTGTATGAAAGATGTCTAATAGCATGTGCCAATTACCCGGAGTATTGGATAAGATATGTTAAAAGCATGGAAGCACATGGAAGTATGGATCTTGCAGAAAACGCACTTATCCGTGCTACTCAAGTTTTCGTTAAGGTATGAAAACATACTTCTCATGGTCTAGTTGTGGAAACTCGCTTCTTCGTGATAGAATTTTCAGTTCAGCAACATATTCTCTATATAAATTGGTCATAGCTGTCATTTTTGGTTGCCTAAATAAAAGAAATTAAGCAGTTTGACTCTTCAAACATTTTATCGCGAAGTCTTTGGGCAGGGTTAAGTTTACTTGATCTTATGTCCTATATGCAGTAATGATTAATTGTGAGACTTGTGATGTGGATAATTCTTTTTTCGGTCTGCTCTCAACCTGTGTCAGTCTTTATTTGTGTTGCTAGTCCATATCCAAGTGTTCTTATGTGTTGGAGTTGCATTATGATGTGTTGTTAGTCCATATCCGATTTGGTTTCTAGCGACAATTGTGTGCGATGAGATGTTGGGTTTGCATTATGATGTGGAAAAGTAGTAATTCAACTCAAAGTAGGGATGAGGTGGGGAGTATGTTACAGAAAGTACATTAAATAAAACAAAAGGACTGCAAAAGGATTTTGGTTTTGGAATTAAACTGGCGTGAGCTTCCTTTGCTTCAGTTGCTTTTCTGTACTCCAGTTGACCCGATGAGCTCTATGATTTAGATTGGCTGTGCTGTATGTGTATATTTGGGTTATTTACTTGCAACTAATCATTGAGTAAATTTCCAGAGACAACCGGAGATCCACCTTTTCGCAGCTTGGTTTAAGGAACATAATGGTGACGTACTGGCTGCTCGAGCTGCTTATGAACTAGTCCACACTGAAATTTCACCAGGTCTTCTTGAGGCCATAATAAAGCATGCCAATATGGAAAGAAGGCTGGTAAGTTCATGGTTGTGTTTGGGTTTACTTATGCTTGGAACAATTAATTTTTTTCCCCTATCAACTTTTCAAGCTCAACTATCAGTTATATTGAACATCCGTCACCTTTTTATAATAGTTTGAAGGCATTTAAAGTCATCTATATTTTTTCTTAATTTTCGCTCAAATTATATTTTATTTTGTCGAAAATTTAAACATAGAACTCAATTTTTTTAAATTACCCCAAACTCAATCCTTATTTTTTGGTTGCATAGCGTTAACAATTTGATCCTGTTTACCTCTCGACATTAAGAAGCTGCATTCTTCTTCTTCTTCCTTTTTTTTGGGGGGGGGGGGAACTGTTTGTAGAACTGTGGAAATTTATCTTTCAGACCTTAGAGAATTATTACGACAGTCTTTAGGTCTGTTTGCTAGACCATTGTTTTGAGGTCCAGGTTCTCTCTTGTATAGATTCTGCTGAAGTGCATGAATCATGTTTCTAGCTTTTGGTATTTTCTCATCTTCTCTCAATTGACTTACCTGCAGCCCTACTTGTAACCCTTTTTTGTTAGATTATTAAGGCAAGGGAATTCTTGTGCTTGGATCATTTCTCAACTCATTCGAAAAATGTTTATTTCAATATGATGCAAACCTTGTATTTCATGTAACCGTGTGAGATTTCCGGGATGAAATTAACTATTTTTTCTTTTTGGTGATTGCATTAGGAAATTGACAATTTGCTGTCTTAGAAATAGAGCTTTGAACTCCTTAACAAGGTCAATCATAACAATTTTTCTTTTGTGCAGTGTGGTGTAACATCAGGGTTGTTAAAAATTCTTATGTTGATTGTGATATGCATTTTATGGCTTCTTGTGTTTCAGGGGAACTTGGATGATGCTTTGGCGGTATATGAACAGGCGATTGCTATTGAGAAAGGAAAGGAACACTCACAAGCTTTACCAGTGTTGTTTGCTCAGTATGCGCGTTTTCTGTACTTGGTGGGTCTGTTGTACTATAAATTTTCTGCTTTTCTTACCATATAGTGCTGCATATCTCTGTGCTTTTGATACTGAAAGACTGCTTTTAAGAATGAGTGAAAATGGAGCAGAAAGGGCTTATTGATTGTAGGATGCGCTGATCAAACACATGATGTTAGCCTCGCTACCATCATTTTAATCACTGTCACTTGGTTTTGGAGCCTGTGTGAAAGGGTGGAACTCATGCAGTGTGAAATCATTATCATGGGCTATTTATACTTTAGGGGCTGCTAGCATGTTGACCAGGAATCTAGCAGCCAAGGTTCTGAGTTGTTGACAATTTCACCTTTCTTGGTGTATCTTTGCAAGAATTGGTCCATAGTGCGCAGACATTTGACTGTGGTTTTGTCGTACTCTACGTCTTTGATAATCTCAGTCTATGGAGCAGCTGATCTTAAGCACCTGAGTCGGAAAATCTGCAATATTCTTGCAGGAGAAGTAGATCAGAATTGCTGTTACCTGTCTGTAGTGTTGCAATTTAATGGTCTTGTTTGCTAATAAATTCTGAGAAAGCTATTTTTCTGCTGTAGGCAAGTGCATACACATCCATGTGTGCTGTGACTGAATTTCACATGCTTGTCCTTTCCTTGGAGTGAATGTCTTCTTAACAGTGTATCTAATTCTTTTGATTCTTTCTCTTTCCTTTGGCAGGCCGCAGGAAAAGTGGAAAAAGCTAGGGAAGTTCTAGATGAGGCTTCTGAACATGTCCAGTTGTCAAAGCCATTTCTTGAGGTGCTTCTGACTGCCTTGTCACCTTACAGTTTTTAGGATCTAATTTAATCTTTTACTCGTGAACCAATACTAATGCTGATTATTTGCCTTTTTGGCTTGGGCAGATCTTAATTTTTATGGAGGCAGTGATGCCATTGCCGAAAAGAATTGATCACTTAGATACCTTGGTCGAGAAGTTCGTTATTCCCAACACTGACAGCCCTAATACTGCAAGTATAACTGAGAGAGAGGATGTATCTACCATTTTTTTGGAGGTAAAAATTAAGATTCTGCTAAAGAGTGCATTTGTTGGATTGACTGTTGTCATTATGGTACATTGTACTTGTTTTTTTGCAGAATGTTCTGGAACTGTTTTAATAATGAAACTCAGGAAATTTACCATTAAAGTCTTGTTTTTTCTCTCGTCAATTTTCTAAAAATGATCTTTTCACTCAAAGCACCAGTCCATTTTGTAATTTGCAAATGAACAACTACACCAAGAACTTCAATTATCGGACGCAGTGAACCCTAAACTATAATATTATGATATTGTTTTCTTGCTTTAATCTGTTATATTTAATTCTTTATAAATTGTTTTGGCTAGTGTGCATTTATTAAGATTTCAGAGATTTATAATTTTGGAAAACAATTCTGATTGAAGTTCTAATTGCTGAACATGGTGTAATTACTTTTTATAATATGGTTCAGTGATTTTTCCTTTAACAGGTCATGTTGGTTACTAGTTAAGCTGGAATACTATGGGTGGTGCTTATTTAATGAATTTTTTTCGCTTATTCCTGTGTCAAACAAAGACATCGTCAGACATCATGTTTCTATAATCAATTCGTCCCCTGATTGGATTGGGGGAAAAAGCCTACTAGTGGATCTCTTCTATTTAAGAGATTCGCTTGGACTTTTTGTTTGTTTATTGTCTTTGTCAGCATCAACTCTCTCTATTACGCAAACCTGTTATGCTTTTGCACAGGAGAATGAGAGGGGAATGGTCTGTTTTTTTATCGTTGCTGTAACATTTAGGGGAAATGGTAGAAATGGTCCTCGAATTTTGTCCCAATATGCAATGTTGTTCCTGGAGTTTTAGCATGTTCAATGTGGTTTATGAACTCTTGGTAAATGTTCAATGTAGTCATTTTTTTTGCTCAAAACAACAAATTAGACGTTATTTTAATATTGTGGAATATTATATGCTGAGTTGGATGTTTTAAACATGACGATTTTAACATGTCTATTCTTTTATCCATCTACTTTAGACGGGGAAAAAAATTAGGTGTTAATATGTCCATCGATGACATTGATTATTATATATTGATTTGAGATGAATATATTAAGTGGATAATAATCTACTTGTAACTTTTATTTTTGTCCATTATTCAAACTTAATGGATTGGAAGCCACATCAGCAGATTTCGTTAACTTGAATTAATGGAAGGACTATGTTGAGCATTTTCAAAAGTCTAGAGAGTAGATCGAACATTTATTGATAGTTTAATGTCCATATTGAACAAATTAAAAGTTTAGAGACCACATTGCATGTTGGACCGAAGTTGAGGGACCATCTGTGTCATTTTCTTTTATATTTACACATGCTGTTGAATGATTTCAAGGGTCAAAGGTGATGCAGCAGAGATTGTAGTATGATTTACGAATTATGCTGATCGAGGTCATTTTCTTGCAATTTTCTGTTGCAGTTTGTGGATTTAGTGGGAGATGCACAGGCTATAAAGAAGGCTCATGATAGACATCTTAAGATCTTCCTGCACAATAGGATGGCTTCGCAGTTGAAAAAACGTCAGGCGGAGGATGTTCTATCTTCAGACAAATCTAAGCTAATGAAACCCGATGCTTCTGTTACTTCATCTGTTCAGTCTTTGATGGGTGCATATCCAGGTGTACAGAACCAGTGGACAGCTGGTTATGGTGTACAACCACAAACTTGGCCGCATGTTACCCAAGCACCAGCGCAACAATGGAACCCCGCCTATGCCCAGCAGACGGTAATTTAGACATATATACATATCCATACCTTTCTCTGTCTGATGTTGCAATTCAATTGCTGTGGTGCTTGTTGGACAATTTTGTGACAAGTACATGTTTACCTTTCGGTAAAAATACTCCCATTTGCATCTCTAACCAGTCCCTTGGCTTGCTTGATATAGTGTGCTGTGTGCATATGATCTTTTTGCTGCTTTACAATATCAGACAAACAGCTTGGTCTAAAGATGTGTTTGTTGAAGAGATATGGACGTCCATGACATGTAAAGATTATTTTTTCTGTTATTCTTGCCTGCAGATGGGAATTCATGGCTTTTCGTGTGGAACAATCTTTTTTATCTGCTTCATAAGTATTTTGATATTTGGTAATTTACCTTTTACCTATCTGGGAAAGCATTTGTTGCAAATGATGGAAGAAAGACAATAAAATTTTGAGTAGGTGTATGGAATTTTCATAATGTGTCACTTGCATCGGTCCTTGTTGCGTACTGGCTGAATACCAGTGACTGCTTCAATGATTAAATGGCAACAATGACCTTGCTGTTTTAAATCTTCTGCTTATTATAATAGTGTGGCATTGGCTCTTGGCATCCTCTCATACTATGAAATTTCTTCACCATAAAACAATATGATCATTTGGACCCCCACTGTCCTTGAATTAGGCTGCATATGGTGGTTACACGGCGAGCTATGCCACTCCGCAAGTATCAACATCGGTGGCACAAACTGCCTCATATGGGGCTTATCCTCCAACTTATCCTGCGCAGGTACTGAAAACTTTAGCATTTGATATTGAAGTTTCTACTTATTTTGCTTGCTTAGATTCTTTATATCTGCAAGATTATAACATCTAGAATTTAGTATGAAAACAAGTGCACAGAAGATGCTTGTGGTGATTACTTGTATTGGTGTTTGCTTTTTGTTCCCTGATTTTGGGGTTTGTCATTAAGTCACATGTCAGTGTTACTAGTTTGAGTTTTGTTGGATTTAGTTGTTCGTATTTACAGTTTGTACAAAAACAAACTCCTCTTCTTGAACTTTATATGTTATTTCACGTGACATTGTGACTTTGGAAGCAGTTGTCTTGGTAGCTTATCTTCGATTTGAAAGATGAGGCAATTGATATTAGTTGTGTTTTGTTGGTAATGATGAACCACGAAAACCTATTTTGGTCACCTTCATATTGCTCTAGACTCCCAAAGCGTTTTTGCTGGTTTTGTTTTCTTCTAAATGGTAAAGTCTTGTAGTAGTACAAACGGCAGTCTCTCATGGATAAATTAGTTAAAAGTCGTTTTTTATACTGTTGAGTTTGCTTGGAAGTGTCTTTGCTATGTGCACAGACGTTCAACAGACTTAATTATTCAGGTGAGTGACAATTGCATTGCTGTTCATTGACTATGGTCTGACTGACTGAATATTGCTGGAAAGGGATATGAAGCCATGATCAATATTTTCTTTTTGTCTGTTAATTTGTGGTGGTATTAAGAGCTGAAGTTTTGTCACAACGTAATCAGGCTGCTCCACAGCAGAGCTATGCACAACCAGCTGCCACAGCCCCAATAGCCCCATCTCAGCAAGCAGCGTCGGTGCCTCAGGCTTATTATGGGACTTACTACTGAACAGGGAAAGCAGGCAGCATCCTTGTTTGCATGATTGTTGTATAGAACACTCATCACTAGGACTCACGAGAATTACTTCACCTGTGGTTTTTTGAACCCAGTGAGGGGGGGAGCTAACGGTGTCGATGGTGGAGCAGAAGAGCGAACCCTTGTTTTTGGTCATTTTGGATCTGAATGATTGCTGCTGTATGGTCATGGTCTTTTGACAGCGGTATCTGAGTTAGGCTGTCCTTCGATATTTGTGGGAAATGGATAGTCGTTCCTCTTATTTTCTTCTTTCCCGGATTTTTTTAGGTACTCTACTAGTTTCTGTGTTTCTTTTTCTTCCACATTTTATGATTATTGTAGTGTATTTGGTCCAAAAAGAGCGATGCACTTTTGGCGCGGTGCTCGGTTCTTTCTTACATCTGGCGATGCTTTTACTTGTCGAAACTTTTCGCTGCCTTTGTCATCTTTGTTTTGTCGTTACACCGTAAATCATTTTGATCCCTTCTCGTTGAAAGAGAAGCGAATCCCCATTCTTTAGAGAAGGCGAGACCCTGAGAACTTTCAGGGAGAAACTGAATTGCGTGGGACAGGTCAGAACGAGACGATGGATACTCAAGATTGTAGATTCTTCATGGAGGCTGGCCTGTACCGGTGTCCCGAGTATCGATCGATGTCTCGGTCTCTCTTCCGAGTGTGGACCTATTTCTCAAAGCGATTGATGCAAGAGCGACCCGAAAGGAAATGGGGTCGTTTCGGCTCGGTCGATGTAAAGCACGGAGCTCGGCCCATGAAAAATCGAAGCATTCGTTGGTAAATTGCGTCAAACCCACCGAAAAGTCTCGAACCGAATACGCTGTCAAAATCAACGGGTTCCTATTGAAAATAAAAAGGCGATGGAGTCACGGGGAAGACTAGATAGCCGCCCAATGGAAATGTCCCGGGTGGACAATTAGGGCAAACAAAAGGAAGCATACTGTACTGTGCTGTACCGTGTACACCGCACTCATTAGGGGGGGATTTGAACTGTTACGCACACCTTTTTTTTTTTCACCCATGGCCAAAAAGGGTCTTTTAAGAGGGGGGTGCAAATCTAACTCTCGCAAAGATGTCTTGTCCAACTACGGCAAAATCAAGACCAGCACATGCAGGAGATTGACCCCCTCCCCTCCGTCTCCTATAAGATCCAGTTTCCTGCCCCCTCCAAAAAAAAAAAAACCAAAACAAAAAAGAAAAAGAAGGCAAAAAAGAAAGAAATTTTTATTTTTAGAAATTGCCCCTTTTTTGGTGTTTTGGGGTCAGCATGTTTCGTAAGTTATGGTAAAAATCCAGATGGATTCCTCCGATTCGAGTCCCGATTTCGGGAGGCGAAGAAGGGCGGATCGATGGATACCACCACCACCACCACCACCAATAATCCCCCTAGCTACTCCCACCCCCCACCCCCCTCTATCTCTCTCTCTCTCTCCTTTTTTAAATTATCGTTTCATTTCATTTGGTTATTGCTCACACGCCCAGCTCGCTCTCTCTCTCTCTCTCTCTCTATCCAGCCATCGGCGCCTGTCAACCCTAACCATCTCTCTCTCTCTCTGAGATTTTTAGGGTTTTTGCCCCTCTCCCTCCCTCTCTCTCTCTTGTCTGCTGCTGTCGCTCGTCGCCCTGCTCGGCTCGATCTGGTGGTCTCTGGAGCTCGAGCTCTTCCTCTCTTCCTCTCTCCTCCTTTCCTTGATGCTTCTGTCGGGGCCTGTCGAGGACTGAGATTCGCTGACCGGGCTCCCCTGCAAATGGCTACTTCCTACCCCCCTCCCGTCACCGCGATGCAGGTGACTCCCCGCCGCCGGCCCCCTCGTTGCTCCCTCTCCTTCGCGAGGCTTCTCCGCCGCCGCCGACGGCGGAGATTCCGGGTTGATGCTTACCGGGGGCTGATGTTTTCCTCTCTTTTCGTGTGGTTGTGGGCGCAGGTTGGTTCTTACTTCATCGGCCAGTACTACCAGGTGCTGAAGGAGCGTCCCGAGGTGGCGCATCAGTTCTACACGGAGACGAGCTCCATGGTCCGGATCGACGGCGATACCAGCGAGTCCGGCTCCACCATGCTCGTGAGTTTTTACTCCTCGTCTTGCTCCCCCTCTTCTTTTTTTTTTTTGGTGCGGGGATGTGCTCCAATCTCGTTCGTCGTCGGCGCTCGTTTCTTTCCTTCTATTGTAACAGTCGTGGGAGCTCGTTTCTGCTTGATTGCAGTGGCTTTTGGCTAGTGATGTTTACTCTCTCTCTCCCTCTCTCTTTCTATCTATATATAGGCCTTGTGCGAGCAAGTCCTGAAATTTGCTGTAATTTGAGTGGTTCTCGTGTCGTTTTATCTTTTCTCCCGAGCACGGTGTGATACCGTTTGCAGAGATCTGTAGATGTCCGCTATAGGTTAAAACACTGATGCTTTAGCCGGTGCTTCCGGTTCGTAGATTAGTCGAGGATTTTAGTGGCTGAGAAATGGTTTCTAGCAGGTCCTCTCTGTTAAGTTGTTGTGTCACTTCTCTGTGGGGATGACGTTCTATTCTTCAGCAGAATGGTTCCGCGTTCCTATTATGACCAACATTTACTTGGTCAGTGGAGGGGAGCGGAAGAATATAGCAATCCCACATACAAAATAATCATAAGATGTAGTCATACATAGAATCCCCAGAGGCGGGCCTGCACATGTATATTTTGCTACGCATAGTAGTTAGAGCACAAAACCTTTTATAAACTCTCTATCTTGAAGATTGATGTTAAGTTCTTGACAGATTTTTCCCGGTGAGAAACATTACCCGCCTTTAAATTCTTCGTTCTTACAGGTGGCAGTGGCTGCTGGTTGTTTTTGAAGTCTAACACTACCCGGGATACACATGACCATTGTTTTGGGGGGGGGATCATTTTTGGCTGTGACAGGGTTTCTATTGATTGCTATTATCCGCAGTAGCGGATAAACCTTCAAAATTGACTTTCTTCCCTTTTTTTCTTTATTCAACTTATACCGAGTTTTGTTATTTCCAATTCGAGCATAATGGTATTGATATAGTTGAATTTGCTAACGATCTTCTCCCTTTCATGTGCAGCAAATCCATTCTCTTCTCATGTCACTAAACTTGGCGACAATCGAGGTCAAGACAATAAACTCTCTTGAATCTTGGAATGGAGGTATCGTGGTGATGGTTTCTGGTTTGGTTAAAACAAAGGACTCTATCGTCCGGAGGAAGTTCGTGCAAACCTTCTTTCTTGCACCTCAAGATAAGGGTTTCTTTGTCCTCAATGATATCTTTCAATTCTTCGAAGATGCAACAGTACCTCAACACTCTGCACCCATGGTATCAGAAAGCAGAATTGACATGCAGTTAAATGCATCTAGCCCTGTGATGGATCCTCCAGGTAAATACAAGTGGTTTCTTGGGCCATGCTACATGCTATTTGGAAAGTGTCAAAGTGGGGACTGCCAGACTGCCTCTGCCTTGGAGTTGCAGTGTCATGGAGAGGGTCTCTTTGTAACCGTTGATGCCTCTGCTTGCTACCATAGAATATTGCCCTTTATCTTACCCAAAATGTCAAGTGTATGTGCCTTTATATTATCGACATGGACAATGATTTTGTTCCTGTCAAATTTAAATTAATAAAGTAGCTGTACTTAAGGAGAGGTATACAATATGGAATAGGATAAGACCTTGGATCGGAAAATCTTTATGTAACAAGTTCGTGATTATTTTCAAATAATTGTCCCATAGTTATGGAAAAGTCTGCCACGCTAGTGTGGGGGTGGTTAAACATGAAGAATTCCTGAGCATTCGTTTTCACATAGTTTTAATTTCTTTTCTCTTGTTTCTGCAATCTAATATGGTTGTGGGCAGTTCACAACTATGTTTTGGAGGAAGAGCCAAGGGAATACGTAAACTCAGTAAATATCGAAGATAATCTGGATGACGAATACAATCTCCAAGAACAACAGCACTACGATGAAGTCGAAGCTGAAGCTGTGTTAGAAAATGCCTATGCGGAAGACAATTCTACTTCGCTTCATACTTTGGATGCTGTTCCTGTTGCTCCAGATGTTGTTCTGGATGAACCGGTGGAAGAACCTCAAAGGAAAACCTACGCCTCTATCGTATGGATTTGCTCTGTTGTTGCTGCTTATCTTTGCTTGTCCTATTATCCTGCTTTCAAGTCTACTACTTGTTTGATGCTATTTAGAGCCTGTTCTTGTTCACTATATGTTTAGTATGTATAAGGTAATCACACGTGGAAGTTTGAAGTAGTCATGTCTGGTCTGCATGAAATGGTGACTAGATGTAATTTGGCAGACGATTGTGGTTGTACTTGTCTCTGCAGGCGCATAATTGATTGACCTGAATATTAAGTTAAGCACTTATCAGAGGATAGACTCAATTTGCATCTCTGACCCATTTTGTCAGCTTTAATTTTTCTGAAGAGTTCATATGTGGAGTTTGAATCAAGTAGTCCATCTGCACAAATGAAAGGATCCCTTTTCTGTGGTTGTGGATGATTTATATCTCTTGCTATATGAAATTTCAGTTGGTAATAATTTATTCTGTGGATCATGTTCAGTTGATGGTGAATGGTTAACGCCCTCATATGTGCGAGACATCCTGGGGTCGCCAATTGAGGAGCATAGTGCTAATTATGGACTTGTTTATGACTTGTGCTTTAGATTGGTTGGTTTTATGTTCAGGGCATGGGGAAAAGAAACTTGTCGACTACATGATGCAAGAACAAATTAGGGGCTGAGGATGTAGCCCAATATTTTCTTTTTTTTCCGTGATGTAATTTAATTAAAGTCAATCTTTTTTTTTGCTTGATGTGGTCCTAATTGGCCTATACGTTGTATGCTTGCCAGTTACGAGCTTCGAAAGGGCAGCCTGCATCAGCAGCCACTGCACTGCCACCTTATGGCCGGACTCTTCCCAACATGTCGGATTGGGAATATAACCCACAGCCCACGGCTCAGCTACCAAAATCGGTGTCGTACGTTGAGCCTGTATCGGTTGTTGAGGCAGCAGATGATGGTTTTGGTGAAGATGAAGGTTGTATTCTTAAAATTTGTCATTTTATTGCTTAATCACATCTTTCAATTGTGATTTCCTATTTCATTCTGGGCTGCTTGCTGTTGATCATTTTTCAGTGTTACTAAGGCTACTGTTTTTGTTTTTTTATTCTTTTTTTTGGGGTTGGGGGTTGGGGGGGGATTGCATTTGGAGTTCATCATAGATTGCCATTATGTTTCTATAAGGGATTAGTTAAATTTTACTGGGTTTGTGGTGACCCGTGACGTGTAGATCATGGGATAATTACTTCTGTATTGTTTTGCGTTACTATGAAAAATATATTACACGTGATCCATCAAATGAGTCATTATTTTTTTTCTTTGAAGGTGTCTGTGCATTGTGGTGAATTCTATTTTTTGATGATTACATCTTTATATAAGAAATGTATACTACTGTCATACTTTATTGTAAAATGTATATTAGATTTTAAAATCAACTATGCAGAAATGGGGCATTTCATTCATTTTTTTAAAAACATTTGAAAAACAGATGCAACTTCCTTGTGATTTGGAAAGTTGATTTTCTACTTTACATCTGATGGTACACTTAGATAAGTTAGCTGGGTGGTAATGAATGATTATCTACGTAGACCATTATCGTGCATTATCACTGGAGTCTTGTAGAAAGGCCCATTTTGAAATTGGCCTTTATCATTTCTGGCAGGTCTGTTGAAATCTGTCTATGTAAGGAATTTGCCCCCAACTGTTACGAATGCAGACATCGATGAGGTTTTCAGGAACTTTGGCGCCATCCGACCAGATGGTGTTGCTATCAAGATACGGAAGGTTCTGTCCCACTTAGCATTGGCCTTTTTCTTTTGCTATGAGCCACTTGGCGTTGGCTTACTATGTAATGTTGGAGGAGGCTAAAATTGGAATCAACATGCAGGAAATTGGTGTTTGTTATGCCTTTGTTGAGTTTGAAGACCTTTTTGGCGTTCAGAATGCATTGAAGGTAGCTCATCAATTTCGCATTGCATGCGCTTTACAGCTATTTATTTTTTTCGTTTAGTTATTTGCTTAGCATAGATGTGTTATTGTGGATCTATTTTTTGAGCTGTAATCCTTTTGTTCTTATAATAAGTCCGAAATATCTATCCGCGCACATTGTATTTCATCTGTTAAGAAACATGCTTGATCGACATTGGGGATGCGTTCCCCTGAAGCACTGTTGGGGAAACCGGTTTGTTCAAATGGTGTCTGACCTTCAAGTCAAGTGTTCAAATTTTCTCATCTCTGTTGTTGTGATTTTGTTTCTGCCTCTTGTCTGTCTTCCAGTTGTTGTCATCCAGTCTGTTAGATGCCTAAGGTCTGGCTCTGGCTTAAATGTGTGTAGTGTTAAGAATTATGCTTGATATACACGATAGGTTAATTGGAATAATGGTTAACTTTCTAATACCTGACTATTGTGATGCATGCAAGTGGCGTAGGAACATATCAATTAAAATTGACTATGTACGAGGTAGAGGAGACTAAAATGTTATTGTGCATGCTGTTCCGAATCTTGTAATTGATTCGGTTACTTGTATGATTTACTTCGAAACGTACATATGTTTGGAAAATAACAGTCATAATTTTATTTTTGTTTTGTTTATAATTTGTAGGCTTCTCCCGTTATGGTGGCTGGAAAGCCAGTTTACGTTGAAGAGAGAAGAGCAAACACCACAGGCGGTGCTCGAGGAGGACGTATGTGGTCTTATCGTTTCTTTTTTCTTTATTTACTTGCATATCATAACTAGCTGCTTTATTGTTTCTCCTTCCTTAGTGGATGTATTCCATGCTGATATGGTTAACTTTTCAGTGTCTTCAACATTGGTAGCAGTAGCTGTGCCTAGTGCTTAGCTTCATGGATCTTGGTGTATTTGGCTATCTAATTCAATGACTTTTATGTCAGCCTAAAAGTTTTGCTCAGAGATGAGTCTTTCAGTTAAACGGAAAGATATAGAGCTCTTCCAGCATCTTTCACCATCTGTGTGCAGGCTTGGTCTCTCAGACTATTTGTAGGGTTTGTTGTGTGTGTGTGTGTGTGAGAGAGAGAGAGAGAGAGAGAGAGATTCTATAGGGTAACTATTGTGTCCAGGTGAGTGGCGATGTCACAATTAAAGTGATGTTTGGGGATTGAGTCACATTTTGGGACAGCTAAAATCTTGATTGTACTTGTGAATCACCGGTACTTCTGTATTTGACAATTTCTTCAAATGAATGCCAGGACGAGGAAGAGGCAGAGGCGGATACCAATCAGAGGGCCTTAGGGGACGCCTGGGTGGTCAGAGTTTGGGCAGGGGGAGCAACCTGGATAATGACTACAGCCGTCCAAGAGGCAATGGTTCTTACTTCCGCGGTTCACAATGAGTGCTCGTTCGATCTTTTTGAACCGTTATAGCTGTGGCCAAAGGCTCTTTAGGTTGCTACGGTGATTCCATGTATGATGGTTTCCTGAAATCTGTGGTCTGGTGCTTGTTGAGGTGTGTTTCTTCCCTTTTGGCGTGATTAGATTGTTAAGACCTTTTTACCTTTTGACCCTTACGGGGAGCTTAGATGAGCCTTTCCCCTTGAATGGTTTTTCTGATGCAATTCAAGTGGGAGTTTTGGGCCCTATTGAGCCTTTACACTGTGAGGGGTGTAGCAAGATCCTGGAGTTATGGTCAACATCAAAGCCCTTATAGGGTTATTTTTCTTGTTTTATTCCCTCTACGTTTTCCGCAATATGCTCCGTTCGTCTGCTCATCTTCATTGCCATGGCTGGACGTCTATTTTGGATTGATTTGTTGAAGCCTTGAAGGTACCTCTATGATGGGCAACGTGAGTTTCTTAATTCTTGAGGGGCGTATGATGTGAAATACTTACTGTGCTGTTTTTCATTACGAAGGGAGACTATTAGGCCAGTTGATATGATCTAATCACTGAGTCAAGTAGTTGATGGAATTCCTGTCTCGGCCACAAGTAGCGAGCCTTCCGCTTGGCTAAGCACTGGTATCGGTCTTTCGACTTATTTGCCGATACCTCTCCAACTGATCCCTAGAGAGCTCCGTTCCAGATTTGCCTTTTCATCTTTGAGCAGTTAATGCACATAAGAATCGATAATTAGAAGGCCCTTTCGTGTGTTTTTTACGAAGCGAAGCACAGGATTGTATGATCTTACTGGGCCGAGGGACTTTTTCTGCACGAAAATTCGAATTGTAGGAGGATACAAGCGATTGAGATTAGATTTACTTCGTTGCCCAAATCGAAGTTTGAATTTTTATCATCCTGGCAAAAATCAATTTGCAAAGCATGTATTAATTGCACATCAAAGATCCCACGCTATTCACGGTCCCACCTGAATCCCCATCTCAAATTTTGCTTTTGCGGGGTAATCAATCTTCTTGCCCGTTTTTGTGATGATGCCGGTTCCAATTTGGTCACTTGTGGTCCATCATGGACTTTAATAATTTCTCTACAATTATTAGGCTCGAGGTCATTTTCAGGACTTCCGTTTAGTTTTCCCAAATTAGATCCCTCTGGAAAATTTATTCTCGAAAATAAAAACTCTCTTATAACTATTTCTTAAATTAGATTTCTTATGCCTAAAGTTCCCCAAACTAGACTCCATTGTGATCTTTCAATTAAGTGAATGACTGCCATTTTACACTTCCAATAGTAAAGCTTTCTTGATTTATAGAATATACTATGATTTTTTTTTTGAAATCTTCATATTTTCATTTGATGCTAAAAAAACTAAGCATGTGGAGTGATAAATGAATAAATTGAAATTAGTGGTTGTGCGAGTGCAATTTCGTTTATGGTTTTAGTTTTTTTGCTATAGCAGATTAATTTGAAAAGGATTATTCCAATAAATTTAGGAGAGATGCGAAGGCACCAGGATGGATAGGGTGATAACAAAAGCAACTTTTGGTTTTTTCATCCCACGAAAAAACCCAATCCGTTACCCTTATCCGTCCGTTACTGTCATGCTCAATATCCCATGAAAATGTATATGCGTTGACGCAAGTGGGAGACGAGTGCATGATAGATCTAACATGGAGAATGGCAGGTTTGATATGACTTGGAAGATAAATTTTGGTAAGGGGTACTGATTTAAGACTTTTTGCGATGCTACGAATTAGGTTGGGGTTAATATACCGTGAAGTATGGTTTAAGATTTTTTGTGAGTTGAAAATTAATTAAAATTAATGTATCACGTGGAAACCAGTTTGACCGCTACTTACTATCTAAATATTTTGAATACAACGTGATTATCTCGACAACATTAGACCAACATTGTAAATGAGCACTCATGATGGCTCAGCTATAATTTAACTCAACACTGAGGATATAATAATAATCACGCTAGGAAATCAGAATCCATTCGGCTCAAAGGATGCCTTTGATTGAGAAAAAGTGTTTTCCTAGAATTAGTTTTCCAAATTTTCACCCATGAGGTTTGTTGAAAATGATTAGTCAATCGAATACACTTTCCGATCAAAGAAAATATTCATATATAAAAATGTTAAAAGTCAATTCTTAAATCTAAGAAAGTGAACACTTTTCTGGAATTGTCCCTTTTAAATTTTTCTTTCCTTTTCTTTTTTTCTTTTCCTTCTTCCTTCTCCGCTGGTCACTAGGCCTCGGCAACGGTCACAAGCGCAGGCCAACGAGGGCTGGCCTCGGGCGAGGTCGAGCTCGAGCCTTGCCATATTTTGGTGAGTTTGGCCTCACCCGAGGATGCCCAGGTTGGCCCTCATCGGCCCTCGCCAGCGGCCTGTCACGACCGTCACCAAGGTCTAGTGACGAGCGGAGGAAGAATAAGGAAAAAAAAAATAGAAATTTTTTTTTAAAAATTTTTAATTTTTTTTGCATAACATGAAGCCACGAGATCGAACTCATATCTCAAGGGAGATCTAAAACCTAAAAACGGTTTTGGGTCATGCATTGCCCGATCGAAGGAAAAATAAACCATTTTTCTTTAAAAATTATTTTCCGAAAAAGCATTTTGACCATGAAGTTTGCCCCCACCGAAGTCCCAAACGAACCTTGTCGGCAGCTTCCTTTCGGACTTCCTTTTCCAGGGGTCAAAGCCGACCCTCGTGTTCTTTCTCGATCATGCCGGCGCCTAAAAGGTGATGCGCTGCCGCAAATTGCAACAACGACGACGTGAGGCCCCCCACCACCACAAGAATGCTGGCACAGATTCGCGGACTCCAATGGCGCATGTCACGTTACTTTTCTCCCTTTAAGCCCACCTTCTCTTCTTCTTCTTCTTCTTCTTCTTCTTCTCTCTCGTGGGCTCCCTCCGGATCCAACCCGAAAGTCCCTGTTCTTCTCCGGGCGGGGACACGCGCTTCTTGATCCGATGCGCCGCCGCACGAAGGCAGGAGGATGTTCGGATGCAAGTGCTTGCCGTCGTCGGCCCGAGCCCTTCTGTCTGCCCGCCCCGATGCCCCCGCGGTGGCCGCCAGGTGGGGCGCGAGTCCTTTGCTCTGTTTTTCGGCCGTAGCGTTGAAATGTACCGGCGCGTTTCTTTTTTGTCTCGTGATGGGATGGAGGTGAACGATCGCCTCGTTTTCCGTTCCGCCTTTTGCTCGTGCATGGTTTGCGTCGTTGGTTATTGACTCAGGAATTCGGCCTTTTCTCCTTGAGCTTTTTTTTTGTTTGTTTTGTTTTTTGGGTTTCTTGGTTGGGTCGTGGCAAAGCTCCGGTGGCCTCTTAGCTTTTGCTGCATTTGGTTGGTGGGCGGTGATCTTTTGCTGATTGCTACTCGCTAATTTAACAACATGGTCCGAGGAGGGCCGGGAGTGATCGCTGGCCGAGAGGCCTGGATAATGAGCAGCTCCCCACCAGGCGTGTAGTATGAATTGAATTTGCACACCAAACTGGGGAAACTAGGACTTACTGGCGACGCTTAGCATTGAAACTCCCAAATGTTTTTTTTTTTGGGTAAAGAAACAATTAAGAATTTGATTATCCATTGAAACTCCAAATGTTAAGCATTCTTAGGAACTAAAGCAGGTAATACCTTGAGCGAGTTAATGGCGTCACATTTAAGATTTAGCATTGCATTGCTGGAGGTGAAATGTGAATCACTGCAGAATTATTTTGGACGTGTCATCCATTTCAGAATGTGAAAACTTCCTTGAACTTCTAGATTATGCCCGTGGAGTTTGATGTCTTTTTTGGGGTCAACGAGTAAAGAGTCTTGCAGAAACAAGAGCAAACAAATGTGAAGAGTTTCTGGTTAAACGTAAGACCGTTGCAACACTTGCCTGTCAAATGTCAATGCCAACATGCTTGTATATATAGCTAGAATCTGATGATTCTTTGCTGTATTCCCCATTTCTATAGTCCACATATGATTTGATTTCCAAGAACCTAGATGTATGTTCTTTCCCAAATCCTGTTTATTAATTTGCTTGCTTGTTTGCTGGTTAGTTATTGCCATGCTGCATGAAGAAAGCCGCTAGTTGCTAGTTATAGCTATTCTGATGTTTTTATCCGTGCTCTTGAAGTTGGTTCTCTGATGATGCTAGTGGTGCTGCGTGGTTCTCTGAATCAAGTACTGCAGAAAATTGTTGCGTTGTTATCGCATGTCTTAATGACATTATAGCTTATTGACGAAAGAGCTTAACCTTCACTCATTTCCTCTTCATCTCTCCATGTTTTGCTTATGATCCCAGGTCATGGATTTGCCAGTGGAAGGATAAATCTTGGGGAAATTGAAGTCTGTAAACTTAACAGGTTTGAATTTATCTGGGGTTGGAATTTGTCAAGGGATGAGAGAAAAGGTGTCAGTTTCTATAGGCCTGTGGCAATACCTGATGGGTTTTTTTGTCTGGGGCACTACTGCCAATCAAATGATCGACCTTTGCGAGGTTTTGTACTAGCGGCAAGGGAAGCTATTTCTTCTGCTATAAAACCTCCTGATCAATGCACATCTGATAAATCACCGGCTCTTGAGAAACCAGTCGATTACATGCTTGTTTGGAGTTCAGATGACGGTGGTTATTTCTGGCTACCTCGGGCACCTGACGGGTACAAGCCTATGGGGCTTTTGGTCACTAACCAGCCAGCTAAGCCTGCATCGGAGGAAGTCAGAGTTGTTCGGTCTGACTTGACAGATACGTGCGAAAATCATCACGTTATTCTCAGCATCAAATCAGCATATCCACAATTACCATTTACGGTATGTAGCACTAGACCAACTCATAGGGGAATGCCGGTTAAAGGCGTCTCAGTTGGGACTTTTTTCTGCAGTAGCTGCTGGAGTTCTGGCGATGAACAACGTATTTCATGCCTAAAGAATTGCAACCCTGCGTTGATTGCGATGCCAAACCTCGATCAGGTCCACGCACTCATCAATCACTATGGGCCAACTGTGTTCTTTCACCCAGGCGAAGCGTTCTTGCCATCTTCTGTTTCATGGTTCTTCGAAAATGGATCGCTACTATACAGAAAAGGAGATCCTGTAGGGGAGCCCATAGACGCAAGTGGTTCAAACTTACCTAGCGTTGGGAACAACGATGGGGAGTATTGGATTGATTTTCCGAGTGATGGGCGGAACGATAGCATCAAGAATGGGAACTTGGATTCGGCTAAACTTTATGCTCATGTGAAGCCAGCTTTGGGTGGCACATTTACGGACATTGTGATGTGGATCTTTTACCCCTTCAATGGGCCAACCACTCTCAAAGTTGGCATGAATATTCGTGTGGGCATTGGACAGCATGTAGGTGACTGGGAACATTTTACTCTCCGTATAAGCAACTTTACTGGAGAGCTGTGGAGCATCTACTTCTCACAGCACAGCGGTGGCCAGTGGGTGGATGCATGTGATTTGGAATTTATAGATGGAAACAAAGCGGCTGTTTACTCATCGAAAAGCGGGCACGCTAGCTACCCTCGTCCCGGAGCCCACATTCAGGGATCGAAAAAGCTTGGCATCGGGATAAGGAATGATGCAGCTCGGAGTGATTTTAAAGTGGACTCGAGCACCGGCTACGAGATTGTTGCTGCCGAATATCTGGGAGACGGTGTTGTTGGCGAGCCTTGCTGGTTGCAATATATGAGAAAATGGGGTCCGACCGTCACCTACGATTCAAGAACCAGGCTAGACAAAATAATCAGATCTTTGCCGGTGATGTTCAGACGCCCGGCGGCGTCCATATTTGGCAAGCTTCCAATCGAGGTTTTCGGTGAAGACGGCCCTACAGGGCCGAAGGAAAAGAACAACTGGGTTGGCGACGAAAGAAGCTAGAGGTTCAAATCTCCAACCCCTCTATGCAAATTTTTCTCTACCGATGCTGTGTGGGCAGCGAGTATCCTGGAGGCCACGCACCATTTTCAGTGTAAACTAGCCTGTACAACTGTCGATATCACTTTGGATGCATACGGATGGAAGTTGTTCCAGATCAGCAGGGCGAATATGTTCAAAGTGAGTAGGAGCTTTGGAATGCTCTGCATCGTCAGTGCGGTGCTGTCCAGAGCAGACCGTTATTGTAATAATACGAGACTGAAAAGATACGCGAAACATGGGATCTGTACATTGCACTCAAAGTTACTCACGTCAGTCATTGTAGCGAGTTACTGGTCCCACTTTCTTAGCTTCCCTCTGTTTTTTCCCCAGGTAGTAATTATAAATTTATTGTCTAAGCAATTTTCGCGTGATTAACAAGAGCCTTATTAGCGAGCGTTCCTTCGTGACCAATAGATATCTCCTTTTCCCACCATACGGAAAAGGACCTTCGTGTCTTTCCTAACGGCGACCGACGAATTCGGGCTTTAGATTTTCACATACGGGCAGGGTGCACGGAAGAACCTAGTTAGGTCAAGATAGCAACGCTCACGATTGATTTCTGTACCCGGCGACTGTATATTTCATCAATTAATAAATATATATCTTGTTTTCCACTATCAGGAGTTTCTTATGTAACCGGCCAGTTCTTACACACCAGCACTTGTCCTGACACGGGAACCTTAGTAAAAGCGCAAAAAGGGACACGTAACGAAAAGTCGCGGCATTAATTATGGGTTACGTATGGACAATATCGCGACAACTATCGCCGTGCAAGCGTTTTATTATAAGATGCTTTATATGATCAGGCGGTTCGGGTGGAATTGACAGGGTCGTCGGGTCGCCGGTCGCCGGCGTGTGGGATGGGGAGAAAATGGAGGGCCCGCCTTGTCGGATCGTAGGTGGGAATCACGTTTGAAGTGATGGCCGCCCGTTGGTCCCCGCATCCTCCTCCTCCTCCTCCTCCTGTTTTCCCCAGCTTTCTTTTCCCTGTGTCCCTGTTTTGGCATCTTTCTAGATGCTCCACTTCGTCACGACAAATGATCACAAATTGGAGCTTCCTCCAAGGTTTCATGATTTTGTCTTTTCCGTTCCTTTTTTTTCTCCTTTTAATTTTGTAGACCGTAATTCCATTCGCCAAATGAAAAATACATCCCCAAGGGATCAAAGCTAGGTCGAAAAATGAGAGGCTAATTCCATGCTGGTAGTTTATTGGGTTTTGTTTTCCAACCATCGGTAGTTTATGTTAGGGTTAATAATTCTATCAAAAATCCTAAACCGATACATTCATATCACGTATACTCCAAATTAATTTTTGTGTCATAAAAACTCTTAAACTGGCATATTCATGTCGCATTTATCTAAAATTGATTTTCTGATGTCATATTTACTCCGAACTAGTTTTTTATCACAAAAAAATCCCAAATCAGTAAATCCATGCCACTGGTTTACCCATGCCATATTAACCTCCAAAAAAATCCCAAATTTACGACATTTTTTTAGTACCGGCGGCACAGATGTATCGATTTGGTCTAAATATGATAAAAATGTACTAAATTGGAAATTTTTGTGATACAAAAATTAGTTTGGAATATATGTGGCAAGGGTATACCCATTTAGAACGAAAATCCAACTCGAATCGCCGTTACGCGCGCCTTTTTTGCTTTTTTCCCTTTCAATAGTTATAGTTATCCATTTAAATCAATCCAAACACTTTCGAACTTTCTAATTTTTTTTTAAAAAAAAAACGCTGCTTGTGCGGATGCTCAAGCATCGTTCTAGGAACACGCGGCTACTATTTTCGCCCTCGGAATTTAAAATGTATCTCGAGTAAGCGCCCCCCGGGAATACCCGTTAGTAAAATAATGATTCTTTTTTGAAGAGGAGATGGAAGTGGGCCTTGGAACCCACCCGAGCCTGAGTCGATCAGGAAGGAAAGGAAAGGAAAGGAAAGGAAGGAGGAGGAGGAGGAGGGGCCAAACAAAGCCAAATCGATTGGTGGCGCACCGAGGAGACAAGGAGGCCCCGCTCTCCCTCCTCTTCCCCCTCAAGACACCAAACCCATCAATCTCTCCTCCTCCCAACCCAATCCCCACCCTCTCTTACCTAACTTCCTCCTCTTTCCTTCCCTCCCCATTATTACCAATTGTCATATGCTCCCTCTACTTCATCAGTTGGACCGTCTCTCCCTCTCTCTCTTTCTTTCTTCTATTATTTTCATTCAATGTAAATCTCACTGCACATGCTCTTTGGGGATTTCCTTTTTCCTTATCCTAGATCAAATTTTACACCCTACCCTACTAGAGGTTCCGCACATAACTCTTCACATGTGATTTTTGTTCGGGATTCTTTGAACCATCTCTTGAAATTTTCGGCGACGCGTGATTTTAGCCGGTCGATGTGCGCATAATCTTATACGTGGCATTTTTGATCCGTTTTTACAAGTGCTTACCTAGAGGTTATTAATATATACGGTTCGAATAACCTTTTGTAAGTCGCGCTTCTTATCAATTCGAACGATTTCAACGATGAATGTACTCGATTGTAAACGGATCGAGTGGGATGGTTGCGACACCAGGTACGGAACCTGGAGGAACATTGGGTCGCCCGCTATTGGACTGCCGTGCATTGGGGCAGCAACCTTGACCTAACAAACAAGTCTTTCTAAATCGAGTCTATTCGACCGCATATGACTCGACTGAATCTAAAGTAAGCTCTCTTATCGGACTCGTGGGATTCGAAACTCGAACCACGCGAACGGGAAATCATTTCGAAGTAAGATTTTTATCCCACTTTGGTGGAAACGCACATCTAACATAAAAAAACCATGAATCGATGGAGCAATATTAGAGCTCCCAACTTTTTGGCGGTGCTGCTTCGACGGGACAGCATTAGCGGTCTCTTCTCCCTTAACATTAATGATTGCATCACTTTCGTTATCTCCTTTTCGCTCTCTTATCGAACGATCACTTTGCTCCGAAAAAAAGTATTTAACTAATAATTTCCTGTATACTTTTCGTACATAACATTCGATACCTCGCCATAAAAATTTTAAGAATCGAACTATTTTTAAGATATAATCTCCCGAGATTTTTCTATGTAATTTATCGGAAGAGCTATTTTTACATAACATAAAAAAAAAAGAATAGTAACGAGGGCTTATTCACGAATTCGAAAATGGCTATCGGGAACGAAATCATTTCCTTTTCACGTGGAAACCCCTCTTTTTTCTTTCATTAGACGGAAAAAAAAAGTTGTGACAGAATTCAAAAAAAAAAAAAAGAGAAACAGAAAGAAAAAAAGAAAGCAAAAGAAGGAAAGAATTCTCCAAGTTCGTTTTAATCATCCATCGTCTCCCTCTCTCTCTCTGTCAGCTGCTTCCTCTTCTTGTACTCCTCTCCTTCTTCCTCACTCATAGCTTGCCTTCAAATCCACTTCTCTCTCCTCTCGCTCTCTCTCTCTCTACACACGCCTTCTTCTTCTTCCACCTCTCTCTGTGTGTCTGTGTGTCTGTGTGTCTGTCTCTCCGTCTCTCTCTTTCCTTCCTTCCTTCCCTCCTTCGCCGTCGGACGGAGAACTGAAATGCAGGGAGAGAGCGCGGGCGGGGCGGCGTCGCCGGCGGAGTTGACCGCGTCCAAGGGGGGCGGCGGCTGCTGCTCGCCGCCCTACGTCGCTTCCTCGTCGGAGGGCTCCTCGGCCCCGGACGAGCTGGCCCTCGGCCTGACCCTCGGCGTCGGCGACTCCCGCCCCCTCAATCCCCCGCGCGCCGGCCCCGTCATCCTGACCGCCAAGGACTTGCCTTCTTTCGTCCCCGCTTCCTCCTCCTCCTCCTCCTCCGCCTCGCCGGCGGCGGCGGCGGCGGCGTCGTCGTCGTCGTCTTCTTCGTCCACGCTCAGCCGAGCCGAGGGGGGCGGCGGCGCGGGGACCAAGAGGGGTGCCGATTCCGTGGCTGCCCCCACTGCTTCCAGGTTCTTCCCGTGCTGCTCTCGACGCGTGTAGTGCTCGGAGTTTTGGAATTTTGGACTTGGTTTTTATGGATTCTCGCAGTATACTTGTCGATCGTTTCCGGTTGTTGTGCGTTTCATGGAGCTGATGGTTGTATGTTATGGTTTTGGCATGTTATATTTGATCTTCGATGAGATGAATCTTGGTGGGTCGTGATTTCGCATTTCTTTTTCGTTTTTCTTGTGGTAACCCTTCATATTTTGTGTCATATGAGCGACGCAGTAGCCGAGCCTTAAGGCCAGTTGGTCAAAAATCATGATTGATTATGCTGCGTTCAGGTAGCGAGTTCATCCATTCGAGTTCTAGCGAAGGGATCTCACTTTGCAGGTCTCTTGTCCCGGTAATTGCCCGATTGTTGTGGGACGGGCAACTGTCATGATCTTGTGAAATCAGTGGAGTGCTCCTCGGACACCAGTTGTCATAGGGAATTGGTTTTCCTTGTCTGATTTCGATAGGCTCCTTGTGAGGAAAAGAAAGAAGTTTTTGTTGGAGGCAGCGGGTCGTTAGGACTTATCATTCTTGTCTCTATGCTTGGTTTAAAGAAGTTGGAAGATCAGTCCACGTGGAAATATTTCTTTAGCACCCTGGACATACCCTTGAAATGAAAGATCGCAGCTGTTTATGCCTTGCCTATAACAGTTATAGCTTTGGTTGCTGGAAAGGCCAGATCAAAGGGTGTATGATATTTGTTCATTTCCTTCTGCAACTTTAGAGATAATTAAGCAGATAGCAGAAAATGGAAATTAATGTAATGGAAAGCTTAGTCTAATAAGTGAAGTATAATATTTTCCACAGAAGGCACTGGCCTGGGAAGAAAGCTTATCATGGTGGGGCCCTGAAGAAGGGAAGAGGGCTGGCACTTACACCGGGTCTGCTTTTGACGGGAAGGTTTCTTGAGAATGTACTCCTGTTGGCAGTTGGTATCAGAGCAGGATATCTTAAACCCCTCTTGGTAGAGTCCCTAGGAGGACAGAATAGCACTACTTAGTGACTAGGAGTGGAAAGCCCGTTGCACGTTGTTTTTGTTTGGCCGGCCTATCTTCTTTCTATAAGCAAGCTCCCTTCGGCTGGACAGCTCTCGGTTCTTGAGCATGTTGGGAGATTAAAAGCAGAAATAACCCATAAGAGCTGTAGACAAGTGAGAAAGGCACGAAAGGGGGGCATTCAGGGGATGTTCAAGGAAAGAAAAGAAAAGGGAACTCTTTTTGGGTAACTTAAGTTGCAAGGAAAGAGGAGAGATGAAAGCACATTTCCACTCTTTTCCTTCCTTCTCTTCTTCTGTATTTTTGTTGTGAAATTCGGAAAGGAAATGACGAAGAAAGCCCGGAACCACTAGTATTGAGTTTGAAAACCAGTACTCTGCTCATGGAAATCAGCATATCTTTCCTTCTACTTCTTCTGAGAGTGAAATAGAAGCTTAGTTATGAGGGATTTTGTCTAGGATCTAGTTTTTCTTTTGTTCCTTTCACTTTGCTGCAGAGTGGCCAAGTAGAGGACTAAACTAGCTCTTCAATTAAATTTTCTTTCTTTGCTTCAATTCCCAAAATTGAAACTAAGAATTGCAATAGGAAGTAGCTCATTCATTTGTGAGAATCAAATTCTTGACCAGGGAAAATGGTGATGTATTACTGGCCTTAATAACTACAGGGACATCTTATCTGTATTTTGGTCTTCATCATGTTTTCATCGCTGCATTTTAGTTGCAATAGCTGATGACTATCGGAGACCATGAAATGTTTTTTGAACATATATTTGAAGTGGCGATCTGATCCAGCAATTGAACTAGTGTGTTTGAGTGGTTCATGCAAGCTTCCTTTCCTTTTTGTTCTACTTGTTTTTCCTGAAAAGTTTTTTGCCCTTGCCAATAGGGCAGAGTCCATAAAATCGCCGCATAGTTTACCTTACTTGGCCTTGTATGAATGTTGAGAGTTTGATGAATGGATGATCTTTGCATTTTTCATTTACACTAGAGAGATTTCTTCTTGCATATGTAGTTGACCGTTCTATTGGAGTTTGATATTGTGTGCAGTTCTATCACTTATTGATGTGTATTTCCTGCTGTTACACAATTCTTGAGCAGTCAGGTAGTGGGATGGCCTCCCATAAAAACTCACAGAATAAACATCTTGGTTAACACTGCAAAATCTACTTCAACTGGAGAGTTTGACCCCATAATTGAGAAAAATGATAGCAAGCTTGCTGCGTTAGAGAAGATCAATAATGCCAGGAACGACAAAAACGGTAACTCCATGAAGGTTTCGTGCCCCAAAACTTCTCTCTTTGTAAAGGTCAATATGGATGGGGATGCAATTGGAAGGAAGGTAGATCTAAATGCACATCAATGCTATGAGAGCTTAGCAGAGACATTGGAGGATATGTTTGATTATCCCACTACAAATGTCAACACAACACGTAAGTTTTTCTTCTGTTGCTTGCTGATCTTTCATTAGGACGTTATGAATTCTAATTGTTAGTGATTATTTTTTAATGGTCATCTTCCTATTGAAACTATTTTGAAGTATCAGTACTTTCCATGTGATCCATTGTGCCTCGATCGGGTCTCAGCAATAGCTAATATAATGAGTTCAATTGGAGTTTGGGGTTATAGACCCTTTGAAGATCCTCGATCAGAACTACATGGACTTAGTATTGGTATATGGTTTGCAACCCGTGTAAATGTGGTGTCTTTGGATTATATATAGGATCAAATAGGTCGATGCATCACGGATTAGTAGGAGCAACAAGAGCCTCAAAATTGCTGGATGGTTCATCTGGATACGTTCTTACTTATGAGGACAAAGACGGAGATTGGATGCTTATTGGAGATCTTCCTTGGAGGTATGTAGCATGGTGGTACTTTCTTTTTGATTGTTTATATTGTGTGTTACTTTATACAAGTCCTGCACCAATTCACATTTAAGCATGTGGCATTTTTCATTTTTAAGCTTTGAAGCCCAAGTGGATATATTCAATCTCTCTTGTTGAGACCATGCCACATCGGGAACATTGCCAGAAGTGCTTTATGAACAAATTAAGCTGATTGAACTTGGAGAAAGATTTCTTGAAAAATAATAATGCGTTCCTTTTCTGATTCACTATATTACACATTGGTGAAGCATTCCTTACCGATAATTCTTCTTTTCGTTTTCTGCTCGATTTTTTATCTTGTGCAGATACTATAATCTTATTTTGTTGGCACTGTGCTTAAGTTCTGTTTCGCATCTTTATTTTCATTCTACCCTGGCATATGTTGGTGCGAGTAATTTTTGTTTCTCATGCAAGGGAGCTTAAGCTTTCATACGAGTCAACGGGCTAAATCCTAGGAAAGAAAAGTAGTCGGGAATTATTTATCGTCTTACTCAGATTCTGCATATTACATCAAGTGCCCAGGTTGGTCGACAGTAAAATGAGTGGATAATGATGAGCACAATTTGCATTTCTATACTCTTTTGCGGCAAATTGCAAGTCGCAGCGTGTTAAGATTTGTATCAATAACAGTTCTTTGACCATGAAAGTTGTTGTGGCCTAACCAAATAAGTGGTTTGTTGGAGCTAATTCTGTAAATGTAGTCTTTAAATCATTACCCTTATCACATCATTATGAGTACTTTTACAAAGCACAATTGAGAAAGAACTAGTTGGTTTGAATTATTAGTACTTTGGCAAAGCACTATTGAGGATTGGCTGATTGCTGCCTGATAAATACAAGAAAAGAATGAGAGTTGTATAACCCATAGATACTTTCCTGGCTCCAGTATTTGTACCGTACTTGCCTGGAATTTACTTGCTATCCTGCAGATTATGCATATCTTAGATTTTTACCAGTAGTTCTGATGCTGTCAGTGGTTTTTGTTGCCAATTTGTTGGTGATAACAGCTGCCTCCACCTAGAAAGGGATTCATGGTGGATAAATGTTGATTGATCCTACAAAGTTCTAGCAAAAGTAGTGACAAATCAACCTCATGATTAGCTTCTGTTTTCCACATCACCTCATAGATTAAGAGAAGAAGTGAACCATTATTTTAATACCTTTATGGCTTTTCTTCTGGGATATTTGGGATTGTGAGGATAAAAGTGGTTAGTGCATGATATTAGAAGAGCAACAACTAGGCGATGTAGTGACAGAAGGATTCAGGAACAAGGGAAAAATGCTCGACAAATTGATGTCTATGTATATGTTCTCGGTTTAGTTTTCTTTCTGCATGCGATCCTTTCTATCTGATTCTGGAATTATACTTTTTGTATCAGGATGTTCCTGAATTCTGTGAAGAGGCTTCGAATTATGAAGACTTCTGAGGCTAATGGACTTGGTACTGAATTATACAGTCAATTTTCCGAGACTTGATCATGTATATGGTTTTGTATGATCATGATATTTAAAACATTGTTGAGGATGAGTGCTGACCTAAAGCTGGGTAGCTCTGAAGCTATCCAGGTCCCTGTAGAGCATGGTTGCGAACCTTTGAGTGAACGTGTGAATAGCTTGCCCATAGCCATACGGTTGAATTAATGAAAGACTGGACAAATGGAGCATTTTGAAAATCATGGTTGCTCCTCTTGGTGTTCCTTTTCTGTATTTGTTGATGTGACACGGCCTTTTCCCAACTTTTGTCACTGTTGTTGTCCGTCATACGGTTAAATTAAACCAGGGAATGTCCTATATATGTTGTATATACATATATTTCTCGCAACTTCTTTCTTGTTGGTGCTCCTTCCGGTTTGAGAGAGAGAGAGATGGACCCTATCCTTTTTCGTGGCTTGTTTATTGCTTCTCCATATTCTCCGCGAAGAAATGAGATTTCATATTAAGAGTCTTTCTGATCAAGTTCACTTGAATTTCTAACAAAGTAGCCTTGTGATTATTCATATCAGATTGGAATTATGGATGACATGAGATTTGGCATGTAAAAGGCCAGTAGTCTAGTATTCAGGTTGAAAACTGATGCACATGCACCTGGATTTTTAGCAGAAGTTTCTGAGGAAAAGAAATTTCTGAAGAAAAGAATACGTTCTTCTTCTCACTACAAAGACTTATCAGAGATACATATACAAGTTTGGTCTAAACATCCTCCTATTAATACGGTAACAGGATATTCACAAATAACAAAATAATTCCTTCTAATATGGTGCTAATCTATTCCTAAAATAAAATATTACAACAATCAGTTAATTGATATCTCACGCCAACACTCCCTCTCAAGTGGGTGAAAAAATGTCTTTGATACCCAACTTGAAAAGTGAGCTTTTGAAGTCCCTCCCAGATACAGCTTTAGTTAGCATGTCTGCCAGTTGATCACTTGATCTGATGAACGGGATTTGAATGACTCCTTCTTCCAGCTTCTCTTTGATGAAATTACGATCAATCTCCACATGTTTAGTTCGGTCATGTTGTACTGGATTTTCAGAGATACTTATAGCTGCCTTATTGTCACAAAAGAGTCTCATTCCTGTTTTTGGAGGGTAACCCAGTTCAGTCATCAACTTTTTTAGCCAAAGCAGTTCACATATCCCTTTTGTAACTCCTCTGAACTCAGCTTCTGCGCTCGAAAGGGACAACTTTTTGCTTCTTGCTTCTCCATGTAACAAGATTTCCTCCCACCAAAGTAAGATATCCAGAAGTTGACCGCCTATCCGTAACATTTCCTGCCCAATCTGCATCACTATATCCTTCTACATCCAGGTGACCATGCTTTCCGAAAAACAAACCTTTTCCTGGGGCCGCCTTTAAATATTGCAAGATTCGAACAACAGCATCCATGTGATCCTTTTTTGGAGCATGCATGAATTGACTTACCATACTTACAGTATATGCAATGTCAGGCCTGGTATGAGATAAATAGATTAGTCTTCCTACAAGACGTTGGTACCGCTCTCTATCTACATGAGTTTGATCTGGACTGTCGTGAAGCTTATGATTCTGTATTATCGGAGTATCAGCTAGTTTGCATTCCGGCATTCCGACTTCGGAAAGAAGATCTAGCACGTACTTCCGTTGAGACAAGAAAATTTCTTTTTTCCGATCTTGCTACTTCAATTCCTAGGAAATATATTAACTCTCCAAGATTCTTCATTTCAAAGTCACCATTCAGTCTAGACATGAGTCTTGTACTCTCCACATGATCATTGCCTATAATAATGATATCGTCAACATATATAATGAGAAGAGTTACCTTCTCATTGCGTCGCCTCAGAAACAAGGTATGATCGGCATTACTCTGCTCATATCTATACCTCTTCATAGCTAAACAAAATCTTCCAAACCATGCACGGGGGGATTGTTTCAGTCCATAGAGTGACCGTTCCAATCTGCACACAACATTTGGGTTGCCATTACACTTATATCTAGGTGGGACTGTCATGTAAATTTCTTCTTTCAAATTCCCGTGAAGAAATGCATTCTTTACATCAAGTTGATGTAAGGGCCAATTTAAATTAGCGGCTAAAGACAACAGAACTCTCACAGTATTTAATTTTGCTACTGGAGAGAACGTTTCTTTATAATCGACTCCATATGTCTGTGTATACTCCTTTGCCACGAGTCGTGCCTTATATCTCTCAACGGACCCATCGGATTTATACTTTATCGTGAAAACCCACTTGCAACCCACTGCCTTTTTCCCTGTTGGAAGAGTTACTAGTCTCCAAGTTCCATTCTTTTCTAAAGCTTCCATCTCCTCCTTCATGGCTGCCATCCATTTAGGATCCTTCATAGCATCCTCCACTCTCTTGGGAACAGGCTCATCTGAGACATTGGCAATAAAAACTTTGTATGATTCTGATAATCTTCTTGTTGACACATAGTTGGCTATAGGATACTTGGATCTTCGATTTTTGACTTCGGGAGAGTATCTATCAGGTACCCTCCCCCTGTTGTGCCTATCAGGAAGAATATATGTCTTGCAACTATTTAAATTATCACAGAGTGGAGAAGAAATGGTTACCTCAGGATCATTCGCAGGAGCTTGGTGCGTACTAAAGAGGGAGATGGATGGATAGAAGCTTGTTCAATAGCAGCATTATGGTCTTTTCCCGAATCAATTTGTTCTGAAACCTCCTGAAATTTTGCTTGAACGCCACCACTGCCTGATTCTGTCTGTTCGTCAATTGCAAGGTGCGATACTTCCATCGTGGGCTGCGCTAGTATACTACTCTCCATTGTGGGTTGCGGTATTGATTCTGGGATGTTTACTGTAGGCAACGGTATATTGGGAATATCCCACCAATTTTTATCTAGCTCTGCTCCCTCGGTACTAATACTCAGTTGTGTTGTTGGATAAAAGAACTTAGATTCAATGAATGTAACATCCAGTGTGACATGGATCTTCTTGGTGCTGGGGTTGTAACATCGGTAGCCTTTCTGGTTTGATCCGTATCCAATAAACACACACCTTTTTGCACGTGGATCCAGTTTGGTACGTTGATTTTTATGCAAGTGAATAAGAGCCACACATCCAAAGACTTTCGGAGGTAGAGCCAAAACACCAGGAAGCTCCACATGGTCGGCAAGGCTTTGCAATGGAGTTCGGAAATTTAACACCCGCGAGGGCATTCGGTTCATTAGATACACTGAAGTTACTACAGCAGCATCCCAAAACCTCTTCAGAACATGACTCCCTATGAGAAGAGCTCTTGCGGTCTCAAGAATATGTCGGTTCTTTCACTCGGATACTCCATTCTGTTGTGGTGTTTGAGCACAAGAGGTTTCATGAATGATACCATGTCGATAAAAATAGGCATCAAGTTTGTTGTTCATATATTCCCCCCCCCATTTATCTGTTCGAAGTACTTGAATCTTTTCATCAAACTGTGTTTTAATCATTACGTGGAATTTTTCAAATATAGCAGCAACCTCATCCTTGTGTTTCATTAGATATAGCCAAGTCATCCTAGTGCAATCATCCACAAATGTAACAAACCATCTAAAACCAGAAACTGTAGAGATTGGAAACGATCCCCACACATCAGAGTGAATCAAAGCAAATGGTTTTGTTCTTTTATTGATACTAGGAGGAAAGCTAACACGGTGGCTCTTTGCCTGAATACAAGTTTCACATGTAAATAATGACTCTGAAAAATGACGAAATAATTCAGGAAATAACATCTTCAAGTACCCAAAGGAAGGATGCCCAAGTCGACTGTGCCATAACCAAACCAAGCTTATTTCTCTGTCAAGATTACCTTGAGTATGTAAAACATGACCTGACTTCGACCCAAAATCATCCAAGAAATATAATCCATCCCTCTTAGTACCACGTCCAATAATCTCCTTCGTGCGAACGTCTTGGAAAAGACAAAAATTAGGGTACATCAAAACACAACACTGTAGATCTTTGGTAAGTTATCCTACAGACAATAACTTATTTGACAAAGAGGGTACTAGCAATGTATTTGAAAGAGAGATAGATTTAGAGAGTGTAACATCCCCTGCTCTAGTTACACTGGAGCTGTGACCATTTGCATTTGTAATCCAGTCCCGCATTGGAGAAGTTGTTGTTGCAAGATCTTGAGAGTCAAAGGTCATGTGATCGGTTGCCTCGGAATTAATAATCCATCCAACATTCTTATCCATGTGAGAGACAGAAAGAACACAACCTGAATTACCTTCAGCTTTTTCAATTGGTTTTTGATCTGGCACTAACGAAAAACCAGTACCTCCGGAGACTAAAGCTGCCTGAGCACTTCCTTTTCCTGCCCCTTTTTCTGCCTTCTTCTTTTTTTGTAATTCTTCCCACCACTTAGGATACCCGTGGAGTTTAAAACAAGTATCCTTCGTGTGTCGTGAATTCCCACAGTAAGAACACCCTCCAGAGATAGCGGTAGGTTGTCGTGCACCTCCTTTTTGTCGAGCATCTCGATTCGGTGTTCCTCTTGTCGTCAAATGGAATCGAGAATCTGGCCCCTCACGTTGAGAGATCATAGCCCCACCCAAGATTCCATGTTCTCCAGATGAGAGCATCACCGTTTGTCGAACATCCTCCCGTCTCACTCGAGCATATGCTTGCTCTACAGTGGGGAATGGTTGCATCTGTAGTACATCGGCTCTAACCTTGTCGAGTCGATCATCCAGTCCATGAAGGAAGAGATAAACTCGATCTTCTTGAACTGCCGAGTTATATCTCGCAATATCATCAGCACACGTCATGGGGTTCGGTCTGTGAAAATCGATTTTTCTCCAAAGAGCCTGAAGATTGTTATAGAGGGTTTCAATTGGTCCTCCATTCTGCTTCAATCGCGACACTTGCCGCTTCAGATCATATACTTGGGACGTATCAGTCCCATCAAAATAGGTTGTTGCCACCGACTCCCTAACTGCTTTTGCCGTTGGGAATCTTATAAAATTTCCGATCAACGCGGGTTCCATTGAGTTTATGAGCCAACCTTTCACGGTGGCATCTTCAATTTTCCACTTCCGAAGAGTAGGGTCAGTCTGAGTCGATTGTGGAATGTCACCAGTCAAGTATCCCAATTTGTCTTTGCCGGAGACGTACATCTCGACAACTTGGGACCACAAGCCATAGTTCATGCCGTTGAACTTAATGGCAATTGTAGGGGCAGAATTTTCTGTCGATGATAGTGGATTCTGTTGTGTTGCAAGCTGCTTCATCGCAGCAGTAAGACTCTCAAGGATCGCTATGGCCGTCGATCCTTCACTAGATTGTGTTGTTGTTATTTCCTGTCCCTCCATGGCGTACAGCAGGTCCTAGAAAGATGAAGATGAAGAAGATCGGACGGGACGAAGTCGACCGGTGTGAGACAACGGCACCGCGACGAAAAACGGCGCCGTAGTCGATGATTGACGTACAGTACCCCAAGGATCATACCCTAGGGCTCTGATACCATGAGGAAAAGAAATTTCTGAAGAAAAGAATACGTTCTTCTTGTCATTACAAAGACTTAACAGAGATACATATACAAGTTTGGTCTAAACATCCTCCTACTAATATGGTAACGGGATATTCACAAATAACAAAATAATTCCTTCTAATATGGTGCTAATCTATTCCTAAAATAAAATATTACAACAATCAGCTAATTGACATCTCACGCCAACAGTTTCTAGCATTAATTATTAATGAAGATGCTCTCTCCTCTCTTCCAACAGTTAGATTGTACCTTCGAACAGATCGAAGTCAATCGAAGATCAGTAAAGTAACCAAGAGAAGAACCCTATTGACTTGTTAGAGCATCATACTTGTGCTAACTTAAATCACAGGACTATCGATTATCCTTGTTTTCATCGTCCTGTCTTATATATACTAACTGCTAAGGCTTCTAGGGCACTCGATTTACTAGTCATTATTGACCCTGTGGAACATGGATCAAAACAACTCTCTGATGTTACAAAAGAGGCGGCAAAAAATACCCTTTATAACCCATGAAGTCGTCAATGCATTGACCTAAAAGAAAAGTTATTGCATCGTTTATAGACTACATGGGCGAACAAAACAAGATCAATGGTTCAGATGAACTCGGTCTACATGATTTATATGTCATGCAATGTTTTTTCCTCAGAGATTTAAGAATGTGTTCTTTTTCCAATGCTAATGCCAATCAGAACCTGCATATCCTTTACTTTTCGGGTGAATGTTACCAATAAAACAAAATAAGAAGCAAAATTGAAGCTCTGAAAATATACTGCTGAAATGATTCTGGACACGGACAAATAACGCAAATGAGGGCTTACTTGCAAAAAAGGTACCTAGATCATATACCGGTGATCTCTACAGATATCAGAACCAGTAGCTACAAGCATTCAATTGAGAAATTGTACATACAGAGAAGAATTGAAGAAGCTATAAGCCAGAAGGAACTCAAAATACTCAGAACTCAGTCCCTAGAGAAGGCCATTTACAGGTGACGTGCTGAAAACCGGCTTGTCTTTGCCAGCGTCATACATTGTGGCGCCATTGCTACTGCTCTTTCTCCGAGGCTTAGCCTCTCTGAGCATCGTTAAGACATCCCTCATGGAGGGCCTATCTCTCGGTAGCTTCGCGGTACAGAGGACCGCCACTCTGAGCACTAAAAGCATCTCTTCCTGCACATGCTTGCAGTTTCCTACGTTGGGGTCTAGAGCCTCTTCCAGGGCTCTGTTGTCCCTGACTTTCCTCCGTATCCACTCGACAATGTCGACAGATTCTCCGAACTCCGGATCTAGAGGCCTTTTGCCTGTGATGAGCTCCAAAAGTACAACACCGAAGCTGTATATGTCTATCTTTTCGTCAACCTTCATGGTGTATCCGTACTCTGTCAGGGAATATCAAAACATTGCAGCCTTGTTAGCTAGAGGAAAGGTCACGAGCTTATGTAATACTTTCATCACCTTTTAGCATTGATTAGTAGCTTTTTTGCTAGGGTAATATGATTATTAGCTGGGACACTGGCAAGATCTGATAGTTGTTCAATTCGATGGAAAATTAAGAGAGTGATAATCAACTTACCAGGCGCAATGTATCCATAGGACCCTGCCACTACCGATACTGTTTCGTTCTTCCGGAGCATCATTTTTGCCAACCCAAAATCGGCAATTCTGGCTTCTAGGTTCGCATCGAGCAAAATATTGGTCGACTTGATATCTCGATGAATGATCGGGGGATGGCAATCATGGTGCAGATAAGCCAGCCCTTGGGCGATACCAAGCGCTATATTGTACCTTGAGACCCAATCCACGAGTAGATTCCCCGCTTGTTTCCCGTATAATGCTTCTCCAAGATTTCCATTTTGCATGAACTCATACACGATCATCATATTCGTCTTGTTGTGAAGAAACCCGAGCAAACGTACTATGTTCCGGTGCCGTAATCTCCCAAGGAGTTTCACTTCCACCACTAGATCATCGTCGCTTGCTGCTTCAATATCTGTTCCCGATCTCCAGAGCTTTTTAACGGCCACAACAGTGTTAGACCTCGATATCTCGGCTTTGTAAACTGTTCCAGTGGCTCCGGCCCCAATGATGTTCGATTCCTTAAGGCTAGTTAGGATATCGGTGCTTGTGAATCTGAGCCTTTGGAATGCCATTAGTCGCCATGGCCACTCTCCGCTCTCCACCTCAAGCCTTTCCTCGAAGCAACTTCCTTTTGACAAGTACCACCTTCGATAGAGAGTTCTCATGCCGAAAAGGGCTATGAAAATCGCCATAGCTGTTGATATACCGACGATCCATCCGGCAATGATGTGCTTTGTGCGCGAGCTCCTTCGAAACGAAGTCAATGCCAAACTTCCTGAGCAAGGAGGGAGGACCCCACCGCATAGACCGGCATTTCCCACAAGATCTTCGGGATTTATGGTCCTTAACACGCCATTTGCCGGAATAGGACCTTCTAGCTGGTTGTAGGAAACATTCAACACTTCCAAGGTGGGCGACATCCCGAAATTCTTGGGTATTCCGCCGGTCAAAGAGTTGTTTGATAGATCTAAAACAGCCAAAGTGGGCATCATGGCAATGGCGTTCGGGATCTCTCCAGTTAACCGATTGTTCCTCAGGTTCAACTTGACCAACCTTTCGCAGGAAGCGATGCTTGATGGGATGGTGCCAGATAACTGGTTTGAAGAGAGATCCAGCTCCGAAAGCGAAGGGCAATCTTGGAACTGGTCCGGGACTTCTCCCTCAAAATTATTGCGCGAGGCCATGAAGCTTTGGAGATTGGGGAGGGAGAGAATTGTGGAGGGTAAGGAAGATTGGAAATTGTTCATGGAGAGATCAATGAAAGAAAGCGATGTTGAAGAGGCGATGTCATTAGGTACTTGACCTGTGAGACTGTTATTTGCCAGCTCCAACCTTTGAAGCTTCTGTAACTTTCCAAATCCTCCTGGAATTGTCCCTGATAGAAGATTATTCTGCATTCGAACCCGAACTAGGGAGGCGCAACTTGAAAGGCTAACCGGGATCGGACCCGAGAGGGCATTGTTGAAGAGGATGAGTTTGGTGAGATTCCCTCCGCTGCACAAGTTTGCAGGCATCTCGCCGGAGAAAGAGTTGGATGAGATGTCCAGCCATTGCAAGGGTGAGTTCTTGCCAAGATCACTTGGCAATGGACCAGACAAAGAATTGTTCCAGAGCTCAAGAACCTTCAATTTTGTCAACCCACCTATCCCCGGGGGTACCAGCCCAGACAAGTTGTTGCACATGAGGTTCAAGAGCTCTAAGTTCTTCAGTTGAGCAACTTCAGCTGGAACTTCTCCCGATAACAGGTTGAACGAGAGATCAAGCAATTGCAATAATGCAATGCTTCCTATTGCCGGCGGGATACTACCTTCAAAATTGTTGTTGTACAAGAACATAGTTTCTAGCTGCTTGAGCTGCCCCAACGCGGCAGGAATCTGACCACCAAGATTCCCGACTGCCAAATCGAGATACCTTAAATTCGTGAGATTTCCGAACTCAGCTGGGATTCCACCAGTGAATTCGTTGTACCCAAGAATTATGCTCTCCAGAGAAGTGAGTTGGCCGAGCTCTCCTGGAATCTGGCCAGTGAGATTGTTCCCCGATAGGCCGAGAAACTTCAGCTTCTGCAGGTTTTTGAAAGACTTCGGTATAGACCCTTGAAAGAAGTTCCCTCTGAGGTCTAAGATCTGCAATGCGCTCACATTGCCCAGATCCTCGGGAATCAATCCCGAGAAGTTGTTGCTCGAGGCATTGAGCATTGTCAATCCAGCTATTCTCCCGAAACCAGCCGGAAAGCTAGTGATGAAGAAATTCTGGCTGACGTCAATGATCTTTAGTGACGAAAGATTCGTCACTGACTCCGGGAACAAAGAGAAGCTATTGCTAGAAATGTTAAGGAGCGACAGACTCTGCAGTCTCTGTATCTCATCCGAGATGTTCCCGCTCATATTCATCCGTGAAAGATCAAGTCCTTCCACAGCTCCATTTGAGTTGCAGTGGACACCAGTCCACTCACAGTGAGCTGCACTGTTGCCAACCGAATTGTTGGGCAATTCCCAATCTCGAAGACTGTTTAACGAATCGATGAGGCCAGCTTTTATCGATAACAAGGTCGCCGCTTCATCGGTGGAGGCAGAAGCCAAAGAAGAGAAGAGAATGCAGCAGCGGCAGCAGAAGAAGAAGAGCAGCTGCAGAAACCGAGCCTGTATCTGCATTTTTTTTCTTCTCTTTTGCTGTTCACTGCAATTTCTCGAATCTTTCGGTGCTCATTCAATTTCCACCATAATGGTCTAGTGTTTTGGTGAAGTAGCCAGTGAAGCAGGACTGAGAAGTGGAAGTGGGAGGACTGGGAGTGATCAGCGAGTGTTTTGAAGCTTAGTTCGGAAGAGAAGACGTTGCTTAAAGCATATGTCGTTGGTATGTCGGGATCAAGAATGTGAGGAACAGATAATGATGATTGATTAGTTTTAATGCAGAGAGCAAGAGAGAGAGGGAGCTCGTGAGGTCTTGGGTTGTGCAAACAGGCTGTTCATGTGCAAATAATGGACTGAGGAAGATTTTTGAACTTATTTGAAACTACCCCGACATTAAACAAGGGTTGAGAATGTGTTTTTCTTACCACTGAATGCTCTGTCCTTTTCAACCACCACCTTCTTCTTCTTCTTCTACTTCTTCTGTCATGGTAATTAGTCAACTCATTGAAATGGCAATAAAGAAATCCCATGTTCTACCCTTGTCTTTTGCCATTTCGTGGTTGTTTTTCCAAGTTAAATAGACAAAATAGCAATATAAAAATATCAAAAGGAAGTGCCAGTGTTTGTCATATCAATAATGTCAGGTAAATAGACGAACTTACTATGTTTTTTCTGCTGAGACGAAATTCAAAGTATTTTCACTTAATATAGACCAAATGATTGAAGAGATATAAATTAGCTACTTAAGTTAGCTTTTAGAGAACTTGATTGCATAAAATAAAAATTAGAGAACTAAATAATCACATAAACAACCAAAATTTTAAAGGACTAAGAGCGGAGTTTAACCGAAAAATAATATTAGTGACCGATATGCTCTTGGGTTTTCAGATGAATTTTGTTAGCATCTTTTTTCGTTGTTGTAATTAGGTGGTAATAATACTTCATTCGTCAACTTTCTCGCATTAAACTTATTCGTCTCTTTGATCCAATCAAAAGCAGATTATCCACATAAAGTCCGGAGGATTTACAAGAATTACTTAGAATGTATCGAGTAGATATCGGTGTAAATTTTGTAACAAAACTGCTTAGTGTCCTGGGTGTCCTTTCCAACATACGGCGGCAAATAATAGGAAATAGCATTTTCTGAGTGCTGTCATTCTCAAGCAAAAGAAGCTACTTCGTAGACTGCAACATTGAACAGAAGATTGTTCTTATGTTCCTTTCAGACACCATAAAAATGTGTGTAAACTGGGAATTCCAAGCGGAGCTGCATGACCAAATGATTAAAGGTTTGTTACTATTGTTTAATCTTTTTAAGAACTTTTCTCCCTGTCGAAGGGTAACTTCTAAGTATGACAAGGATTCATTCAGGAATCATTGGACACAGATCTAAACATTCCCATTAAAATAATTGGAGGGGCTTTGATTTTAATTAGTTTAATCAGAGTAAAAGCAAATGGATCCTCATCTTCAAGTGTCAATAATTCCACCGAAAAAAAAGAAGACTCTCAGTCACTGATTGGAAGTCCTCACGTTGTGCTGAGATTATTTTAATTGGCGCAGATCAGAGCCACAACCTTTTAAATTACTGTTAAATTAGCTCCAAAAAATAAATAGAAATAAAAGGGTGACTTTGTTTGATTATCATTTTATAGTTGTCTAGCAAAAGATGGGAATCTATCCATGTTACACAGGCAAAACCTAGAACGGGAGAAAAACCTACTTCTATAATTTCCACTTTGTCTTTTCATGCGTCTGACTGTGATTAAGCTTCCTTTTAAAATATTAATTAATTAGTTTTAGAGGAACGCCGTCTAGCAACATACGTAATTACACATGACGAACGAAAATTTAGAAAATGAGACATTAAATGGCAAGGTTTAAAAGGTTGGTTGGGGGGGGGGGGGGGGAGGAGAAATCTAACAAAGACAAGTTTTAGTTTTTTCAGATTGATTGATTAGTGTGCATCTAGTAAGTATAGTGTTTATCATTAGCTGGAGCGAGGCACTGACTTAGGCAATGCTAGTTCAACAAAAACTTGCAGCTATATGACACCTAGGAGGATAGGAACTGAGCTAATCTCAGGTCTGTTCTTCAAGTAGAAGGCAGCAGAAAACAGGAAAGTGAGCTTCTAATTTCTCTTTTTGCTGAAAAAATAACTAAATACATATAAAAAAATAAAGAAAGAGAGGAAAGAAATGGAGAAAGTGATGCCCACCCACTAACATCCATCTTCTCCAAGGTTAGTTCTGAGAAAGTGGGTGACAAAAGAAACATCTTTTTCTTTTTTTCTTTTTTTTGTTTTTTAAAAAAGGATTGAGATTCACATGCACACATGTGGGTTAGTGCAGTTACAATTAAATATGTGAAATAATTTTTTTTGGGTTGAAGGGTGCGATGTGCAATGGAGTGGATGGGGGCCATGTGAAACCACAGCCTGATCAACATTTCTGCAATTCCTATTATTGGAGAGAGACTCTTTCATCTGACATTCACTATAGATATTTATTTTTCTTCCCTTCTTTTTCCTGTTAATTACAGTTTATGATTGTATTTGTAAATCAAGAATAATGCGGGGGAAAAAGAAGAGTTGGCCATGAACATCGAACCACCTGTGATGTGCTTCCGCACATGGCTTTATGCCCACAACCAGGCCTTTTAGTAGTCGAGACAGCCTTTCACGATCGTAGGGAAAAAAAGGTATTTTGTACTTTGGATGGATGTTCATGTTCTCGCCACATCAGAGAGAGAGAGAGAGAGGACGCGCATGCAAAGGAAGGACCCAACTCGCTTCATATTACACCAGTAGGATTGATCAGATATGAGCAACAAGGGCCTTCTTGTCCTATCTTTTTGATTTGTCCTTCATGTGGTTGGAAACCTTCGTCTGTAAAACTCTACATCTGCATTGGCTAATCTCTTCTTGTATAGTGAGTCTGCATCATATAGATACTAGACTTGAGTTGGGGGTTGCTACGAGAGATTTCTCAAGGTAAAAAGACATTACAAGTGTCATAAGTTATGTACAGAGATCACTTTGGTATCATAATTTTTTTTTGGATCACTTTGGTGCCAAATCGGAAGAAAAAAGATCATTTAAGTACCAACTCCAATAAGTTTGGCTGGAATCTGAAGTGGCATTTTTTATTAATTTCTGATGCCGATGTGACTCGCCAGAAGATGAGTCAAAGTGTGCAGTCAGTATTTTTTATTTTAAATAATTTTTTTCCTTTTTTTTATCTTCTTTCTTTTTTCATTTCTTTTCTCCCCTCGCCGGCCATCGGCGAAGCTTGGGAAGGGCTGGGCGAGGGGTGACCTCGCCTGTCGCCAGCGAGGGTTGCCTTGCCTAGATCTGGCGAGACAGCCCCTCGCCGGCCATGGGCAAGGGGCAGCCTCGCCTGTCGTCGGCGAGGGTTGCCTCGCCCATGGCTTGCGAGGGTTGCCTCGCCCATGGCTGGCGAAGGTCGCCACGCCCATATCTAGCGAGGCCGCCCCTCGCTGGCCATGGGCGAGGGGCGGCCTCGCCTGTCGTCAGCGATGGTCGCCTCGCCTAGATCTGGTGAGGGTTGCCTCGCCCAGATCTGGCGAGGCCGTCCCTTGCCGGCCATGGGCAAGGCCACCCTCGCCCAGCCCTTCCCGGGCTTCACCGGTGGCCGACCTGGCCATTGGCAAGCAGCCGGCGAGGGGAGAAAAGAAAAAAAAAGGAAAAGAAAGGAAAAATGAAAGAAGAGGAAAAAGAAAGGCAAAAAATTATTTAAAATAAAAAATGCTGACTGTACACATTAACCCATTCTCTGGCGAGCCACATCGGCGTCAGAAATTAATAAAAAATGCCACGTTGGATTTCCGATCAAATTTACCGGAGTTGGCACTTAAGTGATCTCTTTTTCTCCGACTTGGCACTAAAGTGATCTGAAAAAAAAAGTTATAGCACCAAAGTGATTTCCATACACAGCTTATTGTAGTGTCCTTTTGCCGATTTCTCGATACGTGTACATTTTTTGCTAAATGCCACTCGAAGTTTTTCGGTATGGTATTGTGATTTATAACCCAATATATTCTAAACTTTAAACATTATTAAATATTCTTCGAGTGGAGCAATCGGAGGCCTGCATAAGTTGAATCTCTACCATACTAACTTTATCGAGACAAAGCCGGCTCCTGGTTTGACATGGTGAAGAATTTGCGAAACTACAAAACTGGAACAATGTAACCCTTTTTCTCCAAAGTATCAACAAATGATTGTCTCTAGGATTCAAACCCTACCGAGTTCAGTTGCCTTTCACATAGAATCAAGTGAGGGCTGGGACAAAGCAAGAGGGGCCTAGATACCATTTCATGTTTATGATAGAAAAGGTTGGTCCAACATCTGGAAACGAGAATGACACCATCATGGGGACATATTCCTTAATTAACTTCGTATCTCTTGAATTTCAACTATGTGGGAGTTGCTATCTTAAAACCTTTTCTGAGTAAAAACCCTCCAACTTCCCCGACTTCTCTGAAGAATACGGAAGAGAGTTTTAAGGGGTGACCGATTTCTGGACTGCTGCAAACCCAACTCTAGGGCACTGGTATATAGACATCCTAATGGGCCCAAGGCCAAGTTTAAAGGACATTAGGAAACTGGCTGATCTGATACGATCCTCCCTAATTCCGCAAACCGGAAGATAATCATATACTCGATTCGCTTGATCTTAGATCCACCTAAATGTTCCCATCAAAAGGCAGATTACTAGCACTCCGTGTATAAAAATACGGGACGCTAATCGTCGGTACATTTCAAAACCCTATTGGTTAATTAGATTTTTGATCAATAACTTTTTAATATCTAACATTTGAGTAAGTTATTAACCATTTTTCGGAAGTATTGAAAATCATTATAATGTGTTAGTAAGTTATCAACCCTTTGTGGGAGTATCAACAACTGTTTGATTATTTTAAATTACCAACTATTATAGTGAATCACGAATATTTACTTGCTAGCATGGTTGGATCAGTGTGAGCAAAAGGAATTGCCCATATTGGACTAGATCGGTCGATTTTGCACGGTTCTTGGAGCACCGATATGGTTTTATAAAATCAGAACCAATGAATTTTGGTTCGGTTCCTAGCTTCAGGTGTGGAACCGCCCACTTGAATCACATAGACTAGATTGATTTTTTTTTAAATTTCTTAAAAATCTGTAAAAAAAAATCCTAATCTATCTCCCATTTCACAAAAGAAGTCCTTCGAGGATGGAGTGACTAGGTTTGCACGTGAGTAAGATGATAAGAAAAAATCAAAACACAACAGTAATTGCTCATTCCAACCAAATTTTGCCACAAATTAGAAAAATCTCTATGAAACCTATAATGTTATACGTAACTCATTGATTATCAAGAACATCTTCAATTTTATCTTGAACATTAATGACAAACGAAAAAAAAAACCCGAATATGCCACTAGTTCCATTGTCCTACTTGGGAACCGGACCGAATAGGTCAGATTTGATCCAAGGAGCCACTAGTCCGATTTCAGGCTCCAAAAAATGCGATCTAGTCCCTTTGGTATGGTTTCCGATTCGTGGGCGGGAATCAGACCGTCCGGGGACCGATCACTCCTAATGGATACCACTCTGTCCAACGGTGACTAGGTGTCCATACCCTGGTAGGCTGGTCCTGATGGAACATGAATTTTCGGCCAATATGAGAATTTTAAAATTTCCAGGCCCAATGAGATGGCCCAAATCTCAAAAGCACCTTGTTTGTCCAGGTAGTGCATGGTGCACACTGTACAGAGAATCCCAGGGGCCAAATTTTATCTTCTCCGCTCAATCTATCCAAAAGCTGATAACGTCTTTCAAGCGAGTGAATGGTTGACAATTCTACAACAAGACAATTCCCCCCATATACCACACCCTTTTGAGACACATCTCTCCCTCTCTCTCCCTCTCCCTCTCTCACATCAATGGCATCTCTTCAGTCTCTTTACTTCTCTTCCCCAGTCTCTCACTACCATCAGCAACAGCCACGCACCCACTCAGGTAAATTCTTCACTCTTCTTCCTACACTTCCCTTCCTCTTTGAGAATTTGAGTGCCACGTGGTAGTACAGCTTTCCTCAAAATGATTTTTGGAGTGTCCCCTTTATCTTCTATGACTACATTTGTGCTTCTGTGTTCAGTATCTGATGACTATATCAATGCGGTTCAATTCGTATGTGATGTGTATGTTTTCATGAAAAGGAATAAGATTTCTACTCATCTGAGAAGATGTTCTATATTTCCTGTACACTTTTTTTTAACTCAATTCAAGAGAGGCCTCTGGAAGTGCTGGTGAACCAAGAAATTTCAGAGCTTGAGGTGTTAGCCGAACGAGAATTTCGCTCTGGATGCTTCTGAAAGAAATATAGTGCGAATGTAATGCGGCTCCATTGCAGCAGATGATTGCTTTTTAAGAGTATCGACATTTCTCAAACATACTTATCGAAAAAAAAAGACATTGCTCTAACAGAAAAGGAAATAGCGACAGTGAAGCCTTATACGATGCATTATGCTTGGAATTTTATACCCTCGCCTCAAGGGGTAGAAATAGGATAATCGTAAAAGAGGACTTTTAAAAACATAATATTCTCATATTGAATACTTCTTCTGACAAAGATTGTTAAAAATTTATGTGAATTTGTGCATATTGTAAACCTCCTTGAGTCTAAGATTTGCATGATGGCTGTAAATTTCGATTAATACGAAATTGAGATCTCAGGAAGTGAGAACTCTTTTGAATGGTGGATGGCAAGTGCTTCGAGAATGAATTCATGTACCAAGAAAACAAAAAGGGCAAATTGAAACTACCACAAAGTACGAGCAACTGATAGAAGTTGTGACGATTAAAATGGAGTTACTTTCCTTAACAGATCATTGTCCATTTACTGTGGTCAATCATCAATTCTCATCGATTGATCAGTCTGGAGAGTAAGACCGTGAGTTGTTTTTATACCTCTCCCTCTCACTGAGGAGTAAAGCACCTATTGGTTGTACTTGGTGTCACGCAATGTTTTGGACTCCTAGCGCGATCTACTTCATGAAGGGAACCTAATTTCAATGTTGGAATTTCACCTAGGCTTTTCTGTTTTTACTCTTGAAAGGTGTTGAAGTACTTTCGGTGAAGTTGCATTGTATCCTTTACTTATGGATCCATTTCCTCTAAGAATCCTACAAGACAAGACTGCTGCTATTCTTGGCCGAAAAGGCTTTAATCATTTTGGTTTCGAAATCCCGTTCTACAATTTGTCACTATTGATGACAAAATCTTATGACTGTTTCCTTGTGACTGACTAAGTCTGACAGAGTCATGGTTTGGTCCTTATCTCACTCTGCTTTAAGCGTATCACATTTAGTAGAGCAGTTCTTCTTTCTCTTCTATATTACATGACATACGTTCAGTAGGATCAGAGTATTATTATATGAATTTTAATGCATATCATGTAATGGATCCAGCTGATAGATACTCCAATAAGCATGAGAAGGGAATGTACAGTAGCCGGATAAGTTTTTATGCTTGAAGATCATTAAGCGAAAAACCTGAAACACAGTATTCTGTAGATCGGTACCTTACCAGCTCGGTCTTAACTTTGTCTATGTTTTGAGCAATCCAAAGTTTGGGATTGAACTGTTAAAATATTTGAAATATGTCAAGAAGCTTGAAAATATTTATGAGGTGGTAGAAAGAAGCTAGTTGTTGCTATTGTGATAGTTCCAATGATGTTCTGCTTTGTTCTCTAGGTTTCATATCTTTGCCTCTTCATCGGAGTGCGAGCTCTGCATTCCATGGCCAGACGTTGCATCTGCCTCACACTCAACAGGCCTCTTTAAAAGCGAATGTGAAGACGTCTCAGCCTGTTATTATGATGGTAAAACCCACAATTCAGTTCATTCAAGGGACAGATGAGCAGACAATTCCTGATGTTAGGCTGACCAAATCAAGAGACGGTACGAATGGTGTTGCTATATTCAGGTTTGAGCAGCCCTCTGTCTTTGATGCATCCGGTGATGTTGGTGAGATCACCGGCTTTTACATGATCGATGATGAAGGGGTTCTTCAGTCAGTTGATGTAAGTGCCAAATTTGTCAATGGGAAACCAGCGGGAATCGAGGCTAAGTACATAATGCGGTCGCCTAGAGAGTGGGACAGATTCATGAGATTCATGGAGCGATATTCCAATGAGAACGGCTTGCAATTTATCAAAAAGTGAAACTGCTCATTTCTTCTCTCTGACGGCCCCATTCGTCTCCATTTGGCATCCTGTTTTTGGGCAGTGTAGTCAAGGAATACTTAGAGAAATTGTTCCCGCACATATTGGCTCTTACAAAAGCAATATCCTGAATGTACGATTTCCTTGCATGCTTCAGTGTATTTGAATTCACTGTGCATCAGAAACTCCTCTCCTTGCATTGGTAGCAATCTCTCGAGAACACTCGAATCAAGGGGGCGCTGACGAGGAATCAACTGATGAATTTTTGTTAGTGAGTTGTGCAGTCCTTATTTGAACCCAGATGTTGCAAGATGGAAGCCTGAAACATTGAATATATGTCAGTTCATCTGAAAATGGTCATTGAAGCTGAAGTTGAACGGTTCATGCAGACCTTCACATAGGAAATTGAGGAAAGATTTTGTTACCGCAACAACTGCAAAATGTTCTTTACTGTCTCTCGCCTTTCTTTGTTTGCTTCTCTTCTTGAATGGACATGGTGGTGCTAACAGTGTTAGTGGGTCAATGAGCTCAAGTCTGAACTTTTAACGCGTGGCCGTCAGAGTCAGTGCACAGCGTATACATCTTCCATGTCTTTTAAGTAGAACCCAGTTCGGATCCTACCGTTTCTTAAAGTTTCAATTGGCTTATCAACTAGAATGAGTGTAGGCAGTGCCATTTTCCCAACCAAGGCCTTGGCAATGACCAAATGAGAGCGAAACCTCTGTTGTTCCATGACGATTCTGCGAATTAAGCTTGGTGGCCCTCTCTGTCTTTGATTGTCTTTACGAAATTCCTCAGAATCACCAATTCTCAATCCCTAGGATCTGAAAAAAAGCCATGCCATTGCTTATTCCCCTCCCCGAAATCATCTTACTCATTGAGTCCAGCAACCATGTTCCTTCTCAGCCTTGTCACTCTCTCAATCACCGACTCCGCAGCCACATTGAACGCGTCCTTTACAGACTCCAACTTTGCCCTTGGATCCGCGTACACTATCCTCGGGATAAGACTAATAACTTCCTCCTTCATTTGTTCCACCTTCTTGGATGGAATCCGACCGAGCCTGTCCTCAATGCTTCCATTCTTCTTCCTTATGTCGTCCTCGGGGATGAAAACCGAGTACTTGGTATATTCTTTCAGCAGGTGCCACATGTATTGAGTGTAGCCGGACCCGGGATGGAAAAAAGACGGGTATACAACCTGCCATCAAGTCGAAGGCCGACCTTGGGTGTAGGAATCCCCCTGAGGGTGCAGGCAGAACCACAACCCCTGGAAGACCCTCATGACGCTGCTCGGTGAATGGCATTTGAGGTTGCTGAGCCCAAGGCTGCATTGCATGAGCCTGCAATGCTGCGAGCCGTTGCACTGGTTGATGATTCGCGCCCAGATGGACCTTGGGCTTGCCGGGACGTGGCCCGCCTGCAAACGAGAACAGCCATTTCCTCTCTGACTTCCTCATCCTGTCCTGCCAGGCAAGGACGTCGTCGTCTTTCTGGGGGTGGAAGTAGGTTGGGTAAGGTACTGCGAAGTCATTCGAGTCCCACGGGCTTGACTCGACCACAAGCGCCGACATGTTCCTGACGGCTGGCAGGAGCAGGAGCTTGTTCTCCCAGTCCGAGTCCTTGTCCGTCAGGCGGCGGAAATCCCATGCAGTTCTTCCCGCGACGAGGAAGTGGTCCTTCTCTCCCGTGATTTCCCACTCCTTCCTCTTCACCACCCACTCCACCAAATCGAGTGCAGTGGCATCGCGGACTCGAACCTACTTCACATTGTCGCCACTTCACATTGTCGCTGCCCCATAGGTACCTGGCGACGTCAAACCCTGCATAGAACGGCACGAAAATGGCAGCCGCCACTGAGGAGTCGTCAGTCAGGCATTCATACTGTTTCATCCGGGCATTGAAGATAACGTCCGCCGTGAACTGGTTAGTCGCATGCCACGCAGCAGCACCAGAAAAGACACCGTCGGAGCTATCCACCATGGGAGGGCCAAGACCCGAGTGAGCGGTGAACTTGCACATGTCGGTCCACGGTCCCTGAGCATGTCGCTGTTGAACCTCGGAGGCAATTTGTGGACGTATATGTAGCGACCGCCGCAAGGGTCGATCTTGTTTTAGCTGTTCTCAGAGCTTCCATGAACGGAAACTTGTCGTTGTCTATGTCGATGTCGCCACCATCGTTATCGTCGTCAGGTAGAGGGACACCGTTGTGAGTTGCAGGAACAGGGGATGTGAGTGGATGCAGTCCGTTGTCATGGGCGGATTGACCGCTGAGAAGTCGGAAACGGAAGCAGAGAAGCGAAGCCCAGAAAAGAGCAGAGAAGGAAGCTACGAAACAGAGGCGGGCGATTCGTCCGTTGCCATTGGCCATTGACTTCACCATCTCATCACAGGAGAGGAAGATGATGATGGCTATGTGCCTTGTGTTTGATGTTATGTAGAAGAATAATGTCGTGGGAGAGTGACAAAAGAGTTAAACAAAGGGATAATGAAACAAAAGGTCCCTGAATTTTGATCTAACATGTAATGTGATTACTGAATTTTTAATTTGTTCGATGTGGTCTATGAATTTGGTCTTTGAACTTTCAATTTGTTAAAGTGATCTATTGACTTTTGGTCCATGTCAAGAAAATATTTATAGGCTCCTTAAAGGGAGTGACCTGATCTGATCACTTAGGTGTTGTAGAAGGCTTCGAGACCCACCGTCATTAAAAAGAAGCCAAAAACAAGCACTTTCTCTTCTCCAAACCCCCAAAAGCAGGTGCACCGCCGTTCATCTTCACGTATGTAGCCTCAAGTTTATTTCTTTTCTAAAACTGTGATTTGAATATGAACAGATACAGATCGGAGAGACGGTCTCGACTCTTAAAAGCAATGAAACGCAATTCGACACCGAGAACGATAAGAGCACACGAAAAGAAACTGAAAAGGAGAAGAAACAAGAATCGAGAATGAATAGTTCTTTCTTCTTCTGTGGTCAAGTGTTGGACTACAATATCAGAAGCAGCAACAAGAGGAGCAATGCAAACACTAGTAACGAGACCACAAAACTACCGAGCCCAAACCTCCACATAATTCTCTGATATCTCCTCCTCTTCTTGTGCCCATTTGCCAGCTTTATGTCTCCAAAGTATAGAGAAACGCCCGGGTCGCCCATTCTCACCTCACTTCCGACCAAAATGGAATTGCTCACCCCCTGGACGTTGCTGTTTATGTAAATGTTGATGCAGCAGCTGTCTTTGGACTCGCCCACACAGCCACGGCGCACGAACATCGCTGCCCCGAAACCCATCTCTTCCAATTTGACACGTTCAAAAGAAGCACGGCTTGTATCTGATGCCATCGCCGGAGTTCTCCAGATTGTACAGCAGTCGGATCTCACTCCCCGTCAATAGCCGTGTCTGGTTCCCTTTATACCCATCTTGCAGAAGGCAATTATTCTGGTGCAATTTTTACTTTGCTCCAATTACAAGGAAACCTTGATGCTTCCTTGAATGACTTGGAGCACACTCTTGCTACTAAAAATTTATCACAAGAGGATGAGCTAAGAGACTGGCGACCAAAAGAGAGCACGTTAGATGGAGAGGGCGGTTCGGTCATCATCGGACCATCCGATTGAATGTTTCTTTTTGTGTTTATGATTTATCCTGTTTACTGTTTCCATTAGCGGTTTAACTTCAGTTGCTCATTCACAGCAATCTTCTTGTCTTTGATTTGTTTCCTCTCTCTCCTCCGCCGAACCAAACAAATTATCGAATTGAAAGTAAATCTGTTTTTTCGACGCAAATCCGCCCATCATTATTATTGGAAACTTTGCTCCAATGTCCAAAAGAGCCATTACATGAACTTAAAGTACTCTCATCGAAGTGGTTGGAAAGACAAAGCGGCTGATTAGCTCTCAATAAAGGATCAAAACTAGAAGAGACTAAGGGCGCCTATTTAGTAACCGGCTAAATAATGCCTGATTCTATTCTTTTGTTCCCTAAAACAAAAAAGAACATAAATCTGTTTGATAAGAACAAAATCAAGAATCAAAGTTGATTCTTGATTCTGAAACAAAAGAAAAGAATCAAAACAGAAAATTTTCTTTTTCTTCTTCTTTCCTAGCCTATGACTGTCGAGGGCAAGGGCTAAATCCTCATGGCCTGAGTAAGGACTGCCCTCACCAGATCTAGCAAGGATTGTCCTCGCTGGCTTGGGCGATCGCCAGACGATTATTGAGGGAGGAGGAAACACAAGACGGGAATACCTCCGTCACTTCTAAAAGGGTTGATCTCTCCAATTCTAGGATCCTGCATCACCCGCAACACTATCGCTTGATGCCACGAGAGCATGTTGAGCTCCAGTGAGTGTCAGTGAGGGCCGCCCTTGTGGCTCGCTGCAGTGGCTCGCGGCCCGGGTGAGGGCCACGACGCCCTCACTAGCTATGGGCCAAGGAAGGAGAAGAAGAAAAAAAATAAAAAATTCCAATTATTATTAAAATATTATTAACAAAAAAAAATTTGATCAGTTACCAAATACATTTATGTTCTTTTTCTATTCTAGGAATAGAAACTTTGGATAGTTACTAAACGCCTTCAAATACTTAAAAATTATTTTCGAAAACAGAATAAAAAATATCATTTCTGAGCAGAAATTGTTTTCAGAATAAAATGATTACCAAACACAATCAATGCCTTCCATAATTTACAAAATCAAACTACTGGAATGAGGTTGAGACATCATGTCCCCCAAAATCTTATTGACACATCATCTTTTGATTGCGGGAGACGGGTAGTGTTCTTCCAATCAGAATCTCTCTGCTATTATGAAGAAATTGAGGTGGAAAAAACATGTTGAAAGATTTCTGCCGAATTTTTGGCAAAAGAAACATTCAGAAATAATACAGCGAAAATGCCTCAAGGGTATGCATCTGGAGATACTCTTTCACTGACAGTAGAGCCAAATTGCGGGCCACCCTTACGGTATGAGATAAGAAACTCAACAGGGTATCCTTTCAGCTTGTGCGGCACAATTCCGAGATCATTGAAAGTCAGAGCTGCAAAATCAGTCAACGGATATGATTATAACACATACATTATGCAATGAAAGAAGTTAATCTGGCAAACACAATGAATGTTACTAAATACATAGAGGACTAACCATCTTTCAATACAACTGTATCCTCAGTGAGAGCATTTATTTGATCTAGATTGAAGATGTCAGGATTAGGCAAAGGAAATGGAACTTTTTTCAGTAGTAGTTCTCGAGGCATTGCAAAGGCCTGAAATCGTGAAGATGCTATGAGTTAGAATTAAGTCAGATTGATTAAGTAGCTCCACAAACAAAGAATGAGAAGAGAATAATTAAAGGCCAGAACTAGTCCTTTTCTTGTACACTAAGCCAGAGCAATCATTTCAGATGGCATAACAAAATAAACATCATCGGGTGAAACTCTGCCCAATAGTTGAGTATTCAACTTATTTTCTTCTATCAAATCTGCAGAAGTTACATCAATGAGCCAATATGGCTGAAAAATCCAAAGAGAGACCATTTAAATGCGACATCGTCGGTGCCAAATATCTGCAGCTGAAAATAGCACCACGCCATAACAATGCTAAAAAGAGTATTATCATAAGTAATCAGTTCCTACCATCTATCATAAACAAAGTTGGCAAGTGATTCAGAATGCATCAAAAGCACTCATCAATGGAATATGCTTGCTTCAGCATTACTATGGAACACAGCAGTGTGCATGTCATGAAAAATGCTTTGATAAGGTAATGTCAGAGAAGAGAATATATGTGTGTGTGTGTGTGTTACCTATTTATCTGGGAATGTACTTAAACTGTGCAAATGGGACCTTGTGAACATTTATTTCATGCATTTGAAAACATAATCTGGCAGAAATGATTAAGCATAGTGGACTTGCAGATAATTGGAATTAATTGATTCATGCATCCATGTTAACAAGCACATACATTTTGAAATAACAAATAGGAAAGGAAGGTTATCTATAGTTCTTGTTTCATGCATTTTCCTCATCGAGATACAACATGAAGGAACTGGTTATTCTGCGGTAGTACCTTAGCAATGGGGAAAGGAACTGATACATAACGAGGCCATTCACGGATCATATCATACATTAGCTCCGCCTGCAGGGTGCTTGACTTTCAGTAAAGTGAGCAAGCATTCTCAAATCTAATAACTGCAGAAAAATGGAGAGAGATTACCAGTTCATGAATAGTAAAAACCTCGGGCCCGCCAAGCTCATATATTTTGCCCATGCTACTACCATCATCTTTCAAGGCCGAAACAACAGCACCAGCCACATCAACAACATATACAGGTTGAATTCTGTAAAATCAAATGAACAGTAGCAAAATCAGATTTAAAGTATATATCCAGAAATCTCTTTGCAAGGCATTACATCATGAGTGAATAGATCACTATAATCAAATCTTACTTGGTAGATCCACCCCCAATAAGTGGAAGAAAGCTGTACTTTTTAGCAAAACGTGCCCAACTATTCAAAATACGATCCTCTGTGCCGATCATGACAGCTGGTCTCAAAATTGTTGCCTGCATATCAAATTTCAGATCTATTGATAAAAAATGATAAAGCTCATATATCTATGTTTTTTTTATGGGCTGCATCTGGAAACGAGAAAGAGTATAATGAAGACTGTAAAACATCATTCAACAACCCTGAAGCTAACAATATTTTTTCTGGGAGTAGAAAATTATCGTCATGGATCAAAGCGTGCATAGCTTCTATTAATAAACAAGTATCCCTCCAACCAATATAACACATGACAACTTGAGGTATAATTCTTTTTTTCTTTTACAAGAAAGAAAAAATATTGGAAAGGAGTACCAAAACTAGAAAAACTAAAGAAAGAAGAAAGGAGGAAATGAAAACAGCTCCATATAGTGGAACACTCAAAAGCAGTTTTTGATTTGTTGAGGTAAGCTGAGGTATCTACTATTCTGTCTGGCACTAATTCTTCTACAGCTTCCTAGACTAGTATTTTGTACGATTCATTAAGAAATTAGACACCATCATCTCTCATTGACTTTGAGGGTCTTGCAAGCATTCCCAGCAATTCAAAAGCAGACAATTATGCCCTATAACATTGTAAACTATTTACGGAAGGCCCAAAATCCCCAGCCAAAAGTTAAAGAGAATGTCCAAAAACCAATGTTGTAAGACCATCTCAAAGACCAAAGAGGATTGGTCATGAGTAGGCAATCAACCAGATGGTTTTACTTATTTATTTATTTTCTTGGGCATATATTTGATTTTACTTGATGCCATCATAAGCAAGTTGATTTAACAAAGACAAGTATAAGGCCCAACAATGACGAGGGTACACATCCTTCACATACAAGGAGGGTTTGACTCTCCCCAAGTGCAACTCACTTTCCTGTTCGAAAGCAACAATGACTGAACGGAAGTTAATTCAATCATCAAACTCTGCCAGTATCCTCCAACATAGCATACTATTAGAAAATTTCAGAACACTACAGCGTCTATCAGCAATTGCCCATTGCATAAAAAGTTGTTCACAATATCCAAGTCTCAACATCAATTCTTGGTTGTATTATTTGAAAATAATAGATTGGAAAACTGAGCAACAGATTTATGAAAGGAAAATAAAGCTTGGGTAGTTATTAATGCAGCAGGTTGTTCAAATAGGAAAAAGTCTGCTGACCTCAGGTAGCTCTCTCAAAACAGCTGCCTCCCCAGCAGCTTTAGTCTGAAGAAATTTTGATGGGGAGGAAGATGAAGCCCCCAAGCAAGAGACTTGAATATATCTCATGATACCACCATGTTCTTTAGCGATCTGCAGCGAATAAGGCAGAGAATATACAGAAGCTGAAAACAGTTAATAAAATAGTTCACGGTGGCAAACCACACATACAGAGACACAAACACAGAGCGACTGGGGGAGGAAAAAGAAGAGGAAGGAATGGGGTTGGGTTTTGCAAAGGTCTGCATTGGGGTCGAATCATTAGAAGGCGGGTTTAAATCACAACACTGATATGTTGATCGTGTCAAACTCACAATCACTGGAAATAGACCCTCACACTTTGTGGGAGAATGAGTTTAGGAGTCGGAGGGAGATGAAGCCTATAAAACAAAACTCTTAGGAAAGCTGTCACACAAAGCATAGAAGTTTTTAACGAAATTCAAGCACTAACACAATGCATCAACATCCTTTATAAAATAACAAGGAGATCATACCAATAAATTGCCTTGTCACGGGACTAAGGTATCACATAGGAGCCTAGTAATGTAATTTGAGAACTTACAGTTGCAAGTACTTCAGCCATAGAATGGTTCACTTCTTCAAAACTATAATTTCTTGTCTCATATTCCCTCCCTGCCAAATGGAAGATTTATATGCCAGAGAAACCACAGAAAATCCATTATTCACAAGGCAAAGAAACAAGGAAACGTGCAAGTACCAATGAGATTTATAACAACGTTAGCTTTTGCCATAACTGCCTTGATAGAGTTTTCGTCTCTTGGATTGAATTGCATTGGCACTATCTGAGCAAATCAAATACAAAAGATACAAATGTTTCAATATCTGAGATGGACACAAAGGTGAAAGACCAAAAAAATTTTTACTTTGAAGAACATAAAATATCAGCGTGTACCTGCCCCAAATCACCCATCAACTTGAGATGACGATGGGAATCCTCTGAGCCACGAAAAGGGACCAACACTTGTGACCCCATTTTTGCTGGAAAAAAGAGATAAATTTAACACCTATGAAACTCCAGAATATTGTTAATCATAAGCACGTCCACTAAGAATTTTTAATAGCGTATAATGACCAGTTCCTAGGTAACCCTACTTTGAAGTTGAAAACAACCAAATTTGACTGCTTCGACCATGTGAATGAAGGTAAAACAATGCAGCATACCCAGTGCCAGAAAACATTTACTTGACATAAACTGTCCAAGAAACTACTGTTTTGTGAACTCACCAAGTTGTTGCACAACATAACGACCAAGAAAGCCGGTTGCTCCGAAAACAGTAGCTACAAGGCCACTGCAAAAATTCCAGGTCAAATGAGCAACAAACACCTCTTGTAAAGTTAGCCATAACAAGATCTTTATGCTCTGAAGTATAACACTTCAAATAACAAGCAACATGTAGAGACCCATTGGAAAATTATAATGATGACTGAGCATGGTGAAAAGGTATGCTCACTGCAACTAAACATTGTCTAACTACAAGACCTAAAAGAATTCCATCACGTGGTCATGGTGATAATTCATATATCCTATCCTGTGAATACTACGTACATAAACAAAAGTATTGTGCCAAGGAAGAATCAACTTTTCATCTTTCCCTTCATAAATTTGACAAACCATGAGATGATAAACGAATCAAAATTAGCTTTTGGAATGCCATATGAACTTCATGTTGTGCCTCATTTGATGGACATTGTTGATTTAACGTAAAACACTTACCATAAAACCGGTCCACATAAGAACTTCTATAGTGATCCACAGTTTCTCTAGAAATCAATTAAAAGCCGACGGAAAATGCAAGCTACGATCAATGCCGGCAGCACAGATATCAGCATCGACAACCCCAATATGCACCACACATAATCTAAAAGCAAGGACCGCATGGACTTCCTCGGACGCTCCTCGCATTTCGCAATCGCCCAAAGCGAAAAAAATTCACGCACAAAACACCTCAACACCCTCCTCCATCCCAATTTCACACAGCACCCTCACAAAACCAAACACAAAACGAAGAAGAGCACGACCAGAGGAAAAGTGCAATCACCTGACGGAAGATCGCCCGCCGGTTCCCTTCCGCACCAGGTGCCCCACGCCCTTGGTCGCGAGCGTGGACGCGTACCGCTCGTCATCAGCTCCATAATCTGCAAGACAAAAAAAAAAAAACCAAACTTCCGATCTAGCGACCTCCGAATTCCACACTAATCGGAACCAACGCCGGCGAAGATCGAAGAACCGGACGACGAGGCAGCAATGAGGGGATTCTTACAGTGATTGCAGAGCGGGTAGGCTGATTTGAGGGAGTGGACGGAGGATTGGTGCCCTAGGCGCCTCGAGATGGCCTGCATCGTGCTCCTGCCACTGCTTGACTGCACAAATGGGAAGGCGGAGGGAGAGAGAGGCTAGAGAGAGAGAGAGAAGAGAGAGAGAGCACTGAGACCGAAGCGAAGCTCAGCGATTTGGGATTGGGCCTGCAAGTGCGAGCTTTACTTCAATGGAATGGGCCTCCGACTAGAAGGAAAGAAAGAAAGAGATGATTTTTTTTTTTCAGATGCTCGCGGAATTCGTGTCGGCGTGTCGTAATCGTGTTGATATCAAACCATGATAAATTCTTTAACTTGTGTCATGTATATGAGTCGATCGTCGTGTCGGGTTCGGGTTTTCTCTTCTGTATTCCGTGCCGTGTGGGAGCATTACGCCCCGGAACGACGGGTCGGCTGCGAATCATGTTTTTATCCCTCCAGGTATGGTGCGATTCGATTACCATGTTCGGTGCACAGCAAGGAATGCAAATGCTAGCAATTAGGACGTCCTTTTTCCCTACTCGATAGTTTGTTAATGCCTTTTTCTTTATGAACATCAGACGTGGGGATTGAAATGCCACCGGGCTTCATTGTCCGCTCTGTTTCGTCCCATCCTACCGAACGTGCAAAGGGTATGCCACGTTTGGGTGGATTGACGACCATCTCTCTCTATCACAGCTTTGTTTGTTGCTTTTCGTCACGAGGGAAGTTCATCATTGACCCTATCTAATACATTCGTTCTAGCTTTTGAGTTCTGTCGAGGACATGCCATTGTGTTAGGTTAGCCAGTCAAGCCGAACTTCCTTTGGCTGCTATGACGATGCGGATGATGGATTTCACAGTATATGCTCAGCTTGACGTTGCCATCGCGCCTTATGACATACATGCAAACTTAAAACACAGAAACCAGACGAGAAGAAGAATAGTCACCCCCACAAAATGATGGCGACGTCTCGGGCGCGAAAGATCGGAAAGGAAAAAGCGGATTCACTCAGTTACCATACCAAGCACATTAAGCAAGTCAAAAGATCAGAAAGACTGAAGAAAACCTGTACTGTACTACCCTCAAAATGGGTTTTCTGGCACTGGACTCTAGTGTATTCACAATGACTAATCCAGCACTACAAAATTTCGTGGCGATATTGGAACGACATCATGCACCAATTTACAATCTACCTTTATTGCAAAATCTGAATAATTACCTCCCTCCTAATCTCTCCTAATTATTACCCTGCCTCCGACTGATCCTTCTTATTTTGGTAGCCATTGAAACGAGGGTGCACGGACGCTCCCACGCTGGCGGTCCAAAGAATGACTTGTTGTGATTTTTCCCGGCTGCTTTTTATAAGTTGGAACCAGAAAACCCCCCTTTTTGATCCTTCTCAATTCCATTTTCTTTAAGGCCGAATGAAGCAGCGCCGGATGGAGAAGAATTGGGTGAGCCAGTCTGGATTACCATTCTTGGTGCTCCGAGCCCTTTAAGGCCTCCAGGCATGCCGCGCAAACTAAAAATCGGGTATGCCACTTGACCTTGATGAATACTCGGTTACCAACTTTAGAAACATAGATGATCTGTCCTCTAGTAGTTGTGCTGGAGTGTCAAACTCTGCAACTCGACCTGGAGAAAATCTCAGAAGGTAAGTACTGAACTGCAGAGACACTGCTAACGATTATCTTGCTTATAGTACACTGATGATTTCAATTGCGCATGCATGTCCTGGTAGAGAGAAACCCCAGTACCCCAAAAAAGAAAAATAAAGGTTTGGTGTCTTCATGTAATAAGTTACTGATAAGAGGTCCTTGTCAAAGTTTAACAGTGCATTCTTGATTATTCGGAGTGAAGGGGAATCACAGTTGTGGGCAACAAGTGTTAGAAGTCTCCATGTGGATGCATCCTTGTTTCCCGTTATTGGATTTTCTATTGCATTGTAGAAAATATGAGGCCACGGCATCTTCTAATTTGCTGTGTTGAGGCGATTCAACTCGGGGGGATCGGTTCACTAGAGACATCAATCAATGATTAGAACCGTGCGGTAGGGTTTTACTATCCCTTGAGAAATTGCACTACCCCAATATCAAAAAGGCATGAGCATGGGATGCTCTTGACTCTCTGTCAAAGAGCAATATAACTCAGATGCGAAACCCTTCTACACAGTCATAGATGTGAACATGTTTCTAATGGTTCCTTAGAAACAAATATACACGGTTAAAGCCTTGAGCATCCTCTGGCTTCTTAACTTGAGACATAAAAGTTGACATCTTTAAATGGCTTAAGCAATGCTCGTCAGATGCGGTGACTTTCTCTTTGTTTTGTATGTCCTGTTTGTTCTTGCGTTTTTTTTTTCTTACAGTAGAAGATCAAGAGAAAAAAAAAAGAATGACAAAAGGGCATTGAGAGAACTGGACATACCTTCATTGAGGACTAAAACCAGATCACTGTCAATAACTGTTGGAATACGATGCGCTATGGTGCACACAGTGCAATCCTTAAACTCTGTCCGGAGAATTCCCTGGATGAGGTTATCAGTGGCGGTGTCGACTGAAGCAGTAGCTTCATCAAGAACCAATATCCTTGCCTGCTTAAGCAAAGCCCGACCAAGAGAAACTAATTGCCGTTGCCCCACACTCCAATTATCTCCACTTTCAAGAACTGAATTGAGATTGAGCAGATTGATCATCTGAAAACAAATCAAAACAAAAAAGTTGCAAATACTTCTATAGTGGCTACCCACCTGGAGTATCAAGCTTTAGCTCTTTCTCACGCACTATCTCCCCAAGCTGAGATTTATCCAAGGCCTGCACTAAATCAAGTTTAAGGATTATTAACTCTAGCCTCAGAAGTAATAGTTCAAAGATTACTGGGGTGTTGATGCTTCACAAGCATAAAATATCAGATTCAAAACACAAATTGACCGATGAATGGATGGACAGACAAATTATGAACAAGTGCTCGCAATCAGAACGATATAGATCTCGAGCATTAACAAGAGCTACTACATGAGCATAGAAAATAGCACAGAAAGTCATGGAAGCAACATCAATTGGCATCATTTATTGCAAGCAACTTTTTTATGGTACAATGAGGTCACTCCAATCTAATTGAGATGTAATGTGGCACCTTGCCTATGTGCCCACCTCCATGCTATGTCAGTTTCCCATCAGGGTTTCAGATGACAGTCATTGCTACCAATCATATGAAGTAAAATTCAACAACTAAAGTCGTAAGCATCAAGTATAATGGTGCCTTCTGTTTACATGAAAATTTCAGAGCTTAACATTCACAATGATTAGATACGGGGAATCCAGATATGAGATTAACCTAAAATAAAAAATACAGAAAGCAAAAAGAACAGCACCTGCCAAATTTCGACATCTGAATGCTCCTCAAGGGGATCGAGATTGCCCCTTATAGTTCCTTCAAACAATGTAGGATCCTGGGGTATGATACTCAAGCGACTTCGAAGGTCATGGAGCCCTATTTTAGATATGTCAATCTTGTCTATAACGATTCTCCCACTAGATGGCTCAATCAAGCGAAACAGGGCCTGAATTAAGGTTGATTTGCCACTACCAGTACGCCCGACAATGCCAATCCTTTTTCCCCCAGGAAATGTGCAGTTTATGTCATGGAGCACCAAGGGGAGACTCTCCTTGTAACGTATCTGCAGAAAGTTGGAACAATCAGCATCTTGTGATCAACATTAGGAAACTTAGGAGTTAAAAGGAGCTAGTTTAAGAAGTTAAAACCTTTTAAGCTAGAAAATTCCACTAACGGACACCTTCCCTGCCCACTCTCCTCTCACACTTTCCAGTATAAGATCAAGATGGTCACATTTTGGTAAATATTTCAAAGGCAACAAAGCCTAATATCAGCAGTTGGATTGAAAAGCGAGAACCTGAAACCATCCTTTTGGTCTTTTATGAGACAATCTTCGAATAAAGATTCTCCGAGCAAATTATAATATAATCAACAAGAAGGTCTTCTTAAATTACAGACTGCTTCTTGGTCACAATAAAAGACAGACTAAATGCAATAGCAGTCTAGGTGTAATCATGTTTGACAAGCAATGGTGGCCAATGGCCCTCACAAGCTATTGCCTGTTGGTCAAACCTGTCTCGTAAGTCTTTCGATATTAGCTGATCAAATAGCAATAGGGCAAGCAGTAATATTTAACACCACATACTGCCGACCTTCTCTGAAAATTCCAAATGAACTTAGCATAGGACCAATTCCGCAAAAAATTAATTCTAAATTCTCATGCAAGACCTACTATAACCTGTATATTGAGACAACTAGACACAAGCTCACAGGGATGGAAACTTTTTTTTTTTTGCTTGTGGTAGGATTTGGACACAGCGTTTGTGCACCCAATACAAACCCCCACCAACCGGGCTGATGGCCAGTTGGTTGATGAAAATAATGTATATATGTAGCATGATCAAACAGCAGCAGATAAAAACCCAAACTCTGAAAATAAAACGTTAACAAGTAGAGTAAAAAAAGGTTCCGTATACCTTCAAATCAATTAGTTCAATCATCCCACGCTCTGGCCACGTAGACGGAGGGCGAGAGTCCTCAACAACTGGCGGGGCTTCACTTGGGATTTGACAGTACTGGTATATTCTTTCTATGGAAATTATTTTGTTCTCAAGCTTGCAAAAGCTAAGTATCCATCTTGAAAGGCGGGCATTCAAGTTAAGACCGTAAGTCACAGCAAGGCCAGCCATGCCTATGAAAATAAGAGAGAAGCAAAAGTATGTCAAAATCACATCTTTTTAATACTTCCCAAAATCCTATCCTACCTATTATGATTCCATTTAAGCCACTCAACATGAGAGTGCAAAATAGTTATCCTAGCAGTAAAAACTCATTTTCTCTAGCAGCATTGGACAGATGGGACTAAAAGATACACAAAAGGAAACTCTTTAATCTAAGTTGAAAACCCATTGAAAATCAGCTAAGACAAAATCTACGGAGAACTTAATCAGTCTCAAGATGATTAACTGGTTCAAAGACACCGCAGGGTTTAAAGGTTGATGCTAAAAATGTGCTCAAGCCACCACTTGTAAAGCATTGCTTTGTCTGATCCACACATGCTCCAAAAGAAAATCTTCAAAAACTACGGAAGATTGATAGGGGATAAGAAGAAAAATTCAATACTTACTTGGATCAATACTTCCATGCGGAAAGCTGATTAGCAGAATCATGCAGAAGGCAAACACAAAAGTGGAGAGTAATTCCATGCGAAGGCAAAGCCACTCTATTGCTGCAATACTATAAAAGAATGGGCGACCAAAACAGTCGAGAAGATGAAGATTCCTCTTCATAAATCTCTTTTCTTGCCCAAAACCTCTTATTGTGGCGGCTCCAGCAATTGATTCCCCAAACAGATGCATGATTGGAGATTTCTGGATGCTTACAATACGGACAAGTTCCCTTGACGAAGCCATGTAGTATTTCTGCATTAAGATACTCTTCAGTTAAAGTGACATCAATTGATCTATCGTGTACTTATTTAGTGATCCGGGTGCATCGATCTTGTTTCTTCAGAAGAACAAGAACTTCTATGTGCCAAGCCCAATCTGAACCTATCTATGTATAATCGCAATAATAACAAGGGAAAATTCACCTGCTTCTGTTATTTACTCACGATGTTCCCTCTCTTAGAAAAAGATCGTATAAATGAGCTCAATGTCAGTCGCATATGTTCAGAACACAAAAATGTGCGACAGGGTTAGGACTTAGCAGGAGAGAACAAAATGCTAAGTTGATCAATGCCGGTAGGCCTGCGTTGACATATTGTTTAGATTTCATGCCGCCATGAGACGACTTTGAACAATCCAATTTCTTTGAGGCGTCAAAAATCTCTTGCCATCAAATTCTTGTAACATTCGTAGGAAAAGGGTTATAATTGTCATGGCCCCTGGACTAGCATATATAAATAACTTCTCGATCCTCTGCTTGGTATTCAAAAAAATAAGACAAAGGTTGTAACTAATATGTTAAAGCAGAATTCAAAGTCACCTGCATCCACAAGCAAGCCACCGCCATTGGGATGACAAGAAGAATTACTTGCCAGGTAACTTTAGCCATTACGCATACAATGCCAATAAGCTGTATGGTTGTTGACGCGAAACCACCAAGTCTAAAGGGAATGTCAAGATCCACGACACTTTGATCAACTGACACCTAAAAAAATAGTATGAATCCCATTCATCAGTCGGCAACACACCGAAAGTTATAACCAGGCAGGAGAGTCTCTCAAGTCTCAATGTCTAACTCTCTAGAATGTACATAACAAAAGTTAATGGGCATGCAAGTTTCTTGTAAGAAAAGGAAACATACACGATTCAAAATCCGTCCGGCTGGTGTAAAGTCAAAGAAAGACATTGGAGCACGAAACACACTTGTCAGCATCCTCAAGAAGAGCTTCTGAGCTGCAGCAAGCCCAAATGTAGCCACAAGAACAGCCCTCACAAATATAAACCAAGAACTCCCAAAAGCAAGTGCCATATAAACGATCAGGAGCACCATGGGACTGACTTTTGGTTGGTCTCCTTCTGTTTGGGGGTTTGCCCAAGCCATCCACCAATTACTACCAATTTGAAGAAATTGAAATAAAGTTTGCGCAATAATTATGAGCGGAATTAGTAAGCCTTTATATGCAGCAGCCATATATGAAAGATAAACTGTCATACTGACACGTCCCCGCTCTCTCTCCTCTTCCTGAACAAGCTGCTTTTTTCTTGACCGCTTTGCTTTCTTTTTGTCTTTGATTGCTTTCTGTTCGGGAGCTGATATACCCTCGTGCACTTCTTTTGCCAAAGTATCAACATCATTGCCTCCTGCGTTGCATTTTTTCCCGAGTATGACAGAGCCAGGCAAATTCTCGTCTGAATCTTCTGATGAGTGGTTTGGAATGTCTAATGCTCCAATTGCTTCATGGTGAGCTGAGACCAGTGTTTCAAAATCAGTTCCTGCTTGTAGAAGATCATCATATTTTCCAGCTTGAATGATGCACCCCTCCTTCAGGACCTGCAGAAAAGGAAGACGAACACATGAATAAATGAGATGATCGGAGATCCATCAAGAAATCACATTCTTTCGTATATAAAATGCTAATAACCACGTAGTTTCCAGCAAGTGCAGGAAGTGATTCAACAAACCTTCTTCAGTGATGACAAACTATTATTGCTCCTTCCCAATACAGAAAGGGAAATCACAAAACAAGCATTTTTCACTCGACAGGAAAGATTTTTTAACCCACTCACAGGAAAAAAAGGTTTGTAGCTTCACGTAAAACAATTTAAAGGTCAAAGTAGTATTAAAGCAATTTTATACTGTAACATAGTTAAGTGTAAAACCAAGAGAAGAGATGCACGAAGTTAAACAACGATTTCCTACCAGTATCATATCTGCAGCAGGCAAAAATTCAACTTGATGGGTCACAAATATCACAGTCTTTGTAGCTAGTGCTGTTAAAATGTATTCCTGCAATGAGATCAACATGTTCAACAAAGATCCATCAGCTGAAAGCAAAGGGAAGTCAATGCACTAGAGAATCTCCACCTTAAACAACTCTGATCCTGTATGTGCATCAACTGCACTGAATGGATCGTCAAGTAGATAAACGTCTGCATCTTGATAGAGTGCCCGAGCAAGCTGTACTCGCTGCTTCTGCCCACCGCTCAAATTTATGCCTCTATCACCAATAATGGTCTGATCTCCATGGGAGAAGAGCTCCAAATCCTTCTTTAGTGAACAAGCATGGATCACACTCTTATATCTTGCTTTATCCATAGGGCTACCGAAAAGAATGTTCTCTTCAATATTTCCAGATTGTATCCAAGCTGACTGAGAGACATAAGCTGCAGAACCACAAATTCTGACCTGAAAATCATCCACCATGCAACAATTAGCAAAAAGTCTCCAACATAACATGAGCACTTGAAAGAATCTTAGAAACACCATAAGATAGACATACTTCACCGGCCACTTTTGGAATCTCTCCAAGGATGCAGGAGAGAAAACTTGACTTTCCGGAGCCAACCATGCCACAGACAGCCACCCGCATCCCTGACTCCACTTTCAATTGAATTCCCGAAAGAGTCGGTCTTGCAGAAGATGGGTCCCAGCAGAATTCGCCATCTATTATTTCCACAGCAATCTTAGTGGAATTTCGTGGAAGGACTATAGTTGCATCCTCCTGCAATTCTTCCTCCTGGAGGAACCCAGAAATCCTGTCAAGTGAAACTTTTGTCTGAGCCATCATTGACACCAAGTCAGGAAAATTTCTAAGAGGGTCTTGGAGAATCCTGAGTGTCGCCAATGCAGAAAGAACACTCCCAGCAGTGAGTTGCTGGGACATCAATATGGAAGTACCAAAAGTGACGGCACCGACAAATATGGGAGAGCTCCAAAATATGAATGTGATAAAAGCTTGAGAGTAGAGTGCTTTGCGGAGCCATTTAAACTCGACATTCCTCATCTCCTCCAGCATAACTCGATATCTGTCCTCCCAAGCCTGCAACTTGAGAATCCTCATGTTCCTAAGACATTCTGATGTCTTCCTCATTCTATCATCCTTGGCAGCCATGAGTTTATCTTGATAATCTTCTTGGATCTTAGCCACTGGGACGGTGACGATGATGGACACAATGGTGGCAACCAGAGCAGCAAGAGAAGCAATTCCAACGTTCTTATATAAAATAGCTAATGCAAGAGCAATTTGCATTGGAAGCATCCATATGTCATGGAGATACCACGAGAAGTCCCCGACTCTCTGGACATCTACTGCCATGTAATTAACAATTTCCCCACTGGTATGGCTTTGCTTCGCAGCACTGGACAGCCGAAGGCCTTTTCGGTACACCATTGCTGTTAAAGCTGATCTTACATGCATTCCCAGGATATCAACCCCAAGATACCATTGCCGGGTCGTTAGAGTCTCCACTAGCTTCGCACCGAAGAAGATCCCAGCCAGAATGTAACCTTCATGAGGGAAGGTCTCCTTTCCAACAAGGTAATCCACGAAGTAGCTTATCAAGAATGGACCGACATATGAAACTAGAGTGTTCAAGCCGGCAAAAATGGCATTACATGCTGCTTCTCTCCAAAATGACCTGAGTATTGCCCGAGCCAAGGAAGGCTGATTCGAAGGATTTTCAGCCTTCAGTTTCTCCCAGTTTGATTTTAACACCTTATAATTGGTCTTGGCTCGATCCTTTGGAGCAAGAAGGGGGATGTCCCTAAGCTCAAGTGGTCTCTTGGCACCAATAGAAAGAAGTGGGTTCAGCCAAGAAAGAGTGGCCAAACTAAACAAGCCGGCATCACTGTACGGGGTAACTTTTGCAGACCCAGCTTCTTCCTCAAGTAGCAATGGCTGCTGAATATCAGAGTTTCTACAAGTTTGCACACCAGTATCACCCTTAGCTGCAACGTAACAAAGGAAAGCGAGAGCAGGGACACAAGCGAAATTTGCCACGACATGTGAACTCCAATGCCCAGAGCCCTCCGCCAAGAATGCTCTCACATCAGCATTCAGAGTCAACAAACAAATTAAAAATGAGACCAACCACCATACCCTCAAAAACAGGGGGAATTTCTCGGGCACGTTCAATTTACAATGGAAAGTCGAGAAGCTCAGTAAGAACCAAGCTAAACACTGAGCCGCAGGCAAGCAAAGACCGGTCCAATCCACAGACTTTCCACTTGAGGCCTCTCTGATCAAACCAGTCCCATCAAAACCCAACACCAGAACTTGCACAAACAGCACATAGAAACAGCTAAGCACTGATAGCTTGAACCCGTTACCTATCTTAACCACAAAGATCTCCCCATCGAAGCTACGCCTGATCGAGCTTGAACCGGCAATAGAATCGTCCTTGGCAATCCGTATCCGGCCTATGCAGACCGATATCTGCCTCACCGAGACGACAAAGAGGAACACCAAACAGAGTGTCAAATTGATGCAAACTGAAGACAGCTCCAACACGGGCAGCCCCCGGATGGTCCCCAGAAGGGCATTATTACCATGAGGCGACCCCGGGGTGGCGGCTGATGATAAAGAAGCCAATTTAAGGAGCGAAAAGGGGACACCCATCATTGAATAAGCTCTGTCCGCAGTGAATAGAATTGAATGCAGAAGCAGCAGCTGCAGTATCAATAGTTGTTCGGCGGCGGTTGTCGTATTGGCGAGCTAAGCAAGGAGGACGAGGAGTGAATCGGCCTTCCGAGGAGGGCATTTCACCATCTGAGGGGTCGCGGACACGGAGCAACAGGCGCGTTACATGGTGATAGAATCTCAAGACACATTGCACATGGAAAGCAGTAGATGCCAACACATTTTTATCAGCACGGAACACGAAGCCGGAAGACGGTCAGGGAAAGAGAAAACAAAGAGAATTGTCTCTCTCTTCCTCTCCGATCCTCGTCTCTTCGGCAATATTACTACCAGCGAGGGGAAGGAGGAAAAACCAGACCCGCGCAGATCAAATCTGGAGAGAACCCATTACAGAAAGACCCGGGACAAATCACGAACAGCAAGGAAATTAGCAAGGAAAATGACCCGATTGCAGATAATGGGGATGAAATTTGAATCTCCCTATTCACAGAGAGAGAGAGAGAGAGAGAGAGAGAGAGAGAGAGAGGAATCCGGTGATGTTGAGGCAAACTTGTAACAGAAACCCGAAGTGCAACAGACCCACGAAAAAAAAAAAGAGAGGGTCAGCTTATTGTTCAGATGTTGCAGAGAGAGAGAAAAAAAAAAGGCTTTTCCTCCACCTGCACTATACAAACTTACAATGTCGAAAGAAAGAGCAACCGAGAGACGACAACGATTATATATCAGCAGAGGCCGAACTCTCGCATATGAGAGAGGAGAGAGAGAGAGAGAGAGAGAGAGCGCAATATTGTTACGATATAATTTGACTAATGCAACGTGACGCGTGATTTTCAACAATGCTAATTTGCTTTCCTTACCTTGACGCAAGTCGATGCACGTAGGCACTCCCACTTCCGTGTGATGCTTTGCTATATCGCTACCATGGAAAGGTAGTTGTGAAGAAGGGAAGGTGAAGAAGGTGAAGTGCTCCTCCTCCTCCTCCTCCTCCTCCTTTCTGCATACACAAGCACAACATAAAGTTCAAATTTTTTTTTTCTTGAACTAGTATTTTTCCTGGACCATCTTTCCTCGGGTTTTCTTTATTGAGCTCTGATGCAACTCATCTCGCTGCAAGGGAATAGAATATATAGCGCCGTGCGTGATCGACAGTCGAGAGGAATAGCTTCTGTTCTGCGCATGTTGGCAAGATATCCAAGATGGACAGGAGAATATTATTTCTATTTTTCCATTTCCATATGTTTTGGCGATTGTGATGTGAATGTGATATCCAAGAGTGTCTTGAACACGAACTCTCCACATATTTAATGACGATCCTTGCCGGTTGTTTAGTATTTTTATTGCCCATGTGAGGAAAAGATTGATGGGGAATGGACATTTCTATAAATACTCGAAAACCTGATCTTTATATCTATATCATTGGATCACAAAAGAACATATAAAATTTTCAAAGTGTTTGTGAGATACGATATTTAATGTGGGAGGTAATGATAAAATGCACTGAAGTATGGCACCTAAACTCGTCAAATGAGTGAATCGGGTCGAAAACGATCATTTTTATACGATACGAATGTAGTAACCCATACCCAACCTAACCCCGACCCATATTACTAAAACATTTCCATATTTAAACTCAATATAAGAAAACCCGTACTTAAATTGAGGTGACAGCGTGAAGTAAGCAAATGTGAGATCGAGTGAGAGTAAAAGAGAGTCATACAGGTGAGTTGGATCTAAGCAAGTTGTGAACCCATTTAAGACCTAAATTATTTTGGGTCTTACCATTCATAACCCATTTAAAATCTATAACCCATTTTGGTAAATCTAACGAGGCCTTTAATACAATGGATCGATTTCTTGTGGAACCATAGAAATCTCCTAATGTAATTATCAAGTTATAAGTGCACTTGGGCACGACTTTAATACAATTGATTTTTCGTGGAACTATAAAAATCCCTGAATGGATTTATTGGATTGGAATTTAAAAGATTGAAAAAAATTGCATAAAATCTTCTTGAATTTCCATAATTTTATCATTTTTTCCTCCTCTATTTTCCAAAATACAACTTGGCATCTTCGCATAGAACTACATGAGTGAAAAGACGACAATGCCTTCTTCGAGAAACCCACTTGAGATAATGTAATCCCTCAAATCTCTCTCTCTCTCTCTCTCTCTCTCTCTCTCTCTCTCTCTCTCTCTCTCTCTCTCTCTCATGTGCCCAAACACGTTAATCCGAGGTTGGTTCGTTGTCGCAACCTCACGAGCCATGACGACCTCGTAGAGATGTGAGAGAATGCCATCGTCTAGCTAGATTGATATTACTAAATTGTAAATTAGGAAAATAGATTAAAAAAATGTGTTAAATGATATGCTATACGTACATTGTTGGCCCATTTACTTTTAGGAAGAACAGTCTGTCTAACATGGTATATAACATAAGTCGAGAGTTCAAATACTAACATACCCTCCCAATTTTCTCAAGTCCATTATTCGTAATGTTCCGAGCATAGGTAAATCACATATTTTGCATCACGTAGAGTGATGTATTAAAAACGATTCATGTAATAAAATTCTTTTATTCGAGAAGGAATATCACCTTACAGTTGAACCCTAAGCCGCAAAACATACCATTAACCTCATGAATTAGGTACAATGGGAAGCAAAATCTATTCGCACATAAGAGAACACATTAGTTTATTCTTTTCGACAATTAAACTTTCATAATCGATTCGTCAAGAAGTATCGAACCATGCAAATTTCAATCAGCTATATTCGCGATCGTGTCAAAATTCCGAGCTTATTTCTAGACAAAGAATCTTGGGAATCACATTCTCGTGCCGTGCTAAGCAGTATCTTCATTTTCAAAGGTGCTGGATACGGGAGGTGACGGAATTGGTGAGAATCGGAGTCCGAAGCCATTATGGCATGCTTTTTGAGGGGTCACTTTCACCAGTAAAAATCACCCTGATATCTACTCTTTTGCCATTTTTGGGGTTAAATGGGCACCGAAAAAGATTCTGCAAATTTCAATTTTTTGTGGTTGAAAAGGGGTTGGAGCGCATTATTTGGTCATGAGGACCAAATCAGCGGCAAGTCATTTCAGGGGTGCACGGTCTAACGCAACGCAAACTGCAGCCCCACCGAAGAAACGAAGGGTAAAAGTCTGCCGACTGCCCCGGTCATGCGATTTGTTCTCATCTTGGAATTGAACAGTATCAGTTGCCCCACTTATCACCCCCCCATCTTTGGCATTTTCCATGGAACCACTAGACACGAAAAGGCAAAGTAAGAAAAAGTTGTGAACATCATGAGTCACGACCTGTCTCGATCGAGAGGTTTGCCTTTTCGCGAGCTAACCTAGGCATGTCTTTGGGCAAAAAGAGAGGAGGAGGAGGAGAAGTGCTATGACGTGTTTGTTTGATTAATTCTCCCTTTTCCTTTTCCCTTACATGAGAAAGCGCTTCCCTTATTTCGAGCAATTCGATTGGACTGAGATGACGTAGTTTCCGTTGAATATTGTTGGAAAGCGTGATACGTTCTGACTCGATCGGATTTAGTTTGGTGGTCGAGTCACATCCCGTGTTTACAAGTCATTGATATTCCGTCCGTCCCAGACGGAAAGAGATATTAGGGTTTACTCATAAAATGGCCGTTTCTTGGTAGGGGAGAAGAGAGACCTATGTTGGCGAGGGGGCAGCGAAAGAAATTGTTCACCCAGACCCATGGGTCAGCGAGCCTAGCGAGGTTCTAAGCTTGTGATCAGGTCAAGTTTCTGACGACCATATATGATAGAGGTTAAAATAGGCCATGTGTGGAATTTTACCCGTTAAACGAAATAGGTGGAGCTAATGGAAGGAATTGGTTGTAAATTTTACAAGGTTTAATATTTGATCGCACTAGTTGAAAGCTTTTATTACATGATTGTATTTTGGATATAAGTTTTAGGACTTTTGATGCATACTTTTTCATTTGTCTTTTCTTTTCATGAGAAAACTCTTCCTAGGCAGGTAATTCTCATTTTAAGGCGAAATATCTTACCGATCTCCATCGATGCGATTCGAAACTCATGTGGACGTGTCAAACACACTGTGAATAATTGAATTCTAGCCATGTACTTCATTCAGTCTATTTCTTAGTCACTAAACTAGCTCACAAAGTTCGACAAAAAAAATCTAGCTCAAGAGTTAAAAAAAAATTACTTCGGCTTTTAAAAATTAGGACAGAAATATTTGCATAAAATCTGAGATATAATGGACATCCAAATCTTAAAAGCAAAAGTCAATTTTTTTTCACGTTCGTGGATCATTCAGAAAAGAAATAATGAAAATAAGATACGATCATACTTCAATTCTTATCACTTAGATCTCTGGTCTTTGTAATTCTTGCATCGCTTGCACTTGCCAACCTCACTTGAGGCCGAGCCTCGTTTCACCAGATTTGGCGAGGCTCCAACCACGGGCGAGCTCGTCCCTTGCCAATTGCTAGTCGCCGAGCATCGCTATGGCCAGCGATCGACAAAGAAATATTAAAAAGAAAAAAAAGAAAAGAAAAATAAAAAATAATTAAAAAGAAAAGGAATGTGAAGGAGTGTAGAGGGGAAGAGAATAGAAAATGATTTCTTGTGAGGTAGTCATTTTCCCCACTTTTGATTGTGCTTTTTTTGTTAAGGGAAAGTGTTTTTCTTGACTAGTTTATTTTCCGTGAACCAAACTCCAAAAAATTCAGAAACATTTTTTGAAAAGCGGTTTTCCATAAAACGAACGGAGCCTTAGGGAGAAAATAAGAAAATAAGAAATTTTTTAAACATACAAATATTGGAAGCAACATAAAAAATAAATCATTGAATTTTCATATAAGTAAAGTTCGAGGATTAATAAATGTAAAAGGCAGAAGCAAAATCACGTGGGTTTATGGATATGATGACAAAGATCCCCTCACTCAATTATATCTTTCAAAGATCCCCTCACTCAATTATATCTTTCAAATAAGGATATAAAGTGCTCTCATTTTCACAAATAAAAGCTTGAAATGAACTATGTGTCAAATAAGGACCCAAAGTGTCCTCATTTTCTCAAAAAAGGGCTCGAAGTAAACCTTATCTCAAATAAGGGTATAAAATAGCTATATCGGTCTCAAAAAAGGACCTCACCTCATCGGAGTCAAGGGCATTTTTTTCTTTTAATTTTTTTGATTTTTTTTCCTTTTCAGTTTTTTTCCATAAAAAAGAAACTCAAAAATGAAAAAAAGCTAAAGTTTAAAAAAAAAAAACAAACAAGGGGAAACCCAATCCCACCTGTAGCAGCTGTCCCATTGCCGGTGGGGCGGCGACGATGGCTGATGGGGTCGTCAATGCCTTAGGGAGGGTCGGCGACTCTCACCGGCCAGAGGCGAGGGCCTACTAGCCCTTACCAGAGCCGGGAGAGGGCGACGACCCTCTCCCAAATCTGGGGGAGGGTCACTGACCCTCGCCCAGGTTTGGGGGAGGGCTGCCGGCCCTGTGTGAGGTTTGGCAACTCTCACCTAGATTTGGGAGAAGGTCGTCGCCCTCTCTCGGCTCTAGTAAGGGCCAGCAGCCCTTGCCTTTGGCCGGCGACCCCACCAGCCATTGTCGCCTTCCCACCGGCGATGGGGCGGCGGCCATAGGTGGAGAGGGCTAGCTACCAGCAATGCCCCTTGTTTTTTTTTTAAAATTTTAAATCTAATTTAACTAAAATTTATGTTAAAATTATTTGTGGATGAAAATGCGCTTGGCCGGTCGGAAAATTTGGTTGGCCAGCAAGCCGGCGGAGTGAGGCCTCTATTTGAAACTATTGTAGCTACTTTAGGTTCTTGTTTGAGTCTATTTCGTGCTCTTATTTTGACACAAGGTCCACTTTAAGCCCTTATTTAAGAAAATGAGGGTACTTTGGGTCCTTATTTGGAATTTCCTCTAAAAGGAATGACATCGAGATTCAAGGATAAAAAAATTACAAAATTTTCTTGGGAACTTTGCATAAATAATTTGATTTTCTTTGGTGACGAAATTGCAATTATGGACGGTTCATTAATCGTAAATATTTGGCCAATTGGCAACCAAGATCCGGGAGCTGCACATATTTTGTAGGGAAAATTATCAAAAAAATACTATACATATTGCACTTGTTTCAATTCAATTATTAACCTTTTTCATTTGGTTAATTTTATCTTAAACATTTTAACAATTTGCTAATATAGTCTATCTAGCCAATTTGGCAGGAAGTCGCTCACGTGAACGCAGTTTGTAATACGTGGCACAAATTGTGCTAACGTAGACAATTTTTTTATTTTTTTTTATTTTCTACTCTTTTCCTTCTTTTTTTTCTTTTCACTATGGCTAGCGATGATCGTTGGAGCTCACCGCCCATTAAGCGAGGGTTGCGAAGCCCTTGGCTGACCTAGCCCAGATTGGGTGAGGCCATCGTAGTCGCCTTACCCAAGTCTAGATCGCAACTGCGATGGCTGGGCGAGGCCGCAACCCTCACCTAGTGGTTGGCAAGCTCTAGCGACCATCACTGACCACATGAAAAATAAAAAAGAAAAGAAAGAAAAGAAAAGAAAAAAGAATAGAATAAATAATAAAAAAATTGGGAAAAATTGTTAACGTGAGTTTCTGCCAAAATTGACCGGATATACTAAATTGGCAAATTAAAAGATTTATAATTGAATCGATATAAATGTAACAGGTTTATGACTTTTTTTTACCGTTCATCTCTATACTATGTATGATCCTTTTCATGCAAAATAGCAATGAGGATGTCCTTGGCATACCTACCATTCTATAGCAATCATCACTGGCACAATACCTACCACCATTTTCGAGGGAGATCAAGAGAAAGGGAGAGTGAGCGTGTTGCCATGGTTGTTTGAATGTAACGAGTGTCCTTCAAAACCCAACAAAAAAAAATTCAATTTTACTTTTTTTGGGTCAAAATTTAACTTTACTGTATATATGAGCTATGATCCAATTTATCCCGTCTGGAAATAATCTCGAACATCGGATTGGATAAACATGTTCTATCTAGGGTCTATATCCAAGCCACGAAAGCCGATGTAACCGCTTGATCATTCAACACGAAATACGGAAGGATCACAAGACCACGACATTCCACACGAAGAAATTTTGCAGAATCAAACTACAGTTCTTGAAGAGAGGGTAGAGAATTTATACTTAAAGAGTCAACAATACTCCAATGAAGAAGCCGAAATCTCGACCAACATCCGTCACCAACGAATAATTAACCAGAAATTAAGGTTGCGAATTATAACAATTCTATTTATTTTTTTTTATATTTCTGAAATAGGTTTGGAACAGAAATTCGTTTGGTAATGCAATTTCATTTTTCTATTTCTGAAACAAATTTTGATTTCAGAAATAAGCTTGGAACAGAAATGAGAAGTAAAATTTTTTTAACTTTTCTATTTTTAGAACAAAAATGAGAAATAAAAATTCTTCTCATTATTAGCCTTCGCTACTAGCCGATTATCCACTTGCCGCCCATCGCCGCCCACCTACCGTCCACTGTCTCCCATTGCCCGCCATTCGTCGCCTCTCGCCCATTCACCGGCTGCTGTCTCCCAAGGTCGGTTGCCACTCGCCTCCCACAACCGCCCACCTTCGATCGCCTCCCGCCATCCGTGGGCCATCGTCTCCTGCCGCCGACCGCCGTGGGTAGCCGCTCGTCTCCCACAGCCGTCCGTCGGTCACCGTCTCTTGCCCGTCGTTCACCTCCCACCCGCCGCCCTACTCCTGTCGTCGCTTGCCTCCTGCTGCCATTTGCCATCCGCTGCTCGCTCGCCATCCACTCACCAGCCGCCCGGGAAAGAGAAATTTTATACTGTTATCAAACAAATTTTTCTTTTGAAAATAAAAATTTTGTGTCGTTATCAAACACATATTTTTTTTAAAAACTCATTCATGAAATAATTTTTTTAATTAAAAATTAATTTTCGAAATAGAATAGTTATTGTTTGCGCCCTCACTTGATTCCCACCTGGATCTCCTTCTCACCTCCCGGTCTCATCATTGTTTGACTTTCGTTTTCCCCTTCTTTTCCGGGAAAAATCACGATCGAAGTGAGAAAGGAAAATTTCGTTGTAGGCATAGAGGTTTCAGTCATTTCGCACTGGTAGGTCTGACCGTCACTGTCAATCTGATGTGTCGCCATGGATTGGACCAGCGTGAAGCATTCTCTCTCACGTCTAGAGTATTGCCATATGAAACCCATTTTATCTATCTGATAATTTGTGTGTAAGTATCCATTATTGCAGATTTTCTTAAATTTTTCCGTTGGAGAAAAGTATGACGAGCACCATCTGTGAGCCATGTTAAACGCAACCGGTTTTCATCATTTCGATACGAAATAAATAGAATTGCAGCAGGATCGTACGACAATCGACCCACCTATCAATTTCATACTCGGAAAAAGAAATACAAAATCCAGCCATCGGATTAGTAGGCAAGCTAATTCAGATTTCATGTTTCGAGAAGCGTGAGGTGTGAGATGAAATCCATTTCAATGCCTCTTTTGTAGTTGGGTTATTAAAAAGCGGAAAAAATCGTCATAAATCTCAAACTATTCCCGTCATGACATATTTATGTTAAACTTTTTTTGTAACACGAAAATTTTCAAACTTGTACCTATGTGACACATTTACCCTCCGTCAAAATTCCGTTAAGAAGCAACGTTAAAAATCTGCCTACATACATGGCGGAAGGCAAATGATATTGATATGGTCCTCACGCGGCTTAAATGAAATAAAAATGACTCGTTTTGGATAGGATATAATTTGACGGAGTATCGACGAAAGGAAAATATGTCCCATGAGTACAAGTTTAGAGTTTTTGATGCTATAATAAAAAGTTTATTGGTAATTATGATAATTACAAAAGAAGTATTAAAAAGAATATTAAAGATGGCAAATGGGCGGCAAGTGGTCGGTGGCTTGAGTTGTAGAATATTGACCGGGGAGTGCAGGAATTTTGCCACATGTGGCCATGAGAAAACAGCCAATTTATAATAATAGACAGAGAGAAGGACAGAAAAAAGATTTGGTTGGTGTTGAACCAAATCCCAAGCCAACTACATCGTACTCTCAATACTTGGTTGAGATTAGCTTAAAATCTAGAATTGGTTTGCTAACCATTTAGCAAATGACAACTCATCAAATCTGGAAGGGAAAACCCACCCAAAAAGGATAAGCACACAAATAGTTTTTGAACTTTGGCCAAATGTACAATTTGATTTATGAACTTTTAATTTATTCAATGTAGTGCTTAAATTTTAGACTAATATTCAATGTGGTTCCTGAACTTTTGGTACATGTTCGATTTAGTTCATGAACTTTATGAAAATGTTCAATGTAGTTCCTAAACTTGAATTAATGGAAATAACTAAATTGAACATTTTTATATAATTCAGGGACTGAATCGAACATGTACCAAAAGTTTAGGGATGACATTGAACAAATTAAAAATTCAAGGACCACATTGCACATTATATTAAAGTTTAGGGATTATATCGAACAAATTAAAAGTTCATGGACCAAATTATACATTGGGCCAAGGTTTAAGGACTATTTGCGTCATTTTACCCACAAAAAAAAAATCCTACACTTTTACTTGCCGACCCCACTATCCCAAACTTGGATCGATGACCCACAAAAAACTTTCATTGCAGCTCTGTCTCTAATAGTCGTAGTGGGACTCTATATGGTTATCGCAGACGAAAGTGTGACATAATGTATTTTTTTAATCAATAGCACAAGTTTTAGATATTGGTGAGCCGAAAAAGAATTTGGGTATTAGTGTCTCGTAGGGGCGAGGTTTAGACTTTTTTGTGGGATTAACCCAATCTTAAATAACAATCTCCAAGATTGTCATAGTTTGTGAATTATTCAAGTCGCAAACCGAATGTCGTCCGTGCGAATCTGTCCAATTACGTGCAAATTGCTTTGTGTTAGGGCCGTTGGCATAGGTCAAATATTTAAACTAAGCTAGTTTATAGGGCTTGCAATGTACTTCGTAGGTATAAAGAAAAACTTTTCTTAGTAACCTGTCAACATTTTTTCAATTGTACCATGTACTTTTTAGTGAGAATAAACGGGGTCCTGCTGAATCAATATTTTCGCGAAAAATGAATATTTTAAAAAATACCTTTATAAAAATAATTGCTCATATTACTTACAAAAATAAATGAACAAAAAATATTTTCATCGTTTACGAATATATTTAGACATAAATTGTTGTCAGTAATGAAAATAATTTTCATTGTCTAATTATTTTCAGCAATCCAAACTATTATTATTAGTCCATTAATTAAGGCATTAGCTCTCAAATTTAATTCCACTCCGGGCCACCGAAGAATCATTCCAGATGGAGGATCCTGCTTCAGTGTAAATGGACTAAATTTGACCAACCTAGGGACGCAAGTGTAATCTAACTTTAAATGCGACTAATAGATGCAAAGAAGTTTAGGTATGTCCCATCAATGATTAAAAAACCTATGTTTAAGAAAGTGTTCAGGGTACTCGTTGACCATTTTCCTTTAGGAAATATGACACATGATTCATGAACTTCGATTCAATATGCAATATCATATCTGAATTTTCAAATTTATTTAATATAGTCTCTGAACTTTGGTCTAATATGTAATGTCGTCCCTAGACTTTTAATTTACTCAATATAATCCCTAAATTATTGATAAATGTGCAATATAGTCGTTTCATTTGCTCAAACGACAAATTAAATGTTGTTTGATAACATTGATTATTATATAGATATTTGGATTTTTAAAAATGACGAGTCAACATATCCAACCTTTTATCTATCTCCTTTAGAAAAGGAAGGAAACAAATTAGGGACTTCAAATATTTCACATGAAGATTCTTCTTTTTCTTCTTCTTCTTCCTTTTTTTTTTTTTTTCTGATTTGAGATAAATACCTTACGTAGATAATGCACGTATAACTTTTTTAATGTCTATCGTTCAAACTTAACGGATTGGAAGCTACATAGTGAGTTCCATTAACTTGAATTAACTACATTAAACATTTTTATATAGTTTAGAGACTAGATTGAGTATTTATCAATAGTTCAGGGGCTACATTGAATAAATTAAAAGTTCAGAGACGGCATCACATATTGAACCAAAGTTCATGGATCATATTGAACAAAATACAAGTTCACAAATGACATTACACATGTCATTTTTCCTTTTTTTCAGAAAGGACTGTCTCAAAGCAGGTAAGTTGCCATTAGTCTTTGGCCGTGTACCAAACCCACAAAATGGGTGACCACATCATTATTGTGAATCCAAAAGATGCCCCTTATCGAAAAGCATATAAAGCACCTAGTAAACCAAATCCTGACCCTATCACAGATTCTCAGACAAATTCCCCAAATCCTGAGAAACCCATGATGATGCTTCTATGTTTTTACAGAGATTTTTGTGTGATTGTCTTGTGTGGATATCCCGTGTTGGTGGAACACACATCAAAAGCATGCATTGGGACAAGTTGGTCTCAAGATAAAGAGCATATAATGGTTCAACCATGGAATAATATAATCAAATCAGAATAATGCCGAGTATTTTTTTTATCTAGATAAATAGATAAATGAAGATATAAATAAAATTCTATTTGGAATTTCATTTAGATCCACAGGAGTTGTTGAGTTGCCTGGTGATGAAGGAACTTCTTGAGTGATCTAGAGAAGAATAAAGCTTTTCTTATTTTCTTTTCGTTTCATTTTTGTTTTAAGTGGATCTTTTTATTTAATTCGGCCAAGGCTAAAGTAATGCATGCTGGACAGCATATGCGCGCTTGCTCTAAAAGGAGCACTCTGTTTTCGAGATATTGTTTGAAAACTGCTTATCTTTTGTGGATGCCCATCAAACGAGAGAAACTTTATAATAAGCGGGTCCGCTAATGACTCAGCAATGTTAAAATGGCTGGATTAAATACGTACTAAACTAGATCATATGTCTTCATGTGCCTTATTGATAACACTTCTGGATTATTCACTTAAAAAAGAAAAAAAGCTTTTGATTCGGTGACAAAGATAGTGTAAGCTTGCTGGACTTGGTTTGTCATTTGAGAGGTATCCTCTTGTACCGGGGAAAGGTCAATAATTCATATTTCGATCATGGATGTTAATTTTCACGTGGTGCGTCCTTCCTGGTCCTCTCTTACTGGGGAAAAGTCCTCTCAATGTTTTAACGCCTATCAGCTGATGAGAAAATAGGGAGGATATTTTGTAAATGGCATCACTCAGGAAGCCACACCACATACAACCGTGTCGTTTTCAGAACTCAGTCGCAAAAAGCCATCCCAGATGGCCGATTCCAATTCTCCAAAAGGGGAAAGATGAAGGTGGATGAAGATAGCTTAGCTTTGCTTGCCAGCACATAGCTAACCTCTCCAAATGAGAAAAAAAAAATTCTCTTATCCATCGATCCATTTCACATTCTTGTTAAAGTATCCTAGCTCGCTTGTTTACGGGGGATTTACATGCTTTATACATGTATATGATATTCCCCCACCCAAAAATTTGAATGTTTTTTTGTTAGGCTTTCTAAGAGCCGGGCCTGCACGGACCTTGAACGTTTGCACGAACCTTGCACGTGCACTATACAGTCTTCGTAATTTCCCTGCTGTATTCATACAAAAAAAAAGTAAAGCGAGTATTACCAAGCAAAGATCAGAAAAACCTATTCAAATTCTAAAGAAAATTTACCATCCACAAACCCCACAAACCGACTGAACAAAACCATATAATGATGCTTCTGTAGGTGTCGTGCCCAACCTTTCTATACCTTTCCAATAACTCTATTCCATTGTCTATTCATTTACGTATTCATATAATTTATTTATGAATGCATGCCAGAATGTAGTGGGTGGATCGACTGGCAAAAACTACACAAAAAAGCACGCTCGTGAGCTGTGATGCGTATTGCTGTGACGTGTATTGGAGATGGTGGGGGCGGGCGCTCCGTGGCTGTGGTTTCTGTGCAAACGCTCTTCGTCTCGAACGCGTCCACAGCTTCGGCGAGAGAAGACGGCATGCCGTTCCAAGAGGATGATACGCGACGCATGAAGTGTCCGTGATATGCAGGCATGTGCTTAACATGCAAACGTCTATGGCGGTCGTCCCCATTGTACGTGGCCACTCATTCTCAGTGTACAACCTCTTTTCTATATAGCAACAAGTATATGGTTGTCTTTTTCTTCTTTTCTGTTTTGCTATGATAATGCTATTTTTATTCGGTTTAATGTTGGTGCGACGATCGAATTGATTCATAATAACTCCAAGCACCCACACGCCGACCATTCGATAGCGATCACGTAGTTCGCGTTCACACTCAAGATGCTCCTAACCATGATGGTTAGCCAAGAAATATGAAAATTTGGATAATTATGAATGAATATTGTACCCACTAATCATATGTTTGACGTGACGGATAGAGCTGGTCACAATACACAGCATTTGTGAAATTTATGATCTTTCTTTTGCGAGACTCGACAGGATTTTTTTTTTATTATTTATTTTTCTACTTTAGGGACTTGGGTACGAGTTATTAAGGTTACGATCCATAGAAAAATTCTTATTTGAGCACGAGTTATTTAAAAAGAAAATAGTTATTATTGGACCACCTCATACATGTAGGTTTTGAGGCGTTACGAGCACACTACACTGCTATATCTCTATCCTTGGTTCGCCAAGGGCTCTTGGCCTCCGACACTGTTCAACTTGTAAACGTCGTGCATTGATTGGACATGCCGCCCCGACCTCCAATCTCTACACTGAAAGGGTCGACAAGCCCTCCGATGGCCCCATTGGCAGACATACGGGCCATGTCCTCGAAACGAGTACTTAATTAAATAGTATTTTATGAATCTTTACTTATACACGATCGACCTGTTTTTTTTTCTCCAATATCTCAGGAAAGAAAAGTAAATAAAATATACCAAAAAGCAATCAATTCTGTCCAATATATACATATATGTACCCAGTGTAAGAGAGACAGATGGTGGTCTCATAGTCATCAGGCAGCTACTTGGTATATTCTGAGAACCCAATACATCATCATATGGACACTGACCTTGAATCAGAACTAGATTCTCCCTTGCCAAATGCACCAAACTATTCCTTAGGATTTAGATGAAGCACATATACCAAAAGCACATCCTTGGAATATTTCCCTGATCTTCTGTTGCACAATACCTTCATTGCCCCCTTTGTGGAAGACAAGCTTTACACCACAATATCCATCCTAGTGTAATTACAAGTGGATAACATGGATTCCCCCACATAGTTCTCAGTACATTGGATCTCACTCAATATCCATAGTTTATACCATTATCGGTTCCTCTGGCAACGCCAATTTCGCCTGCATAGATATTTCTTAGGTCTTCCTAAAATCTCGTTAGCGAATCTCGCTTTTATCTTCTGATAACTACTTGATTGATGACTATGATTGATTGTGGGTGACTCAAAAAGTTATGCTTTAGAAAGATCCGAGAATTAATTGCATTGTGGTCTGGCCACATCCTCGGGCGAATATGTTATGCATAAACGAAAGATATCCTATGCAAATGTCATTTAGCAATTATGCCAAATAGTGCAAATCGTCATATGTCGCGTTATCTTATTATGCTTATGATGTCGACATGACTGCTATCAAGTACCTTCTTGACGAGACCAGCCGTTTTTCTTTTTTACCAAAGAAAATATCTTGAGTAAAGTTGAAGAGCAAGCTTCAAGGAATGATACATATGCCCTTTACATGCATATGCATGCGAGCCTTTTTAGTGGGAGGAGGGTCCAATTTCAGAATCTATCAAGATCAACGGATACACAAAAAGAAGAACATACCAAAGTAATCAATATGTACTCGGAGGCTTCTTCTTGGCTTTTTTCATGACATTGGAACAATGTTATTTTTTTTCCATGCATTTATTCTCTTGGTACTCCACTTCATTCATGAGGATAAAAACAGCTCTTTAGCTTCCACTCAACGACTCATCTTCCACCTTAGATTCATCTCTGGTCACCGTGAACCACGCCTTGCTTTCGGTTCCCTTCTATCACCACTTCATTTCGTACAGTCTGTGTTTGTCCTGCAGACAAGTCTCAGTCACTTGATTCCAGCAATTACATGGCGACAGTAGTTTGGACAAAACGCAGCAGATAAATAATTTCTACTTGACATAAACAATGGCAGATATTCCAATCTCGAGGGCCGTCGAACCCAATGTTTTGTATACGATGATTGGTGAAGATGGACTGCAGGACAATGGGTAGATGCCACCAAACACGAGCGTCCTCTTGTTTTTCACATGCAATAACTTCATTCACTGACAAATTTTGTTCCGTGATGCCCTCCCAAATGAAAGGCAACAAAGAAGATAAACTCAAAAGGGCGAAATTCAACTAGGGCCTAGAGTAGACCCCCACGTTGAGTGAATGGAGGAAAAGCATTCGCATTTTACATATGAATCTGGTCAATAGAAACGAGGAAACAAAAAAACACAATTATTGGGTAAGTACAATTGTCAAATTTGTAATCGTCGAATTGAAATTTATACTGTCAAAGAAAGGATTCGTATTTGATACGCCGTTAGGTATTGCTCATTGTATGATATGTGTCTGAGATTCAATTGTCTTAACCGATTTATTCTACATATGCCCTAAAAATGAACTTTTTTGGGGGGAAATTTTTATTTTCTGACTTAATTGATGAAAAGAAAACAATTATGTCTCATTGGCAGCTCATACCCCGCCTCCCTAAAGATCCAACGGGACGAATCTCATCAATGCTCATTAGAGGTACTAAAGTTAATTTACAGAATCAGTTTATAAAGAACATAAGCTAGCAAGTTCCTGAATTCTTGAACTTGATTCACTCCTTCGAATACCTAACTAAAATTTGCCGCACTGTTTCGTAATTGCTTTTTGTAACACGGTCTTAGTATCTGTAGCATTACTCGACCCATCCTCACCTGCTATCACCTTCTAATTCAACTATGATATGATGGACCAAGAGGTGCATTGTTTGTTTGATCAAGACATAAGAAAATTCATCTTGGTCGGGCCAACTAGGCTTGTGTTATATTTGATCGAGCCTAGAGAACTTAACAATGGAAATGATGTGGGCAAATCCAGCCCATCAGGAATAGAAATCTCTAGTTCATTTTTGTGAGAATAGGATTCATTTATTTGCTTATTGTCTCTTCTGCCTGACCCTCTTTTCTATGATATTTTTTCCTCGGATTTTAGATTTTTCCATACTAAGAAATGGAAAATGGTTTTCAAGACCTAACTCAGAGGTTGAACCTGACTGGACAACCGAACTTGGACTTCTTTCCCTAATCATTCACATCCTTAATGGGTAAAATGATTCTACTATTAAGAACTATGCAGTTCAAGCACTGATCCTGGATCTGGGCCGGTCCGGTATATCATGTCTAAGAAAATTGCCTGATGAATTTTCTCCCAGTAAATGAGAAGCCTTGTAGTCACCGCATAAATGGAGTTAGTACTGAGATTATGGCACATATTAGTTATTTTGAATAGTAGCCAGCAGCTTAGATGCCTCATCTTGCAGAACCTTCCATGCTTCATTAACATGTCTCTCTTCTGTCAATGGAGCCCCGACTGCGAACCGTAAGATGTATGTACCCGAGAGAACCTGCATGAGTTGATATATAACATGGTATCTCATCTTTATGAGGAAGCACGAATGCTGAAGGGCGTTCTTATCTTTGGATGGTGCGACAAAACCAGTGAACTTACAGTGTGAGAAATGAAGATTTTCCCAGTTGAGTTTACTGTATCTAATAGATCGCGGTTCAATTTGTTTCCTTTATCTCCATCATTGTCAGGAGAGAGAAGACGGAAACAGACCAATGAAAATATTCGAGGGGTGACAACCTGCTTGTACAATGCAATAAAGAAATATTATAATTTGTAAAACATTAAGCCTTAGAGAGAATGCTCTCTCTCTCTCTCTCTCTCTCTCCCTCCATAGTGCGCAGATACGTATACATATTGAGGTCTGGCTTTGGGCATGCGTAGCTGATGTCAGATTAGTCAAGGAACATAAACCACACTCTATGAGAAAGACATTCACCAGTAACCAGACAAAATATTACCTCAAATCTAGGGTCTTGGCTGACAAGATCTTCAAACTGTCTGGCCAGCTCAATGTGGTTTCTGATGTACTGCTGAAGATTTTGTACACCATACAGCCGTAAAACCATCCAAAGTTTCAGTGATCTACAAAGAACAAAAGAAATCAATACAACGTAATACATTCATGAACGATCCTTGAAGTCCCATGGGCACATCACACAACCAAGCACTTGCTGAGAAAATGTTGAGAAAATCCACCTAAAACGACGTCCAAGAGGAATTTGCCAGTCCCTGTAGTCCAGAACCATGTTTGCTTGTGACGCCTGCAGATAGTCTTGTCTGCTGTAAAACAGGACGAAGAAGATATTTCCACATTTTCCAGTTTGAGTTAATTCTATGCAACACTACTAGCTCTAAAGTCGGATGGCACAATAGAGATGAGACATATATAGTACCATCTTATACATCTTGTAGTGAGCATAACAGTTCCAGAAGAATGTGGATTCAACTGAAATCAGGAAAAAGCGAGACTAAAAGAATTCAAACTTGCAAAAAGCCGAATGCCATAGTCCGAGTGTTGATATAAGAAAAGACCAAACCTCTTTAGTGTCTCACAAGACGTATGGTAGTTGCTTCAAAAAATCATGAGGAAATTGTAGTGGAGAAACCTATCTAAGAGCTATTCAATCAAATTAGTTCTAGAATAATTGCAGATCCTCTTGATCTGTACCTTACTCATAAAAACTTTCCCTAGTATAAATGGTGAAAATGCAATTCTTTCTGAAGTAAAAAGCAATTTCCCTTTCTCTTGTACGACAAACGAAATGAAAAACATAAGAGAAGACGTAACATGTAGACTACATGCTTGTGAATCTTTGCATTTGCGTCTTAATGTTGGAGGAAAAAGTTCTGAAAACAATTGCAGCATAAATGAGAATGCAATAATGAAAAAAGAGAGGGTAGTGATAAGCTAATGATAGACTAAATCTATATCTACTTTTCCATGAAACTTCAAGGACATAGTAACCCATCAATCATCATGAAAGGTTACCTTGTTCTTTAGGAACTCTGGATTGGTAGAAAGGGCCTGAATCAACACCTTTCTGTCCTGATAAAGAAAACAAAAAGCATTTGAAAGAAAAGATAAAGGCAAATGACATGCTTTTGCATTATTTATTTAGAAGAATGTTCCTCGAGAATGTCACTCTCCAAACTCCACTAGATACTGAATAATCATAGTGATAGAGGAGGTCAAAGATCAGCAAAGTCATATATTTTTCAAGACTTTGTACAAGTGAGTTTTTCTACGCAATTGCCAAGAAGGATTCCAATGGAAGACTTAAAGAGCGCACAATAAGAAACTTTGCCGATGGTTTACAGATAATGGAAAATGACTTGATTGAAAAAATTTTTGGTCTACAATGTAGAGAACTCAGTGTAGCAAATTGTGTACAAGATTAGCAGTATTAGCAACAAAAGTATTGGCCAGGACATGGGAAATTTTGTTTTATCATGGTTCCTCAATCCTCATAACAAAATTATACCACCCGCATAGATGCACAGCCTGTCATCTTCCTGAGGTGAACCATGCCATGACAAACAAGCCACTTGTTTATTAACAATGTTTGCCACCTTGCTCCCCATCGTTATCTCATATACCTTTCCTCTCTCTGGCAGAGTTTCGTACAGAGTATATGTCAACTTCAATCAGTTTTGAGTGCTTGATTGTATCTGTTGGAGGAATGAAGGCAAGATGCTACTAATGTTTTCCCTTCCCCAATGGGGCAAGATCTATCTATTCAGAAGATGCACATATGACTATATAACAAAGGAATGGGTGGCTCCATAGATGACAAAATTGCCAATGAACTTCGTGAATATATTCACTTTCACCCATAAGTTAGATCAATCTCAGTTGTGGTATTGCATTGGCACGAGGTAAACTATACAAAGGAATCCTTATGGAAAACAGATGAGACAGTGATTCTTAAATCTCAGGGGAGCTTGAAAGCTCATGCTAAAAAGGATATAAATAAATATCTTCCCAATTGGAAAAATCAAATAAAAAAAATTATAATTCAATCCTGTCGCTATTTATAATCTGACTGATCATTTGAGTGAAAAACACAGTATTCCCTAGAACATGCAGTAGTAGAGAAAGAATATATTGTTCTCAAAGAGTTGCATGTTCAATCTTCTCTGTGGTTAGCCACTGATCACGATGCAAAAGACTTGTTCAGCGCCTTCTAATTTTGCATTAAAGCAGCAACGTGGATAATATCAAAGGACGTCTCCAATAGAATCTTAAGGGAAGACAATTTAGGCATGACAAGTTCACTTTAACTACAGGATTTAGACATGCCTGATTTGTTCAAATAATAAAACAGAATAGGGCTGTGTAAACGAAGATATAGACATGTTGGAAAGTCATCACGCAAACAAGGACAAGGAGCATCTTTACCAAAAAAAAAACAAGGACAAGGAGCATCAATCTCACAAACAGATGACAATGAAAAAAGCACATGGCTTACTTTTATCCAGAGTGCTGAGCAATCAAAATTTGTCAGAAACCACTTGTGTGCATTCATGTTGAATGAATCAGCTTCTTCAACACCGTCAATGTAAGGCCGATATTCAGGACAAATACAAGCACTTCCAGCATATGCAGCATCAATATGGAACCACATTCCGTTTCTCTGAAATATTCACAAAATTCCTCTTCACATATGCGCTTGTCATACATGAACGAATCATACAACCAGATGCAAAAGAATAAAACATTGCTCAGGTAAACCCTGACTATTCAACTCTCATACTACATGAGAACACTAGTACACTTATGTTCGATAAATGGATTGTTCATTATAAGCGTAAAAATACCGTGAAATTTTGGAGCATATATTTGATACTGGCTACCTCAACTAACAATGGTTAAGTTAGGATTGAAGCTGAAGGTTAATAAAAGTGAAGGAAGGGGTTAACGGTGCACCACCTTATCGTGTCCTGGATCCATTCTTTAGTAAAGAAGCAATTGCATTCAACAGTAAATTTCTCACCTTATTACAAGGAAAAAATTCAAATTGAGAAAAGAGATGCAGAGTATCCCAAGTTAAAAGCCAGACAGAGAAATGGCTTTTGTCCAAAAGGCATATTCTTCACCCGAAATCGACTCATCATGACCACCAAGCCAGCTAATGGCATTAGTCTAACTAAACAGGATTCAATTATCTATAAAAGCCATCCAATACAGCATAAATTCATGGACCCCAGGAGTTTTGGAAAAGCTAGCTCTTAATCGCTTCATTTACTAGAAGCCAGGTTGCATGACGGGGTCAACTTTGAGCAATAAGTTCAACCTCTTGGAATGTGGCACTGAGTTGATCCTTTAAGATACGTAGAGCTTAAAGAAGGTATAATACTGGATGAATCCTTAAGACATTTCGAACCAGGTTTAACAACTTAAGACCAAATTAAGACCTTCATAAGAGGCGCATAACCATACAAAGTCAGGTGCATCACCTTAGCAACTGTTGCTAGTGCAGGTAAGGGATCAACTGCTGTTGAAGAAGTAGTACCAACCTGAATATGAATTGAAGATTCTCAACTTGATTGATATTTTAGCGTATGTAAGCACGAAATAAATTCAAAACTAGATAGCATTCACTAGCTAAAATCAAAAAATGAAATTTCGTTTGGTGAAGTACAGAAACTTAAACCAGTCAGAAAAAATGAAAGAGCTTGTTCCTTTTATGAATTCACCACCTGTCGATCTGATGTAAAGGATAATCTTAGCTTCTTTATCATGTCTGAAACTTGATATCTCAATTTTAGAGAGCAAAAAATTTTGGATGCAAAGGAACTAAAAAACTGAAAGGAAGCATTTTAAAGAAGAAGTTGAGATTTCAAAGGGATTTATTTCCCTCCATGTATACGTTTTTTGAGTTATCTTCCTGTTTGAGACGAATTCTAAACAGTCCATCTGATAGTCTACCATAACCTAGTATGGCAATTTGACATTTTGAACCTTTAGATAATTTCTCATTTTATTTATTTTAGACAATTTTCACTTGTAACTAATGCTACTCGAATACTATATCCAGCAGTTAAAGTACTATTTTCTTTATAAAAAAGGGCCCAGCAGAAAATTGTCCCACACCTCAGTCATGTCACTACTATAAAAACTAACAACTAAGATTTATCAAAAAAGACTTCAGCACACCAAGTCAACTCAAGGGACAAGAAGAATCCATTAAAACTTTCATACTGAAACACTCATCTTTGCATCTACTGATAGTTCAATTAACAAACATGTAATATAATTGCAAATTCATGGTGATACTGTATATATGGCGTATATGGCTGTCAAAATACAATTTGTGCATATTAAAAGAATGCTTTTCAGAAATATTGACCTAATTAGCTAACACAAAGCATTTTTTTTTAAGTTTTGTTTTTCTACCATCTTAACCAGCCCAATAGAAACTCAGCCTACAGTACACTTCATAGCTTAATATGTAGCTGCATTTAGAAGTCAATGGAAAAAAAGCAACATGAGAACTAATGTCAAGCTTCTTACTTACTGTAGCACACAAAAGGAAGGGAACTAAACCAGCGGATATGTCCTGAGAAATCATTTCATCAAGTAAATCGGGAGAGAGCGCGTAGTTGGTAGAAGCATCTGTTTTTAGAACCCTGCAGTTCTCTGGATAGATACCTCCTATCTGCCGTGAGAAACAAAATGCTCAACCAACTAAAAGTTCATAGACTGCCCAGTAAATATTCTTTTGTAGGCAAAAAGATGATCTAGAGAATTGATTTTGCATATTCTACCATTACTTGGTGCATGCTGTGGCAGAAGATGCATTCGATGTCTTCTGCATCACCACTCATGACCACAATGGTGTTTCATTTACCAAAAAAATAGTAGTAAAAGATCTGAATAGCATAAGGTGGGAAGGAGAAACATTTAGGTGAAAATATTTGAGGACATCAAGGGTTCGAGGATAGAAATCCAGCACTTTAAAGGGATAAATTTGTTTAATCAAGTGGAATATCTCAAAGCTATAAAGCTCTCCTTACAGGAATGCAGAAAATCATCCTATCCAGTAGAAACTTAAGAAAGCTTGTTTTCATAGATAATAGTGTTGTTTAACTTTCCATAAATTCGAGCTAGTACATTAAATTGATAACACTCGTCTAACTGTTTTAGCATACTTTTTGAAAATAAAGATAAGAGTTTAATACAAATATTAAAGACTAAAATAAAGAAAAAGTTAAGTTTTCTGCAAAACTTCTCTCAGAAGTCTTGGAAAAACCCATTATCCTTTCCTTCATAGATACTGAACCGTACATTTCTTGGCCTCCCTGTCAAAATCCAAAGACAAGATATCCTTGTACAGATTTAACCAAATCCATTATAATATGACTCACAGATCTACTCTCCTAGTTTGACCAATTCATGTTTCAGCGCTAAAGCATCCTATCCTGTATTGTAATATCAAATATCAGCTAAAGACCAAAAGTAGGTCCTCAATGCATTAGTAAATCAAGTACTTTATTAGTAAATGAACCATTGAGATTAGGTTCTCCTAGGTGAACTAGTTACTGGCTTCTTTCATGGGGACATTGTCTCATATCATCCCTGGGGATATACGAGAGAGTGCATGCAAGAATACCTGACATGCTTTTTGCAAGGCCGAGTGGGCCTGGTCAGAAGAATAAACAACAAGCTTGTCGAGGGAACTTTTCCCTATTCTGGCTAAGAACTTATCTCGAGCAGCCAATAGAACTACTAGAACAGCTTCACTTGCAGTACCCTGTATTACTCCACCACCTGGTCCTGCATCATCACACTTGACAGTAAGCTATCCAATATGGCACGTAGTTTTGTACATTTAAAAAGAGGATTTCTGAGGTCTTTGAAATATTTGGCATATTTTTTAGAATACAATACAGTTTTCTATAAGCTGAAACTTTCAGTTTTAAATGCAGAAGATGAATTTCTCAAAGTGTTATGCATTAGAGTCACTGCACGACAAAGTTAATGATCCTCTTTCTTAACTCATTATCATACAATCTGAAATAACTTTGGAAAAAAATAACACCTTCCTTTTCATAAGAAAGCAGAAATCATCAATTACACAAACTGCAAAGCCACCTTCTAAAACTTAAGGGTGAATTCTGCAAGTTCCATTTACCAATTCATAAAGATAATTGATCTCTATGACTCTTTAATGTATTCATCTGACTTAGTCCAATTAACTATTAGGAGAAAAATGCAGTAAAATGTCATTTCCTCGATTTTAGATGAGTGTGGTCCCAAGAGCATGTTACCAAACAGAGATTTAAAAAAAAAAGTTCACCAATATTCTCGAAGTATTCTGATATCCCATATTTTTTACTGGGGTGCTCATGCTAAGTAAGCTCATAAAAGAAAAGAAAAGGCATGCAATTCTAGCCTCTCATTGATAGCATGGAATAAGGAATGGCAGGGAATGTCTTTCCTTTTATTGGATGTAGACCGTGTCATAAAACTTCCGACAATATTGGACACTTCACATGTCAAATGAAAACTATTCATGCCTTAACATCGAAACAAAAAAAGATGAACTAGTTTGTTCGATTTCTTCTTCAGCAATCATCACAAGCAAGATGAAAGTGATTCTTCTACTGACTGGTTAAATGGGGAGAAGCAATTTTACGATTTCATGTGGTTTGTAATTTAATAAAAACCAGGCCATTTAACGCCATTAAGATTGTTAGCATACAAACTGACCTGTTGAAAGGAAGTCATCAGGCAGATTGAGAAGTTTAGCGAGCCAATCCAGAACTATCATTTCAAGTTCTGTTGCAGCAGGGGAAGTAATCCAACTGAAGCCAACTATGTTGAGGCCAGCGCTGAGCATCTCTCCCATAAAACCCGCAATACTGCTGTTAGAAGGATAATATGCAAAATAATTTGGACTCTGCCAATGGGTCACCCCAGGAAATATTTTTGCCTGTACATCTGCAATGACAAAATAGAGAGAATAATACTTAATTTAGATTAATGGCTACTTTAACTAACTTATCCCGTTGGCAAGTGTTACACAGTCTCTCCGTTTGCCTCTACACACATTATAATCCGCAAATACCCATTTAAAATTTTGTGAATCATGTAATCCAGGATTCCAAGTGACAAATGCTGCTGCAAGCATTAGTTAAGAATCCTTATTAAAAATGCCCCCTCTCGATCTTATAAATGAGAGCAGTAGGAGAACCTCACCTTCAAGAACTTGTTGCAATGATTCAGGATGGTCAGGCGCAGAATCTGGAAGAAGTTTACCTAAGTAGCCAGGCTGCATGGAGGAACCAGACTGACTTTCTTAGCATAACTTGACATGCTTGGAGAAAGAAACAAAATAAAAGTTTCGTTCATCAGTTACACCGCCTGTGGGAAAAATATTATCCAACTCGTGGTGTGGACAAATGATTCATAGGCAATTAGTGTATGGCATGATCACTGTTTCACCGCACCGGATTAACATTCAATGAAGACCAGGGGTCCAGGGAAGGTAACTCCACTCCCCTGCACCTGCCCCCTGCCTCCTCTTCAAAGTATGTTGATGCTAAGTAAAAGGGAAAAGAAAAATATATGTTCATCCTCTCAGATTTCCAGCCAAAAAGTTTCCAGTGGCTTCGCTTTCAACTCAAATTTCAGGAACAGCTATCACTTCGACACAAGTCTATCTGTCCTCCGCACCATTTACAAAAACTAAACGATGCTTACACAATTGTAATAGAAACTCCATAGGTGTCGTAACCATCTCTCTCTCTCTCTCTCTCTCTCTCTCTCACACACACACACACACACACACACACACACACACACACACCACTCACTGACTGTCCAATCAATCATAACGTGGAAGTGCAGAGTAAAGGATAAGGGAATGAACAAGAACCTCGACTTGGCTGAGAACGGGGAAGCTCTCAATGGACTTGTAGTAATCCGCGATGAAATCCACCATCCTGTGCGCATTCTCTCTCAGCTGCTCCGCATCCATCGGCTTCAACTCGCCATCCCTGCATTTTGGCAACAACCAGAGCAAAGAGCCGAAGGGACTGGATCAGCATCAGTCACACACACACACACACACTTCGTCAAACAAACGAACTCGAACCCCGCAATCTCCGGGGCACCCACTAAGCATATTGATCGCGACTTACATAATTCAGATGAAGCAGAGTGCGAAAAACGGAGGGTGATAAGGCGAAGAATGAATCGTGGGACAGAGAACTCGAGGACGAGGGTCTGGTTGGTTGGTGTTCGCACGGTGAGAAGCGTGCTTTTTATCCCCAATCACTGTCTCTCCTTCTTGGCGAGTTCCTGAACAGGGGACGTTCGTTGCAGGGGCGAAGCAGGGAAAGACATGGACGTTGGGAGATAACGACGACATGTCGGACGAAGTGGTCCTGGCGGAATGATTGCGTGGGCTACATGGTCTTTTTGTTCGATTGTGTTTTTTCTAGTACATAAAATTAGGATTATTACCACAAAAAAAACCTAAACCGGTATATATATATATATATATATATGACAAATTTACTCAAAATTAAATATATTTGTAATTAATTTACTCTCCGTTTGTTTCCGTAAAATTTTAGTGTCAAATTTTTTAATTAAATGACATGTGGCAGTTGACGAATATATAAGTTTTGGGTTTTATCCTCCATTTGTCCCATGTATACTAGTTTGTGATTTTTTTTATATTAATTCAATTTAATAGAAGGTAAATTTGTCACGAATGTACCGGTTTAAGGTGTTTGGTGATGAAAAAATTAGTTTAAGATAAATTTGTCACATGTGTACCAGTTTAGAGGTTTTAGTGATAAAAAAAATAGTTTGAGATAAATTTGTCACATGTGTATAAGTATGGAGTTTTTTCGTGGTATTAACACCATAAATTAATAAAAGTGCATTGATAAAAAATTAACTTCGCATGAATAAATAACTAAATAAAAGTACATAAATAAACAAAAATAATAAATTTTTATTCCAACGTGCAATGCCATCTCCAAAGTTTCAATTCGTACATTTAAGATCCTGAACTTTTGTTTGATGCTCGGTGTCATCGCTGAATTTTTTTATTGGTTCGTTCATGTTCGCGAACTATTTTAAAATAATCGATGCTCTCCCCATTTAACAAGGATTTATGCAATTCATTAATATGGACACCTATCTAGCAAGATCGATGTCGGACGAAGAAACTTCATACGTGAATTTCATATGTGCTCGAATTACCAATAAAGGCAATAATTATTCCGTTAAAATATGTCTTGAGTTTAAGCCTTTATACAATACTCAATCCGCATGTGAAGATGTTGAAAAGAGAAAGCACGCTTCGCTTGCTCATTAAATCTTCGGCGTAGCATAAGCGTGGTGGGTGCCGGAGGATTTGTTTCTTTCTTATGATGCACTAAAGAATGCATGCGATGGCCATCTTCATGGCCTTATGCACCCATGCATTAAGGGTGCATTCGTTTCGTCGAACACGAGTGATTTGGAAAATCATCACTTTTATCGTTTAGAAAAAATAGTAGACAAAAAATATCTACATCATCGATAATAATTTATGCCAAACTAATTTTGTGGGAGATGAAAACATTTTCCATTCATTTATTTTTCTAACAATATAAACAGTCATTTCTCAGATCACTCATTTTTCGCAAAATGAACGCACCCTGAATGAACAAAGCAAAGTGGACGGCAGCCCACTTTTCAAAAAACGTGTTCCCTTCTTGCCTTATAAGGACCCGAAATGCCTTCATTTTCTTAAATAAAGGCATCAAATGCTCTCATTTTCTCAAATAAGGACATGAAGTGGCGATATTAGTTTGAAATAAGGACCTGACCTCACCGGCCAAATGGTATTTTCATCTTTTACTTTTATGAATTTTTTTTCTTTTATTCCTTTTTCTTTCTTTTTCCTTTTCCTTTTCCTTTTCTTTTTTTTTTCTCTCTTGGTCGGGGCCGACGTACTTTGCCGGCCTCAGGCAGAGACCGCCCTCGTTGATGTCAAGCAAGGGCAAGGGTTAGCCTCACTGGCGTCGGGCGAGGGCCACCCTTGCCCACCCAGCCCAGGCGAGGTGACCCTCGCCTGATGCCTATTGGGCGACTCTTGCCTGATGCAGGTGAGGGCAGCCCTTGCCTCAGGCCGCCCTCGCCAAATCTGGTGAGGGTCGCCTCGCCCGCCTAGCCTTGGCGAGGCAACCCTTGCCTAAGGCAGGCTGGGTAGCCCTCGCTCGATGCCAGTGAGGATGGCCCTTGTTTGAGGCTAGCGACGCAGTGACAACTAGGGAGGGAAGAAGAAAAAAGAAAAAAGAAAAGGAAAAGAAAGGGAAAAGGAAAGTAAAGTAAAAGTAAAAAATAATATACTTATGATTTTTTGACTAGAATACCCTTTTTCCTATGACGGAATAGTCACCGACCGGTCAAAGGTCCTTATTTGAGACGATTTGATCACTTCAAGCCCTTATTTGAGAAAATGAAGGCATTTCAAGCCTTTATGTGAGAAAATATTTTTTAAATTACTCATTTTTCGCGAAATAAACGCACCTGAATGAACGAAGGAAATAAAACGGGTTCCCTTCTTGCCTTTTTGTCTTCTTTGTAAGGGGGATGTGAACGCGCAAATGAAGAAAGAAGAAGGGAAGTCGAAGATAATCATTTCCCAAAATGGTATGGAACATGGACGTCCCGAAGATAATGTTGGCGTCGTTTTCATGACTTCTGTTCCTCGTGCTCAATGCCCGACCGGGAGAACTAGCGGAGGAGGAGCCAAAGTTGTGGCTTGATTCGTCTTCTGGCAGCTCTTTCGTCTTGGGTTACTATGAAAAATCTCAAATATATATATATATATATATATATATATATATATATATATGAATTTACCCACAAATTAAGTTTTTGATAACGAAAAATCTCAAACTGATATACTTATGATAAATCTGCCTCAAACTAATTTTTTGATCACGAAAACCCAAAACTGGTACATTTATGATAGATTTACCTTCTGTTAAATTGAATTAATACCACGAAAAATCATAAACTGGTACACATGTGACAAACGGAGGGTAAAACCCTAAACTCATACACCTGTCAACTGTCACGTGTCATCAAACTCAAAAATTTATCAGTAAAATTTAACGAAAACTAATAGAGGGTAAAATTATCATAGTTGTACCAGTTTGAGATTTTTTGTGATCAAAAAATTAGTTTCAGATAAATACGTATTAAGTGTACCAATTTAAAGTTTTTCGTGGTATTAAACCTTTTGATAAAAGGCAAAGAAGGAGCGAAGGACAAGAGTGTGCCAAGTCCTTAGCATCGAGAGGGGTAGATTGAGAGCTCATCAACGAGAGAGAGAGATTAGAACTCATAGAGATTTGTGTGCAGAGAAAATATCGTGGGTTATTTGGTGTAAATTAGAGGTTTGGAAAGGACTTGAGCACGAGCGATTGTAAACTCTGTAATTTTCCAATTTGATAGTAGATTATCTATTGGCTTTCCTCCTGTGGACGTAGTTTTCGACACTTGGATTGAACCACGTAAATTTCTCGTGTGATTTTCTTCTTCCACTTTGTTCCGCTTCCTGATTTCATTTGTGCGACACATTCCTTTTCGATGCGTACTATTTATATAAGATAAAAAGATTTCGTTTTAGTCAATTACTTTGACATTCTCGCTTGTATAAAGACAAGAAAGAACAGCAGGGAAAATTTATGCTGATATATCTGCAAGTAAGAAATGTGAAGCGCTTGATTTCATCCCTACGTTCTCAATTCAACATGATGAGGATTGAAAATTTAAAAAGGGAAGATGACATTATTCGTATGTGGGTGAGTGGACTTTCTTGCTAATAGTGGGTTTTCCTAAGTGAGGAATTACATTGAACATTCAAAAGCATTTCGATGACGTAATTTGACCAATTGAAAGTTGAACGCTAAACCGAAGTTAAGGGACTTAATTGCACAAATAAGAAGTTTGGAAATGGCGGTCCATGCTGGACAAAAGTTCATGGACTAATGACGTCACTATCCCTTTCCCGCCATATCGTGAGATTTGAAATGATAATCTTGTTGTGGTCCGTCCAATGGTTGATATTAAAAAAAAATAATTTAATCCAATGTTGGATGATAATTTTCAGTCCCACAATCGACATTGTGAAGAGCTTGTCTATTAGATAAATATGCACTAATTTTGTCTACCTAGGAAACTTTATAAAACCTAATCACACATACGAACAAACAACATATGTAGGCGCACCGTTAAGTATTTGTTATTACGTGACATGAGGAAAAATTACCCGATGAATCTTAAACCTATTGTATGAATGTCAATCCGTCCCAACATTTTTGCGAAATTTCAATGTAATCCTTTTGGTTAATTTTTTGCCAGAAATCGCTGACGTGTTGCTCCAGTCATCACCGGCCATTTTACATGGCACATCGCCATGTTAGCAATTTCAAGCGAAAATCAGCCGGAAGGACTACATTGGAATTTCGAGCAAATACTTAGGATTAAATTGATAAAATTGGAAAATTTAGGATTGAATTGGCTTCCACACAATAGGTTAAAGACTGACTAGACAATTTCACCGCATGATATGTGTCGGAGATTGAATTGTCTTAATCGACCTTTTATACATGTGCCCTAACAATGAATCTCCTTTGGGGAAGATTTTCTTTTCTGACGATAAAAAAGGTCACCTAACTCATTTGATGAAAAACACTCGCAGTAGATCACCCGGAGGAGCGGTTGGCTCGTACCCCGACACCCTGAAATTGATTTACAGAACCGATTTACAAAGTACGCAATCTAGCGAGTCCCCGAATACTCGAACATGATTCACTTGTTCAAATACCTAATCACGATTCGCAGCACTATCTGGTAGCGCGATTTGTAAGGCAGTCTCAGCATCCGTAGCATCATTACTCGACTCCTCTTCACCGGCTATTGCCTTCCGATTCAACTTTGAAACGATGGACCAACTGGTGCATTCAGCATTGTTTGTCTAATCACAAAAGCTAGGCCTGTGTTGTGTTTGATTGAGGCTAGAGATCTTAACAATGGAAATGACTAACGGAGGGAAATACATAAGTAGGGCAAATCCAGCCCATCAGGAGCAGAAATCTCATGTTCATTTTTGAGAGAGTAGACCTCATTTATTTGCTTATTGTCTCTCCTGCATGTCCCCCATTTCTATGATTTTTGCCTCTAGAATTTTCTAAACCAAGACATGTTTTGGAAAAAATGGTTTTCAAAACCTAGATCAGAGGTTGAACCTGACTGGACAATCAAACTTACACTTCTTTCACTAATCTCAACCATTCTTCACATAAATAATTTCACATCCTTAATGGGTATGATAATAGTTCTATTGGGAGCGATGCGGTTTGTGCTGTTTCTATATCCTCTTGTATCGAGTCCAGTTCGTCGTTTAAAGATTGTAGGTGCTTTAAAACCGTTAACAGATTCACATTTGATTAAATCAGTGCTCTTTTTATTGCACTGTTGGCTACCCAGAGGACCGCAACTGGGAAATATCATGTCTAAGAAAATTGCATAATGAATTTTCTCCCAGTAAAAGAGAAGCCTCGAGGTCTCTGCAAGAATAGAGTCAGTTCTGAGATTTCTATGGCACAAGAACATCTTAGTTATTTGGAACAGTAGCCAGCAGCTTAGATGCCTCGTCTTGCAGAACCTTCCATGCTTCATTAACATGTCTCTCTTCTGTCAATGGAGCCCCCACTGCGAAGCGTAAGATGTACTTACGCGAGAGAACCTGCATCGGTATGATACGTAAGATGGTGTCTTATCTTTACAAGGAAGCACCAATGCCGGAGGGCATTGCTATCTTTGGATGGTGCAACGAAAGCAGTGAACTTACAGTGTGAGAAATGAAGATTTTCCCAGTTGAGTTTACCGCATCTAATAGATCGCGGTTCAATTTATTTCCTTCTTCTCCATCGTTGTCAGGAGAGAGGAGACGGAAACAGACCAGTGAAAATATTCGAGGGGTGACAACCTGCTTGTACATTGTAACAAAGAAATAATATAATTGATAAAACATTAAGCTTTAAAGATAATACTCTCTCTCTCTCTCTCTCTCTCTCTGTGTTTCAGTGCGCTGATATGTTTACATATTGAGGTCTGGCTTTGGGCGTGCATAGCCAGTGTCAGATTAGTCAAGAAACAAAAATCACGTATTATGACAACGAGACACGATTACCTCAAATCTAGGATCTTGACTGACAAGACCTTCAAATTGTCTGGCCAGCTCAATGTGGTTTCTGATGTACTGCTGAAGATTTTGTACACCATACAACCGTAAAACCATCCAAAGTTTCAGTGATCTATGAAGAACAGCAGAAATCAGTACGACATAATCCATTAGCCAATAGGCAAATAACTAAGAAATTATTTCATGAACAATCCTTGCAGTCCAACAGGCACATCACATAACCAAGCACTTGTTGAGAAAATGTTGAGAAAATCCACCTAAAACGACGCCCAAGAGGAATTTGCCAGTCTCTGTAGTCCACAACCATGTCTGCTTGTGACGCCTGCAGATAGTCTTATCACTGTAAAACTGGACAAAGAAGGCGCTTCCAAATTTTCCCATTTGGATTAATTCTACGTAGCACTACTAGCAGTAAGATGGAGGCCACATTAGCAATAAGACATATATAGTATCGTCTTATCCATCTTGCAGTGAGTACAACAGTTCCAGAAGAATGTGGATTCTACTGAAATCAGGAAAAGCGAAAGTAAAAGCATTCATGTTTGCAAAACTCTGAAATGCACAATGGTCCTAGTGTTGATATAAGACAAGACTTAGTGTCTCCCAAGAAGTATGGAAGTTGCTTAAAAAATTCATGAGGAAATTGTGGTGAAGAAACCTATCTAAGACCTATTCAATCGTATTAGTTCTAGCAGACATGCAGATCCTCTTGATCCGTACCTTACTCATAAAAATTTTCCCAAGTATAAATGGTAAAAATGCATTTATTTCTGGAGTAAAAGGCAATTTCCCTTTCTCTTGCCCAAAAGATGATAAAAAGAAACACAAGCCAAGATGTAACGCGTAAACTACATACTTGTGAATCTTTGCATTTCTGTCTTAACATTAAAGGTTTTAGGGAAAAAGTATTGAAAATAATTTGCAGCATAAAGGGCAATGCAATAATGAAAAAAGAGAGGGTAGTGATGAGCTAATGGTAGACTGATTCCGTATCTACTTTTCCATGAAACTTCAAGGACATAGTAACACATCAATAATCGTGAAACATTACCTTGTTCTTTAGGTACTCTGGATTGGTAGAAAGGGCCTGAATCAACGCATTTCTGTCCTGATAAAGAAAACAAATAGCATTTGAAAGGAAAAATAAAGGCAAATGACATGCAATTGCACTATTTGGATAAAAGAATGCTCCTCGAGGATGTCACTAACCAAACTCAACTAGATATTGAATAAATCAAAGTGATAAAAAGGAGGTCAAGAATCAGTGAATTCATATATATTTCCGAGACTTTGTACCAGTGGAGTTTTTCTGCAGAATTGGCAAGAAGGATTTTCACTAGTAAGACTTAATGACTGCACAATAAGGAACTTTGACAAAAGTTTACAGATCATGGAAAATGACTTTGCAGAAAAAAATTTTGGACTCCACTGTAGAGCACCGTGTAGTAAATTGTGTATGAGATTAGCAGTATTAGCAACAAAAGTATTGGCCTAAACATAGGAAATTTTGCTTTTTCCTGGTTCCTCAATCCTCATAAAAATGCATAGCCAGTCTTCTTCATGAGGTGAACCATGCCAAGACAAACAAGCCGCTTCTTTAGGAGCAATGTTTACCACCTTGATCCCTATCATTATCTCATGTAAATCACTGGCAGAGTTTTGTGCTGAGTATATGTCAACTTCAATCAGGTTTAAGTGCTTGATTATATCTGTAGCAGGAACGAAGGCAAGATGCTACTAATTTCTTTCCCTTAGCCAATGGGGCAGGATCTATCTATTTAGAAGATGCACATACAACTACCTAACAAAGGAATGGATGGCTCCATGGATGCCAAAAATCGCCATTGAACTTTGTCAATATGTTCACTCATAAGAAAGATCAATCTCAATCGTGAAATTGCATTGGTATGAGATAAACTATACAAAGGAATCATTCTTGCAGAACACGGACGAGGCAGTGAATCTTATGTCTCAGGGAACGTTGAAAGCTCTTGCTGAAAGAGATACAACTAAATATCTTCTGAACTGGATAACCGAATAATAAAAACCACATTCCAATCCTGCCGCTATTTGTATCTGACTGACCATTTGAGTGGAAAACATAATAACATTATTCCCTATAACATGCATTATTATAAAATAAAAATACAAGTTATAACGTTGTTGCTTGCCCTATGAGGAGTTCAAAGTGTTGCTTGCTCTATTTTCTCACATGTTAGCCACTGCTCATGATGCAAAAGACTCATTCAGCACCATCTAATTGTATTAAAACGGTGCCCTGGATTGCATTAAAGGATGTCTTCACTAGAACCTGAACGGAAGACAATTTAAGCATGACAAGTTCACTTTCACTACAGGAATCAGACCTGCCCGCTCTGTTAAAAATAATAAAACAGAAAAGGGCAGAGTAAACAAGGATATAGACATGTAGGAGAGTCATCGTAAACACAAGGATAAGGAGCATCAATCTCATCAACAGACGACATATAGAAAGAATATGGCTTACTTTTATCCAGAGTGCAGAGCAATCAAAATTTGTTAGAAACCACTTATGTGCATTCATGTTGAACGAATCAGCATCTTCAACGCCGTCAATGTAAGGCCAATATTCAGGACAAATACAAGCACTTCCAGCATATGCAGCATCAATATGGAACCACATTCCATTTCTCTGAAAAATTTTGATAATATTCCCCATTCAGATATGCTTTTCTCATACAACCAGAATGCAAAAGAAACTTTTATGTTAACTAAAAGATTGCTCTCGTAAACCCTGATCTAATCAGCTCACATACTCTACAAAAACACTGGTTGGCTTATGTTTGGAAAATGAATAGTTCTTTATAAGCAGATAAGAACAAGGAAAGAGCAAAGATATCGTGAAGGAGGATATATTCAATACTGGGTACCTCAACTAACAATGGTCAAATTAGGAGTGTCTAAAGATTATAATAGTGAAGGAAGGGGTTAACGGTACACCACCTTATCCTGCCCTGGGTCCATTCTTTAGTAAAGAAGCAATTGCATTCAACAGAGAACTTCTCACCTTTTATAAGGCCAAAATTCAAAGCGAGAAAAGAGATGCAGAGAATCTCAAAGAAATAGCTTTAGTCCAAAAGCATTTCTTCACCCAACTGTGGCCCACCATGAGCTAATAGTATTAGCCTAACTACGCAGGATACAATTCTCTATTAAAGCCTTTTAGTACAGCAGAAATTCACGGACCAGGAGTTTTGGAAAAGCTAGCTCTTAAATTCTTCATAGGCTAGAATACAGGTTGCATGATGGGGTCCACTTTGACCAATAAGTACCTATTGGAATGTGGCACCGAGACAAAGCATTATGTAGAGCTTAAAGAAGGTATAATGCTGGATCAACCTTAATACATTGCGGAACAGGTTTGACAACTCAGGCCAAAATTAAGACCTTCATAAGAAGCACACAACCATACAATATCAGATGCCTCACCTTAGCAACTGTTGCTAGTGCAGGCAAGGGATCAACTGCCGTTGAAGAAGTTGTACCAACCTGAACATAAATTCAAGGTTCTCAACTGAATTAATATTTTAGTGTATGTAAACAGCAAATGAATTCAGACTAGATAGCATGAGTTATCTTCCTGTTTGAGACCAATTCTAAACACTCCATTCGATAGTCTACCATAACCTAGTATGGCCCATTTGAAATTTTTTGACCTTTTGATAATTGCTCATTATGATTATTTTAGACAATTTTTATATATCAAATGCATCCTCGAATTGTAAATCTAGCAATTACAGCACTATTTTCTTAGGGCAAGGAAGTCCGTGGAGAACTTGTCACAAGCCTCAGTCATGTCACTACTGTAAAAACTAACATATAAGATTTATCACAAAAGACTCAGCATTCCAAGTCAACTCAAGGGACAATAAGAGTCCATTGATTCTTCCACCCTTAAATTGTTTCATCCTTGCATCTACTAACAGTTTAATTAACAAACAAGTAATATCATTGTAAATTCATGGTAATACTTTACATGGCGTATATTGCTGTCAAAATTCAATTTGTGTATAAGAAAGCATGCTTTTCAGAAATATCAACCTAATTAGCTTACACAAAGCAATTTTTTTCAGTTATGTTCTACTATCTTGACCAGTTCAATAGGAACTCAGCCTACAATATACTTGATAGCTTAATATGTAGCTGAATCAAGAAGTCAATGGACAAAAAGCAACATGAGAACTAATGTCAAGCTTCTTACTTACTGTAGCACACAAAAAGAAGGGAAATAAACCAGAGGATATGTCCTGAGAAATCACTTCATTAAGTAAATCGGGAGAGAGCGCATAATTGGTAGAAGCATCTGTTTTTAGAACCCTGCAGTTCTCTGGATATATACCTCCTATCTGCCATGAAATATGGAAACAAAATGCTCAACCAATACAAGTTCATAGTCTACTCAACAAATATTCTATTGAAGGAATGATCTATAGAATCATTTTGCATCTTCTACCATTTTTTTGGTGTATGCTGCAGAAGAAGATGCATTCTACTTGTTCTGCATCACCACTCACAACCACAATGGTGTTTCATTTAAGAATAAATAGTTGCAAAAGATCTAAATAGCACAAGGAGGGAAGGAGAAATAATTAGGTGAACATATTTGAGGGCATCAAGGGTTCGAGGATTGAAATCCAGCACTTTAAAGGGTAAATCTGTTTAATCGAATGGCATATCTCAAATCTATAAAGCTCTCCTTACAGGACAGCAGAAAATTATCCTTTCTGGTAGAATCTTAAGAGTGCTTGCTTTTGTAGATGATATTCTTGTTTAACTTTCCGTAAGTTCAAGCCAGTAAACGTTTAACCCACAAATTCAAGACTACAAAATTGAAAAACTAAAGGTTTTCTGCAAAACTCCTCTCAGAAATCTTGGAAAAACTCATTATCCTTTCCTTTATACATATTGAACCCTACATTTCTCGGGGCTCCCTGTTAAATCCAATGACAAGATATCCTCATAAAGTTATAACCAAATCAAGTAAAATATCACTCATGAATTTACTTTCCTGGTTTGACCATTTCATGTTTCATCACTAAAGCATCCTATCCTGTGTCATATATCGAATTTTAGCTGAAGACCAAAAGTAGGTCCCTAATGCATTAGTAATTTAAATATTTTAATTAGTAAATAAAACATAGAGATAAGGTCGTTCTAGGTGAACTAGCCACTGGCTTCTTTCATGAGGATATTGTCTCGTATTATCCCCAAGAATATACAAGAGAGTGCACGCAAGAATACCTGGCATGCTTTTTGCAAGGACGAGTGGGTCTGGTCAGAAGAATAAACAACAAGCTTATCAAGCGAGCTTTTCCCTATCCTACTTAAGAACTTATCTCGAGCAGCCAATAGAACTACTAGAACAGCTTCACTTGCAGTACCCTGTATTACTCCACCACCTGCTCCTGCATCGTCATACTTGACAGTAAGCTATCCAATATGGCACATAGTTTTGGACTTTAGAAGGAGGTTTTTTGAAGGCTTTGAAATATTTGGCGTATGTCTTAGCATGTCAAATATACTGAAGCCTCCACTACTTTATCTCCTCGGTTTTGTTGGTACAGTTTTCTATCAGCTTTAAATGCAGAAGATGAATTTCTCAAAGTTTTATGCATTATAGTCACTGCATAATCAAGTTAATGACCCTCATTCTTAACTCATTGTCAAACAATTTGAAAAAACTTTTAAAAAATATTACACCTTTACCTTCATAAGAAAACAGAAATCATCAAATATGCAAACTACAAAGCCATTCTCTATGAAACTTAAGGGTGGGTGAACTCTGCGGTTTCCATATACTAAATCACAAGGGTAACTGATCTCTATGACTCTTCAATGTATTCATCTGACAAAGTCCAAACAATTATTAGGGGAAGATGCAGTAAATCGTCATTTCCTTGATTTTAGATCACTGCTAGTCCCAAAAGCAGGTTACCAAAGAGAGATACAGAAAAAAGTAAGCTCATAGAATAACAACATTTCCATATATTTTTACTAGAATGCTTATGCTAAGTAAGCTCCTGATGCAGAAAAGAAAAGGCATGCGTGATTCTAGCTACTCTTTGATTGCGTGGAACAAGGACGGCAGGGGATGTCTCCCTTTTTAGTGGATGTAGACCATGCCCATAAAACTTAGTGTACACTTCACATGTGAAATGAAAACTATTCATGCCGTAACATCGAAGCCAAAAAAGATGCAATAGTTTGTTTGGCTTCTTCGTCGGTAACCATCATAAGCAAGATAGAAGTGATTCTTCTACTGACTGATTTAATGGGGAGAAGTAATTTTTCATTTTCATGTCGTAGAGTAATTTAATAAAAGCAGGCCATTCGATGCCATCAAGACTGTTATAGCATACAAACTGACCTGTCGAAAGGAAGTCATCAGGCAGATTGAGAAGCTTAGCGAGCCAATCCAGAACTATCATTTCAAGTTCTGTTGCAGCAGGGGAAGTAATCCAACTGAACCCGACTATGTTGAGGCCAGCACTGAGCATCTCTCCCACAAAACCCGCGATACTGCTGTTAGAAGGATAATATGCGAAATAATTTGGACTCTGCCAATGGGTCATCCCAGGTAATATTTTTGCCTGTACATCTGCAGTGATATAATAGAGAGAGATACTTTGTTTAGATTAACAGCTATTTTAACTAACTTGTCCATTGGCAAGTGTTACACTGTCTCTCCGTTTGCCTCTATATACAATATAATCTGCAAATACCCATTTGACTGCAAAAGATCGATACTCTCGAAGTTTTGAAAATCATGTAATCTGGGATTCCAAGTGAGAAATATTGCTGCAAGTATAAGTTAAGAATCCATATAAAAACTGCCCGAGTTTGACCCATCATGATCTTATAAACAAGAGCAGCAGGAGAACCTCACCTTCGAGAACTTGTTGCAATGATTCAGGACGATCAGGCGCAGAATCTGGAAGAAGTTTATGTAAATAGCCAGGCTGCATGGAGGAGGAACCAGATTGACTTTCTTAGTACAACTCTCACGTGCTTAAGAGAAAGAAACAAAAGAAAAGGTTTTTTTTCGTTTTCCTGTCATACCACCAATGCAAAAAATTTCATCCCAACACGGGGCGTGGGCAATGAGTCATAGGCATTTCAATTTCAGGACAACGTCACTCCCTCACCGCACCGGATTAACATCCAATGTGGACCTGGCGTCCAGGGAGGGTAACTTTTGTTGATGCTGAGGTAAAGAAACATGTATAGTCATCCTTTCATATTCCTAGGCAAGAATATCACATTCGCCTCGCTTTTGAGTCAAAGTTCTGGGACCGCTATCACTCATATACAAGTCTCTCTCCCTCTCTCAGGCACGCGCAATGTCTAATCAACTATAACATGGAAATGCAAAACGAAGGAGAAGGGAACGAACAAATACCTCGACTTGGCTGAGGACGGGGAAGCTCTCGATGGACTTGTAGTAGTCCGCGATGAAATCCACCATCCTGTGCGCGTTCTCTCTCAGCTGCTCCGCATCCATCGGCTTCAACTCTCCCTCCCTGCATTTCGCCAACCACCAAAAGCAAAGAGCCAAAAGGGATTGGATCAGCATCACTGACACTCACACACACACACACACACACTTCGTCACACAAACGATCTCGAACCGCTCAAACTCCTGGGTGCGCACGAAGCATTGCGACCGCTGACTTACATGACTCGGATGCAGCCGAACGTCGAGAGGAAGGAGGGGGAGAGAGAAGAGAGCACGATGAGGCGAGAAAAAGAACCGGGGGCGTTGACTTTACGACGGGGCGTTTGTATTGTGCCGGGAGGAGGGAGGGAGGGAAAGACGTGAATGTTCTGGGGACGGCGACGACGTACGTGGGGGCCGTGGAGTTGGGCGGGCAAATTGTGTTGGCTCGATGCTTTTAGTTACACTCCATTTGACCACGTGCAATCGAAAGACCAAATTTCATTTGGCTTACTCTACCCGTATAATATACCATTAGTGGTCCCGACATTTTCGTCAAATGTATAATATCGTTCATAAACTTTTAATCTGTACACTTGAAACCCTAAATTTTTATATTGGTAAGTGACTTTGATCAGAAATCGCCGATGTAGCGATCTAATCAACATCAGCCGTACCACGTGGCATGGTAACACCGGCGCTGACGTTGACAATTTTTATAATTTTTTTTGAATTCTTTTATTTCTTTTTCTTTTCTTTTTCTGACTTCGGGCCAACAAGGTGGCCAAAAAAAAACATAAAACAAAAAATTCAGAAAATCTTTAAAATTGCAAAAATTGTCCAAGCCAACATTGACCATCCTATGGCCGTGCCATATAGGACAATTGACACTGCCTAAACCGCCATGTCAGTGGTTTCTGGCCGAAAGGATTAAATTGACACAATTGAAAGCACTACAAAAAAACACGAAAATTGCGACGGAAATTTGCGACGAAAAAATTTCCGTCGCAAATTTGCGACGGAATTTGCGACGGATTATCGTTTCCGTCGCAATTTCCGTAGCAAATTTGCGACGGATTATATTTTCCGTCGCAAATTTCCGACGGAAAATAATACCGTCGCAAATTTGCGACGGAAATTTTTTCCGTCGCAAATTCTGTAGCAAATTTGCGACGGAAAATATAATCCGTCGCAAATTTCGTCGCAAATTTGCGACGGAAAAAATTTCGTCGCAAATTCCGTCGCAAATTTGCGACGGTAAAGAAAGTCCGTCGCAAATTTGCGACGAGAACTAGAGTCCGTCGCAAATTCGTAGTTTATAATCCGTCCGTGACCTGCAATCACTATCTCTCTCTCGTTGTCTCTCGCTATCTCTCGCTCTCTCTCGCTTTTCTCCCTCTTTCATATGTCTGAAATCAGCAAAATCCGCGCACGCACGTATTAATCTTGGTGAAGCTTTTGTACCGGTAAGTGGAAAATTGCTAGCTTCATGACTATTCGTCGTTGCATTGTAATTTTTTTTTAAATTCATGTTTATGTTTGTTTTTTTCCGTACCTGCATCACCGGTTTAATGACCGGCGACCGGTGACACCTCGCCGGCCTTCGGATGAGGCGAACGGCCACGCCGTTTTGCGACGGAATTTTAACTTATTCGTCGCAAATTTGCGACGGAACATAGTGTCCGTCGCAAATTTGCGACGGATACCACATTCCGTCGCAAAACGGCGTGGCCGTTCGCCTCATCCGAAGGCCGGCGAGGTGTCACCGGTCGCCGGTCATTAAACCGGTGATGCAGGTACGGAAAAAAACAAACATAAACATGTATTTAAAAAAAAATTACAATGCAACGACGAATAGTCATGAAGCTAGCAATTTTCCACTTACCGGTACAAAAGCTTCACCAAGATTAATACGTGCGTGCGCGGATTTTGCTGATTTCAGACATATGAAAGAGGGAGAAAAGCGAGAGAGAGCGAGAGATAGCGAGAGACAACGAGAGAGAGATAGTGATTGTAGGTCACGGACGGATTATAAACTACGAATTTGCGACGGACCCTAGTTCTCGTCGCAAATTTGCGACGAAATTTTTTCCGTCGCAAATTTGCGACGAAATTTGCGACGGATTATATTTTCCGTCGCAAATTTGCTACGGAATTTGCGACGGAAAAAATTTCCGTCGCAAATTTGCGACGGAATTTGCGACGGTATTATTTTCCGTCGGAAATTTGCGACGGAAAATTTTTCCGTCGCAAATTTGCGACGAAATTTGCGACGGAAAATATAATCCGTCGCAAATTTGCTACGGAAATTGCGACGGAAGATAGTATCCGTCGCAAATTTGCGACGGAATTGTTTTTCCGTCGCAAATTTGCGACGAAATCGTTTTTCCGTCGCAAATTTGCGACGGATACTAGCTTCCGTCGCAAGTGTCCGCCGCAAATTTTGCGACGGAAATAGTACTCCGTCGCAAATTTGCGACGGATACTAGTTTACGTCGCAAATTTACGACGGAATTTTCATTTATTCATCGCAAATTTGCGAGGGATGAATTCCGTTTCTATCGTACATTAAAAATTATTAAAAAATATTGATTCTTATGTGATTATTCTTTTTTGGGTTTGTGCCTAATTGAAGGTCTCACAATCCAAGTGGACTTTGCAATTCTTATCAAATTGGGAAACTTTGTCCTACCAATATTTCAGTCAAATATTTAGGTAAGTCTTCTTTTCATTGTAATTTTTTCTATTTTTGCAATTACATATTAATTGTTGCGTGAATAACAAAAATTATAATTTCCAAAATTTTATAGTTTTAATTAAGAACAATAGATATGATATTTTAAATATTTTACAAGAATTTTTAATTTTAATACAGACACAATGCAAAGAGAAAGGGCTTGGATGTATAATAAGAACTTACCTGGACGTCAAGGATTGACAGATGAGTTTCGTACTGGGTTGGAACTATTTTTAGACTTTGCTAGTAGTAAATATGAGTTTATGGATGGAAATAAGTTAAGGTGTCCGTGCAAAAAGTACGGTAATGATAAATTTCTTGTGTGTGATCAAGTTAGAAAACACCTTACTAGATTTGGGTTTACTCCGAACTATTATAATTGGACTTCCCATGGTGAACCATTTATATCTGATGAAGGATATGGAAGAAGTGACCAATTTTCAGTTAGGGAAGAATGTGGCTATTATGAGCAATTGAATCTATACGAGAGGATGGTGATTGATGCAGCTAGTTATAATTTTGTCACAGAATCAAATCATGCAAGTACTAGTTTCACTCCTACACGTGAACAAGTGGGTACTAGTCATGCTTCACAATTGGAAGATATAGGAGTAACGGGTTTTGAGGAGAATGTGTATAATGAAACTTTTCAATCTAATCAGTTCTGGGATGTGTTGAAAGCAGCAGATGAACCTCTATGGGCAGGTTGTGAGGACCACACTAAGTTATCGGTAACAGCCCGGCTATTAAATATCAAGGCAGAGCATAATGTGTCTGCGGATTGTTTCAACTCTTTTGTTGAAGTAATGCGGGAATCATTGCCTCGTGATAATAACATGCCAAGTGATTTTTATGATATGAAAAAGCTAGTGGATAACTTAGGTCTTCCAGTTGTAAGAATTGATGTATGTAGTAGGGGTTGTATGATATATTGGAGAGATGATGAAAATGCAGAATTGTGCAAATTTTGTAGCCAACCTAGGTACAAGATTAACAGGAGGCCGGGTCGTAATCAGAAGCGTAGACCATGCAAGCAAATGTTTTATCTGCCCTTAATCCCCAAATTACAAAGGCTTTATGCGTCTAAAGCCACTGCTGAACACATGACTTGGCATGCAAATCATGAAACAGAAGAGGGTCTAATGTGTCATCCTTCAGATGCGGAGGCATGGCAACATTTTGATAGAACATACCCTGAGTTTGCAATGGAGCCTCGGAACATCAGGTTAGGTCTATGTGCCAATGGATTTGCTCCATTTGGGAAAACAGGAAAAAGTTATTCATGCTGGCCAGTTATCTTAACGCCGTACAATCTTCCACCTGGTATGTGCATGAAGACACCTTATATGTTTTTGACATTGATCGTGACAGGGCCGCAAAATCCGAAAAAGTTGATAGATGTTTATATGCAACCATTAATTGAGGAGTTACAACGGCTATGGGTTGAAGGTGTCCCTACGTATGACGTTTCAACCGATCAAATATTTGTAATGAAGGCTGCCCTTCTTTGGACGATCAATGACTTTCTAGCTTACGGAATGTTATCTGGATGGAGTACAGCTGGGATCTTAGGATGTCCGATATGTTTGGAGAGGTCAAAGTCATTTAGATTAAAACATGGAAAGAAGCCTAGCTATTTTGACTGTCACAGACAATTTTTACCGCCAAGTCATCCTTTCATAAGGAATAAGAAAGAATTCTTCAAGAATAGGACTGAAAGAACGCGTCCACCACTGAGGTTGACCGGCGATCAAATTTGGGAGCGTGTGAAGGACTTTCTAACTGTTGTTGAGAACCCGCACGGTACGACTTTTGCGTACAGAAGTACACATAAGTGGACAAAACGCAGTATATTTTGGGATCTACCATATTGGAAGGTCCATCTTATTCATCATAATCTTGACGTCATGCACATAGAAAAGAATGTTTTCGACAATGTCATAAATACTGTGATGAATGTCGCCGGAAAAACAAAAGACAACTTGAACGCAAGAAAAGATATGAGAGATATTTGCGATCGGCCAATACTAGCTGTGGATGCAAGCAGCAGGGGACCAAAACCGAAAGCAGTTTATACATTGGATAAGGAGCAGAGGCGAGTTGTTTGTCAATGGTTGAAATCTGTGCGGTTTCCTGATGGATATGCTTCGAACCTCGGGAGATGTGTTGATTTGAATGAATGCAAGTTGACAGGTTTGAAGAGTCATGATTGTCACATCCTGATGGAAAGGCTAATTCCAATAGCTTTGAAGGAAGTTCTACCGAACTTTATATGGGGCGCCATTGCAGAATTAAGCAATTTCCTCCATGATATTTGCTCGACAGTGTTAAAAGCATCGCACATGGAAAAACTAGAGAGAGATATTCCAGTTATTCTTTGCAACTTAGAAAGGATATTTCCTCCAGCGTTTTTTGATTCGATGGAGCATCTCTTAGTTCACTTGCCTTATGAGGCCAAAGTTGCAGGTCCCGTCCAATTTCGATGGATGTATCCATTTGAGAGGTAATGTTTTTTTTTATAATACAGCTCAAATTAGTTTATCATATAATATGTTCCGATAAGCTTCTTTCTATTTCAACTAGATTCTTATATCATTTGAAGAAAAAAGTGAAGAATAAGGCACGTGTTGAAGCTTCGATTTGTAATGCATATATTGTGGAAGAAGTGACAACATTTGCATCATACTATTTTGAGCCGCACGTTCAGTGCAAGAGCCGGAGAGCAGGCAGAAATGATGAGGGCCCCATTGATCCCAATTGCACGGCATTCTCTATTTTCAATTATCTGGGTCGACCAAGCGGCGCATGTCAGTTTCGTTACTTATCAGGCGAAGAATTTCATGCAGCCCATACTTATATTTTACTGAACTGCCCAGAAGTCGAGCCATACTTCAAGTAAGTGTAAATTCACCATTATATGTTTTGCGTGTCAAATATTTGCTAATAATGATGTGATTTTTAATATTAGGATTTTCCAAACTGAAATGTTTGGACTACAACCAAATGAGTTTGACCGTTTGTGCGATGAACAATTTGCATCATGGTTCAAGACATATGTAAGTTGCCTATGGATCAAAATCAAGTTATTCAAATTATATACATCATTTAGTAAAATATATATTATTGACTTCGCATGTGTAACTTTAGGTTCACAGTCATTATGATGAATTTGGAGGGCAAGGATTGCTATATTATCTGTCATGGGGTCCACAGTTAAAAGTTCGAAGTTGGCCAGCATATTTCATAAATGGATATAATTTTCATACTCAAGAATATGGTATAGGAAAATCCACAATGAATAGTGGTGTGTCTGTTCGGTCATCCAATGGTGACAGTTGGAAAGATGATTTTTATGGCTTGTTGGATGAAATCATAGAGATAGAGTACCCTGGACCATTAATGATGCGGGTTGTGTTATTTAAGTGCACGTGGTTCGACCCCGTCAAAGGAATGAAGGTGCATACGAAGTTCAATTTGGTTGAAATAAATCACAAGAAAATGTATATGAAGTATGGACCATTTGTCTTGGCACAACAAGCAATTCAAGTATGTTATGCATCATATCCTAGTTTGAAACGTGACAAAGTTGATTGGTGGGCTGTATGTAAAATCAAAGCACGGAGGAAAATCGAGGAACACTGGAAGGATAGAGCCTACCAACAAGAGGAAGTGTGTAACACGGTTGAAATTGAGGAATATAACATACCAACTTTACGAGATCCGTGTGGAGCAATGATAGATGTGGATCCAACTGAAATTTGCGAATTAAATGTGCACGGATGTTCTGAATCTGATATTCAGACAGATGACGAAGACGAGGACGAGGACGAGGACGAAGACGAGGACGAGGACGAGGACGAAGACGAAGACGAAGACGAAGACGAAGACGAAGATTAAATTTTTTGTCACAAAACACTACAGATGTGTAATTATTAATGCTACAACTGCTATTTTGGTTGTTATCATTATTGTTCTTGTTATTATTGTTATTGCGCTTTTTTATTATTGTTATTGTCGATTATTCTTTCTATTTTAATTTATCGTCCGAAATTTTGTCCCTAAATGCCGAAAAGTCAAATATTTTTAACGTGCCGTAACATTTCCGATATTGTAATTTCCATTGCAAAATTTGAGATGCCAAAATTTAACGGACATAGTGTCCGTCGCAAATTTTGCGACGGATATAGTGTCCGTCGCAAATTTTGCGACGGACTTGGAATGTCCGTCGCAAATTTGCGACGGCCGGGCTTGTCCGTCGCAAATTTGCGACGGCCGGGCTGGTCCGTCGCAAATTTTCATCGATAAAAATTTGCGACGGACCTCGAATATCCGTCGCAAATTTCGAGCGGGAAGAATTTCCCGCTCGAAAATTGCGACGGCTTTTTTATTTCCCTCGCAAAATTTTTGCATATATAATTTGCGACGGACATTCGCGGTCCGTCGCAAATATTTGTCGGTGAAATATTTGCAACGGACGAGCACGTTTGTCGCAAAATTTGCGACGGACGTGCCAGTTCCGTCGCAAATTTGCGACGGAATGCTCGTCCGTCGCAAATTTGCGACGGACCTGCGCTTCCGTCGCAAATTTGCGACGGAACAGCCACGTCCGTCGCAAATTTGCGACGGAATGCTCGTCCGTCGCAAATTTGCGACCTGCGCTTCCGTCGCAAATTTGCGACGGAACAGCCACGTCCGTCGCAAATTTGCGACGGAACGTGCAGTTCCGTCGCAAATTCTGCGACGGACGTGCCAGTTTCGTCCGTCGCAAATTTGCGACGGAACATGCACGTCCGTCGCAAATTTGCGACGGAAGTGCAGGTCCGTCGCAAATTTGCGAGATTTGTACCTGCGCTTTCCTCTTCTCCCCCTTCCCCGACTCAGATCTGCAAATTCGCAAGGTAAGCTCTGTCCGTCGCCGTCGCAGCCGTCGCCGTCGCCGCCCAGCCGTCGTCCGTCGTCGCCCAGCCGTCCCCCGTCGCCGCCGCCGTCGCAGCTCCCCCGCCCGTCGCCGCCCAGCCCGGCAGGCCCCCCCGCCCGTCGCCGGTCGTGCCCCCGAGGCCCCCGCCCGTCGCCTGCCCTCGCCCCCGCGTCGCCCCCCGCCCGTCGCCTGCCCTCGCCCCCGCGTCGCCCCCCGCCCGTCGCCGGTCGCCCCCGCCCGTCGCCGGTCGCCCTCGCCCCCCACCGCCGGTCGCGCCCTCGCCCCCGCCCCGCCCGTCGCCCGTCGCCCTCGGCCCCGCCCCCGCCCCGCCCGTCGCCCCTCGCCCCGCCCCCGCCGTCGCCGTCGCCCCCGCCGCCGCCCCCGCCCCGCCCCGGCCCCCGCCCTCGCCGCCGCCCCGCCCCCGTCGCCGTCGCCGCCGCCGCCGCCGCCCCGCACCGGTCGCCGTCGCCGCCGCCCCGCCCCCGTCGCCGTCGCCGCCGCCGCCCTCGTGACCATCGCCGCCGGCCAGCCGCTGGCCAGCCGCCGCCGGCCAGCCGCTGGCCAGCCGCCGCCGACGCCGTTGCCGGACCATCGCCGCCGCCGCCCTCGCCGTCGCCCACGCCCGTGCCGGAACCGCCACTGTCCATTCCGCCGGTTTTTGTTGTCCTTGAACCAAGTAAGCCAACTCTTTAACCCCTAGTTAGTATAATTAGGTAATTAGTCGGACTTGTTTAGGGATTATTTAAGATTACTTTTCATTGGCTAAATTACGGGTTCATTTCAGGATTGTACGTGGCTTTGATCGATGGTCGATTGGTTAATTTGTTTATTATGTGGATGTTTAAGCGTTAAATGACGATAGGATGATTGATTAAGCGTTTTCACAGAAAATGCTTGAAAATTAAATAATTCTATAAAAAATCATGAAAAATAATGGAAAATTAAAAAAATTGTATATGTTGACAACAAAAATGAAATTTGACTGTAAAAGTTTGTTAAAATTTTTAACAAACTAAAATTTCATAATATGGATCAAAATTGCAAAAATTAATAGTGCCCACCTATTTTCAGTGAAATTAAAATTTTTTAACGTTACGGGGAAAAAATTATTAAAAAATTTAAAATTTCCATAAATTGGTAAAATGGCTTAGCATAAATGTGGTCACCCATTGTGAGGGAAATTTTTTTTTGGTGAAGAAAAATTACAAAAATTTAAAATTTAAAAAATGCACATAATTGCCTAGAAAACATGTGGCCATCTACTTGCATAGAAATTTAAATTTCTTTAGATGGCAAAACAATTTAGAATTTAAAAATTTTCAAAATTTCACGTAATGGCTTATAATACCTGTGGCCACCCACTTTTAGTTATATTTAATTTTTTTAACGTGCCCTAAAAATTATTAAAATAAAGAAGGATTACAATTTGGGAAACTTTACCTAATAGCTTAGACTACCTGTGGCCACCCAATTTTAGTATGGAATTTTTTTTCCACGGAAAAAATTTTATATTAAAAATAATAACTTTAAAATTCGTAAAATTTAAAAATTTCAGAACTTTACAGAATGTCTTAGCATATCGGTTGCCACCAACTTTTAGTGAAATTTTTTATAATGTCCCAAAAAAAATTTAACAATAATAATAATTTGAATATAACAAAACTTTACAGAATTACTTAGAATATTTGTAGCCACCCACTTTCAGTGAAATTTAAATTTTTGTACGTGGTAAAAAAAATTTAACCAAAATGCATGTGATTCCTATAGTGATGTTTGATACCTGTGGCCACCCATATCGTGCTCATACATTGATGTTTCATATCAAAATGAATGAGATTCATAGTATATTTGTTTGTAGGAAATTGCACATCATAAACACTCGCCATTGGCTCATTTGAAGGAAACATTTTCTCAGTCTTTCTATCAAAATGGTAAGCTTCGTCATGTACATCATTATGTGTTCGTAATACGTGTCAATAGTTCTTTACATATTCGCATAACCTTCCTACTTGTCAGTTTAAACGTGGAGGTCACATGCCTAGAAGACAAGGCTCTTCCTCGTCTTCGTCCTCGTCCCTTTCCTCTTCTCCTGTCCCGGCATCTAACCCTCAATCACAATATGGTCCGTCACAATATGGGCACATTGGCCCTTCCTCCCACCCTCAACAATATGTTACGGGACTTGACCACATGCGAACTGAACGTTCTCCAGTTCAATCTCCTTTAGCTTCCTCTCCTTCCGTTCCACCCCATTATTCGGCGGAACAATCGAATATTGACGGAAACAGAGGTCAAGAAGATAACCGATTATTCATATGCCCATTTGGAGATTCGTAAGTGCTTCATTTTTATTTTAGTATATGTCATATTTAGGGCTTTAGATATTGATGTCAACTGAATTATCCATGTTGCACAATATTCGTATGAATGCAGATTCACGGATGCTACGACTGTTGTGAGGGAATTGAACAAAATAGTAAGAAACTTTTGGATGGGAGAGTATATGAATTACAGAAGTGTTCCACAAGAAGTGAAAGAAATGTGGTGGAATGAGTTCAAGGTAAGTTTTACATATTTTATTTTCTCATTAATTAAGTTTGGTATAGTATATTGATGGTCAAGAATGATGTAAAGGGACCAGAACAACTCTGTAGTTTTCGATACGTTAAGGACCAGATATTTTCCCCGACATGAACTTTACAAAATCTGTCTATATGTGTTTGGTGCATGGTTATGGATATGTGATCATCATAATAATTTTCAATTTGTGTTTTTATTCATTGCAGCGGAAGTTCAAGTGGGAGGAAGCGGAAAACAATGAAGTGAGAAGAATTTTCGATAAGAAAATAAGTGATTTTATGCGAAATGTCATGAATAGAGCGAAGAGCAAGCAAGCGAAGCCGTCTTTCTTTACGGCTGACAATTGGGTGGCGATGAACACATTTTGGGCATCTGAACAGAGTCGGCAACTCTGTGAGCAGAATAAGAAGAATCGCTCTTCTAGTTCTAGTGAAGGGTCAGCCACATATGCCGGTGGCTCTATCAACATTGCCGAGCATCGCAAGCGACTGGTAAGTCTGTTAAATGAGTTATAAGTTAATTTAATTCGATTCAATTACTCAAGTTTACATTTTGTAGGCACATGAATTGGGGACGGAACCGACATTTGCAGCTACATTTAAAAGCACATTTCAAAAGAAAGATAAGACATGGACAGGCGATCGAGCAAAAGCTGTTAAGGTATGTAAGGTTATACTTTGGCTTATATGTTAACTATAATGAAAACCGTGAATGTTTTCAATATTTATGGTATATATATATATATATATATATATAGTGATTTTATTTTCATCTACATTGTTAATGTAGGAAAAATATGATGATCTTTTACTGAGCAGTGCTAGTGGTAGTGATGATTGTCCTGAGCCCCGCCCACCAGTTGATAATATGGCATTGTGGATGGAGGCAGCGGGTGGGGCGAAAAAAGGGAAAATATTTGGGCTGGGATCGTTGTCAAGGATGTTCATGCCGAATAGTCCTGGAAGTTCATCATCCGCTGGGACTGGTCGAAGGAAGACACGCACAGAGGAGGTTTTGACCCAAGAAGTTCATCGTCTGAATAATTTACTTGTTAAGAAGGATGAACGAATAGATAGCTTGGAAGATCAAATGAGAATGGTTATGCAACACCTTAACCTCCAGCGCAATGACGGGCCTCCTGTACCTCCAGCCAATCCAATGGGTCATGGGCACATTGATGCCGAGAATGCTGATGCTGGTGCTGATGCTGATGATGATGATGATGATGATTTTCTCCGGTCTCCCTAGTAGCAATTGTGGGTAAGCTTGCTTCATAATCTTGGTTTTTCATTATTTCACTCATATTCATATGTAAGAACATTTATGTTCGTCCTGAAACGTATTTTTGTTATTTTATACCTAGTTCCGCATCCATGCTTAAACGCTGTTTTTATATTCTGGACTGATTTTTGTATCGACATTTCCTCAGGTTTCGACAAAGGTGACTACTTTTGGTGTCCTGCCATCGTATCAAAGCCGCGTCTTCTTCTGTATGGTTTTTTTGCGTCTTCTATGGTTATCCCGTCTCTTAGTTCATGTTTTGAATGTATTGTAAGATTGGATATCAAATAGCATTATGTCAGACTCTATAACTTTCCTTCTGTTATTTGTTTCAATTATATGTCATTGTGGCTGGTTTGTCAGAATTTATGGTTTGTTCGTTTTTCTGTTTCAATTATATGTCATTGTCTCCTTTGATTGATATGGACAATAATTTATGGCCGAAATGATGTAAAAATAACGCCGAATATTTTAAGCCAAGTTTGCGACGAAATTTTTGACGAATTTGCGACGGAATTTTGCGACGAATTTTGCGACGGATTGAGTTCGTCGCAAATTTGCGACGAAATTTGCGACGATTTTTGCGACGGATTGAGTTCGTCGCAAATTTGCGACGGAAATATTTGCGACGGATCTGGTCCGTCGCAAATTTGCAACGAATTTTGCAACGAATTTTGCGACGATTTTTGCGACGGATTTAGTTCGTCGCAAATTTGCGACGGATGATTTGCGACGAATTTTGCGACGAATATAGTCCGTCGCAAATTTGCGACGAATTTTTTTCCGTCGCAAATTTGCGACGAATTTTCGAATTTTCCGTCGCAAAAATTTGCGACGCGCTAGTAGCGACGGAATTTTTTCCGTCGCAAAATCGATTTGCGACGGATTTTTCCGAAATTTCCGTCGCAAATTTCGTGGCAAAAAACTAGTTTTTTTGTAGTGAAGGTTTAGACTAAATTGGCAAATCGCCAAATTGTTTGAAACTAAATTAGCACAACTAAAAAATATAAGACTGAATTGGCCACCGTATAATAGGTTTAGAACTTTGTGAATAATTTTCCCCCAAAAAGTTAATAAAAAAGATGACATTATTAGACTTAGATGAGCGGTTTTCCTCATTTTGAAACCTTTTCCAAATCAATAATGACATTGAGCACTCAAAAGTATCTCCAAGACTTAATTCAACCATTTGAAAGTTCGAAGACAAAGTAAAACCAAAATTAAGGAATCTAATTGCACCAATTTGAAGTTTAAGAAGGGCATTGCATATTTGAAAATAACCTTTGGCGGGTGATGCTACTATCCCTTTTATATGCTGCCATGAAACTTGAAAGGACAATTTTGTCATGGCCCATCCAATGGTCGATATTAATTTTTTTATATATCGAACGTTAGAGGATACTGTCTCGTCCGAGGATCAGACATCTCCAGCATCTCGCAACCTACGAGGAGGAGCACCATGGCAAAGAGAGGATCGATTGGGACACCAATTTTATCTCCAGCTTGGTGTCCTTGAGAGTCTCCGTCCTGAACCCGGGTTAGGCCGAAAATCTGTATCGAGATGGGGTAATCAACGAGGACAATAATACATGTGACCAAAGCAAGATGCTTTCACGATGTCTATAATTGTCAGAGTCGAAACGTCGAACTTGTCATTCATCTCCTTAGCTTCGAATTGGCGTCGCCGGATGAGTCTTTCCTTACTAAGAGCTTGTGTATCGGATAAATATGCGCTAACATCTTGTCAAACAAGTAAACATATAAAATGTAGATCTGTCAAAATGGGTCATAAATCTATTACTTAACCCATATATTAATATATGGGTCCTAAATGGGTTAATTATATTTAGTAAATGGGTCATACATTGGTAGAAGTTTAACATTAGTGTTAAATGGGTCATAAATAAGTTTATAACTGATTTAAACTCAACTCGTTTCTCTTACCCTTACTCAATCTTGCGGTCACTCATTTCGCACTCTCATCTCAATTCGGGTATGAATTTTCCTAGATTTAATTAAATATGAAAATATTTTAGCAATATTGATCTGATCGGGTGGGTCGGGTATGGGTCGGGTATGAATCGGGTCGGATATAGGTCAAGAAAATTGCATTGTGCATAAATGAGTCATAAACGGGGTAATGAGTCAATTTGGGTCGGACCATTTATGACCCGACCCAAACCCGACCCGACCCACCCATTTGACAAGTCTAATAAAATGTAAGACGCAAGAATAAACAAGACATGTTGAATACAGAGACCGAGCCACAACCGTTGTATAAATCGATGCACACAATTCATTTGGCCAAGAATAGAGCATGCAGGTAAGACAGAAGTGTGCCGACCGCAACGATCAACAATGTGTAAGCCGTAATCAAATCGGTCTTATTTCGTAAATGTTCTTCAATTGAATTCAGCATGCCTAGTAGTACATATTGAAACAACCTGAAGATCTGCTCACTGTAGATTTCAGAGATCTGTTTTTCCATGCAAAACCTTCCTTACAATCTTCATGTTCATGGTGTCAAAGTTTTTTTTTTTTCCAGGACTCTACAGAAAAGAATATACTGCAACAAATTCTCCGGCACAAAATTTTCAAAGATCAAACTCCCTCACTTGTACAGCATTCTGATTCATATTAGACCTCACTCCATCACCAAGGACTAATCTTGCAGAATCTCTGTTCATTGACTTGTCTCGGCGGTTTCCTTTCTATAAGCTTGTAGCCTCTCTCTCAATTTCTTACTCTCTTCAAAGTTAGCCTTTCGTTTCACGGCTTTCTATAGAAAATTTGAAATCATGCAACAGATCAAATGAGAGTTCACAATATTCAATATATAACCTTATGAGTATAATAAAGTCTCACCTCTGCCCGAAAACAGCGATCAAGCTTTACTTTTAGGTCAGTACATTCGCCAAAAAATTTTCCAATGGGATGGTCTAAGTGACACTGTTGAAACTGTTCAATTATCTGCCGGAATTGAAAACTTCAGTCAGCACATGTCCACTTTTCTAACTAAAGAGAGAACGATTGCTACTGGATTTATACAATTAGGTAATGCATTTTGCCTGATGAGACACCATCAAACTATCGAGTATGTGTTGAAAATACTATGCTTTATGTAGTGCAGGCATATATTTTTCAATGTAATAGTTGGAATCCCAGCAAAATGATCAGTGCATCTTTAGTTCTCTTGTTAAAATGGTTATTGCCAATATAATTTTCTTTTTCTTAAGGTAAACACAGATAATTTTTTTTATTGGTTAATTCACAGAAAGATCTCTTTCAAACTTGGAACAGCAACTTTTCTTACAACATTTCCGTTATTATTTTAACAAAACAGTACGGGTTCTTTGAAAACCTTTCTTGGGGGGGGGGGGTGCTAATATAGCTCCATCAATCTTACACATGACTCTGTGCACAGATTCATCATCCTTGATGAGATCATAGTACAGAATCCACTAACATGCATACAGGACAGTACGAACAGGAAATGAAAAGATCAAGCTAGTCATCCAAAAATTTACAAAAGATCGAGTAGACTCTAAATTTCCTTAGAAAGAATATATTGGCATCAGGTCAATCCAGTCCACTGGTTCTTTAACAGGACACATAACACAGAAGATGCAGATTTTTATTGATTTTAACCTTTTAAAACGAGGGCAAATGGAATCACTATGGTCTTATTTCCAGCATTTTGATGACACATGCAAAAATATGGTGATAACATCTAAAACATCAAGTTTTAATAGTACCTCTTGGAAAAGTGTGCTTTCTATTCTTGATACTATGCGCGACTTACTTAATAGGAATGAAAAAGTGAAAAAGTATAGGCTTACTAACCTTACATCAAAGGAAGATTTGAGGTGAATTTTGAAAGAACATTCCCACTTATCATAAGAAGATAAAGAAAACAAGAAAGGACACTCCCATTTTTACCAACTGAGCTCTACAGGAGCCCTTTCATGCACAACGAACTTATTTCAGGCTAATTAAAGTAATGACAGATTAAATTTTTTCACAAAAAGCAATAGCTTTTAGCCTACCTACATTCCTCGCTTAAACTCAGATGAGGAAAAAAATGGAAAAGAGATATCTAAACAGGTGACATGAGATCCCAAGGACAGAGAAATCTTCTCATGTCTAAGCACATTGACCCTTGATCACTTGAACCTGTCAAATATCTCGAGCAGAAGTAGCAGATAGCAGGAGCATTTTTAAGCTGTGAAGTAATCTAAAAAGCGTAGTAGACTTACTTCAGCACACATTGGATGACGGTGTAACGTTAGAGGGGGATGCATATTGTCCACGACTCAATCAGCCCTACAGCAACATGTAAAAGCATGGAAGATAATATGGGGGTTTAACATTTAATCGCAGATCGCCAACAAGCACAAATAAAAAGAATCACAGATCAATTATCTTTCCACTCAGAGGCAAATATGGACAAATAGGCCATCTGTGATATGAGTATTAAGGCCGAACGAAACTAGCTTGAACATAAACCACAAAACTTGAGAAAAAGAAGTGAATACAACAAGAGGAAGTTCCATTGTGACTTAGTAGGCTGTCGCCTCAGTTCAAATCCCACAAAGCCACAACTTCAACATGCATAGAATTCTGTTCAGCTGGTAATACAACATCTTCATACTATACATGTCTTTGTGGGCAGGAGAAGATAACTGGGAAGACAACTTTTTTAAACTAAAGGCAATTGGAACTTATTCCAGTAAAGTTAAAACCGCATAGTTTGAAGATCTTTCGTTCTAAGCAATGTTTCCAACACACGGGCAATGAAGGCGAATTTCTTCGCAGCAAATTATCGAACATCGAATCTCTCCCTCTCCCTCTCAGTTCCGGGACGAACGACGCATCTAAGAGATGAATTTCAGCACGATTAGGAACCGGATGCAGGGCGTAACCTTTCGGACGCCACGCACGAATACGCATTTCTTCTTTTACATGTTTAAAGAAAAAGAAAATCCTCACGACCAGCCGATAATTCCTATGGCGGCATCGCATTTTTAATCCGAGATTTAAGGAAAGGAAACAAGCAAAAGCCCTAATCAACTCAACTCGAAAGAAAAACACGGACATAGAATCCACTAATTGGCCGAAGCAGGTTAATTCTCGCCATTAATAGATCGAGATCCGGCACGCCTCAATTGGCAAGCATCGACAGCGGCGATTGTTCGGATTTGAACAGGATAAAAGTTACTCCGAGCGACAAGTTTCTCTCAGTAAGCGAAAATTCATTCAATTAGACTGCGCATCAACGGTTTGCTAGGTCGCCGGAGAACCGCTGAACAGACTCCAAGGCTCGTCGGAATAATCAGAGAAACAAGATCGGAAAGCGAAACTCGCCGAACGCCGTGATAATTTCAGGATAATCACGGAGGGAGGCAGAGAGAGAGAGAGAGAGAGAGAGAGAGAGAGAGTACCGTTGGTGGTGGTGATACCTCTCTGGTTCAGGCGGTTGATGATACGGCGGCGGAGGACCGGAGATGCGCGGTTGCTCCGGCGAGAGCTTCTGGCGGTCCTCGCGCCGGAGGCTCAGACGGCGGGGCGGCACGGCACGGCACGGCCGAGGTGAGCGGCGATGCGTAGGAATACTATTCGAGAGAATTTATTCGCTGTGCTTTATAGAATCATTTTCATTTTCTCTTTGACAATTACGAAAAGGAAAAGCTACATTTTTAATATTAGAGATTAGTTAAAAAAACACAAATGACAGCAACATGTCGATATTTATGTATAACCAATAAACATTGTTACCGTCAATCAAGCGAGAGGATTTCAAATATTTCAACCATTTCTTATCTCTTATTTAATTGTAGAATTATATATCCCGAAATTTTAATACTATTGTATCGACTTGGTATAAATAAAAAGGAGACAATTTATATGCTTTTAGTGTTTTTCATTCAACTTTAAGATGCTTGAATTGTTTAGGCGACACCATATTACATAATGTCTTACTCGGGCGCTCGCGGACTCCCGCGACCTGATCGCGGCGTCATGACACATAGGCCGCCCCAATAATTTTTCGACGAGTTCGATTGAAAAATAAAATTAAAGTTGGAATTAGTTAAGGAAAAATAACAGAAATGGTCTCTAAACTTTTGGCTCAATATTTAATGTGATTCCTGAACTTTCAATATATTTAATGTATCCTTTGAACTTTTAATTTGTTCAATGCGGCCCTTGGACCTTAGGTATAAGTTCAGTGTAGTTTTAGAATTATATGAAAATGTATAATGTTGTCTCTGATCTTGAATTAATAGAATGACAATATAAAATATCTTCATATAGTTTAGGATTACATCGAACATGCACCAAAAATTGAAGAATCACATCGAATAAATTAAAAGTTTAGGGACCGTCTTACGCATTGGGCTAGAGTTCAGAGACCAAATTTAATACAGGGTCAAAATTCATGGACCATTTGTGCCATTATCATAATAATTAAGCGGATAAATTCATGGGATTAAAAGCCTAAATTAAAAAATTAGATCGACAAAACACATAAATAAAAAGGGCCATTTTTGGTTTCTGTTTTCTCCTGCGCTTCCATGGCGGTACCTTGAGAAGAAGAAGCTGCAAGAAGACAACTCTCTCTCTCTCTCTTCCTTCAGGGAGGCGGAGCTACGGGCTATGGAGGACGAGGCGGAGATATACGACGGCGTGAGAGCTCAGTTCCCTCTCTCCTTCGGCAAGCAGTCCAAGGCCCAGGCTCCCCTCGAATCCGTCCACTCCGCCACTCGCCGCCACGGCCCCGGCCCCGGCCCCGCCTCCGCCTCCTCTCCTTCCCCTTCTCTTCCCTCTGCTACCGCAGCCGCCGCCGCCGCCGCCGCCGGCGGCAAGAGCGGCGGCCTGCATGCCCTCTCCTCCTCCTCCAGAGCCTGGCTCGAGGAGCTCCGCGCCGGAAACCCTAGGCCTGGCCCCGAGGCTGGAACCGGCTCCCGTGGCGGCGGCGGCGACGGCGAGGGCGGCGGTCGCGCGATGATAGGCCCGCCTCGCCCGCCGCCGGGACTGATTTCCAGTGATGATGGCGGGGGCGAGGAGGAGGACGATGACGATGACGATGACGACGGGGTTATGGTTGGCCCACCGCCGCCGCCTCCTGGGAACCTTGGAGATGGTGGTGATGATGAGGAGGCGGAGGAAGAGGCGATGATTGGGCCGCCGCGGCCACCTATTGTTGATTCGGACGAGGAGGAGGAAGAAGAGGAGAATCGGTATCGGTTACCTCTCAGCAATGAGATCGTGCTCAAAGGCCATACTAAGGTATCTCCATCTCTCTTCCCTGTTCCTTCGTTTGTAACTTTCTTAGTTTTATCAAATTTGGCACGAAGATTTACATCTGGCGACTCACTCCTCGATGCCAGCATGTTGAGCATTCATATTGTCATAGTTTGTGATAGTTTGAATGTGCTTTAGATTTCTCAGCAGTTAGGAATACATTGAAAAAGGCTGTAGATTTTATAACAATCCTGTAGATGGTATCAAGTGATTTCCTTGAAGCCTGTAGCTTGGTCGTAGTTAGCTTTCTGAAGTTGTGGTTCTGACTTGGTGAAATTTCTACACAAAAATGCGATTAACAGATTGTATCCGCACTCGCTGTTGACCACACCGGTTCTCGAGTTCTATCCGGCAGTTATGATTACTCTGTACGGATGTATGACTTTCAAGGAATGAATTCTCGCCTATCATCATTTAGAGATTTGGAGCCATCTGAAGGTCATCAAGTCCGAAACTTAAGCTGGAGTCCGACGGCTGACCGATTTTTGTGCGTAACTGGCTCAGCTCAAGCTAAGGTAACCTTAAATGGTATTATCATTTTCCTGAAAGCTGTGGTGCATCTTGGCTCCTCTGACGATTATTCTCCCTGGCGACGCAGATCTATGATCGTGACGGGCTTACATTAGGTGAATTTGTGAAGGGGGACATGTATATTCGTGATTTGAAAAATACGAAGGGCCATATATCTGGATTGACTTGGGGTGAGTGGCACCCTAAAACAAAGGAGACAATTTTAACATCATCAGAGGATGGATCTCTTCGCATATGGGATGTGAATGACTTCAAAAGTCAAAAGCAGGTATTTTTTCCTCATATCCTGACTTCGAGTTTGTGTGAAGATATAGTAACTGAGTTGTTGCACTGCTGCAGATTTGTTTTCTTCCCTTTGAGAGTCTTATTCTTTTTTGCTCTTGATTGAGCTTTTTGTACTGAGATTATCTAGGAATACATCTTAGGAGTTGAAGCATTCACTTTTGATGTACATTGTTAGCAGCTGGTTTACTTCAATTTGTCAAGAGGTTGTGATGATGAACTATTGGTCTATTTTGCTTTTTATTTTTATTTCCTTGCCTTCACGTATATAGATTTGCTGGGCAATCTTCCTTAGTTTCCACTTGATCCGTCTGACTTGTGGGTCATCAATATATATGAAAAAAAAAGTTCTGCAGGCAGAAATAAGCAATAGTCTTTATTCGATCCTCTAGGAATCATAGCATTCGGATTTTAAGATATCGTTTCCTTTTACGCATGAAATCAATTATGATGGATAAAATCTACAAAAGATAACTCTAAATCAGAAAGTTCTACTGATTTTGGTTATCCCCCTCCCTTCTCGATCTCGAGTTACTGCTTTTACCTCAATCCCTCTCTCACGATGAAATCTCTTTGGACTTTTTTTATGCCAATGTATGAGTTTCTTCAGTTGCATGTCTGATACTCTGGCCCCATCTGTAGACTTTTCTTGCTTCCATTGAGCTTATTTATGGCCACTTCTGTTTATCACCAAATTGTAGAAAAAATTGGCCACTTTAGGTATCTCTTTGCTTGTTGTGTTATTTTCCCTAAAGGACTAGAATTGTACCTTTCGCTAACTTATTGAATATATAGGTTATTAAACCAAAGCTTGCAAGGCCTGGAAGAGTACCCGTGACAACATGCACTTGGGATCGTGAGGGGAAATGCATTGCGGGTGGTATTGGAGATGGTTCAATACAGGTATTATGTCCCACTTATGTCATATTGGGAGAAATGACGCTAAGGTGTAAATTTTGTCCTTCTGGTGTGATGGCGATTGTGTTCCCATCCAATTATGATCTGCTACTCACCTCTTTTTGTCAACTGCTGGATTTGACAGATCTGGAACCTTAAGCCAGGATGGGGAAGCAGGCCGGACATTCATATTGAGAAAGCTCATTCAGATGATATAACTGGGCTTAAGTTTTCCAGTGATGGGAAAATTTTACTGACAAGAAGTTTCGATGGTTCACTTAAGGTAATGAATGACATGGATACGACTGAAGCTCGCATCCTGTTTTGATTGTTAAATAATTTCAATTATTCAATTTTATCTCATCTTCTTATGTTTAATACACATTAGGTGTGGGATTTGCGCCTCATCAAAAATGCCCTCAAAGTTTTTGAAGATCTTCCAAATCACTATGCCCAGACAAATATCGCATTTGGTCCCGACGAGCAGCTATTCTTGACTGGAACTTCTGTTGAAAGGGAGTCCACGACTGGAGGCTTGTTGTGTTTCTTTGATCGATCTAAACTTGAGCTGGTATCAAGAATTGGGATTTCTCCTACTTGTAGTGTGGTGCAGTGTGCCTGGCACCCCAGGCTGAACCAGGTACTAGATGTAACTGTATGCTAGTTTACCCTTGAGAAAATACTTAACAGAATTACTGCACAGGTGTATGTATACACGCAGGACCTTTTGCTTTGTTCCCTACTAAGATGTGACCAATGACCATTCCATCTTCATCATTGTCTTTTGCTTTGTTATAGATCTTTGCAACTTCTGGGGATAAAAGCCAAGGAGGAACTCACGTTCTTTATGATCCTACTCTCAGCGAGAGAGGAGCTCTTGTTTGTGTTGCTCGTGCACCAAGGAAAAAATCTGTGGACGACTTTGAGATAAAGCCTGTCATTCACAACCCCCATGCATTGCCTTTATTTAGGGATCAGCCAAGCCGTAAGCGTCAACGTGAAAAGATCCTCAAGGATCCATTAAAATCCCATAAACCAGAGCTTCCCATGAATGGACCTGGACATGGCGGAAGAGTCGGTGCGAGCAAGGGAAGTTTATTGACCCAGTATCTTCTCAAGGTAACTAAAGAAGAATTTCCTCCTCCATTTCAATTCTTGTCTATTTTAGTTAGCTTCGAAGGGTAACTGAGGATAATTGTCACTTCCACTTGCAGCAAGGAGGTATGATTAAGGAGACGTGGATGGAAGAAGATCCTAGAGAAGCTATATTGAAGTATGCTGACGTCGCAGAAAAAGATCCGAAGTTCATTGCCCCTGCATATGCCCAAACCCAACCTGAACCTGTTTTTGCAAAATCTGATTCTGAAGATGAAGAAAAATGATGTCCTATCCTGTGGTGCTTCTTTTGGATCATTGCTGCGGTTGTTGGACACATGAGGAAGAAAACTGGTAATGTTTGGATTATGAAATGCCAATGTGCAGCTTACTGTACTAGTTCATCGGTTTTGTCTGTGTTATCTCATGGCTACTCGGCAGCATTTGCTTGATTCCATATTTCATTGGATAACCAGGGATAGGACTACTTATACATGAAGAGCCAGCAAATGTTGCAATCATCTATTGATCCAGCTGGAGTGTCAACGAAGAACGGATTTTCTTTATTCAATTACTTTGACTGGTCTGCTGGGTTCGAAATAATCGAGACATCAACTCTGAGTTTAAAAGCAGGAATTCTCTGGGAAAGAATCTCTTGCATTTAGCTGGCCTTTTCCATCATATGATGTGCAGTTTATATTATTACAGTTAGAGAGCAAGTAAAGAGTATCATCTAGCTGCTCTCTTCTTTGCTCGTGGAGGCTTACTTTGCTGAGAGATGTATCTTTGGCGACGTGATACACATAGCAGTCCGTTGTGTTTATGTGGTTTGAGAGATGGGATCAATTGTTTTGCTCCTTCATCGGATTAATTAACTTAATGTAACTAAGCTTTTCACTGTAATGGAGGTCATTTCTGCTACACATGATTTGCAACGATCTGCCAATTGGACATTTGACAGCTGCAGCAGTCTTTCAGTCGAGCGCGAGTGCACTTTGCGTCTTTTTTTTATCCTAGTTGCTCTTTGGTGGAAATATAAGCACGAAAGAAGCCGGCCAAAATTTATATGGTCCTGAGCTTCGTTATTTTGTCATTCCTTTCGTTCTCGACTTCGCCCTCGGCAATTTGGTGCATCTGGTGGCTCTGATTATGGAAAACTGGAACCCAGTATTGGTTACTTCAGGTTGATTCAGGATGCTGGGCAAGCAGTCTTGCATCAGTTATATTGTTTTGACTGTAGACAGTAAAGAAAGTGTCGGAGTGTGTTCTCAGAGTTATTCAGAACTGAAGATTTGAGGTGGAAAAAACCTTATAAGCTGGCGGAAGGTGGAGATGAGCTTCTCTAAAATTGGGTCGGTTTCGGAAATCCATGTAGCCTAAGGGGGAATATAATGGGAAAAACAAAGAAAAAAGAAGGAAATACGAGGAGCTATAGAACTCTATGTTAGAAAAAATGAGTTCGATGAGGATGCTTAGACACAGCATAATCGGTGCTTTGAAAATTGAATATTTTCCTTTGTAACAAGTATTTCGAGAATACTCATTAAGAGAATTCAAAACAGCATCAATGAAAAACTAATCCACACCGATCATCCTTCTATAGCTCATGTTGGCATTCTATGCTCATTCAATCGAGTTCCCACACCCATATTCAAGATTTAATTATCCATAAAGCCTCGACGAATTCAATTAAAACAGTCCGGGTTTGAGACTCCTTCGTGGGCACCATTCATATGGGATTTTAAGCGTCATTCAATATGGATTGGTGATGAGTGCCGTGAAATCTTTCTTTGCGCATTTATACATGTTTTATTGTTCGACCAGGAAGTAGTAAGTACAGTCCTCATTAGTACTACCGTTAGAGGTTGGCCCATAAAAGAATTGGATGATAAAAGATGTTTTTTTACTTGGCTTTTTGTCACAACGTGTTTTTATGGAGCAACAACCCATTTATTAGGACGAAAAACCCTCGTCTTATGTTTGCCAACTACATAAGAGTTTTGTATGGCCTCAAGCAAGCATCAAGTGCATGATTTAACCGTTTTAGCTAATTTATTTTGGCATTCGGTTTTATTTGTAGCATTATGAATCCTTCCTTGTTCATTCAAATATCAGATCATGGCATTCTAACTCTACTTTTTGAAGTGGCTGACATAATTTTTACCAGTGATGACCCAAACTTGCTTAAAGGATTCATTTGTACATTGAGTAGTGAGTTTGAACTGAAAGATATAGGGCCATTGCACTATTTTTGGGGTGTGGAGGTCGGGATATTTTCTGCTGGTATTTTGATGCCAACAACTTTATGCTTGTTAAATTCTTAAATGTGCACAAATAGAGGGGTGCAAACCACTTTCCACACCGATGGTCACTAGCTCTCATTCTAGTACAAATGTAATACTATTTTGGGAAAAAGCCACCAAAAACCCCAAACTTTCTCCTCTGTGACACATTTACCCCCAACTTTTTTTGTGACACCAAAAACCCCAAACTTTCTTATTTGTGACACATTTACCCCAATGTACATTGTCCATGGGCATTTTCGTCTTTTCCGACTTTTTCTTTTTCTTTTTATTTTTTTTTCAGATCGGGAGGGGGCCCTCGCCGGCGGCCGCCCGACGCCGGCGAGGGTCGCCCGACGCCGGCGAGGCTCGCCCTCGCCTGGATCTGGCGAGGGCGAGCGAGGGCGACCCTCGCCCGACGCCGGCGAGGTCGCCCTCGCCAGATCCAGGCGAGGGCGAGCCTCGCCGGCGTCGGGCGAGCTCGCCCTCGCCGGCGTCGGGCGGCCGCCGGCGAGGGCCGCCGGACGCCGGCGAGGCCCCCCTCACCATCTCTGAAAAAAAATAAAAAGAAAAAGAAAAAGCGAAAAAGACGAAAATGCCCATGAACAATGTACATTGGGGTAAATGTGTCACAAATAAGAAAGTTTGGGGTTTTTGGTGTCACAAAAAAAGTTGGGGGTAAATGTGTCACAAAGGGGAAAGTTTGGGGTTTTTGGTGGCTTTTTCCCTACTATTTTTGGATCTTACACTATATCAACGTCAGAGTTCTTCAATATCTCACCATCACACGGTCAAGTATTTCGTGTGCAATCAATTTTGTTTGTCAATTCGTGCATCAACCTCTTATAAGTTGTGACATGCTGAATTTCGGCCCATTTTCGGGATTTATGAAATGATTATCACATCGATGCACTTTCAGTTAAATCTCACTCTGAATTGATCACTTATGAGAAAACTAACCGTTAGGGAATGGCTAGTTAGGAATTAAGTACGCACAACCTAAGAACTCAACTTTGGATTGACACTTCGACCATAAGGATTGACGAAGAGATATTTTGGGCCATTATAGACCGATCCAAGAATGGTTATGGAATGATTTGCCAATGTTATACAATTGGGTCACGAGTTATTCCGTTTGGCCATTGTTTGAATTACGAACATTTCCTAAATCAATTTCTACCGATCGTGTCCTTCGGAACTAATGATTGACCCTCGCAATTACATGACAATCGAGGTCACCATGGTTTGAGTAAATTTAAACGTGACTTGATATCGAATCAACCAGGGGTTGAATATGGGTAACACCTAAAAGCCACCCGTTAGTTTGAGATACACTAAAGTTGCAATTAATCGATTTTGGCCATGAATTGGAATCTGAACTTGGGTATCAAACTTTCAAGAATATTAAAACTATTATATTGGACGTTACCTCATTAAGCTCGCTTAGTTATTGGTTTGCTCGGAAATTCTTGGAAAAGTGAATTTTGGCACGGGAATTGAAAAAGACCCTTTCACCCCTTAGTGTTCTAAAACTTCTTGGTTGAGTAGAAGGGCATGTTGGTCTTTGTACACCCTAGTGATTCCGAATTTCATGGACAGATTTGCCCTTCTTGCTTTGGTTATTTTCCTAATTGCCCATTCTAGAAACCTTTTCAAGAATCAACCCTAACCTTTGGATCTTGACTTAGGGACCAAGAAGTAATCTTAACCCTTCATTTGGATGATGTTATTAAGCCATTCTCTCTCTTCCCATCATTTTTTTCAGATCAGCCCTTTCTTCGCTCACTTTCACTCTCACTCTCCCTCACACCCCACTACACCAACTAGCTACCACCGTCCACCACTAACACCATCACACCACCACCCCTAGTCGCCATTCAAGCTATGACCAGCCACCGTTCGTCGTTTCGCCGTTTCGCCACTCGCCGTTCACCAAAGTTGCTGCATCGACCGCCAGCTGTTGTTGCTGGTTTAGTTGGTCTTTGGGCTTAGGATTAGTGATAAGTAACTTCCTAAACCTTGATTAGGTTGATGGGTGACTAATGGACTAGTTTAGGGGCTGATTAGTGGTTAATTATGGTCTAATTAGTGGCTAATTGTGGACTGATAAAGGGCTGATTAGTGGTTAATCACATGGTTTGATGTTAATCATATAGCTTATGTGGCTAATCATGTGATTAGGGTAATCATGTGGCTTAGATTGATTGATTGATCTTGTGCTAATAAATAATCATGTCGCTAGAATGGTTTAATCTAAACCACATGATCATGTGTTGATTGTTGATCATGTGGTTTAATTATTTGATCATGTGGTTTGGATTGACTGATCATGCGATCATAGTTAATCGTGTGGCCTAAAATAGTTGATCATGTCCTAATTATTTGATCATGTGGTTAATTAGTTTAATCATGGTTGATTAAGTGATTAATGTTTGATCGTGTGGTTGTGATTGATGATCATGTGGTTAATTAGTTTAATCATGACTGATTAAGTGATCAATGTTTGATCGTGTGGTTGTGATGACAATCATGTGGTCGAAATGGATTATCAATGGCGGATCTTATGCTTGAACAATGATCTTATGGCTTGATAATGGATCGTGTGGTTAATCATGGCTAATCTTGGCATATCATGGCAATTTATGACTAGATAATGATGTTTGATATGGTTATGAGTGCAATTCATGACATGTTTGTTCGTAGGAAAATGCACGTCATAAACATTTTGCATTGGCTAATTAAGAAAGATGAAAATTGACAATGAGTGATTGTTTGCGTACATGACCGTGACAAGTTTCGTCTAGGCGGGAGTTCTAGACGATGCCCAGCAGGAATTCAAATGCCGTCTAGACAGAGGTTCTAGACGTTGCCAATCGCGGTGGAGGCCGGATCGATACTCCTTATTAAAATGCCATTGGGTACCCGGCTTGCCGGGGGGGTTCGATCCCCAACATTGCCGTGCCCGAAGTAGTGGGGCGATGCTCGGCTAGACCGGAAGATCGGCGGAGGTTCGGTATGGCCCGAGAGATCGTTAATAATCTAGACAACTACAAGTGTTATTTGCATTGGGGAGTGCTTTGTGTTCAAGAGTGGTATTTGAGCATGTCTAGATTATTAATTGTCGATATGCATGTTTATGCAATGCCATGATTTGTTTTTGTTTGGTGAGTACGTGTGGTATGGTGATACCGTTGGGTGTTCTTTAAAACATATATTATAATTTGCAAGTTGGTTGTGTCAAGGAAAGGTTTTACTATTGAGTTGCTATGTTAGTATGATTGCATGATTAGGTGATCCGGAGGTACGTGTTACCCTAAGCAAGGCTTAAGGAGTTTACTTATTGAAATTTATTCTCATTGTTGTAATTCAAACCTTTCAGACCCTCGATCATGAATATGAACGGCCCTCCGCAATGTTTGGGGTCCCAATGGATATGGAGCATATGTTGATGGAGTTCCCGGTAGGTGAAGATAGGGATTATATCTTTTGGATACCCTCTTTTGAGTAGAAAAGTTAAGTAAATCAACCACCGGATCCTTTTTGAGTATGTGTGCGGTTTGTAGTGGAGGCCTCTAGCAAGACTTGTTTTGTGTGCCGTTGTAAGCAATGTTATGTTTATAAAGTGGCTTGTTGTTCTATTTCAATTGTCTATTTACTATCCCGTTAATTGAATGTTGAATGAAGTGTTCGAGTTGCTTCCGCATGTGTTACTCTTAGTTCGTTTGTATTGGGTCGGCGACTAGTCCTGGGAAGTCGCATACTTAATGACCAAGCGGGGTGTTGTGAGTTCGTAGGATGTAGAGCGTGACATAAGCCATATTCAAATTGTGAAGCATATTCTAAATTATGTCAACCGCACAATAAATCAAGGAATGCAAATCCTGTCCAAGTCAACTTTGGACTTGTATACTTTCTGTGATGCAGATTTGGTAGGTTGCTACTTGACTTGACAATCAACTACGGTAGTTTGTACCTTCTTTGGTAGCAACCGTATATCACAAAGGGCTGAGAATCAACAATCGGTTATTCAATCTAGTGTTGAGGCAAATATGCAATGGCGTCAGTAGCTGTAGAGATTACTTAGATATCATTGCTTTTGAGAGATTTAGGTATTCGTCTCTCAAGTCTACCAAAATTATCTTGTGATAATATCATTGTACTTTATATGTCAATTAATCATGTGTTTCACGTAAGAAGTAAACATATAAAAAATTATCAAAGAGAAAAAGTGGCTCTCGGAACATTGGTGACTATATGTTCCTTCTGTGCTTCAATTTACCAATCTCTTCACGAAGCCATTGTCCAAAAATGCCGAAACTTTTGTCACAAATTGAGAATTTGGGATGCTCCAGTTTCCAATTTGAGAAGAAGTAAAGGCACCAATTTATCAATCAAGGGAGAAGAATCCAAAGATGTCAATCGAATAATAAGCAAATTCTTGGACATGCTAAAATTAGAGATGAACATGATCCGGATGGACGGTTCTCACTCTGAAACTTTGAACCGCTCACTTGGACCAGTTTCGAAAATTTGGAATCAGGAACCGCCTGTTGATTCCTTGGATCGACACGAGAACCAGTTTGCCGATCCAGTCCGATTCCCGGGTGGGTCCATGAAACCGGTTCCCAATCCCTATAAATTCACAATTAGGCAAGATGAGAGCGAGAGCCTGATGCGAGATGTAAGGGAGGGCCAGAGGCGAGGCGCAAGCCTATTGCAAGTATGCGATAGAGTTGAAAGTGTGGCCTCTCGGTGAGAGTGAGATGAGGCTAGGGTTTTTTCTTTTGTTTCCATTTTGAGGATTGTGAGACACAAGTAGGACTCTAGGGTAAATGGCAAAAGGTGGGTGAGAAAGACTCACTTTCACCCGATCCGGCTTGAGGGGGCAGTTTTACACTTGAAACCGGGAACTAGATTGGCACTTATCGGTTCCAGTAAATTGGAACTAGAAACTGGACTGGTTCCCATGGAAACCGTCAATTCTGGATCAGTTTGGTCCGATTCCGGGCCGCTCCCATTCTTGGCACACCCCTAGCTAAAATCAAAAGATTGACAGCTCGCATAATATAAGCATCATTTCATTTACCAGTGACATCATTTCCTTGTAAGTGTTACACTTGTAATATTTTTATACAGCGGAAATTATCTCTACAATCAAAACACCTTTGCTCTTCTAGGTCGCTCCGTCGAAAGAACAATTTGTAGTGCCTAATGAAGATTGCTTCCCCTAGATTCTATCCGAAACTATGAACGAGATGTTTGGAGTAACTATGTGCCATTCGTTGTCCATTTCAAGTTGTCTTCACATAGGCGCTCTTGTTTCGAGTTAATTATAGTCCTCAAAGTCGCTTTCGCCTTCAAGGTGGCTTGGAATTAGGTTATTGGAAGCATACTAGTTAAGAAAATGTCTTCTTGGACTTCCCAATGGTGCTCACAAGGACGGCCGTTTCAACTTTTACTTGGAATTCAGTTTCCTGTTTCCGTCTTCTGCTCTTCACATTCCTCTCCTGCTTCTTGTTTTTGGTATTCACACTATGTTCACACCCTCCGGCCTTTTTGTCCTAACATACTGTTTTGGTTTGATCGGCGCCCAGGCCGACGTCTATCCAACCGCAGGCCTTAACACCACATGGACTGCCGCAGCATCTACTGTCAATTATATCCGGTTCCCTTCCGCCAGCGCTAGCATAATCCCAGTTCTTCTGCAGAGCCACAATGGCACGACATTTGCCTGTGGCTTCTATAACCAAGCCTATTCGGAAGATTACTATTTCGCCATTTTGGTTGTTCCAACCGACCTGCCCTCTATTGACAACTGCAGTGACAGCGTGGCTCCGGCGGTGGTGTGGTCTGCTAATCAGAACTGTCCTGTTGGAACCCATGCCACCCTGGAGCTCACAGTAGAGGGAGATTTGGTATTGAAAGATGCCGACAGCTCGGTCGCGTGGTCAACCCAAACTTATGGTAAATCTGTTGCTGGCATGAACTTGACAGACACTGGAACCCTTGTGTTGTTTGATAAGAACAATGCTGCAGTGTGGCAGTCCTTTGATCATCCAACGAACACGCTACTCCTGAGGCAGAAATTGACCCCTTGTAATTCTGCGACAGGCATGAGCGAACAATGTTTATATTCGCTTTCTCTGACTACTGAAGGTTTATTTGCCCAGGTAGAGACTGACCCTCCTCTGGTTTATTACCGTTTGCGCATAAATTTTCCGAACACAAGCAACGACTCTAATTATGTTGAATTCACCCAAGGACATTTTTTTGAAGTGTTCGTGAATTTCGTGAGAAACGGTTCTTTGTTATCTGGTTATGGTTCGACTGTGGCTGTGCAATACTTGAAGTTCGAACCTGATGGACATCTGAGGGTGTATCAGCAGTTTAAAATTGAGTTCTTCATTGCACGCGATACTCCAACAGAGTCCAATGGGTATTGCGGTTATCCAATGGTTTGCGGGAGTGATGGAATTTGTGAAGAAGATCGGACGTGCAGGTGTCCGGACCGCTACTTCAAGCCAATAGATTATACAAATCCTACACTCGGGTGCACCGAAAGCATTCCTTTGTCTTGTGAAGCTTCGCAGTTTCAAAGCTTTTTGGACGTTGGCGGGGTTGCTTGCTTCGCTTTCAGGACAGATCCCCGAGAAGTCCCGGATCTTGAAAATTCAGATGAGGAGAGTTGCAAAAAGACTTGTGCGAATAACTGTTCTTGCCGAGCGGCTCTTTTTCGAGAAGTAGGCGATGGCACTAATTATTCAGGTTCATGCTACTTAGTATCTCAGGCATTTTCCTTTACAAATGAGTCCGATTTGGTTTGCACCACTGCTATTATTCTTAAAGTGCAGAATAGCACGAGTGAAGCTGCTGATTCTCGCAATACAGATGAACCACCTCCTAAAAACAGTAAAAGGGCAAATGGCGTTCCGCTAGTAATCATCACTTCTAGCCTCGGATCCCTCTTAGCCTTCATTTTTCTTCTTGTCGTCATAAAAGGCATATATAGAAGGAAAGGTGTTGAAGATGTCGAAGAGGAAAAAGGTTTTGACAAAGTTGAAGAGGGCTATCTTGATCAAGTACCGGGCGCGCCTAAGAGATTCACCTATGATGATTTAAAAACTGTTACCGAGGATTTCAAAAACATGGTCGGTGAGGGTGGATTCAGCTCTGTTTATCAAGGCACTCTAGCTGACGGAAAAAAAGTAGCGGTGAAGCGGCTCAACATTTTATGCCGAACTAAGAAATCCTTTCTTGCTAAGGTTGAAAGCTTTGGCAATTTCCATCATGTGAACTTGGTACGACTCATTGGATTTTGTGCCGAGAAATTTCATGAGCTACTTGTCTATGAATACATGTCCAAAGGGTCACTAGATCAATGGATCTTCCGTAAATTAGATGAGTCATACGTGCTTGATTGGCAACAGAGAAGGAAGATCATTTTTGACATAGCAAAAGGCCTATGTTATCTCCATGAAGAATGTAAATGGAAGATAGTCCACATGGATATTAAGCCCCAAAATATACTCTTGGATGAAAAATTCAATGCCAAGATTGCAGATTTTGGCTTTGTCTAAGATAATTGATAGGGACCAAAGCCAAATTGTGACCACGATGAGGGGAACCCCAGGTTTTTTTGCCCCAGAATGGCTACATGCAGCAATTACTGAGAAAGTGGACATCTATAGCTTCGGAGTGGTAATTATGGAGATAGTTTGCGGAAGGAAAGTTTTTGACGAATCTCAAAATGAGGAAGACATGTACCTATTAGGAGTTTTTAAAAGAAAGTGGGAAGAAAGGCGGCTTTTGGATATGATTGATAAGAACAGTGAGGTTATGCAATTGAATGGACCTCACGTGGTTAACATGATGAGACTCGCCGCGTGGTGCTTGCAAGTTGATTTCACAAAAAGGCCTTCATCATCGACGGTCATCAAAGTCCTGGAAGGAGTGATGGAAGTCCCGGGTGACCTAGATTGTTACTTCTCATATCTCACCATGACAAATGCAAGTGTAAGAATTGGACAAGAGGCTGTTGGATTCGGCATTACCATTTCTGCAGTACCCTCTGTTTTATCTGGTCCTCGGTGATCCATCCCCGGCATGTCACACTTTTTCTCCACTGTAAAAGCGGTGCAGAGGGAATTGAGTTTTTACATACCATGATATTGTCTGTTTGCCTAACTACTCTACGATGTTGATCAACTACATCATATGATAATTGCATGTCCATTTGAAGACAATCAAATGTATTTAACTTGACATGTACTACTGACCACTGAGCACATATGGTTCTTAAAGTTTTGATCTGTATTCGAGGCATTATGCTACTGTTATCTGAAACTTGAGAAAGGAATAGATCTTTGGAGGATTACCATTCCAGAGGATAAATAGTATAGGAACGGTTTGATCCTACCAATTTGATTTCTGAAATATTTACTTCACGTGCATTTGCTTATGACATATCGTATTCGAAACTTCTTTGATCTTATCATCTTATGATTCTCGATCTGCTCTTAGGATCAGAGTCTTCAACCGCCCCTATCAAATCAAAGTCGGCAAGCATCAATGATTTTGAGAAATAGAATACCCCGGACCTGGTGTCCCTGTTCGTGGAACTGAATTTGGGAGTTTGTCAATGACATTCCCAGTGCTCTGTTCTTTTCTCCATGGCTTTAGTATCAGAAGCTGGAGGCAAATACCCCTTTTGCGCTCCTTTGCAGCAGACAATAACACACTTGGTTGGTTAGCAACATCTTATTAGCTGGTCGTGCCTTGACAATGAGATTGCATGCACCCGAAGAACGCGAGCCCACTTCGTCTGAACCATTAAATCATGTGAGTTTTACACGGACCCCGCACCAATTTATGATTGAGATGAAGTGAGCTCACATGCTTCGAATCCATACTGGAAATTCTCATATTCATGCCTAACTTTTGTCTAATTCTACTGTTGCATCTTTGCTTTTATAGTGGAGTCAAATTCTAATTTGTCTATAATAAGGATGGATTTGATCGCAAGAATTTGACAAGTCTTAGAAACAACATTATCTGAAAATTTTAGGACTCGATTGTATTTTCTTAAAGACTTATAATGCACTAACACCCTTTTCGAATTGGGGCAAGGAAGCTAACCAAACAACGTCATTCGAAACGTTTTTGATATTATTTCTCCAGCAATTAACTTCGAAATCAATGCAACGTAGGATTTTCAGGTGAGGAAATTGCCAATGTATTACATCCTTTTGATTTTATTAATCAATCTTGGAAGCCTAGCATAACTATAACAAGGACAGAGCTTGGCAACCCATGAGGCTCTACAGGAGTTCATCATCTAAGAAGTCGACCACTTCTACTCCAACAAAGAAAGAGAGTTGGAAATTTCTTGTTTATCGGTTCAAGTCAGAGGGCCTGTGACAGTCGAGTAACTCCCGGCAGCCCTTGGCGTAACGCACCAGGATATCGGAGCATCTTTCCAGAAGCGGAAATCCTGAGATTGTATCTATCAAATAGCTGCAGGGATTTCCGAAAGGTATTGCCGGCTTCGTTCGTCCACATGGCTTTCGATCTTATGTGATTACCTTACCCGGGGAAATTCCACGGATGGTACGAAGTTCGAGCGATAAAGAATTTCGACCCCAACTCTATATTTGGAGTCAGAAATATAGACGTGATCGGGCGCGGATTGGGGGTTGCTCAAGTTAGTGAAGATACCGAGTGAAAAGGGTTTCTTCCGAGGAAACAGAAGGTGTTGAAATCCCATACGGACTCTCCCAAAAGAATGGAACACATTTGGCTCGGGAAAAGATGGTAGTGATCTAAAACTTCAATGGCAGCTTCGCAGAGGAGCTAGACATGTGAGGTAAATTACAACGGCTATTCTCAGAAATCTCAGGCATCCGTCATGGAACTCGAAATATTGTCGCGGAGGAGGACTTGGGGTTAGGATCATAAGGATTTGGGAGCGGAGGGATGAGCTCTTGGTTTGATCTTGAAGCTTCGCTTGGGGAAATCGCCCTAACCGTGCTGGACTCAGGGTTCACCGTGGGCGAAAATCGTGAGAATAAGGTTTAAATTAAGACGAGAGAGAGGGAGAGATGGGAAAGGACGGGGATAAGCAAGACAGAGAAAGAAGAAGATGACGGAGATGTAGTTAGTATGCTCGTCCTTTGTTAAGAAAGATGACTTTGTAAAGAAAGGCTCTCGACACTTACAAGTCCGTCCTGATATCCACAATCGTGCACTTTGAAAATCGAGTATCTCCCTCATGTCTCAAGGGCACGCATTCCTTGATGGGATCCAGAAAAATGTCGTTGAAAAGCAAATCCATCTGATCATCCCATCTATAGCTCATTTGGACATTCTACATGAGTTCTATCGAATACACACGCTTGTACTTGGAATTAATTATCCCCAAAGCTTCAATGAAATCAATGAGAACCGTACGGATCAGACCAAACCTTAGAAAAAGCATGAAGAAGTCCGGCTTTAAGACTCCTCAGTAGACTTCATTTATATAGGATTTTGAGCATCATTTATATGGATTGGTGATGACTGCTGCAAAACCATTCTTTGCGCATTTATACATTTTCTTCATTGTTTTTCATCAGTAATACGACTTGAAATGACCTCTATCGCATCCCCTAACATCAACTGTCCAGGACTTGGAACAATGTGAAATCAAAGTTAGCAATTTGTTTCCACAAAGATAATTAGACCAGCCCATTTACAGTATCAAATGGATGAATGCAACAGGCTACTCTGAAGATCAACCACGACTTTTCACGGAAATTAATATAGTTTAAAAGAGGGAAACATCCCAAAGAAAAAACAAAAGAAAAAAATATGTCAATATAGGAAACAATCATTTCATAGATCCTCACTGAAACTGTTAACTCTCCAATAAGGAAGTAAAAGGATTCAACACAAGTAGAATAGGATAACACGAGGAAAAAGGCTTGTTAAAAATTGCAGTTAGCATTAGCACTGCACTATCTATAAGCAGAACCATGCATAGCACAGGAGATTCTAACAAATGAATCCCTTATTTTGGAGCTAATTTGAGTAATGCACTCCTGTTTAAGGAATAATCAGCTCTCATACCATTGAGATTGATCACCTTGAAATAGGAGGGAAGAGGAGTACATAACCATGCTTCTTCTGTGAAAGTGGCCACAAGAATTTCAAGTTAGAGACGCCTAAAAAGCCCAACATCATATCCCAAATAAAAGACAGGGATGATGATTGCTTGATTTAGGCAAGACGATTTACTGATGAGCAATTGGCACGGCACATATCTGCAGGCCCTTGACGTACAAACGACCACAGTAGTCTACAAATTAAATTTTTGTTAAAGCCTTCAGCTATAGTAGTCTCTCTCCCATCTACTGCAGGATTCTCTAACGAACCTTGAAAGTTCCACTTGATGCATCACGATGGTGTCAAGATTCAAGTTAGAAACGCCGACTCTCACAGGTTGATATAGCAGCATCTGATAGAACGCTGAACATCTGTGTGTCAACAAACATCTGCATAGACCAAGAGAAAGAGAATCATGAGCAAGTATTCTAAAGCAATACCAAGTCAAACTCTATAACTGTAAGCCTCATTTAGAATCATGAAAGAATCCAGATGCCCTGACATAGACAAATTAAATATCTTTAAAGTAAAGGTTGAATGACAAAGTAGAAAACAGAAACCCCATGTAATTAAATTGCGCCTAGATAAATAATGTGTCACAGTTAGCTAGATGAGGTGTATATATACTGACAGTCCAATAATAATCCCTCTTAACTTTTCGCAAAGGTTATCTACAGTCATTCAACACCCACAATAAAATCTCGGAGGACTGTAGATCACCTAGCCCCTGTACGCATGACTTGAATCCTTGGTACTCATCGTATTAGAATGAGCAAAGGCTTAAACTGTTGAATAATGGCAGGAATTATACTTTATATGTTAAAACATACTCAAAAGTTTGAGAGAAGGCCATAGGATGATAGAAACCTTGACATCGACTTAAGTGTACGAATCCAATAAATTTGGATAAATGAATTGTTGAAACCGACCAAGAATAAAGAAGGAAATGTGTAAAAAGGGGAGTATAAGAATCCAATAACTTTATTACCATGTTCATTGCACACCCTTTTGTTCTAAAAACTCAAGTTGCTAAAGAATGAAGGAGGTTACACTTTAGCTATCAATACCCATATACTAGAGTATCAGTTAAATTAAGATAAACACAAGCAATTAAAGCAAAGTGAATAATGCAACAGTCAAAATCATGTAGTCTTATTTTAATACTCAAGAATGCCCCGGTTAGATGCTTCATTTTTCTAATTACTTGATGAACTCCTGGATAACAATCTAAGGCATAAAAGATGAGATGCTGAAGCTAGAGGATATAATGCAACAAATAAGTATGGCATCGTGTATAGTGATTTCAAGGAAAGCAGATCTTACCTTAATAAATGGTCGGTCTCTACTAGGAAAGGAATCAATAAAACTGTCTTTAAGCAGTAAAGAAACCTGAAAGGGTACAGAGCAATCGCATCTCAAAAAGAATATAGGTTCCAGGAACCAGAGTAGTTAGTTATCATGTAATCAGCAAGGAAAAGAACATTATAAACTCAGTCTAACCCTGTCATTATTTGACTGTACACTAGTAATTGTATAAGACTTCAAATCTGAGCAAAGAGAATCAAGGTAGTTCCTCATTACAGTCAAGAATCTGCTAGCAGCTTCTGCCTGCACACCAACACCAGGTTAGTAACTATCGAAAGTAAAAAGAATCAGAGGCATATGATGCAAAAATAACAACACATCTATTAATGTAAGAAATATACACGCTAAAATACTGATTAGAAACTTTGTGAGGATTATGTGTACCTGCACTTCACTGCACTTACAAACAGGATGCCTTTTAGCAATTGAGTTTTCACGAGATAGTCTAGCATGGATTGGCTTTAGTTCAGAAACAAGCTCTTTGTACCTAGGTAGTGCTGGCAAATGACACATTTTCACCTACAGAAGTGAGTTCAATTTGTCAGATTATACCATTCCAGCCAGCCATTAACCCAGCTTATTGTCTAAAAAGTTCTCATGCACAAGCTTGAACATACAAGCCATTTCCTTCTAATGGATCATTACAATCATCTCCAAGTAATTATCTGATCAAACAGAGGAGAAAATTGAGAGAACATTGCTGCAAAATTTTCCTATTCACCCATCTCAATCTACCCTGCTGGTCCACATACACAACAGTTCTTTTCTGATTCTGTTAGTACTAATATACATTCTTCTAGGTAAACCAGTGTAAATCACCAAAAGAGAAAGTAATACAAGTCTTTTCTAATTAACCATAAAACGCTTGTATTACCAAGACCCTCAAATCTCTCAAACTTCATCTGTTCTACAAATAATAGATTAGTACATAGAAGGGATGATCAGCGGCAGGTCAGTGAAGAACTTTAACATGGAGCCTATTTCGATCATGCTGGTCCACGTAAGATAATGCTCAAGTCGATTAGTCTGTTATCTTCTAGAGAACATTCTTGTCATGGCATAAGATCAATAGTAATTTGGGTAACAATTTGGTGAACACTACAAGCTATAAGTATGAAAAGTTGAAATTTTATGTCTGCTTCATCAGCCACAGACTAAGTCAATCTCTTTTAAACATCCTCCATCCTACCAAATAAAAAGAATTGGCAGCAAAAAACTATTATTTAACTTCTATGACAAGAACAAATTTGAGAACAATTAATCAAGCGTTTATCGCCATGTGCCATTTTTTGGTTATGCAGGGCTACATGGACTTTATCAGACCATTGTTCCCTGAGGAAAAACATTTGTACACTCGTCTTGATAAAAGGGGGAAAAGATGACGAACCTGGTCCTTAAGCACATTAACCTGAACAAGGTTAGATGTTTTCATCTTCAAATCAGCAAATTTGTGGTGTATGCCCACCTGCAAAGCCATCGGATCATAACAACATTAAGACCATGATGCTTCCAACTTACAAGACTGACTTAAAATAGGATGAGTTGGAAAAAAAAACTTACAATAAAGGGAACTGGAGCATCAAGAAAATCAAACATTCTCTCAGGCAGAACCTGAAAGCAAACAATAGATATTCACAAGAAAAATTACCACCGACAAAAAATTGACAGCTAATGCAAGTACATTATGGAAAAGGTTTTCCGCATAGAAACAAGTAATGAAGACAATCAATGTATCTCAAAAATGTTAAAAACTGATAAAACAAAGACTGTCAAACTGATGCAGGCATGTTGTGCATTTATGCAACAGATCACTAGTCATAAATAATATCAATCTCATATAAATCCCAAGAAGAGGGAACCCCAGTTTAGTCTTTAACTAACATCCTGGTTAAAGGATCTCTTATTCTAAAGCTTAAGCTATTAGGAGGAAAAAGTACTCAAGTGAATTAGGCTAAACTTAACCCCAACCAAAGTGATGTTGGACTTTAACAACCCCTCTCAAGGCACACCACCAAATAATAGTAGTACAATAATGTCTTGCATGTGTTGTGGACTGGTACTCTAGGCTTGAAAATCCACAAGGATTTAGGCAATTAAACAGGGCTCAACGGGCGCTTCATTATCATGTCAGAGGATTTCCAACCCAAACATTTAAGCTGTTAGTTGAGAAGAGCACATATGTATATGAGATCCATATTTACTCCATGCCTAATGTGAGACTCTATCAGACATGACTGGAATATGCCACACTCTTAAGTCAATAAACTCTCCGAGATAGCAAGGTTATGTACCTAACTGATAGCCCATTTGTCTTGTACAGACATATGCTTGTTAATTATTGGAACTTAGGTGACTGTCTAGCCATGCAGCGTTCTCCTAAAGGCATCCCTCAATCTCTTTTGGCTGGGTTTTGTGGTCAGAATAGGAGGCCAGAGATAATAGTAACTGCATCCAGTATTTGAAGATGTTACATCCAGTGGAGTCTAAGCAGATGGACCCGAATGAGCATTGGACTTGCCCATATGGGGGAGTATTGAACAAATAGATATAGAGTAACACTTGTCCTGGAATAAATATAAGAATCCTCTTTTCACATCTACTGAGAGAGAGAGAGAGAGAGAGAGAGAGAGAGATCTGAATCCACTGTCAACCTCATTGCCAATGTCTATCCACAGCTATAATCTGTCAATAATTCGAATGTGTTGTTTTCCTATCCAATGACCATTCACTCCATTTTCTGCTGTCACAATAGGCGATAAGAAAGGCAAGAAAGTTTTCTGCCTATTGAGCACAAAACAAGGAAATAATACCAAAAACATTTTCATTTATATATATAACAATTTAAACTAATCAAATAGCTTAAAATAAAATACAAGTATTTGCAAATATGAAAGAAAAAGAAAGAACATTTTGATGCCTTCTACGAAAAAAAGGTTGCATTTGTGATCTCCATCACTTTCCCTTTGCTTTTTTTCCCACTTGTTCCTTTCCCTTACATTTTTTTTCCTGTTTCAGCAAATAGGGTGTATCATTGACTTGAATCCGTGAACTTCTAGTCACGAGTGGGTAACTTACTGATATGCCAAGACTCTCCCTCTACAAAGCTTAAAGTGATGGGGAATAAATTTAAGGCAATAAACTGCAAGCAGAACTCTCAATGAGTTCATCTCAGGGAAAAAACCAAACAACTGAGAGTAAACTTTAAAATCCAATTCTTCATAACGTATCAATAACAATATTTAGAGGCCAAAATCTAGAAGTACAGCATGCAACTGTAGAGCTTTGGAGATACAAGACAAGCTGGAGTTCAAACTTACGGGTAGCAATAAACTCTGCCATTCAAATGGTCGAATCAAGGGAATAAGAGACAACACAGAAGCTGATAGAATACCCTGCATCAATTGGACTTCCCATCACAATCCATCATGGCTGATAGAAACGGATAAGTATACAAGCACATATTTATCAAGGTCCAACAACATCATTGGACTTACAAGATTGGGGCACACTACTACAATCTGTTTTTCTAATAGAACACCAGCAACCAACCATAAAACCTGTTAAGAAAAGTGTGAACGTGTCAAATTCAAACTCACTTCCAAGATCAGTATATGTAAGCCTGAAAATAACAAAAAGTTAAAAAGCAGAGGCAATGCCAAAGTGAAAGGAATCACAATCTCAAGCATAAATTGTTCATAAAATGTATGGAAGACTTTTTACAGTCCAGAAGATTCTTGGAAACTACTCCAAAACCAGTTTAAAGTTACCTTATGTTCACTACTTTCTGGTGACTATCGTCTCTTGTATCCTAAATAATCATAAGTACTTTTGAGCCCAACAAAGGAAACTCAAGGTTTCCTCGAGGAAAAGATTTAATTCTTATTTATAGGATTTGATGGACTGCTCCGACACCATTAAAATGCCGAACCACATTTGTCTAAGACTGGGAATTAAAGATTGTTTGAGTAGAGAATAAGAGGTGGAGTTATGTTCTCTACCAAGCACGAGAATACATGATTTGAATTGAATCCAACTTCTTAATTAAAAACACTGAATAATCTTAGCGAATCTTGAATGAAAAAGAAATAATGATTTCTAAATGTTGGATTATCATGGGATAAGTGTAAAAGTAGCTTCTTCTCTCCCTATAGGATTCGCTGCTGCTAATTAGCAAAGCTTAACTTGCATGCATGGTCAGAAGCAATAAAGATGACGGAACTCTTTTTATGGAAATAATAGATACTTTCTTGAGGAACCATCATAAGCATCTAGCAAAAGGTTAAATATCTGATGAACATAACTCAAGAATTTGTGAATTGAGGGCTTTACACTTTCGAGTGAGAGAACTCGACAAATAGTTGCAGTTGTCCATACAGAGAGCGCAAGAGCTGTCTCTGCAAAACCTATCTTTGCATGGACCTTTCATCAAGTTAAGCCATGTTAGTTGGACTAATCAGTAATAACACCTTAAATGGGAAGTCATCAAACATAAAAGTACAAAAATCAGCAAACAAAGAAGTTACCTCAGCATTTTCCAATAAATCTAACAACTGTTTACTAAGCCCAAGAGCAGATACGGAAGGTCGCCTGTATGAGATAGCCTGAAGATGTTCAAGAGGCTTAAAAACCATTTCACCTCCCCTTGGTGGAAGAGGCAAGGCATGATAACTGCAGACTATCTGGAGCAAATCATTCTTAGTTTCCTATACCAAAGACCATAGCGACGAGATGAGCAGACTAATAACAATACATTAATAAATCCCAATTTACCTAAACACGATAGCAAACTCACTCTTGCCCACTCCATTATTATATCATCGTTTAGTTCCCTTTGCGAATTTGGAAAGAGATCATCATCCTCATCCTCTGATACCACACTTCTCACTGGACTGCCGAAGAACAACAGGGCATTACTGTCATTGCACTGGTAAAAATGCAGAAGATGTCCCAAAAATTGGAGATGCAAAAAGGTATCTGCTAGTTAGTATAGAGAAATCAAGATGGATCCATCAGTATTAGCAGTTACGATGCAGCTAGTGTTTTACGTTAACTACCTGTAAAGGGAGTCAGAACTCCCCAGTCGCTCCATTATGGGGTTCCTATGGCATAAGAATGCCCCAACTTCTGGAGAGTTAAGTCCATTTTCATAGCATTCGGACATCTGTTCCAGACACTCAGAACGAGTTTCTGAGATCTCAGAAGTATTGTCATCAACATGCGGCATAGGCCTCCCAACATCGTTATCTATTTGCCTTGCTGGACTCAACTCAGAAACATCACTCGCAGTAGCACCTTCCGGTGATTGCGTTTCCTGGATCTTAATTGAAGAAGATGAGACACCACTATCTTGTGCCAGACCAGCGGCAGCAGCAGTAAGGGCAAAAGCACTGTGAAGAGGTATTGCAGATGCCATCCAATCTGTACGACAGTCATTGTCAGGATGCTCATCATTCTTACTCATTACATCATGTGCATTGGTTTCTGAAGGAATGTAACTGGTGAGAGTCATTTCATTAACAAATCGAGTGATCCGGTCAAGACGCTCCTGTGCAATGATACTGCATTGAATTATGTGGTAACACAGAAGGCAAAAGTTAACCGTTATTCCCTGTTCTGTCAATCAGTGTGGAAGTTTAGGCAACTGTAGCAACACAAACCTGTTCAACATCTCGTAGTGTAACTCAAAGAAAGGAGTTCTAGTTAACAAACAGTAACAACGAGGAGCGGAGACAAGAAAACGACATCCTCCGGATGACTGAGGAAGAGGTGATGAATTTCCAACGATACCAGGTGGTCTCTGAACAATTTCTGGTACGTGCAAACAAACTCCATAAAGAGTTGCATTGTCTGCCATCTGCTTAAGTACATGACATTCTGTTAGAAGGGTGGAGCAATCCTGTGAAACAAATTAAATCCCAGAAACAAAAGAAAGGAGAGAAATGAAAGCTCACACATCCAAGGAAGTCATATTATATTGCAACTATACTAGTCCTTTCTCCAAGGAATTCACGTCGCCCTTTTTTTTCTTTTGCAACTAGAATGTATGTAACCAGGTGAATGAGAGATTAGGAAAAATTGCCTTTCTTCTCTCCCCAATCACTAGAAACAGAAAATGGTAAAATGCTTCATCTGATCACCTGAGGTGATTGATATCTACATTGGTTTACGACTTCTCTTTCTTTCTTTTCCTTGTCAAAGTTATTTTGTCACTTGGATATGGCCAACCCAATAACGAAGAAAAGATAAACTTCCTGCAAGTTCAGACTAACCTTGCGCTTCCGATAGATTCGTCAACAAAACCAATTAATTGTATAAATATGTTATAATTGACAACAAGAACATAGAACATGGCAGAACTCTTTGTCTTCAAGAATATGGGAGAACACAAGTAACGAAGAAAAGATAAACTCCCTGCAAGTTCAGACTAACCTTGCGCTTCCGACAGATTTGTCAACAAAACTGATTAATTGTATGAACATGTTACTATTGACAACAAGAACATAGAACATGGCAGAAGACTCTTTGTTTCGAGAAAATGGGAGAAAACAAGTGCATCTCAGGTTAGATGAAACGTGATCACGTGTCTGTCCACCATGAGATCTCACTTTCTTAACATGATGCTCAAAATTACAGCACAAATGTTCAGTGACATAAAACAACAGCCAATAGCTGTTTTACGGCATCTTGTCGATGGAATGTATACCCAAAAAAGTAGGAACCGATCACAACTCTGCCTAAGCCAATCTCATCTCCCAACAAAAGAGTAGAGGATGCAGCAAGTAGTTGACAGCTAGCAGTTCTATTCAGATGTTTCTAACAAGGATCTAAGGATGTTGGTTGTATAGATTATATAGGAAAGGTTTTCGATTTGGCTACATTGGCATATAGAGAATAAATTTACTCCAATTTCGAAAAAAGTCTTTGCGAAATATTGCCATCATAATTGACATCTAGATCTAAGCTCATGTATAGCTCAAGGAATTCAGATAACACAACACAGGTTAATAAAAAAAAATTGATAATAGAAAACATGGACCGACACCATCTGCCAGGATACAAAAATCTACTAGGATCTCTTCCCATATGATGACAATGAAATGACCAAACACATGAACAACATGATACGAACAGACCACTGCAATAAATGTCATTAACATCAAGAGATCATTAGTCGCGTGTACTTCATACAAAGTCTAGTCAAAGTTTCAAGCAAATTGAGAATCCCAACCAGTATACAGGGTAAAGAAAACAGCAAGAGACTCACCTTAAATGAGAAAAGAAATGATAAGTCATCCCGGCCCAAATGCTCCTGTTAGTTCAAGAAATTATATAATATCACATTATACATGGAGACTGTAAAGGGAAAATTGTATTGTATTATTCAATAAAAGTCTATATATACATTAAGTAAACAGCAACAAAATAAGCCCAACAAAAAAAGCCCTCAAGATGTAAAGAGAAAATTGTATTGTATTAATCAATAAAAGTCCATATATACATTAAGTAATCAGCAACAAAATAAGCCCTAAAGACCACTTAAACCTTTTATACCTCTAACAGACCACTTTACCCTTTTTATACCTTTATCAGAGACGAACTTCGAAAATCAAATTCACTAGTTAATGATGAAACAAAAAGAGACTTGACCATCCCATAGATGAGATATAAAGAATAAAAGAGCTATTCGGAGAAAAATTATACTGATTATGCAAATGCAAAATATAAGAAGAAGATAGAAAATGAAAGTGTATAGGAAAGAAGGCCCAGAAGGAGAATTTATGTCATTAAGCATGCATATAACCGATACTAGGAGACATCAAGCTTTCCTGGCAGCAACCTAAAGAAGACGCTTACTTAATTTTACGTGACAGATCTCAGAGTGTCAACTTTTTTACACAGTAAGTATCCATACCTAGATAGCTGCATGTACCAATATAATTTGTATAGAACATATATATCCAATATAACCTACCTTTCATGGAAAGGATAAGCAAGCCTTAGGCCGATGAAAATGGTTCCCTTTATCAGCCAAATGAGCCTGACTAATTTTCTAATGGTGTCACTTTTTTTTTCAAGTGGCTTGGGCAAACTCTTAGGCCCAATTCCAGATTTGACAGTTCGGCCTATATTTTGGCTTAGGCCCAAACTGAGGCCATCCATTCCTCAGATCTAGCCTTAACAATAATCCATATCGCTACCTTTTAGTCACGATCGTATCATTTATGACCTCTACCTTAAAAGGATTTCACATAAGCATCTACAGAGGCTGCAATAAACGAGCTCCTCGTACCTCATTGATAAAATTAATATGATTTGGAGCTTTGAGAAAACTACTTCTTTAGTGGGTTTGCATATTTTTGTCGATGTTGTTTCCACCAACTTCATCCCTGCCTGACACCATTCTAACTATTTTATTTGAAACAGTCACTGAAAAAGAGCTGCCATCAACTTTATTCTGTAAAAGGATACATGAATGAAAGCAAGAAGAATAAAGCAGATGAGAAAGAAATACCGATTATGAGCAGATACAGGACACCATTTTGAGCAGGTTTTTCATTTCAAAGTCCTAACAATACATTTTTCAAGCATACTCTACATTCAATGGTCTTAGATAACATCAATGAGAATATTCAATGCGCCACTGAGAAGAAATGCACTTTATGGACTCATTCAATAGGGCTAGGGCTCACAAGAAGGGCGAACTTATGTTTCTACAAGGATAGGATATACAACAAACTTACATACCTGTCCATAAACAAGTTCGTTCAGGTCACTTAGAGATGGAGTTCTCTCCAGCATTTGTGCCTGCACCCATTGCATAAAGCAAAGATTAGATATGTCAAGGTTGATTCGCAAATGTAAGTTCAATATCAACCAGCTTCAAAGCACGCAAGGGATGTCTGAAGTTACGTACGCAGGACAAACCGTTACTTCTGAGAAATTAAATATTTCATAATTATCTGAAGGGCGAGTGGAGCTTTCAGTGTCGGTAGCCATAAAGAGTTAGCCAACCAGCTAAACATTTCTCACTCCCATGTATCTCCGTATGAACACATAATGTACTGTTGCTTTTGCCTCCGTATGGTTAGAAGATCTGTGATCGGAGGAGCCTATGATCTCTTTTCAGGACCAATTTGGCAACAACTCTGCTCCCATAAGAAACTACTTCCTTCGGCTAATTCTTTTGATCAAATACTTCTCTCCATGTCATTCAAACACTTAATATTGATGGTAGAATGAATTAATTCATCAAAACCAACCTGTGAATGATATTTACCTTGGCAATTTCCAAGTTTTAGTCACTTCAGCTTACTATTAGTCTGTCCTGCTATAGTGTGCCAACTGATTTAATGCAGTATCATATCCACATAGTTCATGAACCATTCAACCGAAATCTTAATCTGAGCCCATAATGTATGTTTAAATATACTTGAAACTTATTTTCGCACGTAAGCATGACTTTCATTTGCACATAGAATGTGGATAAGGGCAGAGAAGGAGCAGAATAATAGCAGTGAAAATCAGAAACATTAGATGAGTTAGTGCTAGGATTAGAACCCTTGACTGAGTTTTAATACCGTGTTGGACACCCATTTGGCAAAAAGCTTATTGTTGTCATAAAACAACCTCATTCTGTAGGTCAAGCGCGTTGCTTGAAACATATAAAGAGGTAGCTACACGGAGCAATCTCAGGATACCTGGTAAAATTGAAGTAACAAAATTGTTCGTAGTAAAATCGTGACTGCCAAAAGAGAAGATAGCTCAACAAATGATGGCAAAAGATACAAAGGGAGTTTCCGTATGTAATATTAAACAATATCAAAAAACTCCAATATGCATGAATTTAGCCATGACTAGCAGAGTAGCTTCAAAATTTATCCAGGCATTAAATGCCCTTGGATGTTTAGTCTCACACCTTAACACCTCCAGGAAAACAAAATGCTGCTAAGTCCCTCTGTCGCATTGCTAACCTCTTGCCAGGAGGATATTTAAATAGTATCTGTGTTTAGGAAAAACAAGAGACTGCCATTAGGTTGCCTTCAAAGGAAATGACTCCTAAAAAATATAATGCTCAAGTAACAGGCGAAACGATCTATTAGTGGGCCAGCTAAAACAAATATGCCCACCCAACCAAACAAAAAACATATATGCCCCGCAAGCTTCAAAGAAGAGCCACATATCCAGACCAACGATGGCAAACTAAAAACCATATCATCAGCCATATAGCATACTAAAAGGTTAGAGCATTCACGATGGCAGATTTAAGAGATATCGGCCATGACCACCAAATTCTTTTTGGGGGAGGGAGGGAGAGATCAGTGATTTTGCTATTAAGCATTACACCTCACCTGAGGCTCCAACGTTGGGAAAGAAGGCCCTCGATTCTGCAACAATTTTGAGTCTATTAATTCAGATTTTGCCATCTCTGACTCCCATTTTTTCCTCCTAACAAATGCATCCTCCACAACATCCAAGTTAGCATCTGAATGAAGACCAGCAATGATGAAATGTTCAAAGAGGGAGGTTGGCGGCACATAAGTATCGTTGTCCTACAAGAACAACTTCAAATTACTGAAATGAAAAGAAAACTTGGACAGTGCATAGCCATTGACCTTCACGAATTCTAGGGCACTGACGGAAGAGAGCCAACTCAAATGAGGCGGGAATGCACAATATGTGAAATAAGGACAGAACAGAGCCAACTAAACACTAATGAAATGATGTAGATGATGAGAGAGACACTACATAATGATATTGTCTAAAACCACAAGAGGTAAAAGAACTTCATTCGTCTTAGAAATGTATGGATATTACCTCTATTACAGACAAAGATGCTCTCTCTTCACAAAGAGACTCTTTCAAGGACCACAGAAAAAAGGCGAGCTTCAAGCAGACATGACTCATGTAATATACAGGAATGATGGATTCTTAGTAACAGCGTAAAAAAGAGATTGATTACCAATTTAAGATTGGGTTTTTTTCTCTATGAACAATAATGTTTCATGACCGTACTTGATCTCAATCAAGTTTCTTGTCATAGAAGGGTTTACTGCAGAACTCTTGACAATGCGATCCCTTAAAAGTCGAGACAAGATTGTTAATATTCAAAGGAAGAGAAGTCCTTTTAGAAGTACGAAGTGAATCTGTATATCCATTCCAGAATCAGAAATGCTGAATGTATTAAAATTCGCCCCGTACAATCTTCTCCCAATGCATAAATTCTAATGACAGGAGGAAAAAGAATCAAAACCAACACTTTGTGAATTTCCTTTGTTTTGATTTGTTTATTCAGCAATACAAGGGTAACATATGACCAAACGTCATCAGTCATCCATTAATTAGCTAACTAACATTATGTTGGGGAGCACCAAGAAGATGGAATTTGGAGAGAAAGCATCAGAAATTTTAAATTTTCCCTCCGCAATTCTCTCACAACAGACTTCTTCCCATTTTGCACCCAAATTTTCATCACCTCCCTTTCATTTCTTTTCCCAAACATAACCTAAAAGTACAGCCTTCATGAACAGCAAACTGGTGAAGACGCTAACTCTTGTACAACATTGACCAAATACTATCCAGATAGGTTACTGTTTGATTGATGAAGACTGCTTGTGTACCATTTGAGCAAGCAGGTCAATAAATTAGCAAGAACATCTCATTCGTTGGCAACGAGGCGAATTCCGCAGCATTATCTAACTGATTAGAAAACGAGAACTGCCGAATGTCAGTCTGTTTCTTTCACATTCATAACTCACAGAAGTCTGAGCAAGGCGGTCAAAGCGAACAGGTCCAAAAGAAGGAAGGAGAAAGGCGGAAGGAAAAGATAAGGTACCAGAGGCCTCGCGTGGAGCTGATACCACTGCCGCTTCTGGTTCGCCAGCACCTCGGGGTTAAAGCTGGACCGAAGGCGTTGCTCGTCCGAGCCACTGCCCCATCGCCAGGCCTTCTGCATCTGAGCCTTCCATTTCTGCAGATTATTGCCCCGCCTGTGCATCACATCGCTCCGGCTGCGCCTGTGCCCCGGCTGGACACCCGAACCGCCGCCCGTGTAAACGCTGTGAATCGCCTCGTTGGCCACTCTAATCGCCTCCTCGGAGAAGTGCTGCAGGACGTAATACGGCGACGAAGGCCGCTCCTCCTGCGCTTCGCCATCTTCCTTCGCTTGCATTTTGCAAATTTAACGAGAGGAACGAGATCACCCCCCGGAAACTATCATCTCGCCGACCAATCCCCCTTAAAAGCGCATCAAACCGCCCCTCGCTCGTTCGCTTCCGCCGAGCCCACCGCTCTCAGGCCAAAACCCTCCGAGCGAACACCGTCACTCCTTCAAAAAAATAAAAGAAAAGACATTCCTTTTTCCCTCTCGCGCCGCAAACACGACACCAGAAACGACAGGAATCGCACAGCAAGCTCGGACCATCGGTCGCGTTCAGCCGCCGCCGCGTTGCGTCCGAATCGTGCACTGCCGCCGCCTGCTCACGACCACCATTTTCCCCGATTCAGAAAGCGCGGAATTCGAGCAATGATGACGGGAATCAATGCGGGCGGGCGAGAAAATCACGACATTCAATTCCGAACAACCGCACCGGAACGCGAAGGATCTCCGGGGATCCCGGAAGCCCGACGGGAACGTCAACGGACGGGGAAACCGACGCCGGGTACGGGGAGGAAATCGGCGAGCGAGCGAGCGAGAGAGAGTAAATGCAAAATGAAGTTTGGACGATACGATAACGCTGCGACGCAATCTCGCCGCGATTACCAGCGACGGAAATGGCAGGGGAACAACGATCGAAATCGCGCGTGACGAACGATTCGATACCTGCGGACGTCAACCCCGCTTCGCTTCAGTAATGTCGAGAGAAAGAAGAGTTTCTCGTTCGCTAAAAGGAGGAGGGTTGTCTTTTGCAGTTTGTGCACTCCATGACAAAACACAAACACAATGACGCGGGTTTGGAGCTTGGGAAGGCGATAATGATTCATAAATTCTCCTTTTCAATAATTCTCACTAATTTAAATAATATTTTAAATTTCGACGAAATGTAAAGCATAAAACGTAAGAGTCGAAACTAATTACGAAATTTTCATGATCTTTAGGCGCCGCAAGAAAAGGACGTTAATGTTATCTATTTGTTATATACACTTGATTTGATTTTAACCCCCAACCGTTGCAGTTTTTAGGAGTTTTTCTTTTGTCCCTTTTCACTAATTATTTGTAATTATTGAATAGGGATTAATTAGAGCGACAGCTTTCCTCCTCCTCCTTTTTCCGTGCCTTGCATGAGAAAGTGCGTGTTTGAATTTGCTTCGTCATCGCTTGAAAACGACATTAATATTATCAATTGGAAATTAAAATATTGTTTGTTTATTGTATACAATTTAATTTGATTTTTAACCCCCGCGGCAGTTTTGATTAGCTTTTTTTTGGGTCCCTTTTCACTAATTATTTTTAATTATTTTTTTGGTATGTATTTTTAATTATTGAAAAGGAATTAATTGTAGTGATAGTTTCCTCTCTGTCTTCTTTTTGGGTGCCTATGCAGATAACGAGAAAGTGCAAGTTTGACTTTGAAAAGGGAGAGGGCACCATACCCGATCACGATCGGTGGTCAACATGATCCGATCACTTTTCGTGTAAAACAGCGCTGAACTTTCTGTGGGCTTAATCGCGCGCCACGTGTCCCATCAGTTCCAGAGTCACCGAATCCGATCCGGTCCAATAGAATCGTTTTTTCCTATCACAATAAGAAAAAATGACAAATCTCAACATATTGACGAAAGCGACGATGAGTGAAGACTTATTATGGTACAACGATAAGGGAAAAGGGTTGTACATGTGTTTAGTTTAAATTTTACTATTTTTTTGAATAAATTATGTAGTCGATTCGATCCGATCGATGCGGTTCCCCCTTGAAATCGGGAACTGGATTGCCCGAACACTAGTTTCAATTATAGAAACCGGGAACATGACCGATACTCGCGAGAACCGGACTTAATTGGCTAGTTCAGTCCAGTCCGGGCAGTTCCCGATTCGAGCGATCTATTTTGCACACCCCTCTAATGAATATAGAGATAAGTGTATTAGAAATATTAAAATTTATAATAAAAATGTAATTAAGTCATAAAACTTAAAAAAAGTGCAATTAAGTCATAATTTATCACGAAAGTGTAGTTGAGTCCTAAGACTTTCAGAAAGTGTAATCGAATCCTAAAATTTGTCTATCAAATTAAGCCATTTCATTGATCGACTTCTTGAGAGTTTCAATACTTGATTACACTTTCGTGACAAGTTTTGAGATTTAGTTATACTTTTTAAAAGTTTTAGAATTCGACTGTACTTTCGGGACAAATTTTATGACTTGATTTATTTTGAAAATTTTAGGACTCAATTATACTTTCGCGATAAGCTTGAGTACTTTTAGTGCACTTATCCCATGATTATAGATATGAACCGGACTGGATTGCACCGTCGCATTTAAGATTAAATTTTGTTTTCTCCATGCAAATAGAATCCAAGAAATAAAAGATTAATTAAGCCCCAAATCAGCATGGCTTACGGCAAATCTTTCGCGGGTCGCACGTGGAGATGGTGTGAAGCGAGGCTCGACCCCAGCGACTTTCGTTGGAAGATTGGGGAGTCTCTTTTCAACGCCTGAAAATGCGGCAAAAGGCATCAAATCACGAGGAAAACAATACTATTTATTGCCAAATACTTAGGATTAAATTACATGGGGACTAATATGATTAGACTTATTATGTAGAGCTGTACAAGTTCGATGTCTTTATACCATGTTTTGTACGGAACAAGATCATGCGACTTGAGTGAATTGGGCATTTTGGACAGCCTATCCATGGCAGAAAATACATTAAAACTAGGTGACGACTATCAACTTGACGTCCTTCTCTTTTGTGACTCTTTACGGAATCGAAAACGGCATCCCTTAGAGAAAAAAAATCATTATTTTTAAAGCCGGGTCAAAACACTTATAAGCATTATATTGAGTTGAATACCCCAAAAAACACATGCAAGAAAACGAGGCTTTTGGGCAAGCTCCTAAAATTGGCATGGAGAGTCGACTTGTGAAATATGTGGCAATGAGAAAGGCATGCGACCAAAACCTTAATATGAGGCCGGTTTCGACGATGTGCAGATGACGGTGTTTAGCGAATGCACCATGCCGAGGAGTATAAGGAGGTGTAATGAGATGGGCCGTGATAGGAGAAAAAAAGGATCGATTTTGGTGAATTCGCCTCCATCATTGGAATAAACCGCGATAATTTTTACGACCAAAGAGATTTTCAACGAGCAATTCGAATTTGACAAGCACGATATGGACAACGATTTCCGTCGAAGTGGATACACCCGAGTATATTTTTCATGAAATTATCGATGGAAATAACACGAAAATTGTGTTTCGACGAAATCTCTCCCGCGACGAGATATCTTTCACCGAAAGTTGTTCTTTCGATTTTTGATTAAAGAAGACGAATTATGTGGTGACTCCGGACAAGAAATATGACAAGTAAATGAAGAAATCAACAGGTTTGCTTCAAATAGAACTATACAAGCATGAATCGTGCCAAATTTTAATCGACAACAAGGCTAGGGAAGTATAGCTATTACAACGAAGCCGCACGTAAACAAACTCTGCCGGAATTTAATCGACGACAAAGCTCAAGAACGCAAAGATGCTACGCTGTAATTTAATCGACGACGCAAGACTCGGGATAGAAATACACGTCGAAATTTAATCGATGGCGCAGATCTAGAAACCACAGCTAAGAAACACGCTAGAATTTAATTAACGACGCGAGTATGAAAACTGAAAATACAGTGTGGAAAGGTAAAAATAATTGAAAGATTGCATTTTTGTTTGATTTGTGTAGAGAATCTCTAGTAAACAATTGGTGGTATTTTATAGTGATAGTGCCATAATCGTTGTTGAGTGGTTTTCTGTCCGTTTGTATCCATGTTCCTCCATTTCCAACGGTTTAGTGCTCATGTTCTCACGATGCTATCTTCTTGTCTTTAGACGGTTATTCCTTTAAAAATTGAATACCAATTGCTCTTGACCTCCGTTACTTGATTCTCTGGCGATTTTCAAACTCGTAATTGCAGCTTGATGCCCTTTGCATGTTCAACTTACTCTTGACATCTTGATAGCTTACGAATCTCATTAATCGATTCCTTTGTCTATCATCGCCAACCATACGCCGTCCTATCTCGACAACAGATGAGTAGTAATCACCAATTTGTATCAATATTGATATCAACCCCATGATTGTCAATAATGGGTCATATACTTGATAATATTTACGTTTTTGTCACGTGTCTATCCATATCAACAATTCCGTCATTTTTTGGTGCGAACAAATCGATAGCCTTCAATAGATGGGACAAGAGTAGGGCCTTCAACATCACTGTACAGCATGTCTAAGGGTCCGCAACTGACTAGACTCGAAACATGGAAGGGAAGACAGCGACTTACTATTACATTGACACGACACACACGTAAAAAACTCGACTCGATGAAAGAAGGTAAAATATGTTGTAAAATTTGACGAGATGAGTGGCCTAGTCGAGAATGCCAATTCACCATAGGAGCTCGTTCAACGATGAAGGCTGAAGGGGTAGGAGGCGATCGTAGTTTGGTCGAGGGAAGTTGATAACCATCATCGCGGTTTGGCCCCGCAATGGAATTCGTCCTCATGCGTCGATACTTAACAACAAAGTGAAAAGGAGGAAATTCAATTAGCACATTGTTAAAATTACAAAATTTAGAAACAAGAGGTGAGGTTTGTTGTGAAGGTAGGAACACAAAGAACATTGCATAGTGTAAAAAAAGACGAGGCAGGTGTGGAGGTGCGTGGATCCCACTTTTGTGATTCGCAAATCTTTACCATCACCAATGACGACTTCTTCCAGACCATCGCATTCAAAATGCAACAAGAGGTTGCTTAGGTCAGTTAACAACACGACGAGAGGCCCCGAAATCAGGGACCAATTCTTGTTGATGGGAGCAATGGGGGCTGCATAGTGAACTTTAGGATCTCCATGGGGTTGGCAAAAAGCGTCTGCACATTTTAGCCATGTGACCTCGCTGGTCATAGAGTTGACACCGACAAGAAAAGTACGTGGGAAGCGATTGTGGGTGCGGTTTTTATTCGAGATACTGTCGTGATGATGGATCGTTGATTTGAGACGAGGAATTTGTTGTTGCGGTCGCTAGTTGCGAGGTGACTGCTTGGTGGAGTTTGACCGCTTAATAGAATGGGAGGACCTTCTCTTAAAATTGGGCAAAAGTACATCAGAAGTGCCATAACTTGTGTACGGCAATCACTTTGATGTCATAACTTTTTTTCGGATCACTTTGGTGCCGAGTCGGAGGAAAAGAGATTACTTTAGTGCCAATTTGGCCGGAAATCTGACGTGGCATTTTTTATTAATTTTTGATGTCGACGTGGCTCGCTGGAGGTTGAGTCAGTGTGTACAGTCAACATTTTTTATTTTAAATAAACTTTTCCAGCATGTATCGTCAGTATTTTTTATTTTAAATATTTTTTTTCTTTTTCTTTTCTTTTTTTCTCCCCTTGTCGGCTGGTTTCCGGTGGCCAGCCGGCCACTAGCGAAGCTCGGGAAGGGCTGGGCGAGGGCGGCCTTGCCCATGGCCAGCGAGGGGTGGCCTCGCCAGATCTGGGCGAGGCGACCCTCGCCGGCAACAGGGGAGGCCGCCCCTCGCCGGCCCAGGCGAGGCCTGCCCTCGCCGGCCCAGGCGAGGCCTGCCCTCGCCGGCGTCGGGCGAGCCTTGCCCGCCCAGGCTAGGGCTTCCCTCGCTCGACGCCGGCAAGGGTCACCCTCGCTAGATTCGGCGTTGGGCAACCCTCGCTGGCGTCGGGCAAGGGCGGCCTTGCCCATGGCTGGCAAGGGGCGGTCTCCCTAGATGTGGGTGAGGCGACCCTCGCCGGCCTAGGTGAAGGCGCCCCTCGTCGGATTTGGCGAGGGCGACCCTCGCCGGCGTCGGGCGAGGGAAGCCGTTGCCTGGGCAGGCAAGGGTCGCCCTCGCTTGAGTCGGGCGCGGGCGACCCTCGCCCGACGCCGGCGAGGGCGACCCTCGCCCGACGCCGGCGAGGGCGACCCTCGCCCGACGCCGGCGAGGGCGACCCTCGCCCGACGCCGGCGAGGGCGACCCTCGCCCGACGCCGGCGAGGGTGATGGCGAGGGCGGCTTTGCCCATGGCCGGCGAGGGGCGGCCTCGCCAGATCTGGGCGAGGTGACCCTCGCCGACGACAAGCGAGGCCGCCCCTCGCCAGCCCAGAAGAGGGCTGCCCTTGCCGGATTTGGCGAGGGCGACCCTTGCCGGCGTCGGCGAGGGCGAGGGCGACCCTCGCCGGCGTCGGGCGAGGGCGGCCTTGCCCATGGCTGGTGAGGGGCGGCCTCACCAGATCTGGGTGAGGCGACCCTCGCCGGCCATAGGCAAGGCCACCCTCGCCCAGCCCTTACCAGCCGGCGAGGGGAAAAAAGAAAAAAAAAAAAAAGAAAAAGGAAAAAAAAGAAAAAAATATTTAAAATTAAAAATGCTGACTATACACGTTAGAAAATTTTATTTAAAATAAAAAATACTGACTGTACACGCTGACTCGGCCTCCGGTGAGCTACGTCGGCGTCAAAAATTAATAAAAAAATGCCACGTCGGGTTTTCGGCCAAATTGACACTAAAGTGATATATTTTCTACCGACTTGACATCAAAGTAATTCGAAAAAAAGTTATGGCACCAAAGTGATCGCCGTACACAAGTTATGACACTTCTAGTGTACTTCTGCCCTTAAAATTGGGGGTCGCAACGTGGAGATCGGTGGTGGCGTTCCCATGCTTGATAAATTCTTTGTAAGCAACTGATTTATAATGGAGCTGGTCCTAGACGTATTGCAGGTGCAAATGGATGTATTCGGAACCATTGAGGACTTGCAATGTGAGATCCTCAATAGACACCGGGCTGTCAATAAGGGTGAGCTCGTTAGCAATCGATATGAGGCCGCGAAGAAATTCAGAAGCAGATTTCAAGCTGCAAGTGAATAGTTATAGTTGTTCCTTGAGAGTCATTACCCGAGCATGGAAACAATTGGCACGCAGATTCCTGAGAATGTGTCGGGCTTCCTATGAGGTTGCCGCATCGGAGATAAAGCAAGATTTTGGTGCCAGAGACTGACGTAAGAATAGCGTGGCAAAGAAGCAAGTCTTGGCGGTTCCAAAGAACATACGCCGGGTCGGGATCGATAACTTTCCCATCAGTACCGTGGCAATTTTGCTTGGTTGTGGGAAGGAGCCGTCGATGTAACCCAAAAACATCATCCCCAAGAGCAAGGACATGAAGCAGGCACGCCACGAAGTGTAAGTTGGATAGCAAGAGCTTGACGAGGAGTTGTGCGAATGCGTGGATGGCGATTAGGCTCGGGCTTTTTGGCAGACAAGACAGCAACTTGAGTGGTGGCTCGAGTATTTTGGAAACTCTGATACCATATAATAAAGGGAAAAAGCCACCAAAAACCTCAAACTTTCCCCTTTGTGACACATTTACCCCCAACTTTTTTTTGTGACACCAAAACCCCAAACTTTCTTATTTGTGACACATTTACCCCAATGTACATTGTCCATGGGCATTTTCGTCTTTTCCGTTTTTTCTTTTTCTTTTTATTTTTTTTTTCAGAGATGGTGAGGGGGGCCTCGCCGGCGTTCGGCGGCCCTCGCCGGCGGCCGCCCGACGCCGGCGAGGCTCGCCCTCGCCTGGATCTGGCGAGGGCGACCTCGCCGGCGTCGGGCGAGGTCGCCCTCGCCTGGGCGAGCCTCGCCCGACGCCGGCGAGGCTCGCCCTCGCCTGGGCGAGCGAGGCGAGGCTCGCCCTCGCTCGCCCAGGCGAGGGCGACCTCGCCGGCGTCGGGCGACCCTCGCCGGCGTCGGGCGGCCGCCGGCGAGGGCCGCCGGACGCCGGCGAGGCCCCCCTCCCCGATCTGAAAAAAAAAATAAAAAAAAAAGAAAAAGCGGAAAAGACGAAAATGCCCATGGACAATATACATTGGGGTAAATGTATCACAAATAAGAAAGTTTGGGGTTTTTGGTGTCACAAAAAAAAATTGGGGGTAAATGTGTCACGGAAGGGAAAGTTTGGGGTTTTTTGTGGCTTTTTCCCTATAATAAATATGAGTTGCAGAGTTGGAAGGATGGGTTTCTTGAGTTTTGAATTGGGAATTCCATCTCTATATTACTCGAGGGGGTGCAGTGGTTTTAGATGTCACACTTGGTCGAGAGGCAGACGTGGTTGGAGGTTGATGGAATTTGCTGGACAGGGGTGACCGACCAATCGAGTGAGGATATCTAGTTTTGTCTGAGCAAAAGCATTTTCCCATTTCGCATAGTGCCTTTGGATGGTGGTCGTACGCAAAGAAGCGATTTGAATACCCGGGGCCATGTGAGGAAAAGAGTGGGGGGGGGGGTCCCTTTCGAGTTAGGTCGTGGGAGTAACTAGCGAGCTTTCTGCGCTAAAAGTTCAAAATTTCGTATTGCTCACCTTCTTTTGGAGATCTTAGAGACGGGATTTGGTCTACTAGGCACCAATCAATCAATTAATTAAACGTGCTTTTCTCGACAGTGGCCACGATATGCTGAAATCAGCTGTGGTGTCACGAAAAACATTCGTACATCACTCGAATGACCAGATATCCGAGCTAAAACATAACATGGTATGATGGACGAGAATAGAGCAATTCCCCGTGAAGCTCTTGAGTATGTTCAAGGGGATAATGAACTTTAGTTCAATATGAATTGTGATCTCCGAACTTTTAATTTATTTAATATAATTTCAGAACTTTAGCTCAGTGTGTAATGTTATCCCTAAACTTTTGGTTAATGTTCAAACTAGTCATTGGTCTAAAATTTTTTTTTCCTATTTTCCTTCCATTAACTTAAGTTCAAGGACATCATTAAACATTGTCATATATTCCATCGACTAGTTTGAACATTTACCAAAAATTCGGGAATCATATTGAATAAATTAAAACATCATGGACGATATCGCGCATTTGGTTAAAGTTCCGGGACCATATTGAATAAATTAAAAATTCATATAAACTACATTACATGTTGGGTCAAAATTCAAAGACCATTCGTGTCTTCCAAAGAGGGAAAGACTGGCGAATTGGTTCAACTGTCCTAACGCAATACCATAAGTTACTTCATGCTCTTGCACCGTACAAGTGATGTACCTGATCAATTAAAAGCGAGACATATGCATAAAGGGAAGGTGCCAATAAAAAGCGACACGTGCTGTAGTCGAGCGATCGAAGATAACGTACAAGCTCAAAAATAAAATGAGATCTGCGTCACACGGGCCTTCCCCGTACATGTTGGATCAAAGTTCAAGGACCATTTGTGTTATTTTCTCTGTGATCCAAAGAGGGGAAGGCCGACGAATTGGTTCAACTTTCCCAATGCAGCACCGTAATGTACTCTATGCTCTTGTACCGTACAAACGTGATGTACCCGGTCAATTAAAACCGAGACATACGCATAAAGGGTAAGGCGCCAATAAAAAGCGACACATGCTGCAGTCGAGCGATCGAAAGATATCGGAAATGCACAAAAGTGGAATGCGATCCACGGCACCCGGGCGATAGCCATCGATCGGTCACGCCGTATCATTTTGTCCGTCGGCACACCGCGCGCGACGAGCCCATCTCACGAACATACTTTCTCGTACCGGACGAAACCTGTTCGGGTACCAGGAATGTGTCGGCCTCGACGGTACTGGCCCGACGAGGTTTTGCATTTCGCCTACTTTTCCCGTCTCTTTCTTTCGTTTGTCCCCACCCCCCCCCCCCCCCCATCTTCTCTCCACACTCGCCCAAAGCCTCAGTCCCTCGCTCTTTATCTCTCTCTGTCTCCGCATGTCCCTTTGCCTCTCTTCCAAGTTCGCTCCTTTTTGTCTCCTCCGCCGCTGCAAATTCGCCGCCGGACGACGCGACCCGATCTCTCTCTCTCTCTCCTCCTCCTCCCCTTCGTCCCTTCGGAATCGCGACCGCGTCGTCCCTCAACGGCCTCTGCCCCGGTGGGTCGCTCCCTCCTCGAAAGCCCCCCCTTCCCCCCCCCCGGGCAATTCGCCGCTCGCGGGCACCCCTCTTCTAGGAAATCTCTGGCGCTCTGTCCTTGGCGGACCCGTGATGAGCTCGCGGTTCTGGGTTCGCTCCTTCGCTTGTTTGGATGAAGACCCACGTCTCTGATTCCTCCAAACCCTAGGTTTTTCCCCTCCCTCGGTAGCGGGTTTTTCGCGTGCCCTTTTCTCGTGGGTTGGGGGGGGGGGGGGGAATTCGAAACCCATGCAGGTAGGTTGGTACGGTTTCGGGGTGAATTTGTCGAGAGCCTGCTGATTTGTGTTCTGCCCCCTTCGGAATGGACCCGAGCGGGGGTCACGTCGTGCTTGACATCAGCTCCGACGAGGAGGGGCTGGTCCCGGACGCGCCGATGGGCGGTGGCAGTGAGAGCTACGATTGGGTCTCCGAGCTCCTTGGAGTAGATGAACTGATAACCGGCGATTTGGATGAAGTGGTCGTGGTGAAGGAGGTCAATGCAAAGTCAAAGCCGAACAAGCTGGTGGCGGATGACGACGACGATTGCGTGGTGCTGGATGGAGATCCCGAGAAGGCAGTTTCTGCTCCCGATGATGCGGTGGACGGAGGTTCGGATGATCTGCTCATTGTTGGAGAGAAGGGGCAGGTATGCAGCCATATGGTGTTTTCGTTTGTTTATTCAAATGATTATCGAAATGATGAATTTGATAATGGTTTATGGCTAAGCAATGGTTAGATGCACAGATTAGGGTAATATGACAAGGGCGTGACTGAGAAGCGGCATGGTTCGTTTATTTTGCTTATGCTTTGCGGGGCAATGTTTAGCGCGATTAAAATCAGCTAGAATTGAGAAAACAACCTTGTAAGTGCATGCTACTAAAACATGATTGTGCAAGCCACAACCCAAGTTTCTGGAATTATTCATCTTTTTGACAGATGATGCGAAAGACATTGGCTTGGGTAAGATTAAGTATAGAAGTGACTTACAGTAAAGGCAAAAAAAGGAGATTTGGTTTGATTAGTAGGATTGGTGAATTTCAGAACACTTTTGGAGAATTTTTATGACGTAGAAGTGCAAAAGGACTGCAAAAAATTCAAATGTTGGCTTTGTTCAAGGGTATAGTCTTGATCAGATTTGGAGCAATGACTAACGGAAGGCTATAGCCTCAAAATATGAATTGATAATTGAGATCAACATTTCTGAAAATGCCTGTGGACCAAATGGACCCTTTGTCTTCTTGTGTAGTTTTACCATGAGTCATCGGAGTGGACTGGCTTTTTTACCAGGATTGAGGCTTAGAAGTTCTCTTTACAGAAATTCTACTTGATCTCATGGGTTTCATGCTAACATGCACGAATTAAGTTGGGCATGATCAGGGGTTGGCTAGATAGCGCAATGCTACTTCTGAATTCGGATGACGTGATTGTGTCAAATACGTGGAGATTGAGTTTTTGTGTGAGTACTATCGAAGGAGGCCTTCGAAGATTCTGCTTCCTAGCTTTTCTCCGTTTTAGTGGAGCTACTTAAAGAAGTATTATAGGTGGCTTGGCTGTGCACATACGTTAGTATTGTCTTGCGCTGCCTCTATGTATGGCTGCATATACCTCTTCATTCACTGCTACATAATCAAGTATGATTGTTGGGGACACGCAACATTAGTTTGTGAATTACCGTAGCGTCAGTTTGGGTAGATTGGCAAGCATTTAACTGTTCTTCTGGTACTGGATGTGGATCATGAGTCGGGAGTTTTTTCTCCGATGCCTGATGGTGGCGGAATGGGGATTGCAAAATGCTGAACGTATTACTACAAAATATCTATATGATTGTATTAATAGACGAGAGCCGAAGCAACAATGATGATCTTCCTAAAAATCAAGTATCTCAAGGGAAGGATTGTTTGCTCAATGCAGAAGTAGAGATGGCATTAAGTTTGTGACTGTGCAGTTCAATATATTCTCGTGTGTGTAGTTATTCCCCTATGAGGGAGCAGAGACCATGACTGCCGGCTCATAATGAGAAGTAGAATAAGCGGTTTTGATGATTGTTTGGCTGTTTATTTATGTTTCTCCTCTTCCACTGATTGGGTGGAGAATCATATTAGAAACAGCTGAGAGCAGGTCGGTGGTTGGAGTTTCCTCACGAAGCCTGTATTCCATGACTGGCCTTTATTGTGTTGTTGTCGAGCTTTACCGAGCAAGTTATGAAGTGCTTTGCTTGCGGATGGAATATGACTGGGTATCGATGGGCCTCTATCGTGACTGATACTGAGGAAAAGCTCTATTGAGTAGTCTAGGGTACCATTTATAGGTTTACGGGTTAGTATTTGGGTTTGATTCACATTATATATTTAATCCTTTTACATTGTAATGCATTAGATATCGTTCCTTTTACTCGGGCGACTATGCCAGCTCATACTGCTTCAAGTGGGCAGATTTGCATGCCTTTTTACTGAATTAACTCTGTAAATGTATTTTCGTTGCAGGTTGCATGTAGAGACTATCCCCATCCAAGGCATGATTGCGTTATATTTCCTTTCGGCTCAACCTTGCATGAGAAGCACTGTAACTTGGTCAGATACCATTTTCACAGCCCCCCTCAAGTTATCATATATCATTTGCTAATTCATTTCGTTGTGACTGACAGTATTGCATTGCATAATGCAGTGCCATTGTTACGTATGCGATTCACCTGCACCATGCGCTTACTGGGGAAAAGGTTTGACGGATGTTGATCATTGTCATGCCAATGACAAACAGGAGAAATGGAAAGTCTGTAGAAAGCACTTTATGCTGGGTAAAAGTACTCCTATGCCTGTTTCGAGTTTTCTACCTCACCCTGTCTCTACGGTGCTTCCACAACCTACTCAAGCCCTGCCTCCTATAAACAGCCAACCGCCAACCAACTCTATACCACCAAATTTACTATCAAGGCCAATGAGTTTTCAGCCATGTTCTTCCCCAACCAGATCAAGTTTTTCAAGTAATATACAAAGTGGCGGGAGGCACTATCCGAGGCATGTCTCGAGAAGCAGATTCCAGCCACTCTCATCGTCAGAACAGTTGCATCAGGTACATCATGTCATTCAGAAGGATAGAGGTCAAAGAGATAATTACTTGGGGCCTCGTCATGTTCCACCCATTATGCAACATAAAAGGACAGGGCCTGTTGGTAGTCCTCCGGCAGTAAGCAGAGCTGCATGTGGTCCAAACAACATCAATTGCACGCCTTATATACCGACTTCAACGAATTCAATACACAACACCATAGTTAATCGAAATCATATCAGAAGGCAGAATATTCCTTCCAGTTTGAATGTAGTATCTCCTACTAATTTGGGCAGCTGTTCGCCCAACTTAATTGGTGTTTCTTCAAGTATGACACCTTCTCAAGTCAGCAGTGATGGTCAGGGTAGTAATCAATCACTCAGTGGGCAAAACATCCATCAGCATCACAGCCAACCTAGCGCATTTCCAAGTTTCTCAGATAGCCTCAGTTGGATTAACGAGTTCCTTCAAGCAGATGACAAGCCTTCTGCTCCTCCTGCAGTTGAGAGCATTCACGTTCCATCTACAGAGCCCACACACGAGGCGCAGCCTGGAAGAGATTTTAATACCGCGGTCGCTGGAAGTTTTGACATGAGCGCAACAGGTGTCGACTTTGAGAATTGGTGGTTGGAGAACCCGCCCCCGGAGAATAATTTTCCCCCCGTGCCTGCAGCCGTAGATGCTGGTATGCTCTTATTTGATTTCGAGACCTCCTGGAATAGTGTCACCCAATCATAACTGGTCACCCCTCAATTTTTTGGGAAGGGAAGCAAAGCTGGCTACAGTAGTTGCTATTTACAGTAGGAACATCAGCTCTGTTTTTTTTTCCTTCCCTCTTCCGGTTGACATGCGCTTCTAGTGATTTTAGGAAGGTTGGTTTTTCAAGGATTTGCAATTGTATAGAATGCTCTGAGGTCTGTGTATTTTGTAAATAAGCCTGCAGTTCTCCCCTGTACATAGGGGTTCCTGATAACAAAATCCATGGAGGATGCTCTGCCGCTTGCTGCTTTCGCACACAACTTACATGCAATATAGTTCTGCTTTTAGTGCTTGAATGTTGTGCCCACCCGTGTTTGCTGTTGTGAGTCTCTTTCCGAAGAAGATAGTGCAGACGCGTTTGAAGGCATTAGACCTGGAGGCCACGTTGTTTGGGGTGGAATCATGAAAGCTCGGGTTTGTTTGAGGCATGCCATGGCTGCATTTGACATTTTGGGTTGAAATTTGATGTTTTAATTGGATCCCGCCTCTTCTGTTAGGATGGCGACCGTGATTTTTGTCGTCGGGATTGCACAAGGTTATGATCCTAAGGGGCATTTGTTACAAGATACACGGCGGAACATCCACAGAGGCTCTGTTTGCAAATGGTAACTCCTGGAGCACGTCAAGTTGTCCCTCTGTTTCGTGTGATTGCAAGTTTCCATTTCTACAGGTCCGAACTCAAACCGTTTGCCGTATCACTGAAGCAAATTTGTCCCTCAAATCTTCACCCATCCAAGCTGTTCTGGTTTTGGCAAGATGAGGTGCTACCAATCCAATTAAAATGAGAAGCAAAGCCTGATTAAGCGACGTACATCGGTCCTGGCCAAAGCCTACCTTCAATTAGCATATATATCCGAGATCACGTATAAATACCCTGTATAGCGTACTATGATGTGTAAAAAACTTGACTCTGACCCGATGTTGAATTTGTTGTGTTCCGAATCTATTCTAATTTATGTTCAAATCGAAATTACTCGGATTTACCAGATGCAAATCAAACCGTGACATTGGTTTGAATTATTTCGTCGGAAGCTCGTCTTTGGTCATTTCTATATAAAATCGTATTGGTTCGTTTGGTCATTTCTATATAAAATCGTATTGGTTCGTTGGACATAGTTAACAGAGATATATCATATCCAATTTTACATACTTGACTCGTGTTTAATTGGTGTAGCTTTCGATTGGATGGAACGATCGTGTCCAATCAATCGATAATTAACTATCCATAAAGATTTACCAAAGAAGGGTTTTTTTTTTTTTTTGGTCGAAAGCAAATACCGTTTCATTCAAATAACGACGGATTACACGAGTGAAGATGACTAGTGTCATTACATAATAAGTCCCAAAGAGGTTGGGGGAGTTTGTACAACCAGTTAGAGGGAAGTGTCCCTTTGCGGTGGGACTTCGCGATCCAGTCCGCGACATGATTAGCTTCACGCGAGCAGTGGGCTAGAGAAATGGCTTGCGAAAGGTTTAGTTGAAAATTGCATTCCTCAAAAAGTTTTCGTAGGGCCCATGGGCTGAGGGCCGGTTGGGCAGAGAACTTCACCGTAGCAGCATTGTCTGTGAGGATAGAGATCTACCAAAGAAGGGTTTTGACGGGGACATGCATCACTCACTTAAATCCTCCTTTTAATGTTTTTTCTTTCCTTTTTGAAATTTCATATTCGCCCTAGCCTCGTACTATCTAAATTAAGTCGGAATTAAATCACCTTTTGCTCTTTCTAATGTATAATATCACTTTTAAACATCTAATTTATTCAATATGATCCGTAAAGTTTTAATATATGTTTAATCTAGTCCATGAACTATATAAAAATAATCAATGTTGTTATTCCTTTAATTTAAATTCAGGAAATAATATATATTAAATAAATTAAAAATTCATGATCGATATTATATGGAAAGATAAAAACTTAAAGATTATTTGCGTAATTATCCTTATTTGGAAGGAAAAAAAAAAAGAGGGAAACTATCGTTATTAACATCTCCACGGGATCGCGAGGCGAATCGCTGCTTTCCCCGATCGGACGCGCGAGCGAGCACGAGGCGATGAAGCAGTTCAAGGACCCGTTCGAAGCAGCCTTCGAGGAGCAGGAAGAGTCGCCGGCCCAGTCCCCCGCCGCCCCGCCCGACGATCCCGACCCCTCCGCCGCCGCCGCCGCCCCCTCCGCCGCGGCGGCCGGCCACGGCCACGACGACGGAGACGGCGGCGGCGACGACGACGACGACCTCCTCCTCGACGCGCCCTCCACGTCCGCGGCCCCCCCGAGCTCCTCCGGCGGCGGCGCGGGGCCGGCACCGGCGAGTGGCGCCGCCAAGAACAACCGGGAGGAGGAGGAGGAGGAGGAGGATGAGAACATGGAGGTCGAGCTCGGGAAGCTCGCTCCCGGCGGCGATCCCGACAAGATGGGCAAGATGCAGTGAGTTTCTCTCCCAGCTTCGTTCTTCCGGTTCCTGCTTTTGGGTTTTCTTGGTGCCTGCTGCCTATGGACGTAGAGTTAGATTGTTTCTCTGGATGCTATAAATTTCTCCTCTGGGGAAGAAAATGTGAGCTCGTTTTTGCGTTGCAAAGTCATTCTCTGCCTGCTTGAGTAGAAAAAACGTGCCCACTTTCCTGAATTCATCTCTGACCTTACTAGGGTCCATGTTGGATTATTGTGGGTGAGGTGATATTGGGTATTGGTCTCGAAGGACATAAAGAAAATCTTCGTGGGAGAGATTGTTTTGAATCTTGTCGGACGAATTTCTAGCTTATGAATGTTTTTTTACATCGAGTGCAAACTGGTTAAACTGACAGGGGACGGTGTTATTTGGAATTCATATCTTGAACATGCTTGAATAATTGTGCATATGGCGTGGAACAATTATCGTATCTGCTTCTGGAATTGTGGGCACTATGGCTGGAGCATGAGTTTCTTTCGTCCTGCCATATGTTGAAGGCATTTGTTACCCCCAAGCCTCAAGTGGTAGACTGTAGCCTGCAGATTATCTTTCTTCTAAATCATTCGGCAAGAGCATTTGCTTTCCACAGAGCAAACATGTTTAGGTCTGACCATTGGGTGGCCTGAACAGAAGCCAATTTATTAGGAGCAGCAACCGAAGCCAGAAGTTTTTGTTTCGGCTGAAGTTGTTTGATGTCCATCAGAGAGAGAGAGAGGGGCACTCTTTGTGACAAGCATATTGTTGAACATTTTATTTGACAACAAGCCAAAAGGGTTTGCATTTTTGGCTTTAGATTATAATTGCTGTGAAGAGATAGGAACGAGCCAAGTTAGATATCTGTTACTGAAGTTACTGATACAGATATGCGGAACATAGAATTTCAAGTCATCAGAAGTTGGTCCAACTGGTTTGCACTGTGATGCTAATATTCATGTAACACTTGCTGGTTCAAGAATCATCACCATTGATGAGGATAATTTTTGTGCATTAACTGTATTTTTGTCCTTATGAATTGACCATAACTCAAATGTAAGTTTGCGATGGAATCCTATGTGAGTGACTCTTGCATGTAGTGTTTTGCCTCACTATTGATGAAGTATAGAAAATATGTTTTTCTCATACCAATCTCAAACATTAGTGTATATACTTATTGTATTAATCTTAATTCTATCACCAGACTAAGAAGAAGAAATTCATTCTTTGAGAGCTCCTAAATAGGATTAATAGGAATTATTCTCCATGCAGTTTTGGCAGAATGTAACTTGAATGTTTGTTGTCTCCTGACTTGATACTCCAGTAGCTTATTAAGTTACTGTTACCTCCGTAGCTCATTGACTATCGCTTCTCTCTTTCTCAGGGCTATTTTGTCACGATTCACGGAGGAACAGATGAACAGATACGAGTCTTTTCGGAGATCAGGATTCCAGAAGGCTACAATGAAAAGAGTATAGTTTCTACGCGCGCTTTATGTGATTTTGCCTGTGTTTTTTTGCTTCTTTCACTTCAACTGTTTTTGCAAACAATTTATTTTTGCCCTCTCTTTATCACTGCAGATTGGCTCAGATAGTGTAAAATTGTACGTTAAATGAAGAGCTTCTACTACTCTTTAGGACATTTGTCTTATACCTTTTTTGATATCATGATACTCAAAAGCATAATCTTGCTGGAAAAATAAATCCAAATCTGGCAGTGCTGTACAATATTTGGTCTCTTGACACCGCTCGATCTTGTTGAAGGGAGTTTTGCTTAAAAGAATTTTTCTTGGGGGGGGGAGTGTTATAGTAATTCATGCAGCTTGTTTAATGTGCACTCTTTTGCTTGTAAATTAGAAATAGAACCCAAAGAGATGAATCATCGACATTTTGCTCTTTTTTTGGCATGCAGCTGCTGTGCAGCATTACGGGAAGTCAGAAAATTTCAATGCCTATGACAATTGCGATGTCGGGCATTGCAAAGATGTTTGTTGGAGAAATTGTGGAAACAGGTATTACAATTGTTTGCTTTGTTTCATTCCTATCTTTGGAAGCATGTTTTGGTACATATGAATTACCTTAGCCTCGTATGATTCTTGATTGATATACAATGTGGTAGCAGCCAGGATTGTCATGAGTGAGAGGAAGGAAATTGGCCCAATCAGGCCGTGCCACATCAGAGAAGCATATAGAAGACTGAAGCTTGAAGGCAAAGTGCCCAAGAGAACAGTACCCAGGCTCTTTCGCTAGATTCCCCCACACACTCCTCTGATTTTATAGCTTGTAGGCGAGGTGCTTGTGATTGATTTGTTCTTTTCTCGTATCTCTTCCTGCTCAATTGGCACACAAAATCGAGTCACCTGATCATTGGTGTTCCCAATTGGAAATCAGTGATTTGTCTATGCTATTACCGGGACAGGACCAGAAGGTCCATGAGCAGTTCAGCTCCTCCTGTGACTCGTAAATATTGACTGGAGTGCTGGCTTGTTGCTTGTAACATTCTGTCTCGATCAAGATCAGAAGGCTGGTAAAGTAATTTTACCATGTGAGATGGGTATCAACTGTGGAATATTACTCTTTATTGCCTTTTTTAATTGCCTAGCTCTTGAGAGTGGTAAACTGTAGTCTGTATGTAGATCTATCAACTATGGCAGAATTGGTTGTCTATCAGATAGTGGGGTTGATTTGATTTCCGATTGTGATGATCTTTGTTGGAGATTTGGGTTTATGTATAATGAATGAATTATACATACATACACCTGGAGGTGAATCTAAAGTATTGCCAAATTGACTTGAATTTTACGCTTCACAATGAATGAGGAATTTCATCCGTGGCATTGGTTTCCTTGAAGAAATATCTGAGAGCCAGAGTTAATTGCGTGCATAATCTTGTATAGTCTAATGTTTGTTAGATATGGACAGCTAATTGCTTGTGAGTACAAATTAATGACTGAATTTTATTTGCTGAGAATCCCACCTTTGTTCGGTTCTAGCAGAGAAATGGAGTGTATATTTAACTCTTCTTCCTGGTTGTTACTGGGAATTTTCGATTCACTTATGTCAATCGGTCAGGTGTTCACCTGAGCTGAGGTCAGTGAGCATGTAATGCAAAGGTCTCTGCCCTTGGCTTGGTGAAGAACTGAGAAAATATCCGTAAAGCATGACAGATTTTCCACTAAAACCCCGAACAAGACAATACATACAATGAATAGCAGTGGAACACTCTAGGCTCTATACATATGAATGTACATCGCAGTTTTTTACCACTAGAATAACGTCCGTCAATCATCTGCAGCAGCGAAGAACAGATTCTCTTGGCATCGAAACACTCCCACACTTGAAATCTTCACCTTCGCTCAGAATGAAATCTCCTCCTTCTTCTTCTCTTCGGCATCGTACTCATAAGCAAGCCCTCCGTGGCTGGTGAGATCCATGCCGGCGACCTCCTCCTCGTGCGAGATCCTCAGGAGCTTCATCTTGTGCAGGATGAAGAAGAGGGTCACCATGGTCACGCTCGTCCACGCCGCCACCACCAAGATCTGCACCACCTGCGCAGCCAATAGGCCTCCCCCACCGCCCATCAAGAGCCCGTACGGCCTGTTCTCCACCCCCGGGTACACTTCGTTCACGTAGGCCTTCTTTGCGAACAACCCAGTGAACAGCAGCCCCCACGCGCCACAGCCGCCGTGAAGCTGCGCCGCCTCCAGCGGGTCGTCGTACTTCAGTTTCTCGGCCAGCTTGTTGAACCCGATGAGGACCCATGCGGCGACGAACCCGCAGAGTATGGCGGCCCAGGGGTCGACCACGGAGCACCCGGCGGTGATGGCAGCAAATCCGCCGAGGAGGCCGTTGCACACGTCGGTGACGTTCCAGTGGCCGACAAGCAGCCTCTTGCCGAAAAGGGTGGTGAGGGCGGCGGTGCTTCCTGCGAGGGTGGTGGTGACTGCAGTCCTCCCGACGGCGCTCCACTGGCCGTAGTAGGAGCCGCTCTCTCCGTACGCCTTCAGGATGTTAAGGAAGGAACCGGGGTTGAACCCGTACCACCCGAACCACAGGAGGAACGTGCCGAGGACCACCAATGTGGCACTGTGGCCACGGAGGGTCACCGCCTTACCGGAATGATCGAAGCGGCCGATACGCGGGCCTTCGATGAGGGCTCCCCAAAGGCCGGCGATACCGCCGACCATGTGGACCACCCCTGACCCGGCGAAGTCGATGACTCCAGATCCGAACAAAAGATTATCCGCTCGCGCCGGGCTCGCCCAACCGTCGGCAGACCAAAACCAATGAGAGGCAATGGGATACACCAAGCCAGTCAAGAACGAGGAATAGATCAAATACGCGCCGAACTGCGTGCGCTCCGCGATGGATCCGCTCGTGATCCCGGCGGCGGCGATGGCGAAGGCCCACTGGAACAGGAAGAACCCGTAGTCGAAAGACTGAGACGGGAACTTGGCGAGGCCGAAGAAGTGCTGACCGATGAAGCCGTTCGATGGGGTCCCGAAGGCCAGGGCGAACCCGAAGAGGTAGTAGAAGAAGCTCCCCGTCGCCGCGTCGAGGACATTGGTGAGCATGATGTTCATGGTGTTCTTGGCGCGGACCGAGCCCGCGCACAGCATGGCGAACCCAATCTGCATGGAGAAGACCAGGTAGGTCGAGAAGAGGAGGTAGGTGTTGTCGACCGCGTACCCCGTGTCCACGAACTTGCTCGAGACCGCATCGAAGCGCCCGCAGATGTACTCGGCGGCGGCGGAGGTGGCGTTGCCGCCGAGGAGGGGGTGGAGGTCCGCCGGGGAGCAGGCCAGGGCCGCCATCGCCGGAGATAATCGGGAGGAAGTGCAGAGATGGGAGCCACGGACGTCTGAGACTGCGATGAATCTGCGGCAGCCGGGGAAGACCGGTATATGTAAGGAATCCAGCAAAGAACAGAATCGCTATCAAAGGGGAGATCGAATGTTTCGTGGAGATTCCAGATTGGAATCTCTATTCGGGGAAGTTGTTGCAACGGAAATCATCCTTAAATTACGGAAAGAGTTTGAGCTCGTGAGCTGTGTCACCATCGTCGCGCACGCACGCATGGCAAGAAACACGTGCTTCTCGCATCAAATCTTGGAAGCGGTCAAGGGAAAAAAAAGGAGGGAACAGAGCACCACCCTGTCAAAAAAAAAATTTAGAAGAATATATTTATTCTTTCCGAAGATTTTATTTGGAAGCGGGCTACCAGATCCGTTCCTTATTTCAACATTCCGGTGCCCGCACGCCTCGCACCCATCAATTGGTAAGTGTACTTTTCCTGCCCTGTTCCCGACAATGCCCTTCGAGTTTTTTTACATCCTAGGTGAAACGACCTAAGATGATTTCTCGAGTTCAATTGGGAGACTAGTTATATGAAAAAAAAAAAAGAGTGGAAAATTAAGCCCTGCGTCTGTTCAAGTTAATCTCACGTATCTATAGTTCAAAAATTTAAAGAGCGATCCGAATTTTGAGTAGAATCTTTATTTTTTTTTTGTTTGATTCTTTGGAAGAGTTGAAATCCTAACAGAAAATGGTAAAATCGGATCCCATGATTTTACCTGTTCAATTTGCAGATTGAATTAATATAGGCCTTAAGTTTCTAATTAATTGTGATTTAATTAATTTTGCGCGAATAACTGCTTTTTAGATTTTTCGAATGTCCCTAACAAAACCTGACTGCAGGCTAATAGTAAGGACCATGTGTTTGAAAAGATACTGATTCAGGAAAATAGGATCGGAGTTGATTTCTCGATTTTGACTTGTCAACTACCGTATTTTTCTCTCTCTTGATTGGCCAATTTAGGGAAAGATAGTACAAAAAGTCATAAATTTATTGCACTTTTGCCAATTCAGTTTTAGACTTTTCAACTTTGCTAATTAAGTCCTAAACATTTTCACGTTTTGCCAATTGAGTTCATCCGGTCAGTTTTAACTTGAAATTGGTGACGTGAACGCTGTTAGTGTCACGGAGAATGATCGACGCTGACATAGATATCTTTTATTATTTTTTTAAAAATATTTGAATATTTTTATAATTTTTTATTCTTTCTTTCTTTCTTTTTTTTTTTTTTATCAAGTTCGATGAGGCCAGGAAGCCCTTGCCAATCACAAGCGAGGGTCGAGACCCTCGCCCCAACCTTGCCAGGGCTGCGACCGGTCATGAGCGAGAGCCGTTAAGCCCTTGCCTGTGACTGGCGAGGCTCGACCGGCCCTCGCCTGTACTGGTGAGGGTTGGCCAGTGGCCCTTGAAGAAAAGAAAGAAAAGAAAGAAAAGAAAATAATAATAATTTAAAAAATTAAAATACCGTTAAAAATTGTCTGCGTTAGCATCGTCCCTGTCACTGTAGGACAGCCGGCATCCGCATAAGAGATTTCAGGTTAAATTGACCAGATGTATTCAATTGGCAAAACGTGAAAATATTTAGGACTCAATTTGCAAAATTAAAATATTTAGAGCTGAATTAGCAAAAGTGTTTTAGATCTAGGATTTCTTGAACAACTTTTCCTTGCCAATTTAGCATAATCTAGGACTTTGTCTCGAATAGATCCCTTGTAATGCCCAATGCGCATGACCAGGTTCACGGGGGCACGTTCACATGCGAGCTTTACCCAATAATTTGTTTTTAATGGTCATTTAAGCAAATCTATAGATCCTAAGTACATAGAGTTATATTTACTAAAAAATATATGAAAAATGAGAGGACACTGGCTCCGTCAATCTCGCGAATCCGACGGACCGCTCTCCACCTTTGGTTTTCTTCCCCCCGAAATCAGCTAATCGTCGTGTCCAATTTCGCAGGTAAAACATATTTTAAATTTAACGCTCTAATATTGTCGCTAAAAGTTTTCATTCGATGGCAAAGTTTAAATTTAAAAAAAAAAAGACAAACAGTTTGGCCAAAATAATTAAAGTACAGAATAACAAGACAAAAAGAAGAAGAAGATGAAGTAAGCAATAAAAATGTGGATATGATAATATTGTATGTACGTATCTTTTGGGATTTATATAAATTTCTTGATTTTTCGAAGGATCTCAAAAAAATGCACGAAAATTTACTTGAGAAACAGAAACGCTCGCCGTTAAGATTTTCATTCATGCAAGCTGATACCTAGACGTGATTGATGGATACGATAGACGCATCCCCCTTAGGCAAGACGGTGTCATTTATCACGTGTAAAAAAACGAAGTTGATTTTCTTTTCAATCAAGAAGTTGTCTGCTTCAGCGAGAACGATAAACAAAAATGAGCAGCCCTAAATTGAACGGCTAAGTTCGGTGAATCGAGTTCCTTTTGCCCCGAACCAAAAATTAGTGTGTTCCAAATCATTGATTTCGAGCAACTTTATCCGTTTGCAAGGATGGAAACTTAACCCTTAGCTAAAAGTTTGTTTGAAGAGTAAGGATATTATTATAGAAAAAAAAAACCTAAATCTATTGCTATTGTAACGATTCAGTCTTCGACTTTTTTTTTGTTTTGGCCAATAGAGTTCTAAACCTTTTGTATTCGTCCAAATTCAGTCAATCTGACGCGTGGCGAGGCTAACGCCGACGTTTAAATTTTTTAAATAATATTTTAATATTATTTCGAATTATCTTTTTTCCTTTTTTCCATTGCTTTCTCTTTCTTGTTTTCTCTTCCCTTCTTCCACCTCGGCGACAGGCCAGAGGCGAGGGCCGACGAGGTCGACCTCGCCGAAAGTATATATAAACATGCTTTCTTTTGTTCGACTCGAAAAATAAAAAAAATTGAAATGTAAGGATACTTTTGTTGTGTGTGCATACATATGCATGCTTTTTTTTTGGGGTGGGAGGCGGGTCTTGCCCAAAGTATCACAAGTGCAAACATTTCTGAGCTCTTATCACAAAGAAATTCCCGAGTTCAATATTCCATCATCTTTTCATTCCTCACCTCCTCGACTTGTTCCGCGAAACGAGGCGTCCGTGGAAGCTTCGCTTCAAAGCTTCCCTCAAAAGTCAGAAAGTCCTCGCTATGATGCCGGTGTGGGGCGTGAGTGAAAACCACGCCAAAGTTTCCCTCAAAAGTCATGAACAGAAAACGTCTCCTCGACGTTCGCTGGTGAGTTTCAGCAGGCTCTGCATGGAATGGAATTCCACCGGATCTCGGAAGCTGCCGTACCAGAAGACCAAGTCGAGGTCAGTGTTTCTAGATATTCAAAGTTGGCGTACAGTTTGGAAACTTAGCACTCAATGCCACACTGAGAATCGATCGAAAGAGCTAATGCGTTGGCGGAGAGAAGGCCGGAAAGGCCGGGCTTCATGTGCAAGGAACTGACCTGCATCTCAGTCAAATTCACACCTTCCTCCACCATCAGAAGTCTCCATATAAGTTTCTCAAGCCCCCCGAGCTTGGAAATGAGCCATCACTGAACCAAGGGTGAACACAGCAGCACCGCCACAGAGAGAGAGAGAGAGAGAGAGAGAGAGATCGTTTAAGGGGACGACCTGAGGAACACGGAGAGAGTTTGTACACGATCATGGCGAGTCGAGTTGGGGGTTTGGTCGGGCTTGTGCTGCTAGTCGCGGCGGTGGGTGCGAATGCGAGCACGTACAACGTCGGAGATGAACTGATGTGGAAAGTCCCTCCGCTCGGTGACATTGCCTACAAGACCTGGGCCGCCGAGAAGAGCTTCAACTTCGGCGACACCGTCGGTGAGCTCGAAAAACACGATACCCAAAATAGTGCATCGCTAGTAAAAGGGTTACGACTGGATTTGATTGGAGAATCTGCAATGTTAGCAAGTTTTCGATAAACATTCGATTCGATAGATAGATCGCATCGATATGATCAAGAAAAGATTTTATCAGGCTTCATGTTTTGGCTTTGTATGCAAATACTGCAAAAGTATTCTAAACGATTGGGTTAATTGCTGCGTTAAATACTAATCTTGCTGCATGTACAGCTTTTTATGAAATGACTACATTTCCCTCTAACAACAACAAATAGTCTAGTCAAAGATAGGGACCCTCTCGTAAATTACTCTGTATCTTTCCTTGTCCATTGAAATGTCCTTGCTACACAACCTCGGTTAATTCAGGCTTTGTAGGCATTTCGTTCATTCTTGTTTCTTCCCTTTTTACTGTTGCAGTGTTCAACTGGACGGGGAATCATGACGTCGCCGAAGTGTCGAAGACGGACTACGACAACTGCACGAGCACAAGCCCCATCGGGACGATCCAGACGGTGAGCCCATACAACGTCGTGCTGAACACGAACAGCTCTCGCTACTTCATCTGCACCATCGGTAACCACTGCAGCCTCGGCCAGAAGGTCACCCTCAGCATCGGGTCCGCCTCGTCGCTCGCCGTCCACGCCCTGTCCTTTGCCCTCTCCGCCTTGGCTTTCGCATTCTTGAATCACTCTTAGGGAGAGATAGGGGACTTCGGTCTTCACATTCTGCAAGTGACGTTGCTTTCTTATGATTGTGTTGTGATCGTTCTCGAGGCTAGTGTTCAATAATACCAACCTGTGTGGCAAATCTTCATGGATTTTTCATTAGCTGATGAGCAAGGCGTGTGCAAAAGAATCAGGAACCGACCGAACTACCCAAGACCGCCCGAAACAGGTGCTTCCTAAGGAAACCGATCTAGCTCCCCGTTCCAATTTTTGAGAACCGGTGGGTACCGGTCCAGTTTTTAGTTCCAAGCGTGGAATCACCTGCCGGTCCATTTGGATCGGACCGGTAATATAATAATAAATATAATATGTTTATTTAATTTTTATTTTTTCTAAGAAAATAAAAATTCTAAATCCCTAAACTAAATCTAACTCGCTTGACACTCACAGTATCATATTAAGTCAAGAAATACCTTTTTTTTGCTTTTGCCTCACGCTCACTCTTTTCGGTCGATGCTCACCTCACCGTCTCCGACTCTCCGTCTCCATCTCCGTCTTTTGGTCTCTGTTCTTAGCTAGTGGGACTAGTTCCAGGAACCTACCCAGGAACCGGACCGGACCGGTGATCCGATTCTTAGATTAATCCATGGAACCAATGAGCAGTTCTCAGTTCTAATTTTTCGGAACCAGTCCTCAGTGGGCGGTTCCCGATTTTAGATTGAGAACCGTCCACCAAGATCATGCTCACCCTAAGTGATGACTGCCAACGTGGCTGTGAAGTGATGATCATGATCAAGTCTATTATGATTTTCAGCTATAGGTTGGACTTTTCACATTAAAGATCAAGAAAGATCTCTTTGCACTTTCCTTTCCTTTACAGATGTAATGAAAGTTTTTCTCTGAAGGGGGCCTTAACTGAGTTCATGCATGAATAGTAGCCTAAGCAAAACGGCAACTTAAATGTCCCAAGAAACAAATATATGGAGATGATAATAAGTCAAATCCAACAACAAGGAACAAAAAAGAAGAACAGTCAAGGGGTACCTCCTCTTACTTAAGTTGTCGAAGTCAAAACATGTTTCGCTTGGGCACGCTTGTTTAGCAAAAAATAAATGATTTAAAAAATATTTTCTTAAAAACGATTGCTTATATCACTTACAAAAGTGAATAAACGAAAAAATGATTACTTATATTTTTCTTAAAATGATACAAACGATCATTTTTAGGAAAATATTTTTCAAATCACTCGCTATCTGTGAAACAAACGAAGCCTCAATGTAGTTTTCGTCTTCCGTAACGAAAATGCGATCTTATGTATCCCTACTTATTATTTATTTTCAGTTATTGAAGAGAAATTTACCCTAGACAAATTTTCATTCTTAATACTTACAACTGTTTTGTGATAATGTCGCGATGTCATCGAATTAAAATGTTATTCCTATTCAGTATGAAGTGTAAGCGTCTTAAAATACGAACAAGTTCCTAGTATCATTTCACGCGTGATTTTCTATATATTATCATAAAGCGACACACAAGAGTATTTACAATATATATTAATCTTTCCCTTTTTTTATTTCCAGCAATAAAAACGTAATTGGGATAACATAGATTCAGTGTTATATAATAGAAATAATTTACCTTAGTAAATTTGGTAAGGTTATTGATTATTTATATGCTAGTGAAATAATATTTAATTTATCAAAAAAGTACATACACATATATCAATAAATATTATATGCAAAAGAATTACAGATTTGGTAAGTGACCATTAAAAGCATAATTCTTCTGCTCATATCATTTATGTATATACAGATTCTCTTTCGCTTTGCAATATCTGTATATAATTAGATGAAAACAGTTATATGTCATGATCAGACATATATTGGTAATAAATGTTTAAAATAATTTTTATGCATAAATCTATATTGTATTTTGAAATAGGCCGAATTTTTCACAAAAAGAGAAAGGCTTTCCTCCATTTAATCTATAAAAAGAAAAGAAAAAATTAAAGAGAAATAATAGTACTTAGGCTGTGTTCGTTTGGCGAAAAATGTTTTCCAGGAAAACATTTTCTGGGTTTTTCGTTGTTCGGGGGCAGAAAACATTTTCCCCTCAACGAGGGAAAACATGACCAAATTGGCGGAAATCATTTTCCGCCAAACTCCTTCCCCCCTCCAGTTGCCACCGTTGCCCCCCGGATGTCGGTCACCGCCGGCCGCCGCCGCCGCTGATTGCTAGCCGCCGGCCGCCACCGCCACCGTCGGTCGCTGGCCGCCGCCGCTTGCCGCCGGCCGCCGCTGCCAGTCGCCGGTCGCCGCTTGCCGGCGAAAAATATTTTCCGAAAATTTTTCATATTAGTCGCCGAACACCGGAAAATTATGTTCCAGGAAAACATTTTCCAGGAAAATGACTTCCGAAAAAATATTTTCCAAAAACACAATATTTTCCGCCAAACGAAGGACACTCGCCGACAGTAATTCCGTGGCATAACAGATCACGTTCGTAATAACAGTGGTCTCGAGACACTTGCTAAAGCTCCTCAAGTGCTCTACATGTTAAACTTTTCTATTTATGAGCAGGTGATTTCCATAGCATTAAAGCACTCTCATAACAAGATCTCACCAAGTTATAGTCCGACCCGTTTTCTCATTGCCCATTTTCTCATTGAGCGAAGCGTACGAAACATGGCCCCTATCGATTAGTATTACACAGAAGAAGCCAATCGTTATGATCGGCACCAAGAATTTCTTCATTTGATGAACTCCAGGATGCTTTTCTGGAGCTTTCGCTTCGTGGGTCTCAGCTAATTTGACTTCACACCAGGCAAAGCACCAGAAGCTCCCAACGCATTCTTTCGCTCTCCAGTCTCTGACGTGCGCGTGTTCTCGATTCTTCTAAACGCAACTTTCCAACAGGTAAAAGTCAGATTGCTAACCTCATCTCTTTTCGTCAGGATGTACCAGTTTTTATCTTATGGATCTTCAATCACATCATGTTATCATGTATAAATACAGCTCCGGGGCTTCACCATGAAGTCCCATGAAGATGATCCACGCGATCAGATCGGTAAGAAACGATCCAATTCCGCGCACGTTCTCGTCATCCCCTGTCGCTGCTCCTGTCATCAGCAAGAGAGCTCGCAGCTTCAGATTCAAGGGGTTCGCTTCTCCGTCCAGCTAGCAGGAGAGTGCACACGTCATGGACAAGGCAGAGAACCTGGAGATCGGGCAGGTAGCATGAACAATGATCCGTGTAGCGCAACATATCGTTAGAACTTGATTACTAAGTAACGCGCATCGAGTGCCTAAGTAGATGAGATTACCGGGGTCGTGGGGTAAATGTAATTGTTGTGCTGTGCCGACCATTTCGACCATCTTTTCGTGATTCAAACAGTGGGTGTTTCGTATGATTGAAGGGATGTGATGAACCACTCATTCAGACATGTATACGCAACGAGATGTGACGACGAAGGATTTGGCGTGATCCATTCGACTAAGCAATCTGAGAAGGATGATACTCATGATAGTCAACTGGGTAATTCTTGTACTCCGTTATTACATGACATCATAACCATAGTTGCACCAACAATCATTCTTTTTCCCCGTCCCTTTCGTCATTAGAATTTATCTGTTACATCATAGCCTTCTCTCTGTTTCAAACCGTGAGATTTCCTGCACGGTCATAGAAAAGTATTCATTTGACGCGTCCATTTCAAACATAGAGACAAAGAAAGAAACTCCAGCGGAGGAGGGAAAAGCGCAGCACCAAACAAACAAGTAGCTCACAAGCCAGAGCATCCTGCGTGATCAAATAGTTGTGTCATAGTCGATGAAAGTATTAATCTTCCTTCTAAAGCTGCAACTACAAAGAGGCTTCTAAAGGGTCCTTGCTAGTCGTGGTTCGCGCAGAGTATTTGTTAATATTAGATGTGGATACGCATCTTAAGATGTAATACAGACTTTGCTTGTATGTTCCGTGGTGTCCAAAGGTTCCCAACAGTTCATAATCAGTGAAAGGGTGCTTTGGCTCGGCATTTGGGGGCATATGCAAAGGCCTTTAGCCTAAAGGGTTTTGAAAAAATCCAAGACTATTTGGTAAATTGTAAATGAAATTACTTCGGCGAAATGCAAGAGTATTCGGTAAATATATATATATTTAGAAAGCCCATTGGTGTGATTTAATTTGTTTAATATGAAAAATAAACAATGATTATAATTTTTATATTTTCACATTGAGAGTAATGTACAACAGACATTAACAAATTTATAAAAAAAATCACATCAATGAATAATCTTCGATTGCTTAAAGTAACAGAATATAGAGGAGTAAGAAAAACAACAAATAATCTTGATCATTTATCAAGAAAACAATATATCAACCCTCATATATATATATATATATATATATACAAACTCAAACTTTCTAATTATGACTGTCTTTCCATTTATTTTGTTGTTTGCAAGACGATTGCTCTTTTCAATTTGTTCAACGCATAATTTATAAAAGGTTTCTACATCTTCCGAGCTCCAAAATGCATTTTCCTTTGATGAACTTGCCATTTACTAGTAAAGTGACATGAACAAATTTGAGAGGCACAAACAAACGAGACTAACCATGAACCAATTCGAATAAGCACATGCATTTCTTATCACACAAATAACTAAATTTAATCTTTATATTCCAATCGGTAATTGATCACTAGTGAGGCACAAACGAACCAGTAAGCAGTGTGTGGCTGTTGTCCAAAGGCCACGAAATAGAGAAACTATGTGCCTTTAGACAGATCTTGAAAACCAAATTGTGGATCTTATGTGTAACAATTTCACAATCCAAACAAACGTTTTATTCAAAGTACCAACTTCTCAGCTCAATAATCGGCATGGAAAGCAGCAGAGGAACAATTGCAGAAAACCAGAAATACAACAACGAGGCCGCGCATGAGCCATGAGAACAGGCCTATACATGATCGGCACAGCAAGAAAAGCACAATACTGGACTAAGCACACGCTACTCCAATTTGAGTTTTGCATAGATACCATGGTTGATATATTGTTTCCCTTGATGGATCATCAACATTATTCAATGTTTCTCTTACTCCTGTATATTTTGTTACTTTAAGCTGTTATGGATTATTCATTGATGTGATTTTTTTTTTATAATTTTGTTAATATGTTTCTTTTACATTACTTTCAACGCAAAAATATAAAAGTGACGGTTATTGTTTTATTTTTCATTTTAAACAAATTAGAATTAAAAAAACTTAATTTGGTCATATCAAAGGGCTTTCCAAATTTTACCGAACAATCTAGCATTTCCCCAAAGCACTTTTCAATTCCATTTACAGTTTACTATACAGTCTTACATTTTCCCAAATCCCTTTAGGCTAAAAGCCTTTGCATTTGGCTAAAGGCTTATCTCTAATGCCGTAGCAAACACACCCTTAAACTGCGTTTGGTCGTTTGGATTTATAGACATAATAAAACTGAATAGAATAGGATACGAAATTCAAAGATTTTACTATATTCGATCCACTATTTAGTGAATCATAATAATAAAACTGGATATTTTCATATCTTATCATGTCAATTATTTGATATGAATGGCACATAATCTAAGTTAACCGAAAAATTGCACAAACATAGATGGTAAGAATCTCTCACGATACTCTTGGCTACTTTATTTTTATTTGCTTATTTTTTTATTAATTATCCCTCTCCTTTTTTTATTTCTTTTCTTTTTTATTTATTATTCTCCCTTCCATCATTCTCTGATAAAAATTTATTAAATAGTAAACTACACTCTTGGCTGGCAAGGGCGCGGAGGTTGACGGCCACAAGCAAGGGTCTCCGTGCTCTCGCCAGCAAGGGCATTGGCCTGCCCAGTCCCAGGCCAAGGCTTGATGCCCTCGCCTATGCCCATCGACCTCGTCTACCAAGAGTTGGAAAAAAATTAAAAAATGCAACAAAAAGATATTCAGCGCTAACCATGCCGCCTAGGACGGTCTTTGCTGACCAGACTGCCACGTCAGTGTTTTTTGGCTAAAATTGATCATATGAACTAAATTGGCAAATTGTCAAAAAATTTATGACTAAATTGGCAAATCGTCAAGAGGTTTAAGACAGAATCGGCATAATTAAAAAGTTTAGCAATGAATTGGCACAAGTGCAATAAGTTTAAAACTTACTTTGATAAATTCCCCACATTTTCAGCCAGAATACAACATCCCAAGAGCCAAAAAACCAAAAAAGCCACAGGACGTGCCAAAATTAGATATGAAATCTCTCATAGTTAGAGAAAATCTCCACCAATAACAACAGCAAAGAGGCAACAGACTATTATGCATCTTATTCGCGTGGCATTCTAAGCAGTGAACAATACGGATGGGATTCTTACATATGCAGCAAACACTTCCGGCATTGCACAGCAAACTGGCCAGTGAACTAGAGCCTCTTTATTCCATTGTAAGCACACAACGGAGGCAATCACCGCCATGCAGTAGATGGAAAGCCTCGTTGATATCCCCAAGAGTCAAATTGTGAGTAATATATTCATCAACCTTGATTTCCTGCGGGCAAATAAATGTCAGCACATAGAATCATCAGCTCTGACACAATTCAAATTTCGTAGAAGCAACAGACGGCACACCTTTTTCATATATTTGTCAACCAGCCACGGCACTTGTGAACGGCTCTTGAAACCACCAAAAGCTGTTCCTTTCCAAACACGACCAGTTACCAATTGGAAAGGACGTGTGGAGATCTCCTGCCCTGAAGCTGCCACACCAACAATTACTGATGTTCCCCAGCCCTGGAAGTAATTCGACCAAATTAGGTGCATATTCCATCTCTCAAATAGAGTCAACAATGAAAAGCAAAAACTCACCTTATGACAGCATTCCAAAGCAGCCCTCATTATCGAGACATTCCCGATGCATTCGAAACTGTAGTCAACACCACCATCAGTGAGATCAACGATAACCTGTTGGATTGGCTTGTCATGTTCCTTCGGATTCACAAACTCAGTCACCCCAAAATCCTTTGCTGCAGAACGTCGTCATATACATGAATATCAATTTCCACAAACTGAACTAAACACGCTTATTGACCTAGTACAAAGCCCCAAAGCAAGCAGACATTTTCAAATGTATGAGCATCATGCCTACAGCTTTCTACATTGATGAAAGTACCGACTCGGAACTGAATAACCAAAGCACACGATGAACTATCTCATTTACCTGTATGTCAGTCTAGATAGTTCAAATTGACGGTTGCTAAATTTTAGGCCAACTCAGTGAGGTTCACCTTTGGAAGTATTTCGGTTTTTATAGGATAGTATGTGTCGCCGATGCTGTATCAATAATTTGGAAATTTACTTTCCTCCTGTTCCTAGTTCTTGCAACGCCTAAGTTCAGATTATTCCTAACTTTCGGATTTGTCAAAGTGCATATAAACCGTGAGCTTTTTGACAAACCGGCCAATCAATTTTTTGGAGTAAGAAACCAGTGAAATAGAATAAGAATGTTTTGTAATCCATAAAATGCACTTTGACAATCTATGGTTTAGCAACGAGAGCATCACAACATAACCATCCCATATTTGAGAAAAAAAATTGCGTAACTTCCTAGAGCAATACTCGTAGGCTCATATCTACTTGCCTGCAAGTTGAGTGGCCAGGCGATAATCGAGACATCACAAGAAAGTTTTACTTTTGGCCACAATGTAAAAGGTTATAGGATGCTCCCTCATGGGAGGTGGTTGCCCTGGATGGTATGCTTTGACATGGACACTAAAATACAAAAGAACTGCCTAAAAGCATACATGTAGGACAATGATGGTAGATGTCGGAAGAATAAGACTTACCTCTATCAAACTTTTTGCTGTCAATGTCTATACCAATTATTCGAGAAGCACCAGCTGCTTTTGCACCCTCAGCAACCTAATATATTGCCAGCAGTATTCGTTGATAAAGTAATATGGTGTCACCTGGCAAGCAAAAAGGAAATAAAATAAAAAAAAGAAACTATGTTCGACTTACAGCAAGGCCAACTGTTCCCAGGCCGAAGACAGCAACAATAGACCCTGATTCCACTTTTGCTGTGTTCCATACTGCTCCAAGTCCTAAATGGTGAGGAAATTTATTAAAAGGTCAATCACGAAATTAGAATATGAAGAAATAATCAACCATCATAAACGAATTTGATAGGTTGTTCAATTATCATGAGAGAATTTCTTCGTGATGACAATATGATAGAACTTCTATGATTTTCTAGCACAAGTGCAGGAGCTAGGCCAATTTTCATGTCCATGGAAACCACACAGCAACAAAGTCTAAAATCAAAGAGAAGAACCAAAAGATCAAATCAAAATTCCGTTGACAGATGGTGTGTAGAATAGAGTGCGTAGCAAGATAAAATCTACTGCAGACTCAACACCAGACATGAGAAGAGAACTACCGGAAGATGGAAAAGCAGAGTAATTAATTGAATTCAAGTATTCGGAATTTATGAGTGCCTCAAACCTTTAAGATCCTCCGGACCTCAAAGGAACATCTAGATGTGGGATGATTCTAGTACTACAGTGAAAACAACGACAATGTTATGTTCCCTTAACTGTGCATCAATGAACCAGCAACTTAGAGAAAGATGAACTCTTTAAATGTTCCAAAATCTTGTCTAGGAGCAACTGTAGTATTTAAGAATTGCAATGCAAGGATGCTTTAAAACATTCTGCTCTGCTTTTAGTACTTCTTGTATATGTTGATTTTTTATCTTCTACCCACAATTTTTAACCAAGCCATATCCCACCATAAAAGAAGTAAACAAGGGAGTGCTGCACAATCAAAATTGTCCGGATCAAACCTGTTTTTTTAATTTGTTAGCAGAGGATTATCGAAAGTTGCAACACAAGATAGCTGAAGGATCAGCATATACAGGTCAATGACTTAAAAATTCTTCAAAGTACATAAGAAAGACCTAGAAAATTCAACAGCTTCCATGATACTCAAAGTCTAGCAAGATCTGTTGCTATAGTAGAAACCAGGAAATGCCACAAGAGTTTCACAACATGCTTCATCTTCTCCATAAGAAATCAACTACAATCCAGCATGTCCTAATTGAATCTTAAGGACATCATAAAGAGCTCCTTACCTGTGGGAACACCACAGCCAAGAAGGCAAACTTTCTCCAAGGGAGCTTTGGGATCGATCTTGGCAACACTGACATCATGAACGACCGTGTACTGGCTGAATGTAGAAGTTCCCATGAAATGGTAGATAGGCTTTCCGTTCACAGAGAATCGGCTCTTGCGGTCATTCATCATCACTCCAACGCCAGTTGCCGCCCTAACTTTGCCACAGAGGTTAGTTTTCCCTGACTTGCAGAACTTACATTCTCGGCATTCTGCCTGATAGCAGGGGATAACATGATCTCCTGGTTGGACTTCAGTAACCCCTTCACCGACACTCTCCACAATCCTACAGGTAAATTTTGGAAAGATATTACTTCAATCCAAGATTTGCGACCCAGAAATATACGATGAAAGGAAAACATGGGATGTTACGTACCCTGCAGCTTCATGGCCAAGAATGCAAGGGAACAGACCCTCTGGATCCTGCAAGTAGAGATTGGGTATCAACTATCAACACAACAACAAACACCTCATTAACAACAGCTAGCCGGGTTGCAAGCTATGCCAAATCATCAAACGACCGAAGCATCCGAAGGACCGTTGCGAACAAAAAGGATCCAATTAGTATCTCTGACTTTCGAAGTTGGCACCAGTCATCGATAAGTCCCGAGTAGACTGGCAACAAGGCGACTCCCAAAACAAGCGCGTCGCGCTGGATCGCTCCAATTTTCTGGTACGCCGAGCTTTCGAAACGGCCCCGGCAAGCGACGAACATCACAACTTGCAAGCATCCGAATTGTGTTGTGTCCGACGAAATCTTCGCAGGATCATAATTTACGAATTGAATAAGCCCTTCAAGTACTCTAAGCGCGAGGGGAGCCACCCAATCCCGTTACGGATTTCAACCCACGCTCTCAAGTTCAGATCAACAACACGAAATCCCACAAGCGTCGTCCGTCCGAGCACATGAATTCGATACATTTCGGCGAGCAGAGCACCGGAGATCAACACGACCGAGCGATTCTCGACTTCGCCCACACATACACCGATCGACAAAAAAACCAGAACCGCTGGGCACACACACACCCAAAAAAAAAAAGAAAAAAAGAAAAAAAAACCAGGGAGTAACCTTGCCGCTCCAAGTGTAAGCATCGGTGTGGCAGAGGGCGGCGAAGAGGATCTGGACCCTGACCTCCCCGGCCTGCGGAGGAGCCACCTGTACGTCCTCCACCGACAGCGGCTGGTTCGCCTCCCACGCGACGGCGGCTGCCGCGAGAGGGGCTCCAACAAGTTAAGGGTTTCATATCCGAGAGAGAGAGAGAGAGGGAGGTGTAGGGTGTACCTTTGCAAGTGATGACCTGGCCCTGAGTAGCAGCCATTGATGAGAGAGGTGGGAGAGCTGGGTAAAGACCTCAGAAAAATCGAGCGAGGGGGAAGGGATGAGAGTGGCGGACATAAAGCGAGGGAAGGGCCACACGTAAGCATTATTTATATACCGTGATTTGAGATAATGACGTAAATAATCTTTAAACTTTAGCTTAATATATAATTTGATCCATAAATTTTTAATTTGTTCCATAAAATACTTGAACTTTAGCCTAATATTCAATACGGTCCCTGAACTTTTAATTTGTTCATATAGTTCAGGGACTAAATTGAATATGTACCAAAAGTTCATGGATTACATTGAACAAATTAAAAGTTCAGGGACCGCATTGAACATTAGGCTAAAGTTTAGGGACTACATTGAACAAATTAAAATTTCACGGACAAAATTGCACAATGGGCCACATTTCGTGGACCGTTTGTGTCATTTTCCCTTATGCCTTTTATCTCCTCCTCCTTTTTCCTTTATTTTTTGGTCGGATATCACCCCCTCTTTTTTTTTTCTTCTTCCAAGGAAAATTTCGGTTCGTTTCTCGGGATGGTACGATTTTTTCTTTTCTTGGTCGATGCTCGAGAGGTGCGTAGAAGGGTTTCGAGCCTTGCGAATTGAAAATAACTGCGAAACGAAGCAAGATGCCGGAATGCAAATGACGACGAGAGGCACGCCCTCGTCCCTCAAGAACAGATTTGCCATCGTAAACGTCCGGCAGCCAATCACCAAGCCCCGAGACCTCCCGCTGCATTTGTAACGGCTTACAGCGCACGTCTAGGTCCGACGTCTTTGTCACCGTCGCCATGCAAGAAATATCAACATTAATATGTTAATAGAACACATCATATATCTCTAATGAAACTCCTACATCTATATCTAAATCTGGTTCGGGGGCGTAAAACCCTCGGATTTAGACCTAAATCTAAATTGGGAAAAGAGAGCAGTCTATCCTCGGAGAAGTTGTGGAGTCATGTCACAAACATCCTCGGTTGCCGAATGGCCGAACTTGTCTTCAGGTTCGCTTAAGATCAGTTGCAGAAAACTTATCCGCGCGCACAAACTTCTAAAATAGATAAGGAGAGAATAGAAAGGACAATCAAAAAGCAAAGAAAAAGGAAAACCAAAGACTAATAAGTGGCTATCAGCTTGAGAACCCTACCAAAAAAGTTTCAGAAGAAGAAGGAAGAGCGTTCCGGAGATGATGGGGCTTTGCCGACACAGAGAAAAGGACGCAATCCTACGAAAAACAATTTGTAAAAAAGGAATTCTCCCCCCTTGAAATTGTATTTAATTACATACCTTTTGTGAGCTGCCTCATTTAGAAATAAATGATCGTTTAAAACTTTATTTGTTCGGTAGAAAACGAATAATTTACCAAATATTTTTTTTTTAAAAATGGTCCCTTGAACCGCTTGAAATAATTAGTCAATGATAAATATTTTCATTGCCGGCAACAATTTATGCATAAATATTTTCGTGAGTTGCGATGAATATTTTTCGTTCGTTCATTCATTTTTCTCAGAGACACAAGCAATCGATTTTAGGAAAATGCTTTTCAAATTATTCATTTCTCGCAAAACAAACGGAGCTTAATTAAAAGAAATAAGTAACGAATTTTATGACGGCCCACTTCATTTAGAAATAAATCGTCGGAAAAGCCACAAATCTAATTACGGATAAAGTATCATATCTATCACCTGTCAAGGAGAGTTAGCCGCTTCCGTTATCATTGCGAGCATAGACCGGGCAATCAATCTACTCGCTCTCGATCAGGGGCGATGCCATGCTCTCGAGGCACTTCTTAAATGCCCCGGATCAAATCGGTCCCAAGTGATCGTCACCGCGATACGAACGAACCCGCGCCGCATCCGTCGCTTTCGGATCGATCGGACGGTTTCTTTAAATTTTCTTGACCTCGGATCAAGGAGGATCGATTTTTCTAACGTTTCCTTCCCGGGTCACGTCGATTCGGGTGTTGATTTCTCTCCATTTTAATATTTTCAATTGAAATGAATATTCCACGTCACGTGGGCCACCCGGATCGATCAGACAGCTTCGGTGAATCGCCTAAAGCCCATCGGGTCGGGTCGGGTCGGGTCGGGTCGGGTCGGGTCGGGTAATATGTTCCCGATCAGTCAAGCCCGGCCCGGTTGGCGGCGACACGTGCGAACCGACAGATGCTTATGAATCGGAACGTTCTTAAGCAAAGCATGCGACGGCGTTTTTCCGCTGGTTTCCACGTATTTAAAAATATGGCAAATTTCGGGACACTATAATAATTAGGGAAAAAAAAATATTTAGGGGAATAAATTTGTCGGTAACTTATCCACAATTTTATGAACTTACCTTATAATTTACTCATCGGCAATTTTTGTCCTGACTTACCGACTTTGTTTGCAAGACTTCCTAATGCTTTAAATTTACTGATTCTTATATGTAATTACCAACTTAAATTAGAGTAACTCACCAACTTCTATCAGATTAAATTGCCACTAATTTTATAAACTCTCGTTTAAGTTTACTTACCAACTTTTAATTGCTTCTATATATATATTTTTTTACATTTCCAACTTATATATATATATTTTACATTTCCAACTTCTTTATTGAGTTTTCAACATTCATTTGTCTCGGTTAACAAGAACCTCTTATATTTACTAACACATCTTGGAGATTACCAACCAAAACTAGTATGACTTGCCAACTTTTCTCCCATTTTTTTTGGTCAGAAACTTTCCCCCCATTGAATTACCATTTCTAATTCTCATCTAAGTTACTTACAAACTATTTATCTACTTTTTTTCTTAATTTTCCATGTGTTTACAAAGTTTTATTTCCATTTCTTAGGAATACCTAAAATTTGTCAACTCTTTTTGGAAATTATCAACCTTAATAAAAGTGATTTGTTAACATTTCCCCGCCTAAATTACAAGCTAGTTTTAGATTACCAAAGTTGTTTACCGAGTCCATTATCGCACGTCACTTTTCCAACGATATTTGGAAGTAAGAAATTTTATGTACTAAGCTATTCATTTCTCTTTTGGTGGCTGAATTCTGCATTAGCCTCTATTATTGGGTATATTTGTTACCAGACCTGGAGTCTCTGTCCAAAACCCCTCATAATAAGTATCAAAATTTTAATATAAATTTGACTGTTTTAGAGAGGCTCGGGCATAGAAAAGAAACTGCTTGCCTAGGGTTCGACCATCTTGCCCTTCGAGCCCATTCGACCATTCACCCATTGATCAAGGGCTTGTTTGTTTCGGCTTAAATAAAAGCAAATATTATTCGAAACAATTAAAAAATATATTGAAATTTCCAAAAAATTATGTATGCAAAAAAGTATCAAGTATTTTGGATTTTAAAAACCACGCAAAGTGCACGAGTCGCAAGATTTGAATTAAGCAAAAATTTAAAAAATAAAAATTATGGAGATCCAACGAATAAGTTATGACATAAGGGTACGTCGTCAAGCGACTTATGTGTAACCCAAAAGACTGTCTTCTCGAAAGAGAGGACAGTGGGTTTCTTCCTTTTGCCTTTTTCTCTGTTTTTGCTTGGCATTCTCTTTCTATCTTTTGAAAAGTGGACTTGTATTGACTTCCATTTGACTAGGTTGGATTCTACTTCTGCCGTCTTTTTGTACCGCGCTTCGGTGAGGTTTGATTGGCCTAAGTACTTCAATTTGATAGCTTTCGATTCTTATACATCTCACTCTTTCTCGGCTAAGAAGATGCAGCGGTCAGTCCTTTTGACCATCAAATGCAAGGCAAGGCGAGTCAGATTCTACTTCAATTCATGAGAAATTTATGCATGGTATCTCGTCACCTCACCTAGACAACTGATGAAAACCGATCCTGGGATCAAAACAATCCATGTTAGTCCTTACATAAGAGACCCACAAGAACCTAAAATGCCCAGTTCTTATGTATGAAGAGAAATAAGTATCTTCATGTTAGCTATCTGCATTTTCTTCGACGAGCCAAACCAAACTCTCTGAATGATCAACCACATCGAACTGGTCAGGAAATCCTGTCACACCGATGTCTTTGAACCGCCTATCATTCTCCGGATCATAGCACATCACCTTATGGTCACTCCTGTGAATCAAGATCTCTCCGTTCTCGATCGATCCTAAGACCCTCTCAATCCTCTGATGCATCACTGCTGTGTACTATTTTGTCCAAGAATCTGCAACACCGCACTGTTTCATCACCTAAACGTGCATTTCGCTCCCGAAGTTTCTTGCTCCCGGGCAGTAGACCAAGGTGGCAAGGGATTCTTTCAAAGCTGCGATGGAAACCTGCGTCTCTTTGTGAAGTTTGAAGTTGTCAAGGTAGTTTTCTGGCATCGGGAGCTTGTCAAACATCTGGGAGGCGACTTCGAACGACAATATGGAACTGTACGCAACATCTTCTGTCACGGATGCGGGCCAATGAACAACTCCGTTGATGCAAGCTTGAGAGTCATTGCCTACAAATCTTATGGAGGTTAGGCCTTAATTAATTGTAAGAGAAATACAATATGTACAAGAATAAGCCTTTCAATTTTGTAAATCTGGCAAGAAATGAATAGTGATTGAAATGAATTCACATTGCCTCACCCTTTAAGTAACTAATCAAAACATGTCATGCGTGATGGCACGTCATTTTGTTTACAAAACTTGGAAAAAAAAATTCCCTGGCATTAATAGGAGGATGATTTGACCATTTCGTTAAAGAAAGAACAAACATTTTCTAGCTCAAAAAAATATTGATAAAAAAGGTACCAATCGCTTGACTTCCTGGTAACTTGTTAATAAATTACCGACGCTTCTATGAAATCATTAACTCCTTTTAACCGTTTACAGATTAGCAATTTTCTTACCTTTTACTAACTTTTATTTGTATCTTTTTTGGATGCCTTAAATTTGCCCTCCGCCATAAGAACAAACGAATCTTTATTTAGTGACTTATCAACTTTTTCCGGATTAAATTACGGACTAGTTTTAGATTATCAACTCTTATGTCAGTTACCTACTAATATTTATTGTTTTTTCTTATTTACTGGTTTTCGTTATCGTGTGCCAACGTTTATTTATCTCTTTTACAAACACCTTAAATTATTATATAAATCGGTCACCCTCTGTGCGAGTGATCTATAAGTTTTTTGCCAACTAGCTTTGGTTTACTAAGTCTTATTTAAGTTGCTTAGCCATGTTTATTTGTTTTTATTAATTTACCAAATTTTCCATTAAGTTACCAACTTTTTTCTAGTTAAACTACCGAATAGTTTTGGATTACTAACTCTCATTTTTTCAACAAAAAAAAACTCTCATTTGAGTTAATTATTAAAGTTTATTTGGTTTTCTTTTAAATTTATCAACTCTTGTTATTGCTTACCAATGTTTATTGGTTCTCTTACTAACACCTCAAATTTATCAACTCACATGAAATTAATGAACTTTATTTGGTGGCTCATCAACTTTATTCCTAATTAGTAACTTAATAGAAAATTAGTACATTTAAATGATGAAATAGACATTAGCAACTAACTCGGTAACTCATAACTAGTTGATAACATAATCAAAGAGAATTGATAAGTTTCTTAAATTTAAATTAGCAATCTCATTTAAGAGTTGGTAATTTTAAGAAATTAGTTAGCAACTTAATCGTAGAAAATTGGGTTACTCGGTCTAATTAAGATTGGTAATTTATATTGTTAAATTCAAGGCTTGCTAAGAAATGAAAATAAAAGTTTGTAAACAATAAGAAAGGTTGACAATTTAAAAAAATAGACAAATAAATATCGTTGAGTAACTCAAATAAAAGCTGATAACCTAATAATATGGTGAAAATTTAATAGGAAGAATGTTGGTTAGTTACGATAAATTCGGTTGGTATTCTCTAAGAAAAGTTAATAATGCAAGGGGTTGTTAATTGAGATAAATATATGTTAGAAACTCAATAAAAGTCGGTAAATATTAAAAATATATATGGGTTAATACCACCAAAAACTCCAAATCAATATACCTGTGATAAATTTACTTCAAACGAATTTTTTAACCACAAAAAACCTCAAACTAGTAAAATAAAAACAAAAAATAGTAATTTGCAAGACAAATTGATCATTTCATATACAAGTTACCTAGTAAGAAGCACGGGTACTTGACATTTATCAACACTTATTGAAATATACTAATATAGAAAAAAAAACAAATATGTATTTTTGAGCATGAAACAACGGAATTCTACTTATATTCCGAAAGAAAACTAATAATTCGAACCGAACTAAATTGAAAGAAACCGAATTCATATGCTACCTGCGAAGCAAGACACGCCGTGTGGTTCCAACATTCTCCACGAATCCCTCCCTAACGTGCAAATCTCGACTTGGACGGCCTCTGTCGAACTCTCCTTCTCCCCCTTTCTCGTGCAGCCATAAGTGATCCTCACGACCCGATAAATGTGGCCTCCACGGTCGCGCTCGAACCCGTGAATCTGGTACCTGCTCATGCCAGCAACGCGCTCGGCCCTGTTCCCCAGGTCCCTCAGCTTCCTCATGGCCGGGTTCCACAAATATGTGCTCTGGATGGTCCAGAGCTCGCACCTCTTGTGGAGCATCGACACGCACACGAGCCCATCGACCGACCCTATGACCTCGAAGGAGAGTGCGTGCTCATCGAAGGGGATGGCGAGCTTTGCGCGGAGGGTGTAGGAGCCCGAGACAGGGTCGGAGCATAGGACAGACCAGAAGTCTGCGTCGTGGGCAGGGACGGGCCAGTCGTGCTGGGCACAAGGCAGGTGGAGGAGCTGGAGGTTCTGGTGAGGTTTGGAGCGGAGGAGGCGGAGGTGCTTGGCGGCGAACGATGGGGCGAGGACGAGAGAGCTCCACGACTTACGGATGTGGCGGAGGTCAAGGAGTGTTTCGGCGGGGAGCCTCAAGAGTATGTCTGCAACGATGTCTTGTGGGAGGCGGTCGAGTGATGAAGAAGAAGAAGAAGCCATGTCCGGCAAGGATCGCCCTCACCTGAGCCGCTGGTGTTGAGCGGTGATGAGAAGCGAATGGATCGAAGTACTTATACTTTGAGATCATCTCTCGACTAAGTCCTGAAAAATGGAGTCCATGTCAGATGACCACTACATAACCACGTATGTAAGTAAAGTTAATTTGGCGTTTCCGAGGTTGTGCTACAACTGTCTTGTACGGTATAACTGTATTTTGATGTGCTCCAAAAAGTACATAACTGTCTAATGAACCCTGCATTAACTTAATAAGAAGGTTTATGAAATTTGGAGATGCTATATAATAATTGGTTGAAAAACTCGATACAAATTTCATACATTTGTATATGAATTTCTACAGGTTACTGTTTTTTTCTTTCTCTTTTTGCAATTGTATTTTACCTTGAACTTACATGATTTGAAGCTGCAGTAGCACCTCTGGAGTTAGGATGACCAAAAATGTTGCACCTTGGGATAAACGGGTTGTGGAATTAGCAGCAACCTTGCCTTTTTGTATAATTTGGGACTACATGAAGAGTGGTAACTAGGTTCGCTCTCGTGCTTTTAGAAAAAGAAAAAGGCTAATCATAAATTGGCACACTCGTGTCACATTTATTCCAAAATAATTTTCCTATTACAAAAAAAATTTAAATCGGCATATCTGTGTCACATTTACCCCAAACTTTGAGATTTTTTGTAACACGAAAATCAGTTTAGGGTAAATGTGGCGTGAAGTGCCGATTTAAGATTTTTTATGGCATGAAAATTGATTTGAGAAAAATGTGGCATGGGTGTACCAATTGAGGGAGGTTTTTTGTGATTCGGAAATTAATTTGGATAAATGGTGCACGGGTGTAGCTTTTTGCCCATCCCCGGTAGTTTCATAGTAGGTTTTCCGGATGTTTTCTTGGACCATAAGGAAGCGCTATAATGACAATTATGTGTGTTTCATTTTCTTCAATCTTATCTTTGATTGCTTTTTATGAAGTCGCACCGGAACTTGGTACGTATCTAGGGTTCCTCCAACAATGTGGTAGCCCACGTTTGGTAAATCCTTAGCCCTTCCTCCTCTTACAAAGACTGCGGAATACTCTTAGGAATAGATAATCGTACTATGGCAACTTTATGTAAGGTAGGGATTGGTGTTTTTTTAAGAGCGATAGTGGAAATCCTCGGTAGTGGTGACTCTTTCACTCTTCCACAGCTGATCCTAACCCAAAGAAAAGGAGAATTAAAAGGTAACGTTTGGGGTAAACATTTCTTCAAAGTGAAGCAAAGCCATAAAGATACTGAAAATATTTTACTAGCAAAGCTCATAGTGACCTTACAAAAATTGGGGATACTATCACTTGCTAAGCAAGTTTGCAGCCTTGACTTGCTGACTTGGATACCACATCCTGATGAGTTGGACGCCACGTCATGCCCAAGGGTTGAACAAATGACATCTAAAGGGCAAAAGGGCCCGGGTATAAACATCAAAACCCCATCAGTCACCAAATCCAAAATTTGGCCCGTTCATAGAATTTGTTATTGACAGCTCCCATATGAATAAATAATAATTTGCATCTCCCTCTCTCTCCATTCTAAATCCGAGGTCGTGGACCGAATCAGGACATTAGATCTGATCTATCAAATCTATGATGGGGGAGACAATTTGCGTTGTTTCGATATAAGCGAATAACACGGATTTGCCAAAAGGAGTTCCAATTGGTTCGCTTTCTAATGAAAAAGATGTCGACTAAGAGCTCCCTAGCCACTACACCAAATGTCGGTTCCCAACTTTGGAAAGCACACCGTGAACCTCTCGGACTATATTTGGTAACCAGTATAAAATGTAGGATAAGGCTGAATACAAAATAATATAAATTGGATAAAAAATCCCAGGTGAGAGATGAGATAAAGGTAAATAAGATTTCTTATTTATTAATATTTTTATTTATATATTTGATTTTCTTGCTATTCTATATATATTTAGTATTTATGTTTCTTAAATATTTTAGGTGTGTTAGTACAACTTATTATTTTATAAAATGTTAATTAAGAAACGATGGATGGGAGTGAAAAAAGATATAAAAAAAAAGAGAGGGAAAGTAATAAACAAATAAGTAAATAAAAATGAAGTAGAAGAACCTAGATTTAATAAAAGTGAGGAGATTTCTAAAACAAACCCTGTCCCTTCTTTCTTCCTCTGGGCTCTGGTTCATGTTAAAGCTTCACAACTCCTTTGTAACTCTTTTGCTCACATCAAAGCTGCACAAAACAGCGAGAGAATAGAAGCTCATTCTCCTTTGTAATTCCAAAAGAGTTAAAGGACTATACTTTTCTGAACTGTAAAGGTGAATGAATATAATTTCTCTCTCTTACTAAATTTGATATTTGCTAGCCGATCCATTGACGTTTTACATTTCTTGTCATGGTCAAACGAGTGGCTCTAGAAGTTTTAAGGTTTAAATCAATCAAATTGGATTGATTGCTGGATGTTGTCTATGTATGTGAATGTGCAGTTCCTTTAGCAGTGAAAGGCGAGAGATTCTTACCATTTCCTTTTGTGCATTTTCGGATTTATTCTATACTAATTTGTAGTTGTTAGGATATAAAAATGTTTGACTTCATCACCGTGATTCACCAAACATTGGATCAACTGCAGGAAAATTCCCGATATCATATCCTATCTAGTCATATTCTAATTAAATTTTCTAGCTAGAAATCCAAACGGGTAAACACGGCTTTGGTTCTTAAAGAAAGCACACAAGTGCAGACTTTCAAAAGTATATATACTAGTCCCTGTTTTTCAAGCCGTTTGATTTGCCTTATCTATTCATCTTTCGCCCAATATAAAAACAAACAGCTTGGACTCTTTCTTTCTCCTTCAGCCACCCTAGCCTCTCACTCGCCGCTCATCGGCGCCAGCTACCAATATCATCGATGAGTGGTCCAAATCCGTGAACAGATGAATAGAAATACGTTGCCTAGAATTGTGTGGACGCAAGCAACATGCAAACCTATTTAATTAAACATGTCCTGTCGTGACCGTAAACAGGTCGGGTCGGAAATGAGAGATAATGGCCAGTTTTATTGTATAATGCATAACAAACTGAGACAGCATTTTTGAAAATAACTTCGCGCGCAATGTTATACTTCTAACGCACGTATATGATTCAGATGGCTATGACTCGCAAAACATCCATCAAGTACTATCACCAGCACTAAACCAAGAGACAAATGATTCTTTGTATGGTAGACATGAAGGGTGCGACTTCACACAATATCGCACTAATCAGCTCGTGGAGTTGCCGCGCTACATGTTTGAACACGCCTGGACGATAGCGGGAGCGAGAGTGCGGTAGGCTTTCTCAGAAGGATGAGCGGCGTCCCAGAAAACATAATCTGGTATGTCCAGACAAGTGATTGGATTCAGCGGATTGCATAGAAATGTTTGCACGCCACAGCATCCTATGTTAGCAACTCGAAAACCTGAAAATTTTACATGCCCACTTATGCAGTGTCAGTTTGCAATGCGAACTTTTAAGACTGCAACGAAAAGGAAATGCATGCTTATCATGCATTGAGGGAGTGCATGGTGCTGAAAGGGGATGGAACTTGAGCTTAATTGATTACCAAATTGATTAGGGTTTTGTATCAGATTGAGGAGAGGCTCATAGACGTCGATGTAGACTATCCGGGAATCCGCAAGTTCGCTGCTGAGCGAACTCGACATGGAGGAGAGTTTAGTGTTGAACAATTGTGCATATTCGTTGGCCAACACCGAGCACAGTATGCCCCCTGCCGAAGCTCTACCTGATGGCAAGCATCCCAATGGTAAAGCGCCCAGGAGCGCAAATTTACGCCCACCAAGTGCATATAAGTCCTGCAAACAATGTACAGAAAGAAAGAAGAAGAACAAAAGATGGAAGGATGCTATGGATCTGTTGCCATGAATGGCATGATAAACATACAAGGACGCATGCCAACTCAAATAAAGCACATCCATGGCAAAAAGAATTTACCCTGATGAAAGTTGAAGTGGAGTTAACCAAGAAATCGGCGTACGCAGGGAAGGGCATAGGACTGAGGTGGGCGGATAAATAGGTGTAGGCAATGTCGTTGTTGCCTGCGGACATCAGATAAAGGCTGCTGTTGAGTATGGCGGTGGCATTTTTGGCTCCGGCGACCGCATTCAGCTTCCCCACGTACTCGTTGAAGCGCTTCAATTGATCTCCCATGGTCAATACGCCCTGTGCATTGAAAGACACATGATCAACTATTTTCGAGTGAGTGTTTGGAGTGCAGATGAGCGTATATTTCAAAGAATTGAAGGACGAGGAATGAACCTGTGACCCAGCGGTTAGCGGATCTAAGCCTGAGCCGCCCGAAGCAAAGCAAACGCCTGTCGGAAGATCCCTGTCCTGTAGATTAGGATCCAGATATGCTGGTAATAGCTCTTTGATTCCTAGCCCTTCCGCTGTTTAAGAATTTTGTGCAGGTTCGAGTTTCAATCAGCATTATGTCTCATGCATTGAACTATAGTTCAATGTGCTCATTATTAAAAGGAAGTACAATGTCGAATTGGGTTGCATCTAATTCCATTATAGCGAAAAAAAAAGGAACTTTACTTATCACATCCGAGAGGACTTTCCCATCGCCGAATCGGCCGGTGGGTATCTCTCCAGGAAAATCCCTGCCGTAAGGAGGGTAATTGCACTTGCTCAGCGTCCTGAGGTTATTGTTATTGCCCGTGTCGAGAATTGAGTCCCCGAACGCGAACAGCGCCGGATACGTTGTGTTGCCGGAAGCGATAGCAACAACCTCGGAGGTCCAAAGCAGCAGTACCAGAGAGATCAGGCAGAGCCATGACAACAAGTTCTCGCTAGACATTGGTGTTTTGACAAGACTATGAACCGAGAGGATTGTAATGACATGGAGAAGGGATTTTGCATGTATTTATATACAAAACGAGGGACGTTCTGAATTGGTAATAAGGTGGAGATCAAAGGGCGTTCTGAATTGATAATAAGCTGGAGAACAAAGGGCGTTCTGAATTGGTAATAAGCTGGAGATCAAAGGGCGTTCTGAATTGGTAATAAGCTGGAGAACAAAGGGCGTTCTGAATTGGTAATAAGCTGGAGAACAAAGGGCGTTCTGAATTGGTAATAAGCTGGAGATCAAAGGGCGTTCTGAATTGGTAATAAGCTGGAGAACAAAGGGCGTTCTGAATTTGTAATGACATATATGGAATGTTTATACACTAACATGGAAACCTTTATGAGCATTTTTTGATATAGCGGGAAGCTGAGGCTTCGGTCAAAACGTTACCATGTCTTAAAGGACTAATTAACTAATAGTAACTTGTCAAATTAGCAAGAATTATTAAAATCTACTATTGATTTGCCAAATTAATTTATGCTAAGATCATTCAAGAGATTAATTAGTACATGTCTGCCACGACAATGTCCTCTATGGCTAACTCACTACAAATTGTGTGACATGATTCGCAGATGTCGCCTTTGTTGCAATTATGGCAGGTTAATGGATCAACGAATGAGCAAAAACGAGAAGTCTCTTCAGTTCATGTATCTCTTGGACTCATGTATCTCTCTACTTAATTTACGTATCTCTCGAGTTTATGTTAAATCGGGACACTATCCTCTATGGCTAAACTCACTACACATGGTGCGACATGATTTGCATATGTTGCCTCGTCCTAATTTATGTGCACGCCTGTCATGCCACTGGAACTTCTTCTGCTTTTTTTGGGTTAATAGGGCTCAAACCAGGTCAGTCCCCGCAAACCCTAACTTCCTCCCGATTTCGTGAATGAAAACGGGTCCATCGTGCATCGCCAACCGCTACGTCAGGTAGCGGATTCTAAATTGTGGGTCTTTCGAACCATTTTATTGCGGGTCCATCGTTGTTGTTGTGTTTCGGAGATTTCTTGTCTAGTTTTTTTGTTTTTTCCTTGCGCGGTTGTGGATCGCGTTAACCCACTTGAATCTTTTTGAGTATGATTGTGGATAGGCTTCGAAATCTCTACTGGGTAGATGCGCTTGATTTGATTTCCGCTCTTTCTCTGTTCTTGTTTCTGTCTGCTTGTTTCTGTGGCGATGACTCTGCTGTTAGAATTCACCCGCGATGCTTTCGGCAAATCCAGTCCGACTGTTATCCCGTTGAAAAATGGGAACTTGGGCTGGAATTCCGAATTGATTTGGTTAAATTTCATTCGAGCAAATTGCATCACCACCCATGGTGAAAATTAGATTTTTTTATTTTTATTTTTTACTTCCCCAGTGGTTCTCCGGATGATTTCGTAGTAAAAGACATGTTTATCTTGGTATGAAGTGTCATTTTCAGTTCGAATTTGCTATTGCTGGGTAATTTGAGTGGAATACTTTCTGCTTAGTGTCCGATTCCTGTCGGTTTGCTTGGATCACAGCGAAAGAACACAATTGTTGGCTTTCCCTCCGCTTCCTTAGGCTGCGAAGGCGAGATGGCCCGGGATTTTCGACGGCATCGATCCCGCCACCGAGGATTGGATTGTCGACCAGATGCACATCGTAAATCTTGCTCCCGATTAACCGAATCCCATAGCTCATCGTTTTGTTTTCGCTTCGTGTTAAGTTTGGTGAGATTGAATCGGTGACGGCTTGAATTAAGTGGTTAATCAGTTCCTTTGCACTTTAATTATGGAATTTCCGGATGGGTTTAAGTGCGCATGTCATGGGGAGTTCAAACCTGCTCTTCTGTATCAGCTTCTAGCACTTTGAGTGCATCATAATATTTTCTGCTTCAAGGTATCTGCACAAGCACTAACGAAGCTATGGGACATCATGAAGATTTTGAGCAAAACAAGGTGCTGATAAAGTTATTGAGAAAATAAATCGACCGCAAGAAATGATTAGTAAACCTCTAAACACGAACCTGACCCGACCCGAACCGACCCGATCTGATTGTGCGGCTATATCATATTCGGGTCTTGTTTCGGGTCGGGTCGGGTATTAGGAAAACCCGACTTGACCCGATCCATTGACACCCCTAGAGCTCGATGCCTGGGAGGGGATGACGATGATGATGGATCGAGGGAGGTGGCGCAAGTCAAACTGGGGAGGGGACGGGATCCGCTAGAGAGAGAAAGCAGAGCTCTGGAAGAAGATGATAGGTTTCGGGTGCGCTTGGGAGCAAGAAGATCAAATGGTTCTTGTTTGTTTCTGGTGGGCTTGTTTTGGGCAGGCTCGGGTAGATCCAAAATAAGCTGAAGCTTTGTTTTTTCTGTTACCTAAACAAGTTAAGGTCCAACCCGATTCAATACAAAAATTTCATATTTGGGTCGGATCGGATCGGGTCGGGTCAGGTCAGGTCGGGTCATGTTTCAGCGGGTTCTTTTGACACCCCTACCGAAAAGGTTCTCAGAGGGAGTTCTGCACGTGAAAGGAAGAAAAGACGTGAAGGAGGAGACTTACACTTTGGAGTTTGAACATCCCATCGCAACGAAGTCCTCAAAGTCAAATTCTCTCTGCTCCCTGCAACGTGCCCAACGTCCCACGAGTGTTCTGAACCTCCTTGTTGACCTGGCTGCCCTCTGCTTTGCACCACATCAATCCCGTGCTATTCCTATCGTCGCTTTGCTCCACTTGGCTGGCTCTCTAGTGATCGTCTCGGCATGCCAAGTGGTCTTACTCAAACGGCAAATTGAGTCGCTCTCCAGATTTCCCTACGACAGAACTACCGTTCGCTTGTTCTTCATCAATTCGGCCCCACCGCGAAGCAGCTCTCATCAATCGGGTTGAGAGCTCCACACCGCAAGTCTACGCCAAGAAACCACCCTCGGTCCCTCCTTGGCTGAGCTCATAAAGAAGCACCACCATCGGCCGTGAGACACCATGAAGCACCGCATTGCCGCCACCGCCACGTCCGTCGGCCACCGTCCCATTTCGCCATCCCAATCCGCCGGTGATTCAAATTTGGAAAGTAATATGCAAATCAGGTAAAGATCTCTATCCGGCCTATTTTCAAAATATTTAGATTCCTAGTTTGAATATTTTGAATATTCCGTGAATATTATGTGGAATAATCAGTTTTCCGTCGATATCTATAACTCTATAGATATAACTGTTAATTTGATTTCTTTTCCTAATTCAAATTTGATAAGAAAAATCTTGCGGATTGCGTGGATTATTTGAATGCTGTTGTTATCTTTGTTTGATTTTTTTTAATAAAGAAAATCCAAAATTATGTTAGTTAGGATTTAAATTAGAAGTTTTGCATGTTTAGTGAACCCTAAATGTATCTAGAAGATAGGATAATTATTTAATTTAAATTAGGACTTGAGATAATTTATTTCCTAGTTCAAATTAGGTGTTATTCTAATCCTAATAGATTATTTAGGTTATTTTTTAATTCCGAATTTTATTGAAAAAATACAAAAATAAATCATTTGTCTGTCATTAGAATTAGGTCACGTCGACGCATGACATATAGTTCGCATGCTCAGTTGCATTAATCGCATGTCATTTTTTTGCACGTTATTGCATATAGGTTAGTTTGCATTTTAATAATGCGCAAACCCTAAAGAACATCTTGAGTGCCTTGCTTTGTTAATTAGAAATCATATTAGGATTGTCTGTGTGATTTTCTACTATCAATGCAGATGCTTGCGTTGCATTAAGGTACGTCATTCTCCTAATCTTGTAATTTATTTATTGCTTTCTTGAGTGTTAAATTGCTGATTTGCGCACTCGCATGAACACCTCAAATTTTAGTGATTAGGTAATAAAATAGAGGGAAAATTTCAATTAAGGAGCCCAAGTGGGGTCCATTTCTCAAAAGAGGACCCAAAGTGAACAAGGTGTCAAATAAGGGTATAAAATGCTCAATCAGTCCTAAATAAGGGCCCAAAATGCTCAATTCGTCTCAGGCAAGGGCCTGGGTTCGCCGGCCGGCGAGTACAGTTACTGTTCCGACGACCGGAACAGTACATTTCATCTCTATTTTTTTTTTCTTCTCTTCCCTCCGTTGGCCATAGCTGGGGCCGGCGGAGGTCGCCGGCCTTAGGCGAGGCTGCCCTCGCCGACGTCGGGCGAGGGCCGCCCTCGTCTGGGCTGGGCGAGGTCGGCCTCGCTAGTTGCCGACGAGGTCGAGCCTCGCCAGATCTGACAAGGGCTTGGCCCCGCCGGCCGCTGGCGAGGCTCCACCTCGCCGGCGCCGGGCGAGGCCTGTCTTGTCTGCAACGGCAAGGCCGGCCTCGCCCGACGCCGGCGAGGTCGAGCCCTCGCCAGATCTGGCGAGGGCTCGGCCTTGCCCAGCAACGGCGAGGTCGAGCCTCGCCAGTTTTTGCGAGGGCTCAGCCTCGCCGGCGTCGGGCGAGGCCGGCCTCGCCTGCAACAGCAAGGCCGGCCTCGGTTATGACCGGCGGAGGAAGAGAAGAAAAAAAAAGAAAAGGAAAAGGAAAAGAAAAAAAACAGAAAGGAAAAAAATAATAAAAAATTTTAAAAACTACTGTTCCGGGCCGGAATAGTAATTTTCTCGTCGGCCGGCGGGTATTTTGGCCGGCCGGCGACCCAGGCCCTTATTTAAAATTTTTTGGGTACTTTGGGCCCCTATTTGGGACTGATTGGGCACTTTAAGCCCTTATTTGACACATTGTTCACTTTGGATCCTCTTTTGAGAAAAGGGACCCACTTGAAATTTTCCCTAAAATAGATCCAAAATACCTGCATAAATATTTTTGAAAAGAAAAGGTACCGAAATGGCGTTAGACTAGATCTAGCGTAACCAAGTCCCCGAGCTTAGAATCTCTGGTTCGTAAGAATAAAATATATCTCCCTATGTTTTATTTAGATTTCTAATCGACTTACCACAAATAGATTAGTGGCGACTCCAAGCATGAAAACTTTTGCATGTTAAAAGTTTAAACCCTAAGTTACGAATTAGTAGAGCTTGGGAGGGCCTAAGTTAGATTTAGTCTTAATAATCCATTAGCCTGAGAAATTTTAGATCGCGACAAGCTTTCAATTCTTATACATCTCACTCTTTCTCGGCTAAGAAGATGCAGCAATCACTCCATTTGACCAGCAAATGCAAGGCAACGCGAGTTAGATTCTACTTCAATTCATGAGAAATTTATGCATGATATCTCTTGTCACCTCACCTGGACAACTGATGAAAACCAATCCTGGGATCAAAACAATCCATGTTCGTCCTTGCATAAGAGACCCACAAGAACCTGAAATGCCCAGTTCTTATGTATGAAGAGAAATAAGTATCTTCATTTTAGCTATCTGCATTTCCTTCGTCAGGCCAAACCAAGCTCTCTGAATAATCAACCACATCGAATTGGTCAGGGAATCCAGTCATGCCGATGTCTTTGAACCGCATATCATTCTCCGAATCATAGCACATCACCTTATGGTCACTCCTATGAATCAAGATCTCTCCATTCCCGGTCGATCCTAAGACCCTCTCAATCCTCTGCTACATCACTACAGTGTACTGTTTTGTCCAAGAATCCGCGAAACCATACCGTTTCATCACCCAAACGTGTATTTCGCTCCCGATGTTTCCTGCTCCCAGGCAGTAGAACAAGGTGGCGAGGGATTCTTTCAAAGCTGCGATGGAAACCTGTGTCTCTTCGTGAAGTTTGAAGTTGTCGAGGTAGCTTTCCGGCATTGGGAGCTTGTCAAACATATGGGAGGCGACTTCGAACGACAATATGGAACTGTACGGAGCGTCTTTTGTCACGGATGCGGGCCAATGAACAACTCCGTTGATGCAAGCTCGAGAGTCATCGCCTGCAAATTTATGGAGGTTAGGCCCTAATTAATTGTAAGATAAATACAATATGTACAACAATAAGCCTTTGAAATTTGTAAATGTGGCAAGCAATGAATAGTGATTGAAATGAATTCACATTGCCTCACCCTTTAAGTAACTAATCAAAACATGTCATGCGTGATGGCACGTCATTTAGTTTACAAAACTTGGTAAATTTTCCTGGCATTAATAGGAGAATGATTTGACCATTTCGTTAAAGAAAGAACAAACATTTTCTAGCTCAAAAAAATATTGATAAAAAAGGTACCAATCGCTTGACTTCCTGGTAACTTGTTAATAAATTACCGACGCTTCTATGAAATCATTAGCTCCTTTTAACCGTTTACAGATTAGCAATTTTCTTACCTTTTACTAACTTTTATTTGTATCTTTTTCGGACGCCTTAAATTTGCCCTCTGCCATAAAAATAAACGAATCTTTATTTAGTGACTTATCAACTTTTTCCCGATTAAATTACCGACTAGTTTTAGATTATCAACTCTTATGTCAATTACCTACTAATATTTATTGTTTTTTCTTATGTACCGGTTTTCGTTATCGTGTGCTAACGATTATTTATCTCTTTTACAAACACCTTAAATTATTATATAAATCGGTCACCCTCCGTGTGAGTGACCTATAAGTTTTTTGCCAACTAGCTTTGGTTTACTAAGTCTTATTTAAGTTGCTTAGCCGTGTTTATTTGTTTTTATTAATTTACCAAATTTTCCATTACGTTACCAACTTTTTTCTAGTTAAACTACCTGTTGACACCTAAATTTTGACTAACCATTTAGTGATTAATTGCACAAAAAATTAGGGATTAAATTTTAGTCCCTTACAAAAATATTAAAGTTAAATTACATAGCATTTAGTTTTAAGAACATTTATTAAGTAGTTGCATTTGCATCGGACTAGTGGCGGATGGGCTTAACAAAATTTAATTGAACTGAAGTTAATGAACTCAAGTACAGAGGTTCTGAATCCAATGGAATTAATTGGATCAAGCCTGGGTGAATTAAAGATTTGGCCCAACTTGTTATTCTCTCAAGTGGTCAAGATTGACATGTGCGTTGCGTGTGTGGCACATTGGATTAGGAAATATTGAGAAAATATCATAAAAATCTTTGGGTCAAGAAACAATTGGAAAGCAAAGCGTTATCAGAGCAAGAATTAAGGAAAGAGGATTCACTCAAGCTGGTGGATACAAACTTACGGACAAAGGGATTAAAGAAAGGAAAGAAAGGATTGGTAAGAAGATGTGGAAAGGAAAAGAATAAAAATATATATATTTCAATGCATCCACAATTGGAAGCTGCATCATGTTCTTCTCTATGTTGTTTTACATATAAAAAGGGAGGCCACACAATTACATAGATGGCAAAAAAAGAATTGTCAAAGGGCGGTCACGATATGAGAGGAGAAAACAAAAATCGTGAGTGAGAGCATAGAGAGAGGAGGTGCAGCACGTCCAAAAGAAGAAAAGAATAGAGGAGAATGCATGCACTAGTGAAGAACAGTGACTTTGTGACAGCTTGCCCCTGTTCTAGGCAACTTCAAGCAACGTTTTGTGTCTAGCTCGTGTCCACGCCACGCCGCTTGCTACTGCTCCTACACGAATCGGTTTGTCTTGCTGCCACGATACCAACTTTAGCAAGGGTAGCCCTGTTCCATCACGTCCAGTAAACCAACGACTCCTGCTGTTGTTGCGCCGCATGATCGTCATTGCTTCTAGCCCTACGCTAACAACTTCAGCGAGTCTGAGAAGCCCTCCACAGCCACCACGTCCTTCCAGTCCTTACCGTCGCTGATCAAGAGTCCAAGCCACCGTGACAACACCGAGACCAGCAACTTCTAAGAACGGTCCCAGCAAACTTAGAAGTCCAGACGAAATCCCACCGGTCGCTGTTGCGTTACTCTGTATCTTCACCAAACTGGGACTCTCCCTTGTTTTGTAGGTTTAACAAGAACTCCCAAGCACCGCCGAGACACCACATGGCCGAGTTCACCATGAGTAGCCAAACCGCGGCTATCCTCACCACCGCCAGTCACTGAGCTCAAGTCATCTGTCGGTCAAATTCGGAAACATCACCCTTGGAATATTTCAAATTAGGTAATACATTATTTGATTCAATTTTGATATATTAAATTGCCTCACTTGAGTTTATTGTGATCTCAATTATATGCAGTGTCGATATTGTCATATCCAAAAATCTTTTCGGAGTCCGTAAATTGGGATATTTTCCTAATTTCACAACGTGCATATGATCAACAGTCCGATTTTATGCCCGAAATATGACTCGCGATCGCACGGAAAATCGTCAATCCGATTTCATGCTCGAAATATGATTCACGATTGCGAATCTGATCCTCGTGCCCGGGATACGATTTGTCAATCTATTGTTTCTAAATTTAAATGGATGTGGGTAATATTTTGTGATATGGTGTCGTTTGAAATAAAGAAAATCCAAAAATATGTTACTTATATTTAAATTAGAAGTTTTGCATGTTTAGGGAATCCTAAATTTATTTAGAAGATAGGATAATTATTTAATTTAAATGAGGACTTAAGATAATTTATTTCCTAGTTTAAATTAGGTGTTATTCTAATCCTAATAGATTATTTAGGTTATTTTTAGATTCCGAATTTCCATGAAAATCCCAAAAAGAATGAGTTGCTTTAGGATAGATTAGGATAGATTGCATTATTAATTTGAGTAATTTTTAATTTCGAATTTCATTGGAAAAATACCAAAAATAAATCATCTGTCCGTCATTAGAATTAGGTCACATCGTCGTATGACATATAGTTTGCATGCTAGGTTGCATTAATCGCATGTCAAATAATTACATTATCTGTTGTGCTAGTCTCCCCCGAGAAATAATCGAGGTGCACGCAAGCTGGCCCGAACACCTCGTTTACCAAAAAAAAAAACCCTAATGAACACCTTGAGTGTCACGCCCCGAACCCCCGTTGAGTACGTGTCATCCCACTACTGGTCGATTAGTGCGATGTCCCAGGTTATCGCCGACCTCATTTAAAAACATCATATTTAATTCAACAGCGGAAACCACAAAACACCCGGACAATTGGAACTGGGGAAAAATAGGGAGAATAAACATATTCTTTTCTCATTCACACTTATACCATACTATTCACAATTTTACAAACCATAATATACATGTGCACACCGTACTAAAACCCTCGAGATCAAAAGAACCGATGATCTGGTATTCTACCCTCAAAAATTTCACTCTTCCAAAAACCTATTCTCGATCCCTATACTAGCCTCGTCGACCTTTGCTCGGTGTCTATTCTGAATCTGATTCCTCGCCATCCGAATCCGAACTCCCTTTAGTAGTTTGCTCCTCTGAGAACTCCAGTTCTGCCTCAATCTCTATCGGGTGATTGATGTCACCCGACTCAGCTGGGACTTCGTCCTGTTCCTCCTCAGCTAATTCATCAAAGAAATTGAACTCAAGTACAAAATTGAGATCCATATATTGCTCATATGGGAGTATATACTCCGGCTCCTCCTCAGGCTCCTCAGACTCGTCAGGCTCGTTCTCAGGTTCTGCCTTGGGCTCTATCCCTTCTGGTTCCTCCTCGGGAATTGGTTCTAAATCTATATCCATTGGGTTGTCCTCAGCCTATGATGCTTCGGGTTCGGGTTCATGCTCAGCCCCTGACGATACTTGCGCTGCCGGTGCCGGATGCATTCTTGACTGGGCTAGACTAGTTTCCGCACTAGTCAACTCTTCGTCTATAGGGGGTATGGCAGACGGGTCCTAATACCCAACTAAATCAAACGGAACATCCAAATCCCTAATGGGCCCGAACTCATTCCCTTCTGCATCCCAGAAGAACCAGGCCGTATAAACATGGGTCTCCCATAAGGGTAGTCCTACGTCTACGAAAATGGTAGTAGTCTGCTTAATCCAGGTCGTATTATCGAGCATAGGGAATTCTGCAAGCTCAGACTCGGTGTGCACTGGTACCCCAAAACGTTCTGGTGGCTGCAGCAGAGGGTTCATGAGTCCTGTCGGGTTTCTAAAAAATATTGGTTGAAACAACCATGTGACTACATCTCAGTAAGTACACCCCTAAACCCCACCTAGGCTATCACGTACCTCTAGATAATCACAGAACACAATCACACATACACCAAATCGTCACATAGCAGGCACATCACATACAATCATAAGCATGTACAAATCTCATGTCATGCACTCATTCCATTCGCATTATCTCTTTTCCACAATCCTCACGTTGAAGTACACGCCTCAGGCTGGCAGTCTTCCGGTAGTACCGGGCATCGTCCCGCGTTAAAGTACACACCTCAGGACGACACAATTTTCACGAGCACACATCATACCACATCCGCTTTCTTACTTATGTACATGCTCAACAAGCATTTACCACACTCAACTGACCAATCACACGTGGCCCGTGCACGCATCAATTCACACGCAAAACATGCTCACTAAGCATTTGACATGGCAAATTTTGACAATCAAATCAATCTGGCCCAAGCATGCACCTGACAAGCATATTTCAATCATGTAATTACACAACCATGCACTCAAATTCATCACCACAATTCAGTCGCAATTCAAACACACAATAAGAGCACAATCTGCCATTTTTCTCCAACCAAACGGCGTTAAATCAATTCCGACCCTTCACGGCACTTTCTCACAATTAATTGCCGATTCTAAAAATTCAATTTTCATCCCGATCAGTACATCATAGCCCACTGAACAGCCGAACACAGCCAACCATCAGCCCTTAAAAATCCACCGAACTCAACTGATTTTGATCCTTAGGCCCGCTAATTATTTCCACTCCTAATCCTTACAATTTCGTACCCAACTAAACCCAATTTCAACCAAAATTACCCATCGATACTCAATATCCTAAGTCAAGTTTAGGGCGCGACTAACCAAGTTCTAGACTCACGTGGCTAGAACGGAAAAGCGGCGGCAATTGACGAAGATGGCAGCTAGCGATGGTGCGGCTTGGCGGCGGCGCGAACAGTGGTGGCGCGGCTTGCCTTGGCCGTGACTTACGGCCACTTGGGCGAGAGAGAGAGAGAGAGAGAGAGAGAGAGAGAGAGAGAGAGAGAGAGAGAGAGAGAGAGACGACGGCTTGGGGGTGGTGGCGGTGGCGAGGACGGTGCGGCACGGCGGCAGTTCGGCGGGCGTACGGATGGCGGCCGACGTAGGCGTGAGGGAGAGAGAGTGATTGGAGGGGGGGTTTCACGGTGGGGGAGGGGGAACCGAATGGGGGAGGGGAGAGGAGAGAGAGAGGATAAGGCTTGGACCAATTTTGACCAAAACGGCAAATGACGATCTTGCCCTTGTCTAATCTTTTCAATCAACGGTCCAGATTCGATCTTATCTTGAAATCGACGGCCGAGATCGAATCTCACAAAAAATATCTAAGGGTAATCTTGTAATTTTCTCAAAAAGTCCAAGGGCAAAAGTGTCTTTTCCAAATTTTAGGACAAAATTACCAAAATGCCCTTTGCCCATAAAACTAACCCTTTATAAAGCCTTAGGGGTAAAATGGTCACTTTCTCCGTTTCTCGCTGAAATCGAACTTTTCTGAAAAATCCGAAGGAATTCAGAGTTGTACGTTCCAACTACAACGTCGTCCAATAGCCCTGACGTGACTTTTCAAATTTTCCGATGCCCAATTTGGTCTCTAATCAATAATCGAATTATATATATAACGTAACTTGAGCGTTTCTCAAACTAACGGGTGACTTTTGGAGAATTTCGTCTATACGACCCATGACTGATACTAAATCAAGTCACATGCAATTTATTCAGACCGTAACGACTTCGGTTGCTAATAAAATCACGAGGATCAATCACTAGTTTTGATGAGTACGATCGTTCGGAATAAGTTCGGGATCGTTCATCAATTCATTTCGCGGTCAAATGGAATCACCCGTGATCCACGTGTATGATAGTGACGAATCGGCCCATCACTATCCTAAGATCGGCCTACAGTAGCTCAAAATGTCACTTCGATGATTTTATGGTCAAAATTCAGTTTACGGTCGAATTCCTCTAGTCGTACGAATTTAAATCCCTAATTATCATTTCCCTATAGATTAGTATCCCAGAAATGATCAGTTCCGAGCGAGAACTAGCTACAAGTACATTAATAAAATAATTCATTTCATAAATCCCAAACGAGCAAAATTTCGAAATGTCACATTGAGTACCTTACTTTATTAATTAGAAATCATATTAGGATTGTTGTGTGATTTTCTACTAACAATGCAGATGCTTGCGTGGCTTTAAAGTATGTTATCCCGCTATTTATTTACTGCTTTCTTGAGTGTTAAATCGGTGGTTTGCGCACTCGCATGAACACCTCACATGTTAGTGATTAGGTAATAAAATGGATCCAGACTACCTGCATAAACATTTTTGAAAAGAAAAGGTACCAAAAGGGCGTTAGACTAGATCTAGCGTAATCAAGTTCCCGAGTTTAGAATCTTTGGTTCGTAGGAATAAAGCATATCTCCCTATATTTTATTTAGGTTTCTAATCGACTTATTACAAATAGATTTGTGGCGACTCCAAGCATGAAAACTTTTGCATGTTAAAAACTTAAACCCTAAGTTGCGAATTGGTAGGGCTTGGGAGGGCCCGAGTTAGGCTTAATCTTAATAATCTATTAGCCTAAGAAATTTTAGGTCGCGACTACCGAATAGTTTTAGATTACTAACTCTCATTTTTCCAACAAAAAAAAACTCTCATTTGAGTTAATTATTGAAGTTTATTTGGTTTTCTTTTAAATTTATCAACTCTTGTTATTACTTACCAATGTTTATTGGTTCTCTTACTAACACCTCAAATTTATCAACTCACATGAAATTAATGAACTTTATTTGGTGACTCATCAACTTTATTCCTAATTAGTAACTTAATAGAAAATTAGTACATTTAAAAGATGAAATAGACATTCGCAACTAACTCGGTAACTCATAACTAGTTGATAACATAATCAAAGAGAATTGATGAGTTTCTTAAATTTAAATTAGCAATCTCATTTAAGAGTTGGTAATTTTAAGAAATTAGTTAGCAACTTAATCGTAGAAAATTGGGTTAGTCGGTCTAATTAAGATTGGTAATTTACATTGTTAAATTAAAGGCTTGCTAAGAAATGAAAATAAAAGTTTGTAAACAATAAGAAAGGCTGACAATTTAAAAAAAAATAGACAAATAAATATCGTTGAGTAACTCAAATAAAAGCTGATAACCTAATAATATAGTGAAAATTTAATAGGAAGAATGTTGGTTAGTTACGATAAATTCGGTTGGTATTCCCTAAGAAAAGTTAATAATGCAAGGGGTTGTTAATCAAGATAAATATATGTTAGAAACTCAATAAAAGTCGGTAAATATTAAAATATATATATGGGTTAATGCCACCAAAAACTCCAAATCAATATATCTGTGATAAATTTACTTCAAACGAATTTTTTAACCACAAAAAACCTTAAACTGGTAAAATAAAAACAAAAAATAATAATTTGCAAGACAAATTGATCATTTCATATACAAGTTACCTAGTAAGAAGCACGGGTACTTGACATTTATCAACACTTATTGAAATATAATAATATAGAAAAAAAACAAATATGTATTTTTGAGCATGAAACAACGGAATTCTACTTATATTCCGAAAGAAAACTAATAATTCGAACCGAACTAAATTGAAAGAAACCGAATTCATATGCTACCTGCGAAGCAAGACACGCCGTGTGGTTCCAACATTCTCCACGAATCCCTCCCCACCGTGCAAATCTCGACTTGGACGGCCTCTGTCGAACTCTCCTTCTCCCCCTTTCTCGTGTAGCCATAAGTGATCCTCACGACCCGATAAATGTGGCCTCCACGGTCGCGCCCGAACCCGTGAATCTGGTACCTGCTCATGCCGGCAACGCGCTCGGCCCTGTTCCCCAGGTCCCTCAGCTTCCTCATGGCCGGGTTCCACAAATATGTGCTCTGGATGGTCCAGAGCTTGGACCTCTTGTGGAGCATTGACACGCAGACGAGCCCATCGACCGACCCTATGACCTCGAAGGAGAGTGCGTGCTCATCGAAGGGGATGGCGAGCTTTGCGCGGAGGGTGTAGGAGCCCGAGACAGGGACGGAGCATAGGACAGACCAGAAGTCTGCGTCGTGGGCAGGGACGGGCCAGTCGTGCTGGGCACAAGGCAGGTGGAGGAGCTGGAGGTTCTGGTGAGGTTTGGAGCGGAGGAGGCGGTGGAGACGGAGATGCTTGGCGGCGAAGGATGGGGCGAGGACGAGAGAGCTCCACGACTTACAGATGTGGCGGAGGTCAAGGAGTGTTTCGGCGGGGAGCCTCAAGAGTATGTCTGCAACGATGTCTTGTGGGAGGCGGTCGAGTGATGAAGAAGAAGAAGAAACATGTCTGGCGAGGATCGCCCTCACCTGAGCCGCTGGTGTTGAGCGGTGATGAGAAGCGAATGGATCGAAGTACTTATACTTTGAGATCATCTCTCGACTAAGTCCTGAAAAATGGAGTCCATGTCAGATGACCACTACATAACCACGTATGTAAGTAAAGTTAATTTGGCGTTTCCGAGGTTGTGCTACAACTGTCTTGTACGGTATAACTGTATTTTGATGTGCTCCAAAAAGTACATAACTGTCTAATGAACCCTGCATTAACTTAATAAGAAGGTTTATGAAATTTGGAGATGCTATATAATAATTGGTTGAAAAACTCGATACAAATTTCATACATTTGTATATGAATTTCTACAGGTTACTGTTTATTTCTTTCTCTTTTTGCAGTTGTATTTTACCTTGAACTTACATGATTTGAAGCTGCAGTAGCACCTCTGGAGTTAGGATGACCAAAAATGTTGCACCTTGGGATAAACGGGTTGTGGAATTAGCAGCAACCTTGCCTTTCTGTATAATTTGGGACTACATGAAGAGTGGTAACTAGGTTCGCTCTCGTGCTTTTAGAAAAAGAAAAAGGCTAATCATAAATTGGCACACTCGTGTCACATTTATTCCAAAATAAATTTCCTATTACAAAAAAACTTTAAATCGGCATATCTGTGTCACATTTACCCCAAACTTTGAGATTTTTTGTAACACGAAAATCAATTTAGGGTAAATGTGGCGTGAAGTGCCGATTTAAGATTTTTTATGGCATGAAAATTGATTTGAGAAAAATGTGGCACGAGTGTACCAATTGAGGGAGGTTTTTTGTGATTCAGAAATTAATTTGGATAAATGGTGCACGGGTGTAGCTTTTTGCCCATCCCCGGTAGTTTCATAGTAGGTTTTCCGGATGTTTTCTTGGACCATAAGGAAGCGCTATAATGACGATTATGTGTGTTTCATTTTCTTCGATCTTATCTTTGATTGCTTTTTATGAAGTCGCACCGGAACTTGGTACTTGCTATTAAAAATTACTCGGTATATAGGGTTCCTCGAACAATGTGGTAGCCCACGTTTGGTAAATCCTTAATTAGCCCTTCCTCCACTTACAAAGACTGCGGAATACTCTTATGAATAGATAATCGTACTATGGCAACTTTATGTAAGGTAGGGATTGGTGTTTTTTTAAGAGCGATAGTGGAAATCCTCGGTAGCGGTGACTCTTTCACTCTTCCACAGCTGGTCCTAACCCAAAGAAAAGGAGAATTAAAAGGCAACGTTTGGGGTAACATTTCTTCAAAGTGAAGCAAAGCCATAAAGATACTGAAAATTTTTTACTAGCAAAGCTCATAGTGACTTTACAAAAATTGGGGATACTATAACTTGCAAAAGCAAGTTTGCAGCCTTGACTTGCTGACTTGGATACCACATCCTGATGAGTTTGGACGCCACGTCATGCCCAAGGGTTGAACAAATGACATCTAAAGGGCAAAAGGGCCCGAGTAAGAACATCAAAACCCCATCAGTCACCAGATCCAAAATTTGACCCGTTTATAGAGTTTGTTATTGACAGCGCCCATATGAATAAATAATAATTTACATCTCTCTCTCTCTCTCTCTCCATTCTAAATCCGAGGTCGTGGACCTCGAATCAGGCAGTTTTTGCGGACATTAGATCTATCAAATCTATGATGGGGGCGACAATTTGCGTTGTTTCAATATAAGTGAATAACACGGATTTGCCAAACGGAGTGTCAATTGGTTCGCTTTCTAATGAAAAAGATGCCGACTAAGAGATCCCTAGCCACTAGACCAAATGTCGGTGCCGAACTTTGGAAAGCACACCGTGAACCTCTTGGACTATATTTGGTAACCAGTATAAAATGTAGGATAAGGCTGAATACAAAATAATATAAATCGGATAAAAAATCCCAGCTGAGAGATGAGATAAAGGTAAATAAGATTTCTTATTTATTAATATTTTTATTTATATATTTGATTTTCTTGTTATTCTATATATATTTAGTATTTATGTTTATTAAATATTTTAGGTGTGTTAGTACAACTTATTATTTTATAAAATGTTAATTAAGAAACGATGGAAGGGAGTGAAAAAAGAAATAAAAAAAAGAGAGGGAAAGTAATAAACGAATAAGTAAATAAAAATGAAGTAGAAGAACCTAGATTTAATAAAAGTGAGGAGATTTCTAAAACAAACCCTATCCCTTCCTTCTTCCTCTTGGCTCTGGTTCACGTTAAAGCTTCACGACTCCTCTGTAACTCTTCTGTTCACATCGAAACTGCACAAAACGGCGAGAGAATAGAAGCTCATTCTTCTTTGTAACTCCAAAAGAGTTAAAGGACTATACTTTTCTGAACTGTAAAGGTGAATGATTATAATTTCTCTCTCTTACTAAATTTGATTATACGTATTTTTATCCATCGACGTTTTACATTTCTTGTCATGGTCAAACGAGTGGCTCTAGAAATTTTAAGGTTTAAATCAATCAAATTGGATTGATTGTTGGATGTTGTTTATGTTTGTGAATGTGCAGTTCCTTTAGCTGTGAAACGTGAGAGATTCTTACCATTTCCTTTTGTGCATTTTCGGATTTATTCTATACTAATTTGTAGTTGTTAGGATATAAAAATGTCCGGCTTCATCACCGTGATACACCAAACATTGGATCAACTGCATTAAAATTCTCGGTATTCTATCCTATCTAGTCATATTCTAATTAAATTTTCTAGCTAGAAATCCAAACGACTAAACACAGCTTTGGTTCTTAACGAAAGCACACAAGTGCAGACTTTCAAAGTACATATACTAGTTCCTGTTTTTCAAGCCGTTTGATTTGCCTTATCGATTCATCTTTCGCCCAATATGAAAACAAACAGCTTGGACTCTTTCTTTCTCCTTCAGCCGCCTTAGCCTCTCACTCGCCGCTCATCGGCGTCAGCTGCCAATGTCATCACCGATGAGTGGTCCAAATCCGTGAACAGATGAATAAAAATACGTTGCCTTGAATTGTGTGGACGCAAGCAACATGCAAGCCTATTTAATTAAACATGTCCTGCCGTGACCGTAAACAGGTCGCGTCGGAAATGAGAGATAATGGCCAGTTTTATTGTATAATGCATAACAAACTGAGACAGCATTTTTGAAAATAACTTCACGCGCAATGTTATACTCATAACGCACGTATATGATTCAGATGGCTATGACTCAAAAAACATCCATCAAGTACTATCACCAGCTCTAAACCAAGAGACAAATGATTCTTTGTATGGTAGACATGAAGGGTGCGACTTCACACAATATCGCACTAATCAGCTCGTGGAGTTGCCGCGCTACATGTTTGAACACGCCTGGACGATAGCGGGAGCGAGAGTGCGGTAGGCTTTCTCAGAAGGATGAGCGGCGTCCCAGAAAACATAATCCGGTACGTCCAGACAAGTGATTGGATTCAGCGGATCGCATAGCAACGTTTGCACGCGACAGCATCCTATGTTAGCAACTCGAAAACCTGAAAATTTTACACGCCCATTTATGCAGTGTAAGTTTGCAATGCGAACTATTAAGACTGCAACGAAAAGGAAATGCATGCTCATCATGCATTGAGGGAGTGCGTGGTGCTGAATGTGGATGGAACTTGAGCTTAATTGATTACCAAATTGGTTAGGGTTTTGTATCAGATTGAGGAGAGGCTCATAGACGTTGATGTAGACTATCCGGGAATCCGCAAGTTCACTGCTGAGCGAACTCGACATGGAGGAGAGTTTAGTGTTGAACAATTGTGCATATTCGTTGGCCAACGCCGAGCACAGAATGCCCCCTGCCGAAGCTCTACCTGATGGCAAGCATCCCAATGGCAAAGCGCCCAGGAGAGCAAATTTACGCCCACCAAGTGCATGTAAGTCCTGCAAACAATGTACAGAAAGAAAGAAGAAGAACAAAAGATGGGAGGATGCTATGGATCTGTTGCCATGAATGGCATGATAAACATACAAGGACGCATGCCAACTCAAATAAAGCACATCCATGGAAAAAAGAATTTACCCTGATGAAAGTTGAAGTGGAGTTAACCAAGAAATCGGCATACGCAGGGAAGGGCATAGGACTGAGGCGGGCGGATAAATAGGTATAGGCAATGTCGTTGTTGCCTGCAGACATCAGATAAAGGCTGCTGTTGAGTATGGCGGTGGCATTTTCGGCTCCGGCGACCGCATTCAGCTTCCCTATGTACTCGTTGAAGCGCTTCAATTGATCTCCCATGGTCAATACGCCCTGTGCATTGAAAGACACATGATCAACTATTTTCGAGTGAGTGTTTGGAGTGCAGATGAGCGTATATTTCAAAGAATTGAAGGACGAGGAATGAACCTGTGACCCAGCGGTTAGCGGATCTAAGCCTGAGCCGCCCGAAGCAAAGCAAACGCCTGTCGGAAGATCCTTGTCCTGTAGATTAGGATCCAAATATGCTGGTAATAGCTCTTTGATTCCTAGCCCTTCCGCTGTTTAAGAATTTTGTGCAGGTTCGAGTTTCTATCAGCATTATGTCTCATGCATTGAACTATAGTTCAATGTGCTCATTATTAAAAGGAAGTACAATGTCGAATTGGTTTGCATCTAATTCCATTATAGCGAAAAAGAAAAAAGGAACTTTACTTATCACGTCCGAGAGGACTTTCCCATCGCCAAATCGGCCTGTGGGTATCGCTCCGGGAAAATCCCTGCCGTAAGGAGGGTAATTGCACTTGCTCAGCGTCCTGAGGTTATTGTTATTGCCCGTGTCGAGGATTGAGTCCCCGAACGCGAACAGCGCCCGATACTTCGTGTTGCCGGGAGCGATAGCAACAACCTCGGAGGTCCAAAGCAGCAGTACCAGAGAGATCAGGCAGAGCCATGACAACAAGTTCTCGCTAGACATTGGTGTTTTGACAAGAGTACGAACCGAGAGGATTGTAATGACATGGAGAAGGGATTTTGCATGTATTTATATACAAAACGAGGGACGACGTTCTGAATTGGTAATAAGTTGGAGAATAAAGGGCGATCTCTCCCTCAGTGATAGCTATCCATCCCTCCTTAGTCCTTACCTTACAGATTGCAATTTGCATTCATGGGAGTGATGAAAAATTAAGACGGTTAAGGATTTGATTACCGAAAGTTAACTGATCGCCAATCACAGTCAAATTTCTAGTCAATCTGATTTACCGCTGGGGATGTAGTTGATTATGATCCTTGATTCTTTCTTAAAACAAACGGCTGGTGACATATATGGAATGTTTATACACTAACATGGACACCTTTATCCTTACCAAAAAAAAAAAATTCCTCACCAAAAAAGAACATGGACACCTTTATGAGCATTTTTTGATATAGCGGGAAGCTGAGGCTTCGGTCAAAACGTTACCATGTCTTAAAGGACTAATTAACTAATAGTAACTTATCAAATTAGCAAGAATTATTAAAAACCACTATTGATTTGCCAAATTAATTTATGATAAGATCATTCAAGAGATTAATTAGTACATGTCTTCCACGACAATGTCCTCTATGGCTGACTCACTACACATGGTGTGACATGGTTCGCAGATGTCGCCTCCGTTGTAATTATGGCGAGCTAATGGATCAACAAATGAGCAAAAACGAGACGTATTTTCAGTTCATGTATCTCTTGAATTCATGTATCTCTCTACTTAATTTGCGTATCTCTCAAGTTTATGTTAAATCAGGACACTATCCTCTATGGCTAAACTCACTACACATGGTGCGACATGATTTGCATATGTTGCCTCGTCCTAATTTATGTGCACGCCTTTCATGCCACTAGAACTTCTTCTTCTTTTTTTAGGTTAATACCATGAAAAACCCCAAATTGGTACACCCGTAAAAATTTTACCCTAAATTAATTTTTTTACCACAAAAAACACGAAACTGGTACACCTGTGACGATTTTACCTAAAACTAATTTTTTGACCATGAAAAACCATAAACTGGTACACCTGTGACAATTTTACCCCGAACAAATTTTTTTACCACCATAAACCCAAAACTAGTACACATGTGACAAATTTATCCTTTGTTAGTTTCTGTTAAATTTTACCGTTGAATTGCTGAGTTTAATGATACGTGGTAGTTGACGGGTATACCAGTTGGGATTTTACCCCTCTGTTTGTCACAAGTTTACGAATTTGTAGTTTTTCATGATATTAATCCAATTTAACAGACGGTAAATTTGTCACAAGTGTACCAGTTTGAGATTTTTTATGGTCAAAAAATTAGTTTGAGGTGAATTTATTACAGATGTATAAGTTTGGGGTTTTTGGTGATCAAAAAATTAATTCATGGTAAAATTGTCACAATGTACCAGTTTGGGATTTTTCGTAGTCAAAAAGTTTGTTCGGGATAAATTTATCACAGGTATACCAGTTTGGGATTTTTTGTAGTCAAAATATTAGTTCGGCATAAAATTGTCATAAGTGTACCAGTTTGGGATTTTTCGTGGTATTAACCCTCTTTTTTTTTTGATTTGGCAAAACTCATCTCATTTCAAAGAGATAATCTAGATGAGAACATCATTTGAGCTTCAGAACGTAATAAGTCCGCAAGACAGACGTAGAGGGGCGGTTGAAACCCAGCTCCAGGGAGAGTTTTGCGGAAGTGGGCTTTGACGACCCAATCCGCTACTCTATTTTGGTCTCCAGAGCAACGGGGGCCAATTGAAGATCGGGCATTTTGATAAGCAAATTTAAGCATTCCTTGATAAGCAGCTGGTTCATCCCATGCAGTTTGATCTGCAGCAAGTAGAGTCTGAACCAAGGACAAATTATCAGACTCAAAGACTCCACTTTTAGTTCATAACGTGAAGAAGCAAAACGAAGGCCTTCGAGGACTCCTAGGATTTCCGCCTGAAACCCTGGCCGGTCATTCACCGACTGAGCGCAACGTCCGATCATCACACACACTGGAGATAGCACCGGTGTTCGATCTATCCAGGAAGGAGCACAACCTCTGATCATCAACTTTACGATGATAATAACATCAAGATATTAGAGTTCGATTAGACTTCTTTTTTAATAAGTGAAAAAGGACGGGAAGGATGACTATCGCTTAGAATGAGAGTGATTCTGGTTGCCTGTGTAGGTTTACTTTTTTTGTTTTCATCAATGCCAAATCTTGTGATGAATGCATCGACTTTTTCTTACAATGAGATGCGTGAAATTTTCGTAATATACAAATTTTCACAGAGTCTTTTTCATAAAAAAAATTGAATAGTATTTTTATTATTGATGGAAATATAAGACATTGCTTTTCTGGTCATAAAATGGGCAATGCCTAGTGTTACACGATTATTTTTCTAACAAAACCTGATCAAGTCACGTCCCTTATCAATAAAGAAAGTAAACCTCTCGGTGGCCTATCTAAAGCCGAAGAATTCAATTTGCTAACCAATCTACATATAAGTATTATTCTTGGAAGTATGCGCAGTTTTGACATGTTGAAAATTCTCTAACAATTGCCTAATATGAGAAATGAGAATATCACCAAAATTGAGAGAATGAGTTAATTTCTAAGAAGGGAAATGTCGCTTGCAGGTCCACCTTCACAATAATTTTGGAAATGCCCAAAGAGATGGCCATTTTGAGACCCAAAAAAACATAGAGTTCTACTTTGAGCGAGGAGCACATTTCCACGGTTTACGCAAACCCAACAAGCCAATTGTCTGATTCATTATGAAGTAACCCACCTATTGAAATTGGACCCAAGTTGTCTTTAAAGGCCCCATCGAAATTGAGCTTGATCCAACTAAAAGGAGGGACGAAATGACCTACAAACTTATCTCTTTTCGTCTATTGTGCGAGCTAAACGAATACCCTAAGAATTTCCCAAAATCAGACTCACAAGTGCTTCTAGGAAAAAAAAATCTACTTGAAATAATATTTTGCTCCTCCAATTCCAAAAATGCCAGCAAGCCACATCCAAAGCTTGTGGCTAGTCAGGACTTTTTGAAGCCAATTGGTTTACCAACAACCACTTGTCCATGTCATGGGTTTTGCCAAACAAGCTTTTCGCATACTTACAATCCCTAAGCACATATGAAATTGTCTTGGAGGATTATGGATAAGAAGTACGAAAGGATGTGCTGTAATTTTACGTAAAAAATCATTCGAGGCATTGATGAAAAACTAGACATTGGAAGCTTATGATCCCATTTGCACACTGAACTCCAAAGTTTATCGGTAGGCAATTAATTTTCCGTCATATTCATTCGTAAGCTTCTTTACCATTGAGAAAACAGCTATCGCTGCCAGCAAATCATCGTCCACACAACATGAAAAGTGGGAGGATGGACTGCTATCCGCATCAAAATCGACTGAGGCAGAACACATGCTAGACTTGTGAGATTCCATTGTATAAATATTGCTTATTTCTATTGCTAAAACATAAGCAAACATGCTAATGGTCGTTTAGACACTACAAAAAAATATGTTTTTTGCGACCGATTTTGCGACGAAAATCATTTTTGCGACGAACTTAGCGACGGAAAAAATTCCGTCGCTACTAGGTCGTCGCAAATTTTTCGACGGAAAAAAATTCGTCGCAAAATCCGTCGCAAAATTCGTCGCAAAAATCGTCGCAAAATTCGTCGCAAATTAGCCACGAACACTATCCGTCGCAAATAATTCGTCGCAAATTTGCGACGGATTTTTTTTTCCGTCGCAAAATTCGTCGCAAAATTTGCGACGGATTTTTTTTCCGTCGCAAAATTCGTCGCAAAATTTGCGACGGATTTGTTTTTCCGTCGCAAATTTGCGACGGATTTTTTTTCCGTCGCAAATTTGCGACGGATTTTTTTTTCCGTCGCAAAATTTGCGACGGATTTGTTTTTCCGTCGCAAATTTGCGACGGATTTTTTTTTCCGTCGCAAATTTGCGACGGATTTTTTTTTCCGTCGCAAAATTCGTCGCAAAATTTGCGACGGATTTTTTTTTCCGTCCCAAATTTGCGACGGATTTTTTTTTCCGTCGCAAATTTGCGACGGATTTATTTTTCCGTCGCAAATTTGCGTCCGATTTTTTTCCGGTGCAAATTTTGCGACGACGACGAAGATTCTTCCGAAGTTCAACGCCAACTGTTCCTCTCTCTCTCTCTCTCTCTCTCCTCTCTTTTCGTTTGCTTCCTCCGCGTCGTTCATGCATCGTCCGGACGAAGTTGGCGATTTCTTTTCTGTGTGCGGGCATAGCCCCGGGGGGAAACGTGGCGAGCGGAGGAGGTGGGGCGAGGGGGTGGGTGGAACACGTGAGCACGTGCCGTGATTTCTGGGGACAGGGGGATGTTACGGGGAATGGAGGAGGAGGCCGAACATGCCTCTTATCCGTTCAGTCGACATGGAGGAGGCCGCGACGTTGACGGGCATGGAGGAGGCCGCGACGGCGGGGGCGGCGGAGGAGGAGTCGGCGGCGGGGGAGGGGGAGGAGCCGGCGTGGCAAGAGTGGCCCTTCTTGGGGAGGCCGCAGCTGCCACAGTTGTAGCTGCCGCGCTTGGCGGTGGCGTCGTCGGAGGAGGAGAGGGTAGCGGGGGAGTCGGAGGGGGGGAGGTGGGGCTGGTGGAGGCGGCGGTGCATGGCGGAGGAGCGGCAAAGGAGGCCAGAGAGAGAGAGAGAAAGAGGGAGATAAGTTAGATAGAGAGAGAGAGGGAAAGCTGTGGTAGTGAGGAAATAAAAAGACCGAGCAAAGGGGAGACGATGGCGCGAGGGGAATAGAGCGCGGGTTTTTGAAAATTTTCTACGCGGGTTTCTGAAAATTTGCGACTGATTTTTTTTTTCCGTCGCAAATTTGCGACGGATTTTTTTTTTCCGTCGCAAATTTGCGACGGATTTCTTTTCCGTCGCAAATTTGCGTCGGATTTTTTTCCTTATCAAATTTGCGACGGATTTATTTTTCCGTCGCGAATTTGCGACGGATTTTTTTTTCCGTCGCGAATTTGCGACGGATTTTATTTCCGTCGCAAATTTGCGACGGATTTATTTTTCCGTCGCGAATTTGCGACGAATTTTTTTTCCGTCGCAGATTTCTTTTTTTTGCTTCCGTCGCAAATTTGCGACGGATTTTTTTTTCCGTCGCAAAAATTTGCGACGGATTTTTATTCCGTCGCAAAAATTTGCGACGGATTTTTCTTCCGTCGCAAATTTGCGACGGATATTTTTTTCCGTCGCAAATTTTTGCGACGGATTTTTTTTCCGTCGCAAATTTGCGACGGATTTTGTTTCCGTCGCAAATTTGCGACGGATTTGTTTTCCGTCGCAAATTTACAACGAATTTTTATTTCGTCGCAAATTCCGTCGCAAATTTGCGACGAAAAAAATCCCCGTCACAAATTCCATGTTTTTTTGTAGTGAGATTTGATTGTCAAAATACAAACTAAAAAGAAGGAAAGTCACAGGTGCCTCGTCAGGCTACGAAACGCTCTCCTTCTTCTTCTTCTTCTTCTTCTTCTTCTTCTTCTTCTTCTTCTTCTTCTTCTTCTTCTTCTTCTTCTTCTTCGTCATCGCTTGAAACATGTTAGCCAGTGCCAATCTCATCGTCTGCACCAACTCCGCTTGCGTCCCACCTCTCGAGCACTCGCTTCTCCGCGCTCAAATCCCAAAACCCAGAATCCCGTTCCCTTCGCTTCCCTCAAAGGTCTCTCCTTTTGCTTGCGGCATCGTCCGCAGGCATTACGATGGCAACACCTCCATTTCGATGTCCAGTAAGCCCAGAAGCCTTCAAGTTTGTCGCAGCTTCACCAAGAACGAGAAGCCGGATGACGCAGTTCTGAAGGAGGAGAGCCCGTTACGGAGTGATGGGGAGGGAGGAAGGGACTGGACGACGTCGGTCTTGTTGCTTCTGCTCTGGGTTGCGATTATGTATTATGTCTTCAATCTGGCTCCCAACCAGACTCCGGTAATTACACGTACCAGCCTGATGATTCTGTATATTCATTTCTTGACAAATGAAGTTCAAGAATTTGGCTTTTGGTTACGCTGTTGGACCCAAATGACCAAGAATTCGCATGCTTGGACATTAGATGTGCTTGTTGACATGAATGATGATTTTAGATACTTGTGGCACAGCTCTGTCAAGTCTTTGAAGATTATTAATCCACAGGTCTGAATTTTCTGGAGAAAAAAAGGAGTGGAGGATTTTTTTGGTTGCGCTGCTCAATAGAGGAGTAGTTCTAGTGGACCCAAATGGTGATGATGAATGTTGTGTGGTTAAACAAAAGATATGCTTCTGAAATGGATAATGATTTTGCTCTGGCATAGATTACATCGGTTCTGTCAAGTCTTTCAAGTAGTCAGTCCTGATATTCTGATAGATTTGTGATGCTTTTTGCTTCTACATCTACAGTCGAGGGGCATGTATTTTCTGCAAAAGCTGTTGAATTTGAAAGGAGATGAAGGTTTCGGGATGAATGGAGTGCTTGTGTCCTTGTGGAACATTATGGGTCTGTCGCCTTTGGTTTATAGCATGCTGCTGCTTCCAACAGGCCGAAGGTAACCTTTCATTCATTTAGCTTGATTTTCGACACTTCCTGCTAGAGATTTCTTCGTTTTAATGTATAACTGAGATATTTGCAATGATACTCAATAATCCTACTTCCTATGAAAATCACCCTGTTCAACATTTAACTCTTGCAAAGCACGTTCCGATCCTTTTTCGGTGGATTCCTTCGTGGTTTTGGGGATACGAGGGAGTTTTCCCATTTCGTGCAATTGTTACTTCCTTCGCCAAATAACCATATTTACCTGCATGTCGTTCGTACAATGTTCTGTCCGGTACAGAAAGGTAACTTCGTTACTGTTGTTTTAACTTATCTGATTGCTTATGGACTTGTAACATGATTATGCATGCAGCTCGAAGGGCAGTGTTCCTGTCTGGCCTTTCACAGTACTTTCTTTGGCGGCATCTATGCTCTCATTCCTTACTTTGCACGCTGGAAACCACCTCCACCTCCTGTTGAAGAAGCCGAGCTCAGTAGATGGCCTCTGAATTTCCTAGAATCAAAGCTCGCAGCTGGGGCAGGGAATGACATAGTGCTCATCGAAATAACGTTGCTAACATAGTGCTCATGTGACTTAAGTAAAATAAAAATGATTTATTTTGGTTGAAAAATTATTTAATGGAACATTGACGGAGGGTAAATATATTACATAAGTACAAGTTTGGGTTTGTTATATCACAAAAAAAGTTTAAAGTAAATGTGTCAAAGTGAACACAATTTGGGGCTTTTAATGTCACAAAAAAAATTCAGGATAAAAGTGTTATGAGAGGCATAATTTGGGGTTTTTTGTGACTTTTTCTCTAAAATTTTTACATAAATTCGATTGTTTTCGAGAGGTTCGGGCCTAAAAGGGAAAGCGCTTGTCTAGGTCCAACCGTCTTGCCTTTCGAGCCAAATCTGGCCGTTGGACCACTCGCCCATTGATCAAAAGCTTGTTTGTTTTAGCTTAAATAAAAGTGAAAGTTATTTGAAACACTTGAAATAAATATTGAAATTTCCAAAAATTATGAAAAATTATGTATACAAAAAGTGTCAAGCATTGGTCCAACCACCCACCTGGGTGGCGCTGCTGGAGCGCGCACTCTTCCTCTTGCAAAAGGTTGAGTGTTCAAATCCCGGGCGCCGCAGGGTGACTTAACCGGTGGCACGTGTGTGATGGCTAGCACGTGTTGCCCCCAGGGTTTACTCCCCGGCTGTCGGCCGTACGGGGGTTCCCTGGGTTATCCAAAAAAAAAAAAAAAGTGTCAAGCATTTCGTTAAAATGCACGAGTAGCAAGATTTAAATTAAAAAAAAGCAAAAAGTCAAAGTCAAATTAGACCTATCCCAAGGTGGAAAGATCCTACAAATGGGTTACGATGTAACCGACGTCGTCAAATCATTATTTTTTTTGATCGAATGTCAAATCATTTATGTATCACCCAAAAGATTATCTTCTTGAGTAATTATTGGATTCCTCACAGGGAGATAATATTTTGGTACTTCAAAAGCAATTCACAACTAAGAATCTCCGTATAAAATGTATCGAGCCCCCACAAAAATCGACATTGATAATTGTGATTGCTCCTAAGTTTCAAACCCTAGTTGGATGAATCAGTGTATTCTACTACACTGATGCGGTGCGCAACAATGGACTTCTTTCTTTTGGGAGGAGGAGGAGGAGAAGAAAACAGAGAGAACACCTGGTGATTTGCCCCACAGGAGCACATTCTTCTTTTCTTCCTTTTGTTTTCTATTGAAAATTTGATTGCGCGGAAGCTTGGCTTTGATACCACTTACAGTTTTTTTTTTTTTTGTTAGTGATGCGCAAGTGTATATTTGTAGGATATATTTTATAGAAGATGGACAAGGGAACAAGGTAGGATAACTTAGAGGGATCTAGGCAATGAAAGATATTCTAATTGATTTATGGAAATGGTATTGCAAATGGATAATGACACAAACAGTCCATAAATTTTGGCCCAATGTGCAATGTGGTCCTTAAATTTTTAAATTGTTCAATACGGTCCCTAAACTTTAGTATAATGTTCAATATGATCCCTGGACTTTTGGTATGTGTTCAATATAATTCTTGAACTATATAAAAATGTTCAATGTAGTCCTTCCGTTCAAGGACTACATTAAACATTTTCATACACTTCATGACTAAATTGAACATGTACCAAAAGTTCAGGGACGACGTTAAACAAATTAAAAGTTTAGGGATCAAATTGAATAATAGGCTAAAGTTTAGGGATTATATTGAATAAATTAAAAGTTATGGACTAGGGATGTGCATGGTCCTGGTGGGCGGTTCCCACCCTGGAACTGTGGACCGCTCGCTACAAGACCGATTCCAAAAATTGGAACTGAGAACCGCCTGTCGGTTCCATGGACCCGCCCGAGAACCGGACCGCCGGTCCAGTCTGATTCTTGGGCGGGTCCATGAAACCGGTTTCAACAAGTTTTCCTAGACAAATAAAAAAAAATCTGTGGACTAACATCGGATCAATAGAACAAAAGGAAAAGAACATAACTTTTCACACAATTCCTACATTATGATCGATTATATTAATCACATCATCCATAAATCAAGTGGGTACCCATTAATTATTGGGAAAAATGACCAAGGTATCCCAACTACATAAGAGCTTCAGACATGATAACAAATTTTCTTCTTTTTTTAAAATTTTTTTTGGTTAGATTTTTTTAATTAAAAATTTAAAAAAATAAAAAATATATTATTATTATATTACCGGTCCGGTCCGGGTGAGCGGATGGGCGGTTCCACACCGGGAACCGGCCCAAACGGTACCGGTTCCAAAAAATTGAAACCGAGAACCGGACCGGTTCCCTTGGGAACCACCGGTTCCGGTCCAGTTCCGGGCAGTTTCGGACGGTCCGGGCGGGTTCCGGTTCTTTTGCACATCCCTATTATGGATCATATTATACATTGGGCCAAAGTTCAGAGACTGCTTGTGTCATTGTCCCTATTGCAAATGTAGTTGGAGGAGTAATGGTGGAGGAGCTTAGGGATATGGAGTTTATTTTAATGCTCCCCACGCACTTTGGTGGAGGTCTAAACCTCACAAGTTACATGAATGATTCTAGAGCTCTGTTTACAGAGCAATTCCACCAGATCTGGAGGCATTACTGCCATCTCAACATCACTCCTTTTTTCTTCTTTTACAAGGTAGTTGACCTCAACTTTTGACTAAGGCTTTACCTTCTTCAGCTAGGCCTCTGCTTCTTGCCCACGTTCATGATGTACTTTTGCAGCTGCCATTGCCCCAGCCTTTAGAAGTACAGATAGATTGTCGTCCATATTCTGAGTCTTCTTTCTTCGTAATTAAGCCAACTTCTTGGTAAGGATTTTGCTAGCTGGACATTTGAGTTCAAGATTTCTTCATTCCCTCCTTTTGCTTTTGCTCTCTGCCTCTGCTCTGGCATTCGCCGGTTAACTTTCTATGTTTTGAAGTGATGGACTTTTATTGACTTCCAATCGACTAGGTTAGGTTCTCTTGTGTCGTACTTTTGTATACTTAGATTCTGTTTATTTCGCTAAAAATGAATGATTTGAAAAATATTTTTCTAAAATTGATCACTTGTATTAGCTTACAAAATCAGATGAACGGATAATATTTTCATTGTCTACAAAAATGTCTAGACATGAAATGTTATCGATAATTAAAATATTTTTCATTGACTAGTTATTTCAGGCAATAGAAGTGATTAATTTTAGGAAAATATTTTCTAAATCATTCATCTTTAGCAAAATAAGCAGAGCCTTTATAATTGCCCACGCTTTAGTGAGACTTGGTTGGCTAAGAATAATTCATCATCCTTGTTGTTTCTGCTTCAATTTAGGTTCTGCTTTCAACTTTTCATATATCTCACTTTTTCTCGGCTAAGAATAACTCGTCAAAGGCAAGGCAATTCAGATTCTACTTCAATTCAGCGGAAATTTGCGCATGATATCTCTTGTCACCTTACATAGACAATTGACAAAAACCAACCCCGGGATCAAAACAATCCATGTTAGTACTTACATAAGAGACCCACAAGAACCAAAAATGCCCAGTTCTTATGTATGACTATGAGTTAGAGAATAAGTATCTTCATGTTACCTATATGCATTTCCTTTGTCAGGCCAAACCAAGCTCTCTGTATAATCAACCACATTGAACAGGTCAGGAAATCCAGTCACACAAACGTCTTTGAACCGCATATCATTCTCCAGATCACAGCCCATCACCTTATGGTCACTCATGTGAATCAAGATCTCTCCATTTTCAGTTAATCCTAAAAGCCTTTCAATCCATTGCTGCATCACTACTGTGTAATGTTTTGTCCAAGAATCTGCGAAACCGTATTGTTTCATCACCCAAATGTGTATTTCACTCCCAACGTTTCCTGATCCCGGGCAGTAGGCCAAGGTGGCGAGGGATTCTTTCAAAGCTGCGATGGAAACCTGCGTCTCTTCATGAAGTTTGAACTTGTCAAGGTAGTTTTCCGGCATCGGGAGCTCGTCAAACTTCTGGGAGGCAACTTCGAACAATAATATGGAACTATATGGAGCGTCTTTTGTCACGGATGCAGGCCAATGAACAGCTCCATTGATGCAAGCTCGAGAGTCATCGCCTACAAAACCTATGGAGGTTAGACCTTAATTAATTGAAGGAGATATACAATCTGTACTAAAATAAGCCTTTGAACTTTGTAAATTTGGCAAGCCACTTATAGTGAATGAAATAAATTCATTCACATTGCCTCACTCTTTAAGTAACTAATTAAAACTTGTCATGTCTTATGGCACATCATTTGGTTTACAAATCTTGGAAAAAGACATCCCTAGCATTACTAGTTGGACGAATTTCTGAAGAGTTAGTAACGGTAAAAAATATATTGATAGAAAAAGTTACTGATCACCTAACTTCCAAGTAACTTGTTAATAAATTACCAATTCTTCTATGAAATCATTAACTTCTTTTGACAGTTTACAAATTAGTAATTTTTCTTATCTTATACTAATTTTTATTTTTCTTTCTTACTGACACCTTAAATTCATCGACTCCTGTAAAAGTAAACCAATCTTTATTTAAGTGGCTTATCAACTTTTTCCGATTAAATACCATGTTGAGGTTATCCCACATCGGTAGTGGAATGAGCTGGCAATCATTTTATAAATGTGAGAGAAAACTTCGTCCTTTGAGTTAGTTTTTGGGGTGAGAAAGGCCCAAGACCGCCCAATGCTGCTATTGTAGCTCAGGTTACCAATAAGCATGGACCCAATAGTCATGCGGGAGAGTTACAGGTTGTTGTGGCATCGACCCAGGCCGCCGATGTGTGAAGGGGAGATTGTTGAGGTTGTCCCACATTAGTTGTGGAAGGGATTTATGAGTGTGAAGGAAAACTATCTTGCCCTTTGAGCTAACTTTTGGGGTTGTGGCATCGACCCAGGTCACCGATGTGTGAAGGGGAGATTGTTGAGGTTGTCCCACATTAGTTGTGGAAGGGATTTATAAGTGTGAAGGAAAACTATCTCACCCTTTGAGCTAACTTTTGGGGTGAAAGAGGTTCAAGACCACCAAATACAAGGTTACCTATTCTCATTTTAGTTACTTACCAATTTTTATTATTATTTTATAATTTGCCAGCTTTCATTACCGCGTACCAACATTAATTTGTCTTTCTTACAAACACCTTAAATATATAAACTCTTATATAGATTGGCCAACCTTTATTTGAGTGATCTACCAGTTTTTTACCAACTAGTTTTGGTTTACTAAATCTCATTTTAGTTGCATACCCATGTTTATTTGTTTTTTCTTAATTTACCAAATTTTCCATTAAGTTACCAACTTTTTTCCAATTAGATTACTGAATAGTTTTGAGTTACCAACTTTCATCTGAGTTAATTATTAATGTTAATTTTTTTAAAATTTATCAACTCTCGTTATTGCTTAACAATGTTTGTTTGTCTCTCTTACTAATACCTCAAATTTACCAACTCTTATATGATATTAATGACCTTTATTCAGTGGCTAGCTGGTCAACTTTATTCCTAATTAAGTAATTTCATGGAAAAATTAGTACATTTAAAAAAATGAAATAGACATTGGCAACTAACTCAGTAACTCAAAACTAGTTGATAACATAATTAGAGAAAATTGATGAATTTCTTAAATTTAAATTATCAATTTCATTTAAGAGTTAGGTAATTTTAATACCAAAAAAAAATTAAAATTCAAGGGTTGCTAAGATATGCACATATAATTTTGTAAACAATAAGAAAATTGACAAGTTTTTTCAAAAAATGGACAAACAATTGTCGGCGAGTAATTAAATAAAAGTTCATAACCCAATACTAGGTGAAAATTTAATTGGAAGAATGTCGGTTAGTTACGCTAAATTAGATTGGTATTCTCTAAGAAAAGTTAACAAATGTAAGGGGTTACTGATTAAGACAAATATAAATGTTGGAAACTCAACAAAAAATGTTGGTAAATTAAAAAAAAAATAAAGATTGGTAAGTAAGTTAAATGAAAACTAGTGAAACATAACTAGTTAGTCATTTAATTTGAGAAAAGTTGGAAAGGCGCTCTAATTTAGATTGGTAATTGCATTTAAGATTTAGTAAATCCAAAGCGTTGGTAAGTAATATAAATAAAAGTCGCTGGGTAAATACAAAAATTAATTTCGACCAAAAAAAAGTACAAAAATTACTAATTTGTAAATTATTAAAAAAAATATATCGGTCGCTTCATAAACAAGTTACCTAGAAAGAAGCACCGGCCATTTTTTATATATCAACAATTTATTTGACATTTATTAACACTTACCGAAACATATTAATACAGAAAAAAAAAATACGCATTTCTGAGCGTGAAACAAAGGAATTCTACTTATTCCGACAGAAAACTAATAATTCGAACCGAGCTAAAATCGAAAGCAACCGAATTCATATGCTACCTGCGAAGCATGACGCCGTGCGCTTCCAACATTCTCCACGAATCCCCCTCCACTGTGCAAACCTCAACTTGGACGGCCTCCTTCGAACTCCCCTTCTCCCCCTTTATCGTGCGGCCATAAGTGATCCTCACAACGCGATAACTGCCGCCCTCATGATCGCGCCCGGACCTGTGAATCCGATACCTGCTCATACCGGCAATGCGCTCCACCACATCCCTGTTCCCCAGGTCCCTCAACTTCCTCATGGCCGGGTTCCACAAATACATGCTCTGGATGGTCCGGAGCTCGGACCTCTTGTGGAGCTGCGACATGCAGACCAGCCCATCGACTGAGCCAACGATTTCGAAGGAGAACGCGTGCCGGTTGAAGGGGATGGTGAACTTTGCGCGGAAGGTGAAGGAGCCGGAGAGAGGGTCGGAGCAGAAGGCGGTGTCATGGGCGTGAAGGGGCCAGTCGTGCAAGATGCTAGGCAAGTGGAGGAGGTGGAAGTTCTGGTGAGGTTCGGAGCGGAGGAGGCGGAGACGGAGGTGCTTGGTGGCGAACGACCAGTCGAGGATGAGAGAGCTCCACGACTTACAGATGCAACAGAGATCAAGCAGCGAGTCTCAAGAGGATGTTTGTGATGATGTCTTGTGGGAGGCGGCCGAGTGAAGAAGAAGAAGAAGAAGAAGAAGCCATGTTTAGTGTGGTGTGATGATAAGAAGCAAAATGGATCGAGATCTTATAGATTTGTAGATTGTCCTGAAAAAAATGGAGCCCATGTTAGATAATCACTTCATATGTATAGATGCAAAGTAAGGACGTTTAGTTTCAAATGTGAATTTACTCTCACGCTATGCAAGGAGACAGGATAAAAATAATGAGTTGAGAGTTAAAGTACGAGGAAAAAAAAAGTATTGGCTAGGTCTGCCTCCATCGTGATGCCCGGCCGGCACAATAAACAAATAGGAGAGAGAGAGAGAGAGTCATAGACACAAAAGCAAAGAAGAAATGAAGTGGCAGACCGTGGAAAGAAGAGAAAGAGAGTGCATTTAGCTAAGACAGAGAAAAGAAATCGAGTGTGAGAGAACAGAGAGTGAATAGTGACAGAGAGCGTTCTTACAGAGAGCGAGGGAGGAGAGCTGATTTCTCAGCTTAATTTCAGAGGCCAAACGTTGTCGGATTTGACTCAAATTTCAGTATGTTGTTCGTGATAGAGGTAAGCGATTTCAAGTTCTTTATAGATTCTTAGTTAAAACCTAAAACCTACCCTCGGATACAAGTTTTTCATTTTTTTAACCTAAAACCTACCTGTTAGAACCTGAAACCTTGTAAGCCCAGAATCTCACAAGTTATTTTTTTTTATTTATTTCATTTTTAATTAAACAAAACGAAAATGAACGCAACAATACTAAACAAGCTTGTCATTCACCAAAGAAAATACAAAAAATTAGTTTTCCAGGCATTACTATTCAAATAAATATAATTAAAATGAGAAATTACTGTGTTAATCGATACTAAGGGTGAGCGATTTCATGTTCTGTATAGGTTCCACCTAGAACCTACTCATGAAAATAAGTTCATTATTTTTTGGAATCCAAAACTTACCCTATCATAGATTTCAGGGTTGGGTCTAAGGTCTATTAAGATTCCATCTGTATTATTAATTAAACAATCGCAGTGAATCATTACCTTTAATGACCACTACTTGCTGCTATAATCTACTGACTATAACTTATATTTAGACACACAAAGAATATGAAATATTAACAAGTCATAAAATGAAGCTCAGACTAGTGATTTCATATTATACAATCATCATCTAATGCCATGAAATACCACAAGATCACACAAAGACATAGACCAAGAAAAAATGCAAAAAAACTTATTTAGGTTTCAGGTTCCAAGTTCTACGACCTAGAACTTGGAACCTATCCGTAGAAACAAGTTTCCCAATTTTTGGAACTTGAAACCTACCATGTATACCTTAAAACCTAGAACCTACAGGTTCTTATCGATCAGGTTCTCAGGTTCCAGGTTCTACTTTGGAATCATGCTCACTCCTAGTTCGTGAGACTGAAGCTATGAGTTGATCGATTCTGTTCATTGAAAACCTTCTCCATATTGTCTCTTGTCTTCTCCAACCATGGTTAGATCTTCTTGCTCCATTTATGTTGATTCACCTTCGTGGTGACGAGATATTATTGTATTATTGATGTTGAGTCTCTAGTGTGTGACTAAAGAAGATAATTTTATGTATCCTGTTATTCTTGGTGTGATTAGTGGAAGTTTGCTAAGCGATCCGTGATTTTTCCCATATTGGATTTTCTACGTAAAATCTTGGTGTCGTTGTTATCTTATATCTTTAATATTTCAGCATTATACTTACGTATTGTGATATTGTGATGCACATAAGGGGACCCGTTATGCAACTAGACGAACTTGCGGGCTTGAAGTCAACGACTTGAAGTCAACGATGTCGGATTAAGCTCAAATTTGGTGGGCTGAAGCGAAACGGCGTGCTGATCAATACTCACCGCCTTTGGCTGTGATTAACGATGGATTTTCGCGATTCGAGATTGTTTAGATGGATTTTTCTATTTTTTTAGTATTTTTTTTATTGATTAATTTAATAATGGCAGTTTCGTAATTTTACGTTTTGATGATTACGTTTCCTAATAGGGTTAGGTTTGGGTCTTTATAAGCTTGTTTTAGGGTTTCTTTTGAGCAGACTTGAATATTGTTGATTTGATAATCATATTTGGAGAACGAATTTGTTCTTCTTTCGAACTTTCTTGTTCAGTCAAATTTTCTATCGCGTTTCGGCATCATATTGTATTGTTGGAATATACTACCGGTTGTTGCTGGGGTTAAGTCGAATTTCAATTGGTTTAGTTTTGGGGAAGAAATTGATCATGAACAGGTGAAGTTCTTGGTGAATTGTTGCCCAGCTCTCCCGAACATAAAGCTGGTTTGGCGTTTCCGAGTCTGTGTTACAGCTGTCTTGTGTGCTATAACTGTATTTTGATATGCTATAAAAATTACATAACCTTCTAATGAACCCTGCTTAAATTTAACAAGAAAGTTTATAAATTTTGGAGATGCTATACAATAATTGGTTGAAAAACTTGATACAAATTTCGTACATTTGTATATAAATTTCTATAGAGTACTGCTTTTTTTTTTTTTTTGCAGTTGTGTTTACCTTGAACTTACGTGATCTGAAGCTGCAATGGCACCTTTGAAGTTAGGAGGGCCAATTTTGTCTTGAACTTATAAAATGTTTGTGGAAATAGCAGCAACCTTGCCTTTCTGTATAATTTGGGCCTAAATGAAGAGGACAGGAGTGGTAAGGAGGTTCGCTCTTGTGCTTTTAGAAACAGAACAGGGGCTGATAAAGAAAAGGAGGAGGATAAAAGGGAAACCTTTGGGTTTGGATTCCCTCGAAGGGAAGCAAAGCTATAAAGATGCAGAAATTTTTTTTAACTAACAGAGCTCAAAATTAATTAACAAAAATTGGGGTGGCAATCAAATATTCATATGTGCAAGTTTGCAGCGTTGGTTTGCTGACTTGAATACTACATCTTGATGAGTTGGATGCCAATTCATTTTTAAACTTTTCAAATTTACCAATTAAATCATAAACATTTTCACATTTTGCCAATTAAGTCCATAGGACCGATTTTAGCCGGAAATCATTGATATGGACACCAATCGTCCACACGGTAAGGGCGACGGTGACGTGAATAATTTTTAATAATATTTTAATTTTTTTTTCAAATTTTAATATTTTTTATTCTTTTCTTTTCTTCCAAATCCTGGCTGGCGAGGTCGCCAACTGACCCTCGCCTAAGCTAGGTGAGGGCATTGCAGCCCTCGCCGGCAATAGGCAAGGGCCTCCGTGCCCTCGCTAGCCATAGGCAAGGGCCCAACCTATTGGCCGGCGAGGGCATGAAAGCCCTCACTTGATGTGGGCAAGGGCTGCAACACCCTCGCCTAAATCTAGGCGAGGGCCTGACGCCCTTGATTGGATCTTGGCGAGGGCCCGGCGCCCTCACCTGTGGCCAATGATGGTCGGCTGGCAAGGTCGCGCGGCTAGGGTTTGGAAAAAAAAAAGGAAAGAAATAAAAGAAAAGAAATAAAAAATTCAAAAAATATTAAAATATTATACAAAATTGTCTACATCAGTGCCAATCATCTTACGTGGCACAGCCGGCGTCCACGTCAGCAATTTCTAGCCAAAATTGGCCACATTGGCTTAATTGGCAAAATGTGAAAATGTTTAGAACTCAATTAGCAAAATTGAAAGGTTTTGAACTGAATTAGCAAAAGTAGAGTAGGTTTAGAACTTTTGGACAATTTTCCCGCCTCTAATGAGGAGTGAGGCATAAAGGCCCAAGGCATGAACAAATGACATCTAAGGGCCTAAAGGTAAGCCATCAAATGGATGGATTAGAATAGGTTTGAGTCTAGTTGAAAATGATATGGCCCATATAATCCGTTTTGACCTATTTATATGCAATATAAATTCGATGACTCGTACCTAACTCAACCTGCATTACTAAAATATATAGATATTTTATAAGGTTTCAAATAAGATTTTCAACTTGTTTGCGAATTTTTTCTTTATTGCAAATTTTTTGAGTTTCACAATGAATATTTGACATCTCTTACACTCAACAAGTCCATAACTATTGATAGGTAAAATCAAATATTAATTGTACGATTTTATAAAGCTTTTAATTTTGTAAAAAAGATCATAAGTAAAAGATAAAACTAGAAAATAAGTTGCGCAAGTGGTTAATCAGTTTCTACCTGAAATAATATTTTGCTCCTAAAATTCCAAGAATACCCAAAAGTCACATCAAAAGCTAAATGGCTAATCAGTCTCTTTTACCACAGTTGTTGAAGCCGATAGGTTTGCCAATTGTCACTTGTGCATATCATGGGTTTTGCCATCAACAGTTTTTGAATACTTACAACCCCGAAGCACGAATAAAATTGTCTCGAAGGATTGAGGATAAGAAGCATAAAAGGAATATGCTATTGTTTTACATAAAAATCATTTGTAATTAGAGAGTAGACGTTAATTAAAAACCAATCACATGAAGCTTTTGATCCTTTGCGACCCATCTCATTTGCAAACTAAACTCCAAAGTTCATTTGTAGGCAATTGATGTCCCGTTAAATTAATTCGTAAACTTCCTTAACATTGGAAAAATCGTCGTTATTACCGCTCGAGACAAGTAAACCATCATCACCACGATATAAAAGAGGGGAGCACGAATTGAAATCCACGTCAAAGGCAGAGCACCTACTAGACTTGTTTGATTCCATTGGTTAGATATTGCTTTTATTCTATTGCCAAAACATAAACAAACATGCTAATAGTCGTTTAGATTTGATTATCAAGATACAAACAATGTATTCACAAAAACTAAAAAGAAGGAAAAAAAACTTGAAAGAAAAGGAAAGTCACTGGTGCCTCATCAGACTACAAAACACTCTCCTCTTCCTCCTACCCCTCCGCCTCCTCCTGCTTCATTGCTTGAAACATGTTAGCCAGTGCCAGTCTCATCGTCTCCACCAACTCCGCTCGCGTCCCACCTCTCGAGCACTCGCTCCTCCGCGCTCAAATCCCAAAACCCAGAATCCCATTCCCTTCGCTTCCCTCAAAGGTCTCGCCTTTCGCTCGGAGCATCATCCGCAGGCATTGCAATGGTAGCCCCCCCATTTCTCTGCCCAGTAAGCCCAGAGGCCTTCAAATTTGTCGCAGCTTCACCAAGAACGAGAAGCCGGATGACCCAGTTCTGGAGGAGGAGAGCCCGTTGCGGAGTGGTGGGGAGGGAGGAAGGGACTGGACGACGTCGGTCTTGCTGTTTCTGCTCTGGGGAGGGATTATGTATTATATCTTCAATCTAGCTCCGAACCAGACTCCGGTAATTACACGTACCAGCCTGATGATTCTGTATATTCATGTCTTAACAAATGAAGTTCAAGAATTTGGCTTTTGGTTATGCTGTTGGACCCAAATGACCAAGAATTCGCATGCTTGAACATTAGATGAGCTTGTTGACATGAATGATTATTTAAGATACTTGTGGCACAGCTCTGTCAAGTCTATGAAGATTATTAATCCACAGGTCTGAATTTTCTGGAAAAAAAAAAGGAGGGGAGGATTTTTTTGGTTGTGCTGCTCAATAGATGAGTAGTTCTAGTGGACCCAAATGGTGATGATGAATGTTGTGTGGTTAAACAAAAGATATGCTTATGAAATGGATAATGATTTTTCTCTGGCATAGATTACATCGGTTCTGTCAAGTCTTTGAAGTAGTCAGTCCTGATATTCTGATAGATTTGTGATGCCTTTTGCTTCTAAATCTACAGTCGAGGGACATGTATTTTCTGCAAAAGCTGTTGAATTTGAAAGGAGATGATGGCTTCAGGATGAATGGAGTGCTTGTGTCCTTGTGGAACATTATGGGTCTGTGGCCTTTGGTGTATAGCATGCTGCTGCTTCCAGCAGGCCGAAGGTAACCTTTCATTCATTAAGCTTGATTTTCGACACTTCCTGCTTGAGATGTCTTCGTTTTATTGTATACCTGAGATATTTACGATGATATTCAATAATCCTGCTTCCTATGAAAATCACCCTGTTCAACATTTATCTCTTGACAAGCATGTTCCGATCCTATTTCTGTGGATTCCTTTATGGTTTTGGGGATACAAGGGAGTTTTCCCATTTCATACAATTGTTACTTCCTTTGCCAAATAACCATATTGATCGGCATGTCATGCGTGCAATTTTGTGTCCGCTTTATAAAAACAGAAAGCTAAGTTCATAACTTTTGTTTTTATGAATCTGATTGCTTATGGACTCGTAACTTGATTATGCATGCAGCTCAAAGGGCAGTGTCCCTGTATGGCCTTTCACAGTACTTTCTTTCTTTGGCGGCATCTATGCTCTCATTCCTTACTTTGTACTCTGGAAACCACCTCCACCTCCTGTTGAAGAAGCCGAGCTCAGTAGATGGCCTCTGAATTTCCTAGAATCAAAGCTCACTGCTGGGGTAAGAAATGACATAGCCCTCATTGAAAGAACAGCACATATAAGAAAATGCGATAAAGCAATTTCCATATTGATCACATTCTTTGAAAATTCTGGACATGGTTTAATGGTTAACATGAGGCAATCAAAGAGCCAGCCTGCTCAGTAGTGTGAAAGAGAAAAGTGAATCCATTATTCGGTCCCCTAGAAAGTTGCTACCATTTCTTTGAACGTCATTGCGATTCTGGACGTGTAGAATGTCCTTGTCTCCCTGTTTTGTGTAGAAGCTTTTATTAAGTGGGAACGCCATTATTTCCAGTTGATTATCATCTAATTTTGCATAAGAAGACAATTAACTGAAATACATGTCAGATAGTATTTCTTGCGGGACTAGGATTGATCACTTATGCGGCTTTTGCGGGTGGAGATGACTGGAGGGAGTTCTTCCAGTACTTCAGAGAGAGCAAATTGGTGAGTCGATCCTCATCTCCTCAGCATGCATTAACATTAACTGCTCGAAAGAAATGTAATGTTGCCTTCTGTCCTATGAGGTTGAGGAATGCGAAATTGATCCACACTTCTCTGTTATATGTATATATCGAGGTGATCTAATGCTCAAGACAAATATTATTTGATGGTCAATGAGTAGGAAAAACTGAGTTTAGTGGCACATCTTAAGTATGATACTGTTATTTTCTCCTTGAATTCACGCCATTGATGCTTCCATAAAAAGTTTAACACCATCAAATTTGCATTATCCACTATGACGTTTCAAGTAACCTAAACTGAAAGCTAAACTTAATGTGCATGTGATTATCAGCAAAAAATTCTTGGTCCTTCATTCTGTTTATTCTGACTAGATGCTTAAGATCAAAGCATTCTAGGAAACTCTCAGGTTTGCTCTGCTTGGAGTAATTGTGGAAAGCTGATTAGGTAATGGAATCTTATTTGCAGATCCATGTCACATCCCTCGATTTCACTCTACTGTCTGCATTTGCTCCTTTCTGGGTTTACAATGACATGCGCTCTCGGAAATGGTAAGGCATTTCAAGTACGACCCGTGGCTGTAGTTCAGTATTAAATAGTTTCTGGGAGATTGATTATGGGGGTTTCAAATGAGTAGAGAGTTGTTGGATTGCAGGTATGAGGAAGGTTCCTGGCTTCTCCCTCTTTCCGCGGTGCCTTTTCTTGGCCCTGCTTTGTATCTCATGCTACGGCCTGCAGCGAAAACTGTTGTGCTTGTTTCAAGTACATCCGAGCAAAAATAGTATTTCGACTCCCTCATCATCATGCAGTATTTTCCCTGGGAAAGACGTGTACAGAACCAACAGTCTTCGATTTGGGAGGAAAAATTCATCGACAAAATGAAGCTGTTGAGATATCTGGAGATAAGGGTGGATTTGGATGCTCAGATTATTCCATGGAGAGATGATGGGAGAATAGACGAGTCTTAAAAGAAAAGGATATCAGGAAAGCAATAGCTTGTGTAATGCAAAGGTCCAAAGTTGGAAAAATTCAGGTCTCTCTCCTTGTGGTCTTTTATTCTTTTTGGATTTTTTTTCCATTGTAAGGTGCTGATTGATGAGATACATGATCCATAATCATTGCAACGTTTGATGCAAACCGAGATGGCTCTAGAAAAGCAGTTGTAAAAGACATCTCTGATACTTAGTAAACCAGCTTTCGACAATCTAGGATCGGCGCAGATGGCTGGCGACGGCAGGGGATTTTCATTTTAAGAATTGGAGGTCTTCCGATCAAATGTCATTATCTGATCGAAGTGATATAAGTAAATGGTTTGGACTTAATTGGTTTATGGGGGACTTGCATGATGTTCGATGGTTCTCTACATGGTTGGATCTTCGCGCCCCTGTCCCTAGATTATCAACAAAAAAAAAAAAGAACAACTTTGGTTAGATGGTTATAAAGAATCACTTGTTCAATAATTACCCCGTGAGATCGTGAATGGACGACGGCAACTGATGGAATTTGCTCGAGCTACCGCGATGACGAAACAAAATCGCTTAGTCATGTTCAAGAACCTGAGAAGTGCTGAATTCGCTCAAGTAACTCAGGCTGGATACAAAAAAAAAAAAAAGAACTCGGGCTGGATCCTCAGAACCACAAAATTGATCCTCTTTCATTTTTTTAACATTGAGGTGGCAAGTTGGGCCAAGCACAGTTTTATTACCTCTTTCGAACAAAAGATCTAGACAAACAAGCGACTCGCCCGACATCCGGTACCCAGATAATAAGCCATATTATTAGCCGAACCAACTGATTACGAACTCTGAAATTCTGTTACATTATTACTTACTTTTTGTTTAACAAAAGTACATCGACGCCTCCAATCATTATGGAAAACTTCGATTCATGAACTTTATTTAAAAAGACAAGCGAGATTAGCCGAAGTTTGTTTCATTTCATCATCACGATTTAAGTGATTATCACTGCTTGCATGCATGCGAATCATTCATTGCGTGTTAACCTACGCATGATCTTCAAATAGGAAAGATAAAGAATGAGTCCATGGAGAAGATGGTTTATTCAAGATCAAATTATGTCTAAATTTATCTGGTAGCTCTGTCAATCCGAGTCAATTGACTATGCCTCTAGATTTCACATTGGCCTAGACTTCCAGGTATCATTGAGCTAGTAGCCCTATCAAGGTAGATTGCATGAAAGAACTGGAGTTGCCGAAAGATATTAGACATCTCTACTTCATTGCAAGTTCAACATGATCGTCAATCGCGTTGCATCTCCCTTCTTTGAAAAGAAAGGGATCAAAGTTCGGAACTTGGAATTGAAAAAAAGGGGGCGAAGGAAAAAGAGCGTCCATTTATTTTGCTTTACTGATCAAGTAACTGAAATTTGATCACCAAGTAACCACATCACTTAATTCATGTGATCCTGCTAGCTAGCACCTGATAGTAGAGAAACCATTGCTCGGAAAAATAGCATTTCATGGAATTAGGAGCTAAATTATACAGACCTCTATGGCTGGAACGATATGGCAAGCAAGTAAGCATCAAAGCCTACGCACATTTCACTCGTGCAGCTTTTGGAGCTCGTCTTTGAACCTGGCCTTTAGCTGTTCTCTCTTTATTTTGAGCGCAGCAGTGACTAATCCCGATTCTGGTGTCCATGGTTCTGGCAGCAATTTGATTTTTGCCGGATTTTCAAACTTGTCCAGTTTTGCTGCCTTGGCTAACTGCAAGTGTGAAATCGATTGTTCAGTCCCCATGAAAACGAGGAAATTCTCTCTCAAACATTAAGTAAAAAATAAAAATAATTATTACCACTTTTGGGTTAAAAGGTGATAATGCATCAGGAGAAAATGCCAAAAAACTAACCTCAGAAAATGATCTCTTAATCTCAGCCACTGCCTCAGTTTTGTCGCACAGCTCAACATAATCACTGTAATTAACACCGGCTTCATTGGCCCATTTCTCCAGCACCTCCCGTGCAGGAACAACTAAAGCTACACAATAGTTGTGGAATGGATCTGCATATACCATGATGTTATCTACATACTTGCTTGAGATCAATGCAGCTTCGACCTGCACCAAGTAAATCGACAACCTTAATGCCAACAGAGAAAATCATGGTCAAGCCTGAAAAAAGCTATGCCATACAAGAAAAAACTAATCATGCTCCACACCTTTCCAAGAGATATATACTCCCCATGCTGAAGTTTAACAATATCTTTCTTCCGGTCAATAATTTCAAGGCAGCCATCGGGATGAAACTGTCCAATATCGCCAGTATAGAACCAACGCATGCCCGTCTCGTCAACCTGAAACATGTGATGGGCCATATGAGACCACAGTTGACCTTATCAGATCTCACCGTAGGTTCAGAATGCCGGTGATGAATAAGTACCCGATACACCTCCTTAGTTTTTTCCTCATTGTTAAAGTAACCAGCAGTGATGCTGGTCCCACCAACTACAACTTCTCCTCGAGGCATTGGTTTGTCTGATATTCTATACGCACCTTCTTCCCAAGAAACAAGCTGCGATGCAGATCAAAGTGTAAGATCCCAATGAAATGAGAAAGCACATGTGGGTACCAAGTAACTATAGAGTACATGAAGTTAATGGTCACAAATCACGGAGGGTAGTAGGCCAAAAAACGGGGTCACCAGTTGGAGCTTCTCTAATTGCAAACAATGTTATTTTAGCCTTTTAGACTTTTGCCAAAGACAACCATGCTCCTAAAACGGGAGTTCATTAATGAGTACCTTGATATAGCCACACGGCAGCGGTGGGCCAACACGGCCCACACTGTCGTCATCGAACTCAGTAAATGCAGCCCCAGCACAGGTTTCTGTCAAGCCATAACCTTGACCAATAGGAGCCCTGACATCAAGAGAAAACCTTAAGGATTTATAATAAATACCAAAAAAAGTAATGAAAAACATAAGATCATCCAGCTATCCCACAAAGTTGAAACAAAACAAAGTAATCTAAGATGACCTCAATATGTAGCGCCATAAACTTGCTATGGCACATGAGTGAGTTAAATTTCTCTAGGATTGAGCTCGGCAGAGTCGGAAGGAAAAAGGTAGCATCCTTTTCTTGTCTGTTGGATAATAATGATTCCCGAATATTCATTATGCTATAGTTTAGGAAAAAACAATCATCGAACAGTCATGCAGTGACATTACCGAATGTAAGTACTGTAATGATCTGCCAATACATCCTGAGAAAGATTTTCATGTTACATTGACTTGGGGGCAGGAATTCTTCCACCTACTTTATCATGTATTTCGCTTCTCCCAACAAATGTATGATTGAAATGAAGATAAATCTCGATATTGCAATGTAATAATTGGATGAAGACATGCACGAGAAGAATGGCATGCAACAAAACAATAGATTGTAGATAAATCGTCATGTAACCGCTTAACCTGAGCAAAGTAACATAAGAATAGAGACCTTACAACATGGTAGGATCAACAAATACATACAGAAAAGCAATTAGCATCTATATTGTGCTTAAAAATTAGCATTTATGAGATACGTGCCCCTCCCCCCATCTCCATATCCAAATTTCTAGCAAGATTAACAGCAACTGCATGAAAAATGAATATAAACATGTCTCAAAACGAGAGAACCATACCCCATGCAGATGTTGATAAACCGCTGGGTATCACTGGATAAAGGAGCTCCACCACAAAGCATAAATCGGATATGACCCCCTAGTACTGTGCGAATCTTCTTAAAAACTATGAGATCCCACAACATGCTTTCCAGTCCCCAAGCCCCAAACCAGCTTCCTTCTATAGCAGCCAGTCGACGCTTATACCCAATGTCGAATAGACTTTTAACTAAACCACCTTTCTCTTCAACCTGGTTTGGCAATAATTGTGAGTAAAATAGATAAATTGATGCATTCTTTTTAATCCATCTGTTCATTTGAGCAATAATAAAAGATTGCAATAGAATCGACAGCTCCCTATAGCCTCCAAGCGCAACAACTGTGAACCTGTAAGCTCAACTATTGACAAAAACATAAGACAAGGGCAGTACATTTCAACACCTTTTTCAGAACTCCATCTCGAACACGATCCAGGATGGCAGGAACTGCAGTCATGACAGTCGGCTTCAATGCAGAAGCATCTCCCTTTGTACCCTTCTTAATTTTGCTAGATGTGTCTGTTATGGTCAGTGTTGACCCATAACCGATGGCACAACCTGCAACCAACATCACCGACTAGAGAACCATAGTTATCAGAATATGATATTTGAGGCTTAACAGAGACAAGTAGACTGCAGATACTCGGATACCTCAGCTGCCAATTCAAAAACATGGGCTAGGGGCAAGTACGCCAGGTAAACATCATCCCTACCCAATTTTGGGACCACAGTTGTAACTGCTGCAGCAGTAGCCACGATGTTGCCATGAGTAATCATGACACCCTGTTTCATAAAGCTAAAAGAAATTAGGGCTCATACTTGGGCACAAACGTTATGGACACCACACAAATGGAATGAGAGATCAAGGAACAGCTCTCTCGCACATTAGTTCTGAAATCTGTTTCAAGAAATGTGCTTTGCATTAGGCATCATGCGGTGCAAGATACAACGCTTTGGAAGGTTGGCTCTACCCAGCCTAGTAAAGAAAAGGAGTCCACTTACCCACACCACCAAGTGCAAGCAATTCTATATTTGGGCAACCCATACATTCCTTACAAAACTATCCGCAAACTTTCTAATATAAAGACATTCCAGAGGATTTGCGGATGATTGGACTATTATTTAGTTACGTTGTCATTGGCCATGACCAGCAGGTTATGCAAATGCATATGATGACAATCATCACATGTTCAAAGTATTGGGACATTATGCATATCAAAATCACAAATTTAACAACAGAAAGCAGGAACAAACCTTAGGCAGACCAGTACTTCCGCTCGTGTACATTATGACAGCAACCCCATTTTTAGATGGTAGGCTAGGAGGGGAAGGCATTTCTTTGCCAAGTTTCTCAATCTCAGAAAATGATTTCACAATCCAATTGCTAACGCTTCCAGATAATTTAGAATCATTCTCTGGTTCACCATCATCAAAATAAATGACATTCTGAATCATCGTTAATTTTGAACTTATTGCAGCCAACTTCTTCAACTGTTTGAAATCGCAGACCAGGGTTGAAACTTGGGTCTGTCAAAGGCAGAGATCTTAGAATAATGAAAATGTCGCATAGATATGCCTATAAACAGTCACTATACGGAATTCGTGACAAGCTAAATTTCTATAATCACCTCGCCTTAGTAATAGTCACGTACCTCATTGAGGGAATGAGCTAGCGCATCCTCACCTAGAGAAGCATAGATGGTGACAACAGTAATATCCTGCCGAAAGAACCCCTGGAAATGAAAGTTATTTTGCAATTGTTATCTTCATATACAAGAAGCCCGTACTGAGAAATTGACGGAGGGAAGTACAAAATCATGCCTGAAAGGCAATGAACCATTCTGCTCGAGTATCTGCAAATATGGCTGCACGGCTGTCCACATTATGACCCAATCTTACAAGTCCAGATGCAAAGTTGCAAGCACGGTCAAAAGCCTCTCGATAAGTGACCCATTCATAATCTCCCAAGTGTAATTTTTCGAACTTCCTACCATCACCAGCTGTGACAATCTCCTTGCTAATAAGTTTCCTTGTCCCAAGACATCTTTGACGTGAATGTTTCTTACAAGCTTGCTCAAACAGAGATGCCATGGTTGTTGCACCCTTCCAAGGAACTTCAACCAATTCAGGCGATCTACTATTGCGTATGGCATAACCAGCCTCACCACCAACCACTACAGGTACTCCTCTTTGTTTCACTTTTTTCTTTCCCAAGAGCATAGTGGAGAGAAGAATAGGTATAGCTATGGCAACAAGAAGAGCACCCAAAGCACCACGTGGTCCATAGCTTTTCCAAACTGACAAGTAATCGGCATCTAGTTTGTCCATCACTGGCGAGGACAATGAACGTTCTTCTGGATCTCCCAATTTAAAGCACTTGAAATTACTGATTCACTTATTTCAGTTCCTCAAATCGAGAGTAAAGTTACCTGTTAAGAACTACCGTCAAAAACTCGGATATTGTACACCAACAGAAAGTAAAATCGAGTCCTAGAGGGCCCGAACTTGATACTCAATGAATGCTCTCTGCATGCACAATTAAATGAAAAAATAAATAGAGATACAAACAGTGCCAAGTGAGCAACCACCAGGCATCGCGTTTAACAAACCATCACATACCAATGAATGGACATGTGGTGATTGGTGGAGCTACGCAACAAGCTGCATATCCAGATATTGCACTTAAAAATTAAAATGACAAGTCCAAAAAGCATATATCTGCATAGAATTTCATAACAATCATAAAGCGAAAAGGAAGCACCCAAGTAGAAGCTAGGAGATAGTACACAAGCTCGTGCTTTCTAAAAACACGTCCAATTGGGGGATTCCAGTAAAATTAGAAGCAAGAAACCACCAGCCCCAGCTCCGCTCAAACTGGAAAAGGAATCTAGCGAGAAGCCGAAGAAAATATAAGAAAAAAGAGAGGTTTCTAACTCTTCCATCTGCGCAACAACAACTATAGCCACAAGCATAACGAACCGAACAAACTAGACCGCAGTTTCTACTTGCTTGGACAAGAGACTGACAACAGCGTGGTTCGATCATTCACTCCGACACCTACAATCACCAAGAACTCAGACTTTATCCAACCATCCGAGCAACTCTGCTCAAACAAGGGACGGAGATCGAGCAAACCACGAAGTAAAAGGCCGCGACACGGCGAAGCCAAGAACGGCTTGCCGGTCACTCCGAAGAGGCAAAAAAGCAAACACCTCTCTCTTCCACAGTCACCTCTCCAGCTACGAAAGCTGGTTTCGAGGCGCCCCCACGCTTAAGCTCTCGGAACTTACTAAACTCCGCTCGAGATCAGACTCCAGCGATCGACCCGCGTCGACTCGGACGCCACGTAAACAACACCAACAAAACCGACCGACGCAGAACGGCCGCTGAAGAGCTCCCTCGGTTCACCGACAACGCAGGCACGACCGGCGATCTCAAACGATCGCGAATCTCGACCGCAAACCACAGGCCAGGGATGAAAAACGAAAGAGCGCGGAGAGAGCTCTCCACCGTACCCCCGGGGACATCCGACCGCCGTTGAGGCGGCGATCGCGGCAGCAACTCCGACCGGCGGCGGCGGCGGAGGAGGAGGATCGATTGCCCGTCGGAAGCCGGGGGAAGCGCCGGGAAGCCCGCCGCGTGCTGCTCCGAGTGCAATCGGGAAAGGAAAGAGAGAAGAAGGAAGAAGCAAGGCAAAAGCAGCCCTGATGCCAGCCATAAAGAGCACGCATGCCAGCGCACCCTCGCGCGGAGAATTTCCTTTTATCGTTTTTTCGAGGGATTATCCAATTCGGGTAAATATGGTTTTGTTTTTTACGTAGCCGTGCGACTCTGCGCAGCGCATTGCTTGTCAGCTTGGCCATGATCAGGTCCGCAATAATACGTTGTAGAAAAAATCGAGAGACGGGGTCGCTCGAGAACCGAGAGCAATCAGCCTCACGCGAAAGCATTTCCGACTCACCTGAGCAAAGTAATAATTGGATGAAGACATGCACGAGAAGAATGGCATGCAACAAAACAATAGATTGTAGATAAATCGTCATGTAACCGCTTAACCTGAGCAAAGTAACATAAGAATAGAGACCTTACAACATGGTAGGATCAACAAATACATACAGAAAAGCAATTAGCATCTATATTGTGCTTAAAAATTAGCATTTATGAGATACGTGCCCCTCCCCCCATCTCCATATCCAAATTTCTAGCAAGATTAACGGCAACTGCATGAAAAATGAATATAAACATGTCTCAAAACGAGAGAACCATACCCCATGCAGATGTTGATAAACCGCTGGGTATCACTGGATAAAGGAGCTCCACCACAAAGCATAAATCGGATACGACCCCCTAGTACTGTGCGAATCTTCTTAAAAACTATGAGATCCCACAACATGCTTTCCAGTCCCCAAGCCCCAAACCAGCTTCCTTCTATAGCAGCCAGTCGACGCCATATACCCAATGTCGAATAGACTTTTAACTAAACCACCTTTCTCTTCAACCTGGTATGGCAATAATTGTGAGTAAAATAGATAAATTGATGCATTCTTTTTAATCCATCTGTTCATTTGAGCAATAATAAAAGATTGCAATAGAATCGACAGCTCCCTATAGCCTCCAAGCGCAACAACTGTGAACCTGTAAGCTCAACTATTGACAAAAACATAAGACAAGGGCAGCACATTTCAACACCTTTTTCAGAACTCCATCTCGAACACGATCCAGGATGGCAGGAACTGCAGTCATGACGGTCGGCTTCAATGCAGAAGCATCTCCCTTTGTACCCTTCTTAATTTTGCTAGATGTGTCTGTTATGGTCAGTGTTGACCCATAACCGATGGCACAACCTGCAACCAACATCACCGACTAGAGAACCATAGTTATCAGAATATGATATTTGAGGAAGCAACTCCGACCAGCAGCGGCGGCAGCGGGGGCGGCGGAGGAGGAGGATCGATTGCCCGTCAGAAGCCGGAGGAAGCGCCGGGAAGCCCGCCACGTGCTGCTCCGAGTGCAATCGGGAAAGGAAAGAGAGAAGAAGGAAGAAGCAAGCAAAAGCAGCCTCGATGCCAGCCTTAAAGAGCACGCATGCCAGCGCACCCTCGCGCGGAGAATTTCCTTTATCGTTTTTTCGAGGGATTATCCAATTCGGGTAAATATGGTTTTGTTTTTTACGTAGCCGTGCGACTCTGCGCAGCGCATTGCTCGTCAGCTTGGCCATGATCAGGTACGCGATAATACGCTATAGAAAATCAGCCTCGCGCGAAAGCATTTCCGACTCACCGGGATGACCGCGAAATTGAAAACTCGGGCACGAACCGAGACCGGGAGCGAATGACATGAGCGAAATCGGGGTAAGCGCTCCGGGCAATTTTGCTGTTACGCGCGCAGCAGCGAAGCATCCGCTCCAGGACTCTCGAGCAAATGGGGTCGCCATCCGCCACCCGGAGCCCCCTTGGACCAGCCGGAAATGGATCGGCCATGGCCCAAATCGCTGCCCGTTGCTCGTGGGGTGCGGGCCATAGTCGCCTGCTCCCGGCGGCTAAGCCACTCTCTCCGCAAGGCATCCATCGCCGAGCCCTCGAACCAAAGGACATCGAGCTCTGATCCGTAACGGTGTCCGAGAAAATGGGAAGAGCCGCTTTTTATAGTTAGAAGAGGGAAACCGACTCGGCGACGTGGAGCATCGACGGATTTGAAAAGGGAACCCCGGAATTCCAAGCGGGGAAGCAGGGCAGTGATCGAAACCGACCGCGGTCGAGGAATCGGAGAGGTCGGTAGGGTTAATAACGATACGATGATTGATAAGGGAAGGGAGAAGATGACGGCGATTATGAGGCTGCAACTTGCGAGCGCAAGCGCTGAGAGCAAGCTACGAGCGCGCGAGAGAGAGAGCCGAGCGCATGAGAGGAATTCGGATTGAGAGAGAGTGTGAGGAGCGGGCATCAAGTTTTTGATATATTAAAATGAATATGTGCATGTATATACCGATCTGATTAGGGTGGGTGATTCCACACCTAGAATAGGGAATTATCCAAAACCGACCGATTCGAGCAGTTTCCGGTCCGGTTCTTTTGCTCACCCCTTATTTTGACTATTGGTGTGATATGCACGATCATTGTTTTGAGAATTGAACATTACCTCCCGTATGGCAGTGTTCCTAAGGCATTCCCTAACAAGCCCAAGTAAGAATCACCATATCTAAAGATCCGCGGAGCTTCATCAGATTTAAAAGCAGTGATTACTTTTGGACCGTCTCATGTATCATTCCCATCCAAACGGCCATGAACGGCTAACTTCCCGAGAGTAATCACTCCGTAACAAATTAGACGAGGTTACAGTTGGAATGAAGTTTCCAGTCACCGGATGATCCATGAAAGCTAGAAAGAGATTCCTTTGGACATGTTCCTCTCAGCCGCTATATAGACCGACTATTGGGTAGTTACCCGGAACTAGACCCGTCAAAATGGATCATAAACCCATTACTTAACCCATATATTAGTAAATAGATCGTAAATGTGTTAATTATATTTAGTAAATTGGTCATAAATGGATAGAAGTTTAATATTAATGTTAAATGGGTCATCAATGATTTTATAACTAATTTAAACTCAACTCGTCTCTCTCGCCCTTACTCAATCTTGCGGTCACTCACTTCGCACTCTTATCTCAGTTTGGATATGAATTTTCCTAAATTTAATTAAATATAAAAGTATTTTAGCAATATGGATCTGATCGGATATGAATTGGATATGAATCGAGTCGAGTATGGATTTAGAAAATTACATTACGCATAAATGGTCATAAATGAGTTAATAGATCAATTTAGGTCGGACCATTTATGACCCGACCCAACCCACCCATTTGACAGGTCTACTTGGAACATTGCAGAAGAAGAACTAGAAGATGCATAACATAAATTTGCATTCTCTAAGACTTCCGTGACCGCGTACACAAAACCAACCATCGACCAGAACTATACTTGAGACGAAGAACGGCCTCCCAGCAACGAGGGGCAATGCGCCATGTACTTTATTCAGCTTATGCATGAACTTTACAGATTGATGAGTGACCCAAGTGAAAACAAAAATCCAGGCTGGTTTTTCAGTCACCCTTTCGTACCCAACCTTCGGTGCTGTTCGTGCTCCAGTCCAGTCCAGTTTCCGGTGCTGAGAACCCCAAATTTCGATAGTATTAACACAGGCAAAAGACCCCTCAAAGCATAGGACAAGGTGTTGATCCACTTTCGTGAGAAATGATATATGAATGGAAGGGGATGCAGAAAACGCACTAAATCGAAGTCACGATTCACTTAGGATTGTGAAGACTTTCTTCGACTCGGGCAAGCGCATCAGCAATCACATCGATTGTCCAGTCCTTCAAGTCCTCCTGCAAATAGAACAAGACAAGAAACACGGATTAACCAGGGTAAAATAGATTGCAGCGCACACGCAACATGCAGAAACACCAACTAGGTGTATGATAATCTCCTGTCATACCAAAACCAAACAGAGAAGCTGTGAAACAACTGATTATAAACTTAACGAAAAAGCCGCAAGCGATCTTATATAACAGAACTCAAAAGAGAGACATCGCTGAAGCTAAAAGACAGTTACTTTTTGCAGTAACATGCACACAAATTCCAAGATCAAGACTCACTTAAGACATGTTAGAAGTGATCTATAATATTGCTCTCTTTAAGGCCATAGGTGAAACAATAGACAATTTCCTTCCATAACACAGGTGACTAAATGGCCAAACTATAAAACATCTAAACTGTAGTTTCACCTCAATATAAGCACTTTGGTTCATCGCCAAATAGACATATCAAGATGCAGAGCACTCAGCTATAAGGCAAACAAACCAGGCAAGCACAAAGCAACGGTTATTTGGGAGTGTTTCCTTATCTAATAATGGAGAATCTACATCACATGAATAGTCCCTCCTCACAGTTTAAAGATCTGTTTAACACGATAATTGTCTGATGCATTTGGCATCTACAAGGATTACACAAGAATCTAAAACTGCATAGAGGGGTTGTATCTTCACTTTCACTGGTGGTAAACAGAATTATCACCTAAATGCTTAATTCCAAACCTAGAATCTCATCGCCATAGTTCAAGCAGCTCATTTTGAGTTGTTCTGATTCTCCCCTCCAAGAATATTTTGTACCTTACACTTCGGTAGCAACGGCACTCCAAATAACTTTGACGGACACTTCTATTAACTTTATTTGAAGGTTAGTCCAATCCTGATCCAGCATTGAAGAGCCACTGAATCCACATTAAGGAGGCTGGAAATGCAAGGACCATACCATAAAGAAGTAAACTGCTATACCCACTGTCGACACCTGTATCATATCTAACTAACACGGATACATGACCTCAGTACAGATTGTTATCTTCACTTTCACTAGTGGTGAACAGAATTATCACCTAGATGCTTCATTCCAAACCTAGAATCTCATCGCCATAGTTCAAGCAGCTCATTTCGAGTTGTTCTGATTCTCCCCTCCAAGAATATTTTGTACCTTACGCTTCGGTACTCCAAATAACTTTGACGGACACTTCTATCAACTTTATTTGAAGGTTAGTCCAATCCTGATCCAGCATTGAAGAGCCACTGAATCCACATTAAGGAAGCTGGAAATGCAAGGACCATACCATAAAGAAGTAAACTGGTATACCCACTGTCACCACCTGTATCATCTCTAACTAACACGGATACATGACCTCAGTACAAATTGTTGGACTTCTGAGCAATACTGCCGCTAACATTAAAGGAGAAATTGGACAGTTCAAAATTTTTTCTAAATCTATGATGCGAAAGTTAGAATTACCATACACTCTATCTAATGGAGACAAGACTAAACTTACACAATTCAATTTGGGTAGAGAAGATGCTCCATTAGTAATATGCAAAACCACTAGCAGCTAGAATGAACTCAGAACTCAGTTAAAAGAAGAGACCCGGATAACTTTAACAATCACACAAACACTAACTAAAGCCTTTCCTGATTTTAATCAACTATTGGCAATACCAGAAAATTCAAACTGGCCAATAGCTCTAATCTCACCATGCGCAAGGGTTCTCCAGTTCTTATTCTAGCATTTGGTCGAGCGAGCTTGGATTCAAATGGAGTCCTGGGCCTCAGTTCTCGTATTTCATCCCACTCTTCACGACTGAGCATCCTAACTGAGCCTTGACCAGCAGGAGCATGCTTTATTTTCCGCTCAATAATTTCCTGGGATCTGGAATCATCATACTGCAGTGAAAGTCACGAAAACACATCAATCTAACAGGATGAAGACATTCGGCCATGATTACCTCTGGAAATACCATAGAGGTACCCTCTGCTTGGGTGGTGCCAAAAATACATCCCAAAAAGAAAAAGAAAACAAATGAAAGATCCATTGACAATAGCAACATGATAGAAGAAACCTTCAGATTGGCATAGGGTAGAATTTTGTAACAATTGTCTTGCGTGTTGGTAATAGACACCCAATTAGGCGAATCATCCCAATAATGCTCAATTTTATAAAACATCTTATGTAGTCTTATTTTAGCTAGATGATGGTAAACAAAGTCACCATACGAAAACGAGGTATGTCAATTATCAAGACTGCGGTATGCGAGTGCCAGGTATAGTTGGTTGACAAAAATAGGAACATCTCGCACTTATTCATTTGGATCATTCATAGTGTAGCATTGGGAATTGTTCCATAGTAGTTTCGTTTTGATACAAAAACACTTTAGTAGAAAGAGATGGCTTATAGAACAGTCAATTCCCAACTACTTCCTACAATATCGAAAGCTTCTACTTGTACAATATGTAGTGCAATAATGAGCTAACAACACCATAGATTTTCTTTTATGTTCTTTATTCGTACCAAGTCAGCATGGGATAGTTTAGTTGTAGATTTTGATGACCCAGGGTGTAAAAGGACCCAAAAAAACCAGATTGAAGATCCCCAATATTAGTACGAGGTTGTCTACCAATCCTTGTAATGATGAGAATATCAGGTTAAAGATTCGCAAGCCAGGTTTCAGTACGTAGAAACTCAGAGCTCACAAAATGGATTATTATTGGGCAACGATACAAACAAGTCAAAATGGAACTACTATATACTCATGATAAACTATACCATAGTATCCAGCTTCTTGGCTTAATTACCACATGAAATTGAAAATAGAAAAGAAGCTTGCGCAACAATCAAATTAATAAGCATGCAACTATTCAACAATCAAAAGAAATATCCTATGTTTTTTGTTTTACCATCATGAGCAGCTTCGCAAAGAGTGCAATTCCAACACTGGCGAGGATCATCGGCCAAGTTGCCGTATCAAGAAATGTTTTTGGCTCCGGAACCTCAACAAATACTTGATTTTTCCTAGGATTCCTCTTCTTCTTCATCTTCTCCAACTCAGCTATCTTCCTCCTCAAGGTGTCGGATGGGCCATCACTGGACACTGTGTGCAACCCTCTTCCAAGCGCCGAAAACCTTCGGCTTAACCCATACATCGTCGGAAGAGAAAATTCTACACCAATCACATGACATCACATCACATACAAGTTCTTACAGAAACTGACAGCCAAATAATAAAACAAAAAAATTTCAAACTTTGACATGTAATTTCACATGATTGACCCCTTTGGCACCTGACTTGACAATCACAAAACGCCCAAAGATGACGAATTCGAGCTCCTATTCTCGTTCACTTTCTCAGAATCCTCTCACCCATTTAAATTTCTCCACCACCTTCACCGTCAAGCACCTTTTCAATCTTTTCCTAAATCTATCAAAGAGAGAGCCAAAAAAAAAAAAGGAACAGACTTCAAGCCTATAGGATCCTACTATTCGAGCTTGAACACCCCAACAGGAGATAAGCCAAAATGGCGAAGATTTGAAGATAACTTATCAGTTATGATGAAGATGATGTTTGCTCGTCGTCAGTGAAAATCACTCGGTATGAGCACTGAAAATTTTCATTCCAAGATGATTTTGCAGCGACCGTTCTCGCGAGCCACATGCAAGAGCACAAGTCCTAATGAACCCTTGAACCATCTTGAGTCTCCGACAGATTAGGCAGACAACTAACATCCTTTTCGACCTTTTCGACATTGTTCTGCAACTCCTCTTGTACATCTTCCCCCTGTCTCGGGGTGAGGAACGTGCAGGCTATGGTTGGACCCGAACCCGTTCCGAGGAGAATCAAAACCAAACTGTACACTTTCACTCGACCGAACGGGATCATCCCATTTCAGGTCACAGCCCGAAATTTCTCTCTTTTCTTTCTTTCTTTCCAGTAAAAGGAGCAGCAATCAACAATACGAAACACAACCAGCGAATTCTCGTGCATTCAATCTCACAACTATCCTCGACAAAAAAAAAATCTCACAACTATCTAATTCGAAGCACACGATCAAGTTTCGGGAAACAAATTTCCGTAATTTCGAAACGAAACGAAGAGAATTACGACAAAAAAGGCCCCGGGAGAAGACCTGCGAGCGGCCGAGCGTGTTCCGGCGGCCGCCCCGTCGCCGCTGCGCGCGAATCTGGGGACGGCGAGATGAGAGGGAAAAACCCAGAGGAGAGGCGTCTTGTTTCGCCGTTCACTCAAGTGGGTCTTCGCGGGTGGTGGCGAAGGGGCGATTTTTCGCCGGTGGGGCCGGCGCCGGCGCGGCTGGCCGACGACCCTTGGGTGGTGGCGGCGGCGGCGGCGGCGGCGGTCGGTGAGATCGGGCGTATGAGCTGAAGAGAAAAGGAAGGGTTTTTCTTCCACCGCATATCCCAGCACAACTCTCGAGATTTTACGTGAAAATGTGGTTGATGGACTCGATTGAAAAATTTGGACAAGTTCAGGGACCTCCGATGCAATTTTTCCTAAAATCTATCGCCGAAAGATGCTACGGAACTTCATCCCACTCTACTTCGTTTTACTCATATAAAGGACATCTGTGTGCGTTTACCACAGGATAAAATAACATTTTCGAGTTGATTATGACCGTATAACTGTACTGTATCGATACATCGAATTGCTCCGGAAAGACTCGTCTAAGGATATGTATGCGCTCGTCGCCTCATGATTACGTAACCCTACCACATTAGTTTCGAGAGGCCAGGCTCGACAAGTATGAAGATGGCGGCATCGAATCAACATTGAAGTAGGAATGCCGGAAACGGGCAAGAACTAAGATGGTGTAGATGATGGGGAATTTGGAATCCGCTGAGCCGGCCTCTAGCTCTTGGTCCTTTCTCGAGTACGATATGCAAGAACAAGATATATGAGAAATCGGGGCAAAAGTTAGGGCGCTTTCAACGGCGTCATCCCGAAAAAAGAAAAAAAAAATTGAATCCTAACCAGAAGCTCAATCTCAGTAATGACCATAGGCATAGGCCATGCAGCATTTTAAGCAGCAAGCATTCTCTTAGTCATCAGAACAATTATGGTGGCAGCTGGGTGGTCAATTCCATTTCTTGCTCCCTGTGTCTTCCATACCGTGTTTCCAAATTGCACATGGGATCAAAAACCTAGGACAGATCTTTACATGCGAATCAAGAGATTGTTCTCAGCATAGCCTGCAGCGTTCGCGTTCGAATTCGAATTCGAATCATCTTTTTATGTGATCATCCATATCGTTTTCAGGGGCCACGTCAGATTTTCTATCTTTGGGGACAAGGCAAAAGTCGTCAGTTTCGTTTGCTCGAAGTTCCTGAGCTGTTGCTGATGAAAGAACAAGCTCTGTTTTCACATTCTCTGTCAGCGTGGAGCTGCCCTGAAAACAAACTTGAAGCCCTTCAGGTCAACAAGAAAACTGAGAGGATACATGATTCTCAAAGCCGGTTTTTCTCTCTTTATTGCCTAGGAACATGCGTTACCACTGAACCTCAATTCGCAACGATTCCATGAGTTCTGATTTAATAATTTGAAAAAAGTATATATTACTCTAGAATGGCTTAGTTTAGGATCCCACTGCTCAGTCATATTACTTCCCGGGCGAGGTCTCCGATCCAAGTCTGAAAGCTCTCCGGTTTCTCGTTCTCCTAGACGGAACTAGCACCGTGGCCACACTTGAGACGAGTATAAAGATGGCGGTATTACATGCACATTGATCAAATTCGAGGGAGAGAGAGAGGGATCCTGGAAATCAGGAGATGGACACAAATTGAGGAGGGAAAGATTCTTGCAGCTAAAAAGGCCTAAGCACTTCGCGTCCGGGCTTTTCTAGGTTCGCTCGCGGGTTCCCCCTTGGGTACGTCCGTGGTTGCAACCGTGCCCGAGGCGATGCACCGGTGACCGAGTCTTTTGAGATTTCAGCAAAGGAATGAGATCGTGGGTGATTATTTACGTGACATAAGAAGGGACTGACGGAATTGGCAAGGACAAAAACCGGTGCAGATGCCGAGAATTCTGAATCGGCTGAACCGGCCTCTAGCTCTCGGGTCTTTCTCATGGAGTGGCGCGCCCCACATGTGCTCAGCAAGAACAAGATGTACCGGCGGGGAACTACATGGGAGGATTGTCCCCAAGGATCTTTCCCTACCAGTCCTGCAAAACCAAATCCAATACCATCTGGAAAGTGAAAGAGCAAGTCTGGTTAGCCATTATAGCCTAACGTTAGGCCCCAACACGAGCAGCAAAAACTTGAGTGCACCGACTCGCGAACCCACGTCTGTATCTTTCTGTACGAGGAAATTTGGTTAATGGAAGAGGCAATGGCATAAGTGATCGGCCCCGACACCCGCGTTTGGATCATGAGACGGGGGTCGTCGGTGACCCGAATCGCGTTCCTTGCTCCCTCAATCGGTAAGTTGCTGGGATGTCAGCTGGAATCATCATGGTTAGACGCAAATGGTGCGGATTGAAAGAAAAAAGAAAGGGATAACGACACCACAAGTACCTACGATTTTTTTCCTTTTTTACAATTGAGTCGCTAATTCATATTTCTTTCCGTTCAATCGAGCATCTCCACTTTTTGAGTGTGCATTAATGCGGTGCCTCCATTAAAATCACAAACCGAAAAAAATCAGTGTGGACATTTAGAATCCTCGAATAGCCGTTAACTGTTCACACCGTGTCCGATGTGGCCTTTTGAGACGATGCCACGTGAGTGGATATGCATCGGACGGCTAAAAACCGTCCAACTCAGCACTCTCCCTTTCTCCTTATCACCCAACACCTTAATGAAGATGGCATGAACTTATTGCCAAATAAGCAAGCCACGTCGCTAAATAGGCTTAGCTTTTGCCGAGTGACTTACTTTTGCCGAGCAACAGGGTCACGTCAGCAAAATCACATGACATGTAATTTTATTCTATAGAAGCTTCTACATTGAGTAAATCTGAAAAATTGAGATACTTGATTGAACCAAATTAAAAAAAAATTAGACATTCGATTTGTAAAATCGGTAAAAATTCAAGTACTTACGTTGCCATTATCTCGAGAAGGAATGAATTGCTAAGCAGAAGCTCATCTTAACAATGACCAAAGGCATCATGGGGTTTGCAGCATTTTTAGGAACAAAAATTGTTAGCGATTAGAACAATTATGGGTGCAGCCGGGTGGTCAATTTTCGCTTCTTCTGTCCTGGGTCTTCCATTATGTTTTCCAAATTGTTCATAGGATTGAAACCTAGGACAAATCTTTATATGCGAAACAAGAGATTGTTTTCCAGGCCGAATCATCAAACTCGGCCCGTCGCATTCGCCGTTATTGAACATCATGCACCGAAAGTAGTCTGCATAAGAAAAAAGATGCAAACTTGCCATCCTTCGGATGATTGTCTCGATCTATCTATTGCGCCGACGCGCGAAACGTGCGAGAACCAAATCATTTCTATCTTGGGGGACAAAAACAAATCGTCAGTTTCATTTGCTCAAGGTCCATGGGTTGTTGCAGATGAAGAAACAAGCTCTGTCCTGGAATGTCTGTCAGCGGGGAGCTGCCCTGAAGAAACAAACTTGAAGCCCTTCAGGTCAACAAGAAACTGTAAACGGTACCAGAGCGACCCCAGGAGTTACCTGCTTCTCAAAGCCATCTTTCCTCCTTTGTCCCCTACGAACATGCATTACCTCTGAACCTCAATTCGCAACGGTCATCAGGAATTCTTTCAACTGACTAACCTCCTCTGTTTTTCTGTTTTGACTTTCGTTTTGAATGATGTTGGGAACACGCATGAAACCAGGTCGTAGGCTTTGATCTCTCTGGCTAAAACCCTCTTCTACTTGGACGTGGAGAATTCAGTTAACTGATCTCCTTGACGCCTCACATATTTACGAGCCGGGCGTGTGTTCTTCTGTAAGAACTTTTGCAACCTGAATTCATCCAAGTGACGGGGGCAAGAATCCTCTGGAAAAAAAGCACAGGGTAGAGAGAGACAGAGACAGAGACAGACAGAGAGGGTGGTGTGAAATACCAAAAGAAAAGTAGTAGTCTCTGGGTCCAGAAATGCCCATGAAAACAGAGGAGAAACCCATCTTACACCATGACATTAATGTGGGACCACGCAAAGAGTATGGTGACTTTGGCCTCAAGGATTCAGGAACAAAACCCAGTAATCTCTCTCTCTCTCTCTCTCTCTCTCGTTAATTGAATCTGGTTGTGTTTTATGTTGGCCAGTTTAGAGCCTTAATAAGTTTCATTATTGCGGAAAATATCGCCTACCCTGTGCCATTTCTCAATTCGGCGTGATAGACTGAGATATTCATGCAAAAGATGGCATCTTTGTGCTTATGCAGACTTTGGTGCATGAACTTCATGATAAATTGCGAATGCGACCAGCTAAATTATGATAGCCTTCAGCCTAGAGAACAATCTTTTGCTTCCCACTTAAGGATTGTCCGATGTTTTAATCCAATGTACGAGTGGAAACAATGTGGAAGACACGGAAAAGAAGAAACAAAATTGACCAACCATCCGCCACAATAATTGTTCTAATGACTATAAATGGTCGCTCCTAAAATGCTACATAGCCTATGCCTCTGGTCATTATGAAGCCTATGCCTCTGGTCATTATGAAGATGAGCTTTCCCTTAGCGATTCATTTGTTTTACATCCGCCCCGTTTGATTCGCTTTCTGAAGCCTCTATTCACGATGATTCCAGCTGACATTCCTGGCGACTCGCCAATTGAGGAGGTGAGGAACGCAGTTCCTGTCACCGACGACTCGACACTGCCCGTCCTAACAATCAGGACATGGGTGTTGGGGCCACTCGTGTGCGCCATCACGTCTTTCATGTACCAGATTTCCACGTATAGGAGGAGCCAAATGTGGGTCAGTGAGTCATGCGCCCAAATTTTACTGCTTGTGTTGGGGAGACTATTGGCTTCCACTCTTCCTGCCAAGATCGTGGGGATCCCAGGAACAAATTGGAAGTTTTCTCTCAATCCGGGACCGTTCAATGTCAAGGAGCACGTACTGGTGGTCATCCTCTCCACAACAGGATTTGAAACAGTACAGTCCATGTCGACCATCAATGCCATCAAGGTGGTATACCACAAGAATATTAGTGTTTGGGCTTCCATTTTGATGATCATGACATCTCAGGTGAGTTCATTTTCCTGCACTCTGCATTACAAAAGAGACCAAAATGGTTCGCATTTGTTCTGGAGAATCTCGGGGCAAAATTAGCTCGACTTTGGCGAGTGTGGAACTTACTTAACAATAACATGAATGTTATGTTAGAGGGTAACCAAACTAGTGGTTATGCAAAAAGTCTTGCCTTGTCTTTTGTAGTATCAAATTTGTGTTGCTAGGACACCATAAACACTAATTGCCGAAAGCAACTTACTCTTTCAATTTGCAGATGATAGGATTTGGTTTTGCTGGACTGTTCAGAAGGATTCTTGTGGACAATCCTTACATGTGGTACCCCTTAACCTTACCGAAGGTATCTTTCTACAGGTCTGTTCTAGACTTTGAACTGTGTACTTTATCTCAGCCCGGCACATTCCTTCAACCAACCTATGCATCTAACTTTTTGATCTTGCTCTTGCTAACCGTATGGCAGAGCGCTCCATGAGAAAGCACCGAGAGCTAGAGGCCGGCTCAGCGGATTCCAAATTCTTGTCGTCTGTGCTGTCTTTGTCTTTGCCTATTCCATCATTCCTGCCTACTTCATGCAAATTATCATGGTGTTCTCATTCCTCTGCTGGATCTGGAAAGACTCGGTCACGGTGCATCAACTCGGTGCAGGTTACTATGGTCTTGGGATCGGTTCTCTTGCCATTGACTGGGACTCGGCTACTGCTTGGGTGGGCAACCCTTTGATCTTGCCTAGGTTCACGACCGTGAACACACTGGTCGGGTTTGTGGTTATAATGTACGCGTGCATACCGGTGGCCTATTGGATGAATTTGTTTGATGCAAAGAGGTTCCCGATATTGACTCCAGACTCATATGATTATTCGGGAAACCAGTACGATATTACCCGGGTTTTTGGAGAAGAGTTACAACTTAATGAGCTGGCGTACAACGAGTACTCGAAGATGTACATGAGCATCGGATATGTCTTCAAACTAGGGTTCACATTCGCTGCCCTAACCGGAGCATTGACTTATTTTCTTCTGTTCCATGGAAGGTTCGGTGCTTTTTCTAGTACCTTAGAAGGAAAAGAAACACTCTCCAGTCATTTTTATCTGTACTAATAAGGGTACAATCTTGGAAATTTTCAGGGAGAGCTGGCAGCAGCTGAACCAGTCAATGAAAAACGAGAGCAAGTCCGGCGACATTCACAATGAGCTCATGAAGAAGTACGAGCCGATCCCTCAGTGGTGGTTCTACGTGATTATCGTGTTGATGGTCAGTCTTGGCATTGCCAATTGCCAATTCTTTGGCCACGAATTCCAACTTCCGACTTGGGCATTTCTACTGTCCTTGGCTATACCATCCATCCTCATTCTTCCCCTGGGCATAATTGAAGCTACCACTGGCACTGTAAGCGCCAACCAAGCTTTAGTCCTCAAATTTGAGTCCAGTTTCAGACAGTTACATCGCAGTTTTCCCCATCTGATTTGGACCGAGATTAGAGTCTTAATGTCTCATATTTCTTTTCTCTTGGGTGCAGTACCTCGGATTATCAGTTGTCGCCGAATTGATCATCGGCTATTTATACCCAGGGAGGCCTATAACCAGCTTCACTTTCCCGGCCTATGTTCAAAGCACTAAGATGCACGCCATCACGTTTTTAGCCGAGTTCAAGCTAGGGCATTACATGAAGATCCCGCCGAAATCTATGTTCCTTGTTCAGGTATTCAATGCCCATTTCGAAACCTGCGAGACAATAACATATCGTGAATTAGGAAACTAATGTGAGAGGCTTATCAACTCTGAGGTAACCCGAATCTAATGCATGAGCGAGTCGTGTTAGGGGAATTATATGACAATGTCCTTCAAACTTTGGTTGATCCTAATACCTGCATTTTATCTGACCAACTGCAATATAGTTCATCGCATTCATCCTCTATTTTTCTAATCTAATCAACACGTTCAGCTTGACGCATCTTTATATCCGACTTTCTACGTGCCTCCTAGATCTTTGGCTCACTCCTCTCCAGCTCTGTCAAGCTCGGGACCGCGTGGTGGGCCCTGACGTCGGTTGAGAACATATGCGACAGAGACAAGCTGCCGAAGGGGAGCATGTGGACGTGCCCCGGCATCCAGTCCTCCCTGACCGACTCCATGATATGGGGCGGGCTCGGGCCGGCCCGGATTTTCACGCCGGGGGCCTATGCAGGCATCTACTTCTTCTTCCTAGTGGGGGCGGCTGCTCCCCTGGCGGTGTGGCTCGTGGCCCGCGCCTTCCCTGGAAAGAAATGGATCCGGCTCATCAACTTCCCGGTCATCTTCATGTCGGCCTCGTTCGTGATCCCAGCCCAGCCAGTGCACTACTGGACGTTCTTCGCAGTGGCGGCAGCGTACCACCTGGTGGCCCGGATGGCAGCAAAGGAGTGGTGGGCCCGGCACGTGTACGATGTGTCCAACGGGTTGGACCTTGGGTATGCCTTCTTCGGGGTGCTCCTCGCTTTGAGCTTCGGGTTTTCCGAAATACAGGCGCCATACTGGTGGGGCAGGGACTTCGACTCCTTCTGTCCATTGTCCGAGTGTCCGACGGCACCGGGCGTCATCCACGAAAACTGCCCGGTCTTCTGAGACTGCCTGGCTTGAATCTCAACACACAAGTCATAGCCATAACTTTTGTTCTTAGGTTTCAAGTGGCTGTTGTTCTCTAGTTTTTTAGATTTCAGTGTCGCCTGCATTACAGCAGGGAGGTTGCTGCCTCGATGTTCTCGAAGGCTGTCTTTAGTTTTCGGTCTCGACTATGTGGCAATCTTTGCCTCGGACTGCGTGTCTCGGCACCAGACGATCGATGTCAATGGCTGGCTAAGCTGCATTCTTTTCCTTCACATCTTTCAGTGTGAGCTCGAGGGTGTTGGAAGCATTTACATGGTTCGATGACGACGATCAAGACTTAGCGCTCGTGGCGAGAAAGAGAGAGTGCCAAACGATTGCAATACGAATCGACAAGTTGCTATACTTTCATTAACTTAGGAAATATTTATTCGTGAATTCAGGAAAAGAAAAACAGAGATAAGATAAATCGATCATTGCGCTGTAGGAACAATTAAGGAATTTCACCGAGCATACTTTTTAGTGAAAAGTGGCTATAGTTCACTCATTGCTTTTATCATTTTATCCCTTTTCCCTGCTAATCTTACGTGCTTGTCCTCCAGCCCTATGTCTACTCAAATTCAATCATGGACAGGAGGGACGCGATTACACGCTTGTGCACAGAAGACTGCCTTCAAAGTACTCACAGCAATAATAATAATACCCCAAAAGGCTAAAATCATTCATGAGATTACGATTTGATCCGTTCGGTGCACGAGCCACCCTCCACCACCATTGCTTTTAATGCCATCATCCCGAAAAAGGAGAATGAATTGCTAAGCAGAAGCTCATCTCAACAGTGACCACAGGCATAGGCCATGCAGCATTTTTAGCAGCAAGCATTCTTTTAGTCATCTGAACAATTATGGTGGCAGCTGGGTGGTCAAATTCCATTTCTTCCTTTCTGGGTCTTCCATACCGTTTTCCAAATTGTACATAGGATTAAAAACCTAGGACAAATCTATATATGTGAATCAAGAGATTGTTCCCCATGCCGAATCGTCGAGCTTAGCCCGTCGTGTTCGAATTCGAATTCGAATCATCTTTTTATGCGATCTTCCACATTGTTTTCGGGCCATGTTAGATTTTCTATTTTTGGGGGACAAAACAAATCGTATCGTCAGCTTCATTTGCTCGAAGTTCATGAGCTGTTGCAGGTGAAAGAACAAGCTCTGTTCTAGAATATCTGCCATGAAAAACAAACTTGAAGCCCTTCAGGTCAACAAGAAACCGAAAATGACACCACAGGGACCCCGAAGCCAAAAGGAGTAACTTCTTCTCATAGCCAGTTTTCTCCCTTTATCCCCTACAAACATGCATCACCTCTGAACCTCAATTCACAACGATCCACGGGAATTGTTTCAACTGACAAACCTCCTTTCTTTTTTGTTTTGACTTTCGTTTTGAATGATGCTGGGAACACGCGTGAAACCAGGTCGTAGGCCTTGATCTATCTGGCTAAAACCCTCTTCTACTTGGACGTGGAGAATTCGGTTAATTGATCTCTTTGACGCCTGATGTTTAAGAACTGGACGTGTGTTCTTAACTTTTGCAACCTGAATTCATGCAAGTGATAGGGCAAGAATCCCCTGAAAAAAAAGCACAGGGTAGAGAGAGGGAGACACACGGACAGACAGAGAGAAAGAGAGAGTGGTGCGAAATACCAAAACAAAAAAAGTAGAAGTTTCTGGCTTCAGAAATCACCATGAAAACTGAGGAGAAACCCATCTTACACCATGACATTAATGTGGAACCACGCAAAGAGTATGGTGACTTTGGCCTCAAGGATTCAGGAACAAAACCCAGTAATCTCTCTCTCTCTCTCTCTCTCTCTCTCTCTCTCTCTCTTATTAATTGAATTTGGTTGTGTTTTATCTTTGCTAATTTAGAGCCTCAATAATTTTCATTATTGCGGAAAATATTGCCTACCCTGTACTATTTCGCGATTCGGCATGATAGGCTGAGATATTCATGCAAAAGATGGCAACTCTGTGCTAATGCAGACTTCGGTGCATGAACTCTATGATAAATTGCGAATGCGACCGGCTAAATTTTGATAGCCTTTCAGCCTAGAGAACAATCTCTTGCTTCCCACTTAAGGATTGTCCGAGGTTTTAATCTTACGTACAAGTGGAAACAATGTGGAAGACACGGAAAAGAAGAAGCAAAATTGACCAACCATCTGCCACAATAATTGTTCTAATGACTAGGAACTACATAGCCTGTGACTCTGGTCATTATGAAGATGAGCTTCCCCTTAGCGATTCATTTGTTTTACATCCGCCCCGTTTGATTCGCGTTCTGAAGCATCTATTCACGATGATTCCAGCTGACATTCCTGGCGACTCGCCAATTGAGGAGGTGAGGAACGCAGTTCCCATCACCGATGACTCGACACTGCCCGTCCTAACAATCAGGACATGGGTGTTGGGGCCACTCGTGTGCGTCGTCACGTCATTCATGTACCAGATTTCCTCGTATAGAAGGAGCCATATGTGGGTCAGTGAGTCATGTGCCCAAATTTTACTGCTTGTGTTGGGGAGACTAATGGCCTCCACCCTTCCTGCCAAGATCGTGAGGATCCCAGGGACGAGCTGGAAGTTTTCTCTCAATCCAGGACCGTTCAACATCAAGGAGCACGTACTGGTGGTCATCCTCTCCACGACAGGATTTGAATCCACTAAGTCCATAGGGACCATCAATGTCATCAAAGTGGTATATCACAAGAATATAAGTGTTTGGGCTTCCATTTTGATGATCGTGACATCTCAGGTGAGTTCATTTTCCTGCACTTTGCATTACAAAAGAGACCAAAAATAGTTTGCATTCATTCTGGAGAATCTTGGGGCAAAATCAGCTCGAATTTGGCGAGTGTGGAACATAACATGAATGTCATGTTACAGTGTAACCAAACTTGTGGCTATGCAAACAGTCATGCCTTATCTTCTGTAGTATCAAATTTGAGTTGCTAAGACACCGTAAACAGTAATTGCAGAAAGCAACTTATTCTTTCCATTTGCAGATGATAGGATATGGTTTTGCTGGACTGTTCAGAAGGATTCTTGTGGACAATCCTTACATGTGGTACCCCTTAACCGTACCGAAAGTATCTTTCTACAGGTCAGTTCTATGCTTCGAAGAATGTGTTTTATCTCAGCCCGGCACATTCCTCCAACCGACGTATGCATCTAACTTTTCGATCTTGTTCCTGCTAACCATATTGCAGAGCGCTCCATGAGAAAGAACCGAGAGCTCGAGGCCGGCTCAGCGGATTACAAATTATCGTCATCTGTGCTGTCTCTGTCTTTACCTATACGATCGTTCCCACCTACTTCATGCAAACTATCCTTGTGGTCTCAGTCCTCTGCTGGATCTGGAAAGACTCAGTCACAGCGCATCAACTCGGCGCGGGTTACAATGGTCTTGGGCTCGGTTCTCTTGCCATCGAGTGGGACTCGGCTGCAGCTTGGGTGGGCAACCCTCTTATCTTGCCTAGGTTCACAATAGTGAACACATTGGTCGGGTTCGTGGGTATAACTTACGTGTGCATACCAGTAGCTTATTGGATGAATTTGTTTGGCGCAAAGAGGTTCCCGATTTTCGCTCAAGAATCATATGATTATTCGGGAAACAAGTACAATGTGGAACGTGTTTTTGGAAAAGACCTGGAATTTAACGAGCGGGCGTACAGTGAGTACTCACAGTTGTACATGAGCATTGCATATGTCTTCAAACTCGGATTCACATTCGCTGCCCTAACCGGAACATTGACTTATTTTCTTCTGTTCCACGGAAGGTTGGGCGCTTTTCCTAGTACCTTAGAAGGAAGAAACACTCTTCAGTAATTGTCATCTGCAATAATTAGAATGCAATTTCGGAAATTTTCAGGGAGAGCTGGCAGCAGCTGAACCAGTCGATGAAAAGCGAGAGCAAGTCCAGCGACATTCACAATGAGCTAATGAAGAAGTATGAGCCGATCCCTCGGTGGTGGTTCTACGCAATTATCGTGTCGATGGTCGGTCTCGGCATTGTCAATTGCCAATTCTTTGGCAAAGAATTCCAACTTCCCACCTGGGCATTTCTTCTTTCCTTGGCTATACCATTCATCCTCATTCTTCCCCTGGGCATCATTGAAGCTACCACCGGCACCGTAAGCCACAACCTTCAAATTTGGTCTGATTTTGGGCTGTTGCATCACAGTTTTCCTCATCCGATTTAGGACCGCCGGCTGAGATTAGAGTCTTAATTTGTCTCGTTTATCTTTTCTCTTGGGTGCAGTACCTCGGATTATCGGTTCTCGCCGACTTGATCATCGGCTATTTATACCCGGGGAGGCCTATAACCAGTGACACTTTTCCGTCCTACGTTCAGAGCACTAAGATACACGCCATCACGTTTTTGGCCGAGTTCAAGCTAGGACATTACATGAAGATCCCGCCGAGACCCATGTTCCTCGTGCAGGTACTCGATGCCCATTTCGAAACCTCGGGACGGTAACATATCCTGAATCAGGAAACTACTATAAGGCTAACCGAGGTAACCCGGCTTTAAGGAATGAGTGAGACGCGCTGAGGGGACTTATATGACAATGTCCTTCAAACTCTGGCTGATCCTGATTCCTGCATTTTATCTGACCAGCTGCAATATTGTTCATCACATATATTCATCCTCTATTTTTCTAAGCTAATCAGCAGATTTATCTCAATGCATCCTCATGTCCAACTTTCGGTGTGCCTTCCAGATCTTCGGCTCGCTTCTCTCCAGCTCCGTCAAGCTCGGGACCGCGTGGTGGGCCCTGACGACGGTCGAGAACATATGCGACAGAGACAAGCTGCCGAAGGGGAGCATGTGGACGTGCCCCGGGCTCCAGCAATCCCTGACCCACACCATGATATGGGGCGGGGTCGGGCCTGCCCGGATGTTCAGGCCGGGGGCCTACGAGGGCCTCTACTACTTCTTCCTGGCGGGGGTGGCCGGGCCCCTGGCGGTGTGGCTCGCGGCCCGCGCCTTCCCGGGGAAGAAATGGATCCGGCTCGTCAACTTCCCGGTCATCTTCACATCGGCCTCGTTCCTGATGCCGGCCCGGCCGGTGCACTACTGGACGTTCTTCGCAGTGGCGGCGGCGTACCACCTGGTGGCACGGAGGGCGGCGAGCGGGTGGTGGGCCCGGCACTTGTACGACGTGTCCAATGGGCTGGACCTCGGGAGCGCCTTCTTCGGGGTGCTCCTCGCCCTGAGCTTCGGGGTATCCCAGATCGCCGGGCCGAAATGGTGGGGCGGAGAATTCGACGAGTTCTGTCCGTTGTCTATGTGCCCGACCGCGCCGGGCGTCGTCCGCAAGAAGTGCCCCGTCTTCTGAGGCTGCCCTACTTGAACTTCAACACACGCAAAGTCGCCAATAGCCACGGCTAGCTTTTCCTAGTTTTTTTTCCCCAGTTTCCTAGGTTTCAGTGTCGCCGCGCCGCCTCGATGACCGCGAAGGCGGTCTTCAGTTTCCTGTCTTGACCGTGCCGTGCCGCGATCTTCGCCGGGACCGCACGTCTCGGCACCGCCGGCGATTGGTTTCGATGGCTAAGCTTGCGCTCCTACTCCTTCATATCTTTCGACGCGAGCTATTCCTTGGTAAGAAGCGGATACAATTTACTTTTTTGCTTTTACCATTTTTATCCCTCTCCTCCGGTTAATTTTACGTTATTTCTCTTTAAAATTAAATTGCATTACGATATAGTAAGCAAAATGGTGGCGAGATGGAAAACTTAAGAGCTAAGACAAAAGGGTACTTTGACTTTGATAAATAGAAAACGTTTTTGTCCCGGTACCCTTTTCTTTTCTAAGATTAATACTGCGAAAAGTTTCAAACCGGTACATCTACGATAAATATACCCCCGAACTAATTTTTTGACCGTCAAAAACCCTAAACTGATACGCCTATGACAAATTTACGCCCCGTTAGTTTCTGTTAAATTTTACCGTCAAATCGCCGAGCTCGACGGCACATGACAGTTGACGGACACACCGATTTGGGGTTTTACCCTCCATCGATAGCGAGCGTACCAATTTGTGATTTTTTTCGTGGTATATATTCAATTCAAAGGAAATTAACGTAAGGTAAGTTTATCGTAAATATACCAGCTTAGAGTTTATTGTGATTGAAGAATCGGCTAGAAGTATATCTGTCGCCGCGGATGTACCGGTTCGGGATTTTTTGCGGTCAAAAAATTAATTTCGAGTAAACTTATCGCGGCATGAACCCGAAATGAAAAGACGAGGCCAAAAAGAATAAACCTATCTATTGCCTCCGCGACCGGTTTCTCTGCGGTGCGATTTTTGGTGCACGAGCCACCCCCAAAAAAGGCTCAAAATCATTCGTTACTATTTAATCCCTTTGGTGCACGAGCCACCCCACCACCACCACCTTTAATTTTGCTTCGTTATATAGTTTTTCATAATTAAAAAAAAAACTTATTTTAAATCGATGGGTAATAAGGCGACTCGAGCGAGAAAATATACATTTATTTTACGCCGGTCGATATATTGACGGATGAGAAAGGAAAAATCGCACCGTAAGGAAACAGATCGCGGAGGCTCTCCGTAGCCCGGTTCATAACAAGATGCGCCGTCGCGAGACCCAGGGAGATGCGCCTTGCCGCTGTCCTCGGAGCTTGCAATCGGATCTTCGTTCGCCGACGCCGTTGACTCGGCGGCGCGACGTGGGAAGGAACTTTTGTTGATCGATTGACGATGCGGATGATTTCAAGCACCCATTCTAGATTTGGGATGGCTATTTGGACATGGCGCGATGTGTATCGCTCGAGTGGTCCTATAGTTGGATAGGAATTGAAAAGGGAATGTCGGAAATTCTCCTTCCGATTCCTTTCGTCTCTATTCGGATTGTCTCGTTCCTGTGTACAAACGGGGCCGAGTGTAGAAGCCGGCATCAAAACAAAATTTAAAAATGAATCGAGGGAATTTATCTGAAAATTTAATTTTCTTGCCGGTGAAATTGATCGATAAGGAGAATAAAGAGAGCGCGAGGAACATTTGGAATCAGACGAGCCCTTATCTGTTTTAATCATGCTCGATTGGAAATGGTAAACCCCTGCTCGACCCGCCCAAATCGCATCTGAGTGAGGCGGAGGGGTCGATTTGCCCCCGCGGCATATCGGTCGAGGGCTGATCGGACCCTTATCTACTCAAACTTAGGGCCGTATGAGGTGGGTCGGCCTCGTTTGACGCAGGCAAGAGCTCCGCCGCCGGCCCGTGGCGGCAATGCCACCCCCTTCTCGCTTGCTTCATTTCTCCTACCTTTTGCTCCTAATTTGTTTGCTAGACTTTTCCTCTTCAACTGGACATTTTATTTTGTCTTGAAAATATATGCTGTTTATATTTTATGCAATAATCACGTCAAAGCAAAACGATGTCCTTGATAAAATGAGTTAACTATAGAAGCCGAATAAATACTCGCCAATCGCCTTTGGTACCACAGGCTATATTTACCGTTTTCCAAGAAGGAAACACGAAATGCATTTAGGGGTGATCAATTCCCGGTCCGGTCCGATCCGATCCTGCCCAAGAACCGGTCCGGAGGGATCGGTTCTCAATGTTTGGAACCGGGAACAGGACCGAACTGACCAAAATCCGGTCTAGTTCCTGGGCGGTTCAGTGGAGCCGCTCATTTTGAGCTCATTTTAATTGGCGTCATCAATAGTACCAGGTGGAAATATTTCATGCATATTAGCTGGTTCCCGGAGCTTCACCAACCAAAAAATAATAAAAAGCAAGCATGCGTTAGGAAGGAAAAAACAAATCGATACGAAATATCTATATTATCGCTCTGGTTTTACAGAATTCAGAATTGATGATGGAAGTAGTCGAGCTAATGAGAAGCTCCTGTTCTACCGAGATAGGCACCATTCGAGCAATTAAAGCTAAACGGAAAGTTCAAGACTGACCACTCTTCCAAAAAAAAAAATTTGAATAGAAAATACCCAGTCGATTTCGTGTTTAGTAAGAGACAAATTCAAGCGAAGAACGCCAAGTTTCACTGGAAATAGACCGATTAGAGAAGAGAGGAGAGGGAAATACTAAAGAGGAGGCACGAACATCGTGGGTTGAATTTGGAAAGACCCGAAAGATGAGAGCTGGAGGAGGCGTGCATGAAAGATTTTAAGCTGTTAAGTTTACTTTGAAAAATAAATAAAAAAATAATTGGTCCGAGCTGTTCGGTTTAGTTCGGCTCGGTCCGATTCCCTCTTACAATTGGGAACCGGACCGTCTTGGATAATGGTTCCACTTTTAAGGACCGAGAACTAGATCGACATTTTCGGGAACCGGACCGAACCGGCCGGTTGGGTTCGGTCCGGGCGGTTCCTGATTCGATCGGTCCGTCGTGCTCACCCCCTAAATGCACGGTCTTAAGAGAACGATTTAGACGCGACGGCGCGATAAATGGCATGCGCGTCCCCGATTCGAACGCGATATGAAATACCAATTTGATAAAAAAAAAAAACAAATCAACTTCGATTTAAGTTTTTAGAGAATAACTTTGTGAATGCCTTGTTTTGTGGTAGGGGACATTGATTCCACACTATGCTGTTTCCCCCTCCGTTTTATTCCTCTTTTACCACCCGCCTGGGTGGCGCTGCTGGAGCGCGCACTCTTCCTCTCGCAAAAGGTTGAGTGTTCGAATCCCGGGCACCGCAGGGTGACTTAACCGGTGGCACGTGTGTGGTGGCTAGCACGTGTCGCCTCCAGGGTTTACTCTCCGGCTGTCAGTCGTGCGGGGTTCCCTGGGTTATCAAAAAAAAAATAAAGAGTCGATCTCTTAATAATAACCCTTTTTTAAATACATTTAGCTTTAAGGAGGAAAATTTTTTTTTGCAAAAAAATACCCCCAATTTAACGAAGCATATAAAAACGGCCCTACCCTCTCGAGACACACTTTGCATTTGCCTCCCTCCCTTCTCCTCCCTTCCTCCCTCCGCCTTCCTTTCTCTCTCTTCTGTGTCTCTGTCTCTCTCGTTCTCTCTCTTCTGTCTCTGCCTCTGTCCCTCTCTCTCTCTCTCTCCCCACTTCACCTAGATCAATTCGAAAACCCCCGGACACCCATCAAACCCAAATCGGCCGCCGCCGCCCGCACCGCTCCTCCGATCGACTGTCGCCTCGGCCACCTCAATCTCTCCGATACCCGCAATCCCCGAATCGCCATTTCCCCTCCCCCCAAATTCCCGTCCTTTCACCGCGTCCGAAACACCGCGCGCGCGCGGGCGCGCGGGCGTGCTCTTCCGCCCATCGAGGCGAGAAAGCGTGCAGGGCAGCCGCGGGTTTGCCTGTTTTTGGGGGGTGGGTGGGTTTTCCTCCTCCTTCTTCTTCTCTTCTCCTTCTTTCTTCTCTTCTCCTTCTCTTCTCTTGGGAGGTGTTGATCGAAGATGAGCAGCGGTGGGTCCAAGGTCCCAATCCCGAGCCGCGTGCGGGAGATGATCCAGGACATAAAGGAGGTCACGGACCGCCACAGCGAGGAGGAGATTTACGCAATGCTCAAGGAATGCTCCATGGATCCGAACGAGACCGCCCAGAAGCTCCTTTCACAGGGTATCTCCCACTTTCTCAGCTCCGGTGGGGTTGATCTTGATTTCCGTGCTCTCCTCTCTTTCTCTTCTTCGGGTCTTGATGGGTTCGTCGTGGCTTAATCTTTTGCGCTGGAGGCTTTTTAGTCTTCTGGGTTTTGGGTCTTGGAGCTGTGGTTTTCTGTTGAAGATTTGGGTTTGGTGGTGAGGTCGAGTTCGTGTGACAAGTTGCGAGTGCGATGACTTCTTAGCTGTCTCAACTCTCGAGCCCTGTGATCTCCGGCTTGTAAAGCGGTGTTCATTTTTATTTTTTTTCTTCATGTGCGGCGACTCGTCCCTTCGATTGCCAGCAGTGTTATGATGGAACTTCCGGTAAAAGCACGTGGCGATTTGTTCAGTCCGAATGATGTTATGCATTTTGGTGGGCGGAGTGCCGAGACTCCTTTGGTGTTTCTGTTTGCGGGTGGAAGAAAGTGGTGATTGACTAACTAGTAGCCACACTGCGAGTGAAGTACTGGACTTTCCGATTTCGCTTGTTTGGAATTATTGATGGGAATAGTTTCTCGTATTCTTTTTCTGTCCTTTAGCTTGCTACAGCTATTAGGACAAGACTGTATCTTCTCTGTCCGCAGGAAGAGGCATCTTCAAAAGGAACTCGCTAAGAGCGATTTCCGTGATTTTTGGGCAATATATAGTTGGGTTTGAAATTCAAAGCATTCTGTTATACATTGTTCTGTTTCAAAATTCAGAGCGAGTGGTGTCTCTGCTTCCACGTATTCGGCGGTCACCACCCTGGAAGTGAACTGTCGGCTTTCCATCATACTTATGCTGCTGTTGTTTTGGATATAAACAATGTCTTATCTAGTGCTGAAGATCAACTTATGCAGCTATAAAGCAGCCTTTGTCTATGTCATCTTACTTTGTATGTTGTATCAAGAGTTTTTTATTTTCCACTGTGATTTTATGGCTTCATGGACTTTGAGTGTGATCCTTTACATCAAAAAAATGAAGATAATTGGTTCTAGTCTTTTCCATGTTGTGGAAGTAGGGGTATCTGAATTTCAAGAGGGTGTGAGGCATTGAAGAAGTACAATGTGTTAACTTCTGGTGTTCCATGTTCTTTTTTCAAGCTATTAAAGCAATTATATTTTTTTGTGGGAACTCCTTTCATTTTGCTTCATATTTTGCCTATGGTCTCGCTGAAACTCATTTGTTGCATATGCTGGAGTCGCGTTTTTGCTTAACTGTCAGTGACTTATGATGATCGTTTTGAAATTCCTAACTCTGTGCTTTTTATACTCAGATACATTTCATGTGGTTAAGAGGAAGCGTGACAGGAGAAAGGAGGTATGAGTTTATTGATGTTCTCCATATTTTTCATTTTATTCTGTTGGTCTGCTGCCTTTTTTAGCATGATCGTGCATGTATATCCGCCGAGCATCCAATTGCCTGTATCATTCCTGGCAAAATCTGATTATTGATTTTGTCAAACCTTCTCAATTCGCCATGTGGTCAATATTCCTCTTTCTCTGTTTGCACAGAATTCGAACAGAGAGTCATCAGAGTCCCGGTGGCAGTCTGGCTCGCAGGGACGAGTTAGTAAGAGTGGCCGTTCCAATTATTTGCCTCGACTCGTATCAAATGGTAAATGACTGTTGGGGATCAATTTATTTCATGTGTTGTATTCTTTAACTGTTTGAATAGTCTTTTGAACAAAATCTTTTTGTTTGATGGTTACATACTTGACCCTCTTAAATTGGTGGCAAATATGTGTAGCCTCTCTCATTATACGACATGTGGTTGATCATTTCGTGAGAAGCCTTGTGTGGGCTGTTATCTGCGAATGGCCATTTAGTAAAGTTATTTATTTATCTGTCTCATGAACCCTATCTAATTATATTGTTCCACCTCTTCTCAGATGCTGGTGATGGCAGGAATGGTGCTGCTGGCAAGGAGAATGGAATTAATCCAGCAGCTGATAAGGGTGTTGGTTCAACTCTGCCTACTTCACACGGGATAAAAAATAAAGAGACTGTCTCAGTGGCAAGGTGATAGTATTTTCATGGATTCAATTTGATTTACATAATATGCAAAGCATTTTTACTTTGGAGTGAAGTTATTAGAGTTATGTCTATGGTGACTTTTTACAGCTCTCTAGCTGGTGCCACCAATCATCCAAATACTGGGTCCTCTGCAAGTACTGCTGTTAGTGATGCTGTCAGCTCAGCTGGAGGAAATCGTAGAGGCCATTCTGAAATGATTTCACCATCTAGCCATGGTCTCAGTAAGTTAGACAGTGGATCAACCCCTCTTGGTACCAATGGAAGTGTCCAAACGGCAGTTGGAGCTGGCATTCCATCTGGGCAGTCCATGCCTAACACTTCACCATCTTCTTCAGTCTGTTTCTCATCTTCTGATCCTGTCATACTGCCCTCCGATGACTCACGGATTCCCAGTTCTGTGAGTACGATAATACGTGAAGTTGGGATCCATCGAGCTCCTGTTGAACCAGATGCAGTAAGCAAAAACAAAGCAACCACTGGTAGGAACTGAATTTTTTTTTTCCATTTTTAAGAAACGGTCATATTTGTTCGTGCTCGTTAGGTAATCCTTTTCCTAAATATCAATGCTGTAGCTTCTGAGGTTGGTGGCTCTCTCGAGCATGAAAAGATGCCTGACCAATTTCAGGAAGCCGAGAAGACTGGAACTGTGGAGCCCTCTCAGCATTCATTTGGTTCAACTCACGGTGTCTCTTCTGTTAGTCGCCTATCATCCAATTACAACAATCGATCGCAGCAGCTTGTTGGGTCTCAGAAAGGCATTATCTCTATACCGTTTGAAGTGAATTTGTCTGTTGATTGATAATGTTGGTTAAGTTCCCTAAACTATTAGCTTTGTCTTTCTAACAGTGGGTTCAACTAAGGAGTGGAAACCAAAGCCAACTAATCCTACTGCTTCTCAAAGGGCTGAAACAGTTGCACCTGAAGTCAATCCAGTTGCCCCCTCGCAGTCAGCACCAAGCATTCCTGATCCAGAAGAGGCGGTTTCAAATCTGCAGAAAAAGCTGGAAACTTTACGTCTTTCACAACGTCAACCTGTTATACTCCCAAACCACATCCATGTCCCTGAATCTGAAAGAACCAAGTTCAGCTTTGGAAGTTTTGATGCAAGTTTTGGCATAATTACAAACTCCATCAGTGCTCCTGAGAGTGATAAGAGCTCCACTATTGTCTCGGAAATGTCTCTGGCCATCGAGGAAACCATGGAGGACTCAAGGTTTGTAAGCAGTAAAACATTTGTTAGAGCTCTTATGAAATGTTGACGTTTTCAACCGGAGATCATTATTGCCCATATTGCTTTGCAAAATAAATTTATTACCGACTGCTAATCTGAACGTCTGTAAACCTTAATAATTTGTTGAACATTTAGTGACCTATTGATTGATTTACTGCCTGTAGTTATTTACGGGTTACCGCACACGATAATGAAGTTCAGGGAAGACAAGAGTTAATGCTAACATCAAATAGCTAGAGGCACCCAATTCAATTAGCATCATTTTTGGTGATTTCTGACTTGGCTGGATAATTGGAAGCTCAAGGGCATTGTTTCAGGGCTTTAGTTCATACTGCTGTAGGTTCTAGTTGTTATTTGAAAGGCAAAAGATGGGAACCGAGTGGGATATGTACCTTATCCATATGTCTTTCAGTTTGATAGAGGAACCCATCTGATTTGGTTGTATCTGGACGCAGAGTGTTGCTATAATTAGTATTTAGATGTTGCAGATGTTCTGAGCCTTTAAGTTGAATTAAATATTATTTTTATCCTGTTTTTCCAGTGGACAAATTGCCCCAGCGACTGCTGACGAAGAAAATTATCCAGATTATCCACAATCACCAAAGCACGTGCCTGAGAGTGTTTCTCCTGCTGAGGATGATGTCTCCTCAAGTGCAGCTCCTGATTACATAGAGTTAAAGAAGGAAGGTGCATTAGGCCAACAGCACTCAGTAGTTCATACTTCTCCCAACTATAATTTTGGGTTTGGGCCTCCAGTGGTAGGAAGTCAGATTGCTCCTTTTGAAAATACTGAGTCTCAAACACGGGATGCTTCTCGACTTCCAAGCTTTGTAGTAAGAATTTCACCTATTTCTATCCTTTTATAGGCGGATTACTACATTATGCTATAGTACTCGAGCTGTAGCTTTGAGCCTTCGGTTCATGATCTTTCTTGAACGGTCTTTTATCCAGGTTCAACAACCATTTGATCCAACAAGTTATTATGCTCAATTCTATCGGTCGGGCGTTGATACTGATGGCCGCCTTTCACCTTTTTCTTCACCTGGAGTTGCTACTAAGTACAATGACAGTGTTGGGGTCTTGCAGCAGCAGACTTCTCAGCCTTCCCAGGAGGTTTGTAGAGATGCTCTGTTTCTTCTAATATGTATTATAATGAGTTTGGCCCTCATATGAACTGGTTGATGTTTTTCTTTCTCATCTTTGTCCCTTGTAACTTACTCCTTCCAATTGTGAACATAACTAAGGCTGAAAAACTATTCTACCATTGAAATGTCCTAAAGTGGGGTAGTTCATTTGGCTTTCCTTTATCAGTGCTTATTGCCTGCTGCCAATCTGCTTTTTCACCTGTGAAGCCTGCATAAAATTGTTTGTCAGAACTTCTGAAGTGCAAAAAATATTTCATACCAGCTAAATAAATCTGTGTCATGGCGTTGCTGTTATAGAGTCATAGACTAATCATTCAGCGTGTATACATCAGCTCTTGCTGATAGAGGAATGGAAATTAACCACCTATATGTTGTCTTCTGAGTAGATAGAAGTTTACGGAGTAGCAGACTTAAGAAATAAGCTGTTAGCTTTTGAAGTGTGAGCCTCCAGCCTTCTGAATTCTGCTCAGATAAAGCCTGTAATTCCACACAAATTGCAATAAGAGAATTTTCAGGTTACTTTGGTTGTCACCATTTCGAGCCAATGATCAACTCAGATTTTCAGAATGATCACAAAACTCCTACTAATGTTCTCCTTTTGTTCCTGCATGCGCACTGCTGATGCATAACTCCTTTGAAATAGAATATTTTTGTAAAAATCCAATTAATGCCAAGGTAAGAATTGAATGTTCAGTGGGAGGTTATATTCCAACTTAGTGTCCAATGACAACAGTGAGCTCACCACCAATTTGGGCCTTACAAATTGACGAGACTTTATTATTAGTTATTACCATCCTGTTTGAGCCTTGCCTTTTCATCTTGGTGCAGTGCAATATTTTAAAGAATGGCTAAATCTTAATGACCTTATAATCTCTATCATCTATAATAAACTTGTATCACAATGAATGGAATCCGCTGACGGACCTGAGTGATGTGATAACTAGAACATCCTAGTTCATGTTGAAAGCAACTTGTTTGGTTCAGTTTTCTTTTTGATGAAAATTGTTGGTAGCTTGTGGTTGACAAGGTGCTAGCTAACAGACTTGCTGCCTTTTCTTTCTTTACATGTCTCTAAGAACATAGTTTCATATTCAAACAAATGTAAGCTAACCCCTGGTAGCTAAAGTTCGAACCTTAAGAGGAATGTGTAACATCTTTCTTGAAGGTGAAGGGACACGGACCATTGGAGCTTGGATTTTCTTTTATTGTGAAAGAAGAGTGACTTTGTTCTGTTTTCTTCTGAACATCTTTCTGTCTTCTGAGTAGGGATTTAACGTTTTAAGAATGTATGTATGTCCCTTGATTTGGTAATTTCAGCATATCATGGTGTAAACGGATCCTCATGTTATTGTTGTTTTAAGCAATTTTTTGATTGAAGCATTGTCCTATTAATCTGAAGATTCTGAACCACAAAACTCTATTTTTATCAATTACTGATGCTTCCACATTTTTGTTGTGCTCCAGGGTGGGAACTCCTTAGTTCTGTCTACAGCTGGACCAACTCCCCTTGTGACTCAGGCTGCTGGGCTCATGCAAAGCTCAATCGCCATGACTCAGCAACCACTCCCCGTATTCCGTACCCCCACGGGGGTTCATATGGCTCCTTATCCCCCAAATTACATTCCTTTTGGACACTACTTCCCTCCATTTTATGTTCAACCTCCAGCCATTCCCCAGTTCTTGAATGGTGCATTTGCTCAGCAGCATCAGGCAGCTAGTTTGTTCCCTGCACCACCTACTGCTGCTGCTTCAGCGGTCAAATATCCACTACCTCAGTATAAAACAGCTGGTAATACTGGTAATCCGACCCATGTGGGGGTGCCAATTAGTTATGGGCCGTATGGTTCATCTGCTGCTGGTTATAATTCTGGCTCTGCTGCGACGGCTGGGAACTCCAATACTAATGAGGAACTCGGTGCATCTCAGTTCAAGGAAAATAATATGTACATCACTGGACAACAGGTTGGCTTTGTTTTTCTGTAATTTGCCGGTTATTTTTTTGTAAAAGTGGTTCAATTCTTCTGTTAACTTCATCTGGAAAGGTATTTATTTAGCATGAGTCGTTAAAGTAGACTTACTGAAGGCTCTCCTCTCACTCTGGTTGCTTCAGGCAGATTCAGTCAATGTATGTTAAGAAGGAAGTGTTAGTTATGTTAAGTTGGATGTTGTGCAGCAAGATTGGCAGAGTATGAGGTTGTTTAATCTGGTATTCTTGCTGGTGTTATTAGTGGATATCTGTTGTCTAGGAACTGGTGCTAAATGATTAATGCTGAGGGTTTTCTTAGATGGTGTTGCGTAGATGTGGTGTCTGGATACTGTGGGTAAGGGACATCCCATGATCTTGACATGTTGGCTGAGTTCTATTTGTGTGGGAAGATGTAAATGCACTGTAGGACGAGAAGCATCCTCTATCTTATTAATTAACTATAAAGTGTCATATTTTCCTGAGGGACATTATCGCCAACCTCGACAGATTTACTTTTCTGCAGAGCGAAGGGTCACGGGTTTGGATTGCTGCACCTGGCCGTGAAATTCCTAGCTTACCAACCACTTCATATTACAACCTTCCTCAGCAAGGTCAGCATGTTACATTTCCTCCGACACAAGCATGGCAGGTTTGCCAGTATTTGCCAACTTCGAGTGGCAGTGAGAGCTCTAACCGTGTCCCAACATCTACAGCTGTTCAAGACTTGAGTGGAGCAGTCGATATGACAGGACCCGCAGCCAATGTGTATCAGCAGCCACAGCATGCACAGATGGCCTGGCCCAGTAACTACTGAGAAATGATACTTTCTTCTTCCTTTTGACTACAAACCTCGTAAAGAAGTCCACCTCTAGGGTTCTTATTTTTTGAGAGCTCCCGCGAGTTGAGTAAGCATCTTGAAGATTCGGCATTGGTTGGTTTTGGGAGTAAGTATATGATCAATGTAAAGGAGGCTGGAGTCAATTGTATCTTCTTGTTGTTCACTGAGAAGATAAAAGGCGCAATTAACCTGTAGCTGGTTAATCATTGAAGTAAAGTTGAGGTCATGATGTTCAGGTTCTCTTTAAGCTCTTTTTTATGATGTTATTGTTCTTCATTTTTGTGGTTTTAACTCTTCCTGATTTCTTCCTGTACCCTTTCTTTCTTCCCTCTTGCCCTAGAATTTGGACCACTGATATTGTTGAGTAGTGAGAATATTTTTCGGGTTTTCCTCTTCATTTCAAAGTTTGTAAGGTTCGGTAAGTTGATATATAGATCGTTGGTCAAGTTTCGATTCCATTACGTCTTTTGTTGCCTTGCCTGTAAAGTGAATTTTGATAGCTGGAAAGGGGTGTATGCAACTGTTGTACTGGGTATAAACAAAGTGAACATTTGAGTAGATTCAGCTGCTTACTGAAGGAATATTTGATTCAACATTAATGGATAGCGTTTTTAACTTCTGCATTTCTGAGTTTACATGTTGTCTACTAGTGGTTTTATCTGATTCATCAGTAGCAATCCGACTTTCCATCCGTGAAATATTGACATCCCTTTTTCCTGAGCAGTTGGATTTCTTGATTGAACTTTGAGTAAGCAATGTTAGATCGGATTCCCATACCGATGCTCTGACTTGCTCATTGTTAATTAATTTCCTCTGGTCCTCGTAGCAGGACTGCATAATATTTGAGATAATTCTGATAAGTTCTCTATTTATGCACTACTACTTTCGCCATTTACAGTGACGGATCACAATTCAGTGCTCTGTCAACGTTGAATATGTGGTACACCTAGTGGGCATGATTCAGATCTTGATCCCTTAGGTGAACTCGATTGACTAAGAGTCCTCATGAAATTCACGAACCATATCCCTGTTCATTGTGTGGATATGATGAATCATGGTTGATGACTTCTTATTTTGTTCTCTGTATCGGACTCCAACCTTTATGCGGTTGTGATAAGTGGGTCTTGTACGTCCTTTGAGAGACGAATACTATACACGATTTCCCGAATATTTTGTTTCTGCAGGTCCAGAATATTGAGGCATGCAAATTTGGTTTTTTAGGTGAAATGACAGATTCGTATTACCTTAATGCAGTATCTAAAGGCAATGTGGTTCTCTTATGCTTTGGGTGTTTCCCTGCTGTCTCAGTACTGGTCTTTGTTGCTGAATTGGAGGGTTTTAGACTTTGTCCTGCATGACACTTTTTAAATGCTATGGTTTGTACTGGCAAAGCAAGCTGTTTTCCCAGATCACACCATATCATGTATTAGATTTCACTTGACCGCTTACGGTAGGGATGAGCATGGGACGGGAGGGGGCGGGGTCGGGGCCGGGGCCGGGGCCAGGAATCGCATTCCCTCTCCCTGCCCAATGAGGAGCTTTTCCCAGCCACCGCCCCTGCCCCATAAGGAGAAAAATTTTGTTAAGTTTTGTTGAAAACTATATTGTAGGAATATATAGTTAATAAGAATTGTCATGAGAATTGTGGACTATGCTAATTTAAATCTAGTTAATGAAAAGATCACAATCTCACAAGTTGGATTCTACTTATTTATATATATAAATATATATTGTGTCAATCACTTAATAACATACTTTTTACATTCTTCAGTTTAAATTAAGTGGGATGAGTTATAATGTGGTATATGATATAATGAATTGTATTGTAGTATATTTCTCGTGACTGATTAATATTAAGCTAATGTTATTTTAACACACATGGACGAGCATGGTGGGACTAAGACCGTCCCCGCCCCGTCCCGCCAAATTGCCTGCCTCGTGCCTCGCCAAATGCTAAAATAGATGCTGCTGCTGTGTAATTTGATGGGGGGAAAATGTGGCCCTTCTTCAGAGTACTGTTATAAGTTTTTGCTGGAATGATGTAGTAAGCATTCGTTGCCAAAAAGAATGTAATATCGAATTTGGAAGAGATTCGGACGGCTAATGCTATCATAATGATCTCGTATAGCCATATAAACTCTATGGTATATGAGGGTGACGGCTTTGTCTCTCGAGCAGAATACTATGCAAAAGTGTCGTCGAATTGAAAATTTTAAAGCTATTATTCACGTCAGGAACATGTGATTTCTAGTGCTTGGCGAACTTCGATTCCATGTTCCGTAGGAGAACTTGATGTCAGAGGCGAAGAAAAGGACATCTAAGGAAAGGGACACTCAAAAGTGTTTCTTGAGTAGAAGACAACACTTGGAACTTTCACCCTTTGAACACGCAACATAAAAATCATGAACGATAGTTTTATGTCTTTCAAAATTGTCATTGTCTAGCTCCTAAACATGTTAGGTCGGTCACGTTTGGTCACTGGGAACCATGGTTTCTCATATTTATGCTTGGGTCGAGTTTAAAGGTATGTTTGCTTCGGGAAAAAACTTTGTAAAAGAAGAAAAATTCTTTTGAGGATATCATTTTTCAGGAAAAAAATTTCTCCTGTTCAGGATAGGGAATTCATTTTCCTAACTTTGACTTTAAATAGTTTTTCGTCGGCCGATCATATTCAGCAAACTAAACGTTGCAAAAACTCCGGAGAACGAATTCGTGGAAAATTCTTTCGCGCAAACAAGCGCCAAAGTTTGCGAGGCATCGAATGTCAAGATTCAAGATTCACATCGGAAGATCTCTGTGCGCGCTTGAGGAATCCGCGAGTCTCCCGGGAAGTCCAGCACACCGCCTAGAACAGCTAACGTTGGAGGAAGAGCAAAACAGGTCAAGAAGAGACGGACAAACAAGATATATTGCCTCGTACTCCCCTATGCAAAGAAGGGCCAGCTTCGATGTCTCCCGTTTCGCATTCCTCGCATGGTTCTGCATATGCCTCCAAGGTCGGCATCAGCAGGTCGTCTTCATTATCTAATGCTGTTTGGCCATTCCCTCTTTGGCTTCATCGACCTCCGCTGATCCATAAATAAAGAACAGCTCGGTCAAAACATCGTTCATTGATCGATCCCCCAAAAGCCACACAGCCTTCTTCAGCCCGCAGTCCTGGACATCACCATGCTCCGCAAGCTGCTCAAGGTCCACAAGCTCGGCCGCCCCGAGCCCCCTAAGCCCAAGCCCGCTTTCCGTGCCCCCAGCGGCGAGGAGGAGGCGGCGGCGGCGGCGGCCTCTTCCTCCTGCTCGGCCCTGAAGATCGTCCGTGCGGGGGGCGCCGTCGAGTGCTACTTCATGCCGATCCCCGCGGCGCGGATCGTCGAGAAGTACCCCTCGTTCTACGTGACGAGGCCCGACGTGTTCCGTCACCCGTGGGAGTCGGTGGTCGGGCCCGACGAGACCCTCGCCCTCGGGGAGAAGTACTACCTCGTCCCCCGCCACACCGTGAAGAAGCTGCGCCGCAGGACCCGGCGGCCCAGCAGGGACGACAGGTCGGCCGACTTCACCGCCTCGCGGCCCTTCAACGGCGGCAGGGCGACCGGCAGGAAGGGCGGGGACCCGAGCGGTTCGTTCACCGGGCGAGGCGACACGAGCGACGCAAGCATCAACTACAAGGTCTCCAAGACGAAGACCTCAACCACTAAGAAGAAGCATGTCACCGTTCGAGGGATCGACGAGAAGCCTCGGAAAGGGCCGCCGCCGCCGCCGCCGCCGCCATCGACGGCGGCGGGGGATAGGAAGCGTGGCAAGGTGGTGGAGAATGCAAGGGAAGGGCTCAAGACGAAGACAAGTCAATCCGGTGGGGAGATGACCAAGGTCAAGCCCACTCCATCTTGGCAACCTGCGCTTGCATCCATCAGCGAAGCCTACGGATCTGATGAGTGAGAGGGCTTTCACGGTGCTTTTTACGTACGAACAATTTTGTGCTATTTTACCTGTACTTTTACCCAATAAAAGAACCCACGCTTCTACGGAATTTTTAACATACGAACAAAATAACTAGAAAATTGAGGGTTGACGACACATGTGAATTTTTTTTTTATGGGGGCGTGTAGTTGAACTATTGTCGAGAGACTGTATTGCGAAAGAAATTAGTGAAATTTATTATCGGCGATTTTTTTTTTTGGGGGGTCGGATGTTACCTGCGATCGAATGGGTAGATGAACGAGGTGGTGTTTCGAAAGTGCTTAAAAAAAACAGTTTATGACGTTGCAGTTTACAGGGATTTTGATTGAAAGATGAAGAGCGGGCGTTGAAACGTGAGCAATGCCATCTCGGCTTTGGATTGAGATTATTCGAATCACTTTATTTTTTGTATATCATTAGCAAAAATAAATCACGTATTGGGTCATTTTCTACATTATGATGAGGTAGCTTTAGCAAAAAGACGTGGTGGAAAAAAAATTGTCTATTTCGCGAGGCACGCCCTCTCCTTTAGCAAGGAAGATGGGTTTGAAAAGCCCATTCCATAAGGCACGTCTTGATTTTTCCTTGGGTTGCAATCTAATTGGCACTTTTGATTAGTGTCTCTTCTTGCAAACAGCAAATCTACTAGGAGAGAATTGTAAAATTCAGTCCTTAACCTACCGTACGAATTTAAATTTAGTCGTATATAGTTTTTAAACTTTGGAGTGAAAATGAAATCAAATCGTTGCTTGAAATTTTGATGTGAAGTTCAGTTCTCGCTGGCCGTTCTAAATATAATGATTGGCCACCTGACTAGAAAAGTTTACTCGAAACAATTATGCTGGTTTACTTAATTTTCTGAATTTTCTTTTCTTTCCCTATTTCTTCTCTTCACATTTCATCCCTACCCCCGCCAAGCTTGTTTTTGTTAGCCAAAAAGAAGGCGGAGCACTACCAACCCCCTCCCGCTTGCAACCTCCGCCACAAGACACCACCACCCCGTGGCCGTCGAACCTCCACTTGCCATGCTGGCCGTCGGTTGTCCCGTGAGACCTTAGTCTTGATCACTTCCTCAATCTCGCTCTACTGCCCTCTGACCCGTCGTGGGTCGGGTTAGGACTCGCGATGCTAAATCCGGCGATGGTGAATCTAGCATTGGCGTAGCTTGATCCTAGGTAGCAACGGGCGATGCTGTGGTAGAGTTCACAACTGCCGAGCCACCTCCTGCCAAGATTTCGTGATCCGTTACCGACATAGGAGAGGAGCGAGGGGCGAGGAGGCAGCCATGGAGGCGCGATGTCGATGGGATGGCTTTCAAGTTGTGACGGTGATGGAGAAGCGGTCGGCGGGGGCTTGACTAGCATGGCTCGACTGGCTAGGAGGTTGTGGAAAAGAAGGAAAGAAAAAGAACAAAAGATCAAAACATTTGATGTGACAATCCACTCACGCTATCGCCACTATAAGTAGATCAATTGCCAATATTTGGGATGCTATATTAGAAATTTCAGTTGAAACTTGAGCAAGAATTTGATAACATTTTCTCTAAAAGGTTTAGGACAATATTGGTTCAAGCGAAAGGAGTAAGACTGGGCTTAAATTCCTACAATACGGTTAAGACTGAATTAGCAATCAATTTCTAATACATTGTTTATACCTAGCATGAAGTAGACTCTATTTAACAAAATTCATAAAAAAAAAAAGCAGCCATATTGATCCGAGATGAAAAAATACTTCTTTTTCAAGCACAAAATATAAAATATAATTATGCCAAATTTTCCCTGATCATAAAAAATTCTAAACTATATTCGCTATGACACATTTATTATAAACTTTATTCTGTGACATCAAAATTTCTAAACGTTTACTCATGCGATAGTCAAAACTTTGTTAATGAGAATCGTTTAACAATCTCCCTAAATGAACGCTAGAAAGCAAACAATATTGACATGACGTATATATGATTAACGATATTGTTTTGGCTAAAATAACATTTAATGAAATCTTTACGGTTGTAAATGTGTCACATAGGTGGAAGTTTAGTTTAGAGTAAATGTATTATAACAGGCATAGTTTTGGGATTTTGAGTTCATAAAAAAAAGGTTCAGGTCGATGTATTTTGGAGTTTTTTGTGACTTGTTTTTTTTCCTTTAAATAATTTCCTCCAAAAAGCATTATTTCTGACAAAAATTCCATTATCCAGAGCAAACAAACCGGAAAAAGAAAAAAGAAAAATAACAAAAGATTGGCCCCGTCGTAGAAACTCCGGCAATCCTCACCAGCACCCCAATCAACAACCTAGAGAGAGAAAGAGGGGGTGGGGAGAGCTCGGGGCCGGTCCTCCTAGTGAGAGAAAGCGCCACGACGGAGGAAGGAGAGACGGCGAAATGGCGGAGGAAGACGATGCGGTGGTCGACGACGAAGAAGAAGGCGGAGGAAGCGGCGGCGGCGGAGAGGAGGCGAGGGGCGACCCCGTCGTGTGGAAGCAGCCGGGGAGCCGCAGCCGGAGCAGCCTGCTGATACAGGAGGTGTCGGAGCGGCTGATCGGCGGGGATCTCCAGGCCAAAATCCAGGCCGCCAGGGACATCAGGGCGGCCGTCAGGAGGTCGGCGTCCTCGTCCTCGTCCCCGTCGTCGTCGTCGTCGCTCAAGACGAGGTCGCGGTTCGCCGCCGCCGGGGTCGTCCAGCCGCTGGTCCTCATGCTCTTCTCCCCGAACGACGAGGCGCGCGAGGCCTCGCTCCTCGCGCTCCTCAATCTCGCCGCCAGGAACGAACGGTCTCTCTCTCTCTCTCTCTCCTTCTCTCTCGCGCGCCATTGATTTTAGGTTTTTGAGCTCTCTGCTGTAGAATTGCATCAGGTGCTTCCGGTTTTTCGCCCGTGGGTGTATCGATAGTACTGTTCTGTTGCCGAGAGATGAAGAGAGGTTTAAGTCAGTATGCCGTGAATATAATTCAGGAAGATTCATTGACCAGTTGAGCTTATGGGTGGAGATTGAGTGATCGGGCTTGGCAAAAAAAGGTAGTGAATTCTTGATGATGATGTGGGATGGAGTTGCCATTGGCTCAGTTTAATTGGGCCTATGGTTTCTCTTGCTTCCTTTCTGGGAGAGCAGTGAAGATCTCTGATTTATTGATATGGATTCCTAGCAGGAGATTTGAGGGAAATACGGGGATATGATTTCGTTTAGACGTTTCTTCGCTTAGTAGGGAGTTTTTGCCTTCATGATAAGGATGGAATCATAAGATGCTGAGGTTAGATTGATGGTGGAGGAGTTACTTTGATGGATTTACACAGAAAAGAGCGTTGAAGTATGAGAGCGAGGCATAATAAATTCGGGACTTTTGGGGGAAGAACATGCGATTCTCCTGATATGCAGTATACTGTTAGAGGGAATCATTGTTGTTTGGTACTAAGAGATGCTCGTTGCAAAGAAATTGCTGCTGAGAGAGTCATCTACTTTCACCTTTGCTGTTCTTGTGTGTTAGTTGTATGTTTGAAAGCTGTGATGATGATTAATTTGCCAATTAGTTGGAGTGTTGGTCCGTAAATCAGATTTCCATTGTTTCACTTGTGATGAACCAACCGAGTTTTATGACTCTCACTGTCGATTATGGTTCTTGAGCTGTTGCTTGATGCAATTAATTTCTCAAGCTTGAGGCTTTTGGAACTGTTTTTTAACTTGCCTGGTAGATCAACTTAATATCCTTTTCCTATTCCACCCTTCAAGTGAGACATTCTGCCTGAATCCTGGAATTTTATTGATAATTATCATCTATAGACTACCATGCTCTTAGTCTTAGCAGCAGATCCAATTTTCTAGTAGGGAAGATTGTAGTTGTATTTTGTACCAAATACGTGGGGACTGTTTTTAAGAGAAATGGGCAGTTTAGAAAGATAAGGACATTCTAATGAATTGATAAGTGTGTAGGTTGATATCTTTGGCATATGCCACACATTTTGGAGGTTTCATTTCTATAGTTTGCAAAAGTTTTCAAACTTATTCTCAAAGAAGATTGTTTTAACTGCGCATAATGGAGATTTTCTCATGCAAAATACTTTGTTGTTATATTTTCAGAAACAAGATCAAGATAGTGGCTGATGGTGCAGTGCCTCCTCTTGTAGAGCTCCTTAAGATACATAATGGCAACCTAAGGGAACTAGCTACAGCAGCTATTTTAACACTCTCCACCGCCACACCAAACAAGCCAACCATTTTGGCTTCTGGAGCTGCACCTCTTCTAGTTCAAATTCTCAGCTCTGGAAGTGTCCAAGGAAGAGTTGATGCGGTTACTGCCTTGCATAATCTCTTCACCTGCAAAGAAAGTGCCACAGCATGTCTTGATGCCGCAGCAGTTCCAGCTCTAATTAATCTTCTCAAGGACTGTAAGAAGCATTCCAAGTTTGCTGAGAAAGCTAGTGCTTTGCTTGAAATACTTTCAAAGTCTGATGAAGGTAGAACGGCCATTGCAAGCTCAAATGGTGGGATTTTAACCTTAGTGGAAACAATTGAAGAGGGTTCTCCAATTAGCATGGAGCATGCGGTGGGGGCTTTACTTATGTTATGCCAGAGCTGCCGAAGTACATACAGAATGCTTATTCTGAACGAGGGTGCAATTCCGGGGCTTTTAAAGTTGACTGTTGAAGGTACTCCAGAAGCTCAAGAGAGATCCCGCGAACTTTTGGATCTGCTGCGGGAGTCGCCACAAGACAAGAGATTAGCCTCCTCTGTTTTGGAGAAAATTGTCTATGACATTGCTACTAGGGTCGATGGAGCTGATAAAGCCCCTGAAACAGCCAAAAAGTTGCTACAAGATATGGTTCAAAGGAGCATCGAAATCAAAACAAGCCGAATCTTGCCCAAGGGTGCGTCTTGTACCGCGGAAGCTTCCTCTGTGAGATGTTCTGAACTCGAGCAACATTCTTCAGTGAGTAAGTCATGAGTATCTTGGGCTGTGAATGCATCCATCAATGGGAGCTGTTCTCTCCATTATAAGAGCAGAAGCATGGAATTCAAGGAACTGGACAACACCCTCTCTGGTTTGCTCTCGTGAATCACACTGATCATCTGATCTCCGTGCTCTTCGCTGTATATCTGTGAATCTGCTCTTGTATATATAAGAACCTCCCTGTTTTATGTTGTGGGGTCTTATGCTAGACGGCTATTGTAGTATAGGAAGTTTTCGAGTGACAACGGGTGATTGTTGGACAAAACTGTCCAAGTCCCTTGGTGGAAGCTTGACATGTATGAATAGCTAACCTACTTCCTTTCAAGATGTTAACCTAGACAAAATGAAATTGAAAAGATGTAATTTCTTCTGCATAAGTTGGGAGTATGTTCTGGTCCAGAATTGGTCGGACAACCATACCGGCGTCATATGTTACCTGTTGACTGTTCTTAATTTTCAGATTGACTGGTAAAGTATTTGTTCCTAGACAGCTAGTAAATGACTGGCTTTGTACTCTCTTTAGAGTTATAATTACATAAAGAATGATGGCAGAGATAGAAAGACCAGTTTACGACGGGGATGTGATAAGCTCTTGTTGGTGCCTGAATATAGCCATGTGTTTGAATACTCGCACATCAATTTGTTTAATCGATTTTGTGAATCAATCTTGGTATTCTTAGCATTAGTCTTGCCAGTAATTACGCACAATTGATCTTATTGATTAAAGTACGAAACTTAACCTTTTAGTGCTTCAACTGTACATGATAGCAGCAATGCATGTTCAACCAAAGCAAAGAAGAGCAGCAGCCCAGGTTCGTTACGGTCCATCAATATCATACGCTAGTGCATTTTGTACTCCTAAATGCAGTGTCGTGCTACAAAAGCAATTCAAGGATTTTCATTTTATCAATAAGATATGTTCTTTTGTGATCTAAGGATAACCCATTGATTCTTGGCGATATGTAAAAAATACCCTCAACATGGCCAATCTACTTGGTGTGGACTTAGTACCTACAGTAAGTGATTTGAGTACATAACCCGTGGATATGCAGATTGAATGATGAGCATTTTTTATAATCTAGCATCCAGTTTCTGTTGGGTGGTGGTCTAGGGGCCGCCTCAGCGGGGTCGTAGGGGGCAGCGCCCATGCGACGCCAGGGGGTTTTTATATTCTGGACTCATATTTTATTGGTAGTTTAGGCTTGAGCCTATGAATAGCTACTAAGTATATATATAATTTCTTTTTCTTATAATTAAGAGTTGTAACAGAGAAGAGGTATATATTAATTATAGTGAAATCCTTTTCTAGATGTAGCTCTAGTTTAAGGGTAAATCGGGATAAATCCTTGTGTCTTGATTTCTTTTCCTCGCCTTTACTTTCTATTTCATTGTATTTGTGCGGCTAATCTTAACAGTATTGAAGGTCGAATCTTTTTCCACCCAATTGATGATGCTGTCCTTGCCTTCCTTCTATTGTGGCAAAAGGTCCTTTCTAAGTTTCCAGTGATATGGAGGACCTGGAGATGAGATTGCAATTGCACTTTTGAGCCACATCAACGACGGATCAAGAAGAAAGAACAATAGCGCTACGCAGCCGCCCAACTCTCGCACTGGGAATTGTCGAAGGGGATTCTCAAGAGACGTGTCGTGATGATCCAGCCAATCGGGTCTATCATGTCGTTTGGTAGCGATGACAATCACCCACGGTATCATGCTGCGAGAGCTATAAGAACAAGCTGCTCGCTTGTGCAAAGACATCATGTTGGCTGATCGCCGCACATTCGTAATATTTACAAGATTTTCGACAGTCATTTTTTTACCTCAAAATATAAATAATACCCAACGCACCAATAAAAAACGAGGTTAAACAATTACCATTATAGCAAGTGGATATGATAAGATCGCAATGAATTGAGATGACAACCCTAGCTATGTCCAAATGGCAAGATAGCAATTAATTGAGATGAAGACCCTAGCTAGCTATGTCCAAATAGCGTGGGCAGGGGCCACTTCTTAAATGGCAAAGCTCGAGGAAAACTTGTAGAGGAAACCAAATTCGAACAAAACCACCCAAATGTTCCGTAAATTTTTAATGTGTTCAATGTGATCATTGAACTTTTGATACATATTCAATCTACTTCTAAACTATATGAAAGTATTTAATTTTATCCATGAACTTAAATTAATGAAAAGATAGCATCGAACATATTTACATAGTCTAAAGACTAAATTGAACAAACGCAAAAAAATATAATAACCACATTAAATAAATTAAAAATTTAGGAACAACATCACACATCGAGCTAAAATTTACATATCATATTAAATAAATTAAAAGTCAAGGAACTGTATCATATATTAGACTAAAGTCGTGGAATAATTTGGGTGTCGTTGTCTTGGTAAATCCGAACGGAGCACAACGCACGACTTAACCTTCAACAGGGGCAAGCTCGACGTGGGATTTGATAGGATCTCTGTCCCCTCAGTACTCCCTTTAATTACACGTTTGCCACTGGCCCCCGTCGGTGCGCTCGTTAATGGCCGAAAAAGTTGAAACCCCACCCCCCCTCGCCCCCACCGCCTCTAAGACGACAAAGCATCGCGCACCGCAACGGAGCGCGACCCCGAATCGCCGCCGAGGAGCGTCGGATCTCCTCCGTCCGCGTCAACGTGTCGGCATCCGAAGGCCCCCCCGGGGGGATCAACCCTCGTGGAAGCAAAGCGAAGCGAGCGAGCGAGGCGGAGCATTCGGGGCTCGCTCCCAAAACCAAGAAAGCTTCGTGCTTTCTTGAATTGATTATATGCTTTTGAAACCATTTCGCCAGTTCGTTTTCTTGACTTCTGCCCACCCGAAACACGATCTGCCACGGACCCTTCACACCGCCAAGACACCCAGCTCACACCCACTTGCACGCACTCTCACAGAGAGAGAGAGAGAGAGAGGGAGAGAGAGGAAGGGGGAGGATGAGTTTCGTTGTGGGTCGTGCTTGATCTCTCACGGATCCGAGTTCTTTAGGTAAGCATTGGCCCCCGCTTCCGCAACGAGCTTCTTCTCTGTACTTTCTTGTTTGTTTTCCAGATCTTGAGCTGGTTTCGCGGGTGCTATTTGGGGAGACCCTTTTCGTTTTCTTGTCATTCCCACATTGATTCCCACGTTTGTGACCCTTGTTCGGGCCTCGTTTGCGTCGGGTTGTCTGGTTGGTTCGTTCGATTTAGCGTGTTTCGGTCATTTGGGTTAGTCTTGGATTTGGATCTTGCTGGGTGTTGAGGTGGGGTTAGTTTGGTTTCTTGATTTGGAGAAAAAATGTTGGGTCGGTCCCCGCTGCTGCGAGCCGGCGGCTTCCGGCCGGATAATCTGGGCCAGCACGCGATGGCGATGATAGGCAACCTCTGCTTCACGCTGTTCGTGATTGGGGTTCTGGTTTTCACCATAATCGCCGCGACTTACGAGCCCGAAGATCCCCTCTTCCATCCGTCGACCAAGATCACCACGTTCCTCACGTCGACCACTAATGCCACTTTCATGTCCGATGACACGGTGGTCAAGACCGGCGAGGATTTCATGCCCGCGAATCAGACGGTGTTTGATAATTTCATCAATGTTACTGACGTCGAGAACCCGGTGACCGGTTCGGCTGAGATCGCGGGTGGGAATGAGTGCGAGGGGAGTGTCGGCCAGCCGATCGATTGCAGGGACCCTGAAGTTTTCCACCTAATGATGAAGGCCACGATAGAGCAGTTTCAGGATATACACTTTTACAGGTTCGGGAAGCCTGTTGCGGGATCCAACGAGAGCACCTGCGATATGGCGTGGCGGTTTAGGCCAAAGGAAGGGAAGGCGGCTGCATTTTATAAGGATTACAGGAGGTTTGTGATTTCCAGGTCGGAGAATTGTACGCTTAGTGTTGTGAGCATTGGGGATTACCATACGGGTGTCAATGCTAGGAAGAGGAAGAAGAATCAGAAACCCGGGTTTGAGAAACAACCGGCAAAGAAAGAGGAGCAGACTGTATCTTTGCCCGTTGTTGGAGAAACGGTGAATGACGCACTTCCGGTGGTTGAGTCTGAGGGGTCATTCAGTCGCGGGAAGTACTTGATCTACATGGGCGGTGGAGATAGATGCAAGAGCATGAATCATTATCTCTGGAGCTTCTTGTGTGCCTTGGGCGAGGCCCAGTACTTGAACAGGACTTTGGTCATGGATTTGAGTATTTGCTTGTCTAAAATTTACACGTCGTCAAATCAAGATGAAGAAGGAAAAGATTTTAGGTTCTACTTTGACTTCGAGCACTTGAAGGACTCTGCATCAGTGCTGGACCAGGACCAGTTCTGGGCGGATTGGGGCAAATGGCACAAGAAAGACAAATTGAACCTTCACCTTGTGGAGGACTTCAGGGTCAATCCTATGAAGCTAGCAGACGTGCAAGATGCCTTGATAATGAGAAAGTTTGGCTCGGTGGAACCCGATAACTACTGGTATAGGGTGTGCGAAGGCGAGACTGAATCTGTCATTAAGCGTCCATGGCATCTAATGTGGAAATCGAGACGGGTGATGGATATTGTGTCATCAATTGCGGCAAAGTTGAATTGGGATTATGACTCAGTTCATATCGAGAGAGGGGAGAAGGCAAAGAACAAAGACCTGTGGCCGAATCTCGCGGCCGATACGTCTCCTGATGCACTTATCTCAACATTGAAGGACAAAGTTGAACATGGGAGGAACCTTTACATTGCAACTAATGAACCCGACTCCTCCTTCTTCAATCCATTGAAAGACAAGTACTCAACTCATTTCCTAGACGAGTACAAGGAACTTTGGGATGAGAACAGCGAGTGGTATTCCGAGACCACAAAGCTGAATAAGGGCGTCCCCGTCGAGTTCGACGGATACATGAGGGTTTCAGTTGACACTGAAGTTTTCTTGAGGGGTAAAAAGCAGATCGAGACCTTTAACGACCTCACAAACGACTGCAAGGACGGTATTAATACTTGCAGCACTTCTGCCAGTTGATAACCATTGCACTGAAGTTCAAAAGCTTCATGGTGTCTCCAGATTGCTGATTTGTGGTATGTTTCACCTGTTCTTTTAGCTGTTGTTGGCGAACCCGTGTAAAACTTACGCTTTACTCTTTCAGGCTTGGCACGGAGTTGCATTTTTATCAGTCTTGTACGAGTAGAAAAGCATTGTTCTAATCACGTTCTGTTCTTTTGACTGTTGTTACATCTCTGGCAATCGCTATTGCAACTCGATCTCCTTATTCAGTTGTCGGATTGATCCGGTTCTGCGCAATGCAAATGACCTAGAGGATTGACGATAAATAAAATGATATTGGTGAAGCTTTCTCTTTCCACTTGGGTGGTTGGACCTTTCCCTGAGAAGCCAAGAGCTTACAGTGCATTGCTTGGTGTGAGTTGGCTAGAGGTGCATGGCATCTGACATGGAGAGCTTCTTTGCTTCTTGCATCTTTTCTCCATCAAACTTGTGACGCAACTTCTTTTTCCTCTTTGGCTGGGATTAAAACTTCTTAGTTGTGACATGCTCGACTCGCGGAAGGATAGTTTACTAGGCAGTGTCATTTAGATCGCAGTGTTCCCGTGCCATTTTTAATTCCCTCTCGTCGACTGAAACTAGACAAGCGAATCGGTCAATTGTGGTAGGAGAGGGTTGAAGTGGAATTCGATCTTGACCACTGGGATGCAAGGAAAACCAAAAAATAGCATTTGAATCTCACATCTTTGTTGCACCTTGAACTGGTGTGTGCACATTGTGAATTATATTAAGGAAGTAATGTTTTCTTGAGGCCACCATAGTGCATCAATTCTTGTTATTATTGATTCAGCTAGTTTGCACCCTTCTCGCCATCAACGACGACGGCGCACGACTGAATATCTATGAAAAAATAAGGTGAATGTTAAAATTTCTCATATGGAGAATATAAGCATCTGGGTTAGATCTCCATGAATCATAGACGATCATATTCGATCCTTCATGAAAAGAAACATGTCGACAGCATCGACCATGGGATGACATTAAGAACAATAAATCATTGTTGGCACCATCTACACTGTTATCGGCACCATGTTTTCGTTAATGATTTCAACTGATTTCTTTGTCGGCTCTGTCCATCATATGCACATGAGCATTGAGATCATGCATGTTCTCTTTTTCTACCTGTTTGTCCTGTGTCCCATAGACATTGACGAGGATAAAAGTCATTACCTAGACAAAGAGCGACAAAAACCCTCCAAAGACGCTTCCAAATCTCACATCCACATGCCCTCAATGTGGTTTGCTAAGTCTGTCGCGAAAATTTTGCGAAGATACAGCTGTTTCCAAATTCAAGAATCAAGACATATCCCATAGCCGGTTGAATCATCAAAAGACCCAAGATATTTTTCAAGGAAAGGAAGATTTTTTGCCCCAACTCAACTTGGCAACTAGTAGATCCATACTTTGATGGTACGAGTTCCCTTTTTGTGTCGTTTTCATGTAGTTCGACTGCAATTGGCAATCGATTAGTCTTTCGCGAGACGTGATCGCACATGTCGATGCTCCTTAGATTGGTTTTGCTCCAAGTGAATGCGCAAGCACAGTGATGCTAGCTCGGCCTTGGCATGAGTGTCCACCCTCAACAATCTCCCATGAAGCAAATTACCCAAAATATGAGAGCGAACCTCTTGAAAGTTGTCTTTTAACTGTTCTAACAAGAGCTCAGATGATTTCTTCAGTTCAAGCTCAGAACTGCTTTGTTCGGTTCACTTAAGAGACGCAAAGAATGTAACAAGAGAGTCGGAAAAAAAGATCACGATGCATGAAAAACACTAGCAACTTCTCAATATGTACAGCCACAAAAGCACAAGCTCCTTTTGTGTTTTCAAAGATCTAACCACATTTTGCAGCACCCATCGCACACCAACAGCCCCTGTTGATGCGAAAATACATGTACACACTATCGACTGTACATCGCGCAACACGACGGACCCTTAAAAATCTCTCTCTCTCTCTCTCTCTCTCTCTCTCTCTCGATTGCTTCACCAGAAGCATGAGGGAGAAGCCTCCTCTTCCACCATCATAGGCTGCCGACAAAGTGGGCATGTGATCTTCCAATAGTCCAGCCACTTCTCCAAGCACAGCCTGTGGAAGATATGCCCACACGACAGCTTGCATATCTCCGACTCGGGCATGAACTCGGTCAGGCAGACGGAGCAGTCGCGGTCCTCCCTCTTGTGCCCTCCGCACATGGCGTCGAACCGGATGGACAGGGCCTGGTTCCGGAACTGCTCGATGTAGCTCTCTGACGGGCATATCCTATACTCGAAGGACTCGGAGGCGCGGGCGTCAACAGAGTCCGGCAACGACGGCGAGAGGCAGGAGAGACGGAGCCCGACGAGGTGGAGGATGGTGCGGACAAGGCCTTTAATGATGGAGATGGACAGGGCGGTGTTTACCATGAGAACACAGAGCATTCCCTCAGAAGGAGCTGGAAGACTTGAGAGACCCATGTTGATAAGGCTGCAGATTCCTCTCTTCTTTCTTTGAGGGTTATGAAAATGGAGCAGAGCACAAGTACTTGTCAGGTTGATCTTGATGCCTGATCAATCTGCTTAACATTGAATATGAATATTAGAAAACTAACCAAACAAAGTAAGAAAGGAGATAATACTAAAAAATGGGTTATAGTTCTAATCAGCAACAATAGCCAAAGAATTGGACAAGCTACTCTTCAATATAACTGATTGCAAATCCAGCAAAAACGCGATCTATCAAAGATTATCCAGGAAAAAGGACTCGATTTTCGGCTTCAAGGGAAAGGGTCTTTAATCATCATGAAGACAAAACATTAAAAGGAAGACTCAGGACTCAGAGCACAATCAAGCTGTGACAAACAATTTTTCATGACATGAAAACCTATCATCCTTCAAAAAACCTAAAATGGTAATTATCTGAAACGTACAGATACTAGATCACCAGAATCAACCAAAAAAAGGATGCTTTCAACAAATTTCTGCCTAAATAAGGATTCTTTAATCGGAGATGGATCTTCATTCATCTATTATTCCTTGTTGGAACTCCCTTTATATCATCACAGGACAAGCTTCATTCACAACACAACCCTGGTGTATGTGGGATTGGGGTTTCATGAAAATATGAAATTTCCACTGCTTAAAGATAGAAAAGATCCCAAACCATGAAATGCAATGAAGACCCACCCATGTTTCTAAATCACTCCGGTCACAGAATGGGAAGAACCCATACCCAATACGGAAATCAATTCCTTTATCCACACAACAACAGCAGAATCACTCTTATAGCAACCATGCCATCAAATAACAAGAGCAAGAAGAGATTACACGACAGGAAGACAAGACCCCCCACCAAAGCACAAACCAAATCAAGAAGTCACCAAATTAGATGGAAACAGAGAGATTGGGAGCCACTTACAGAAACCAAGCAAAGCTCTGGATCAAGAAATGACACAAGGAAGGACAAGAAGAAGCAGAAGAGGAGATGACCACGAGATTCACACCAGCAAGTAAGCGGGTGACGGCCCTGTCTCTCAAAGACTCTTCAAAGCACTAGTTCCCAGCTTTTTGTTCTCTCTTTTGGGATTGAAAGCTTTGGCTGCCTTCTGTCAAATCACGTCTCCTTCCTCATATTTATACAGCCAAAGCTCCAGGCTCTCCCCGCATGTTAACCCCCCTTGAGCCTGACCATGGTTAGCCCCAGGGCCTCCCCCAGCTGACCACGGTTACTTTTCGCCACGAACTTTCCTCATCCTGCTTTTTAACCTGCTAGGCTATCGAGAAGGCAAGAAAAGAAATGGGAAACTGGGAAAGGGGGACAGAAACCTGCGGGGCCATGGTCTGGTTTTCTTTTTTCTTTTTCTGTGACTGATGATGATATGCAGTTTATAGTTTTTCTTTTGGTTAGGATATGCAGTTTCTAGTTACACGGCTGCTTTTTTTCCTTTTCTCTTCTTTGGGTGGTATCTCAGTTCTTAATTCTGAATATCCTCATTTACCACATTTTTCTTGTGAATGTCTCTGGATAAGAAAGCTGCCTTTTTGGCCCCCCGAAAAAGTGCGCACATCGGAATCATTGGGATGCGAAAACGAACAGGAGAATCACATTATTATATGTACCGTAACTTTCGTGCGGCATTTATTTAAATGTCGTAACTTTTTTTTTTTTTTTTTTTTTTCTGATTACTCGAGTGTCGTAATTCCCTAAGGCATTCGCTCAAACGAAATGCTCAAATGCGGTGACCAAGTGGAAGTTGCATCGGGTTTCACGAATGCGTTAATTTTGGCATAAGGGCCCCGCGATACGAAATCTATTTCAGCCTGAATGAATGTGAAAAATACTATTTCGAAATAGTAGGGTTAGATGTTTCTCTATTATGTACTTTCATGTTTAGTATATGATTTGTGAAATTTCTCCGCATTTATCTATGTAATTCCTCGAGTTGCTGGTGGAGGAAGAAGTTTGATTTTGGGTTACTATACCTATACATTCTTACATTTTGAACAAATGAAAAACTTCGACCAAAAAAAAAAACAAAACAAATGAAAAACGACTTTGAAATGGACTTATAAGGAATACAATAAGGATCTGTTTAATTCGGCTTTTCAAATGATACTTGAGGGAATGCAAATACCTTTAGGTGAAAGCTACTTGGGAAAATACAAGTGGTGTTTGGTAAAAAAATTTGGTGAAGCTACTTTGGTCTAAGTAGTGTTTGGCAAATTTTTTTTTGCGAAGGGTTTTGGCAATTTTTATTTTTAATATTCCTGTTTTGCCCTTGTTACTGTTCATTTTCTTCACCAAAATGTGACCAGCGAGGGCGGATTTGGCCGGTGAGGGACCGGCGAGGTCGCGCGACCCAGGCGAAGGTCATTTTTGGGAAGGGGCTTTCGAGGCCAAAAGCCCCTTCCCAAAACTGAACCAAACGCAGCCTAAGAATGCCCGTGTTAAACGGGATAATAAATAATCACCTTTTGCATTCTATCACGTGCAAACAATTTCATATTTGAGTTATTCATTTGGATTTGTGCTAGCACCATAATTGGGCAACGAAATATCACGAGATCAACTCGGTAATTACCCAAACGATAAGGCGGCACTTTTTCTTTATTAGAAAAAAATTCGCGGAAGCGGAAAAGGGTTCAAAAAGATGAAAGGAAAATGTAGCAAGGGCAGATCATTTTTGTCCTTCGTTGTGAGGAGACTGCCAGTGAGACTGAGCTATGTGATATCTAAAGGGTCGTGGAAAATTTGTTCCATGCATCCGAATCACGTGAAATTACTTCATCTCGATCACCAAATTTCGAACTTTACGTAAATAGTGCCCGCTTGGTTCAACTTTGAAAATGCTACTCGGGGGAATGCAAATACCTTTAAGTGAAAACCCATTGGGGAAATGCAAATGATGTTTGGTAAAAATATTTTATAAGGCTACTTTGGGCAAAATATAGCGTTTGGTGAATTATTTTTACAAATGGACTTTGGGAATAAAAAACCTAACTTACCCTTCGCCGGAGCCGGCGCCGGCTGGTGAGCAATATCTGGCACCGGCGGCCGTCGCCTGAGGTCGGGCAACCGCCGGCAGGCTAGATCTGGGGCCAGCAGCCGTCGCCCGAGGTCGAGCGACCCTCGGCGAGGGTCGCGGGACCCAGGCGGTGGCTTGAGGTCGCGCGACCCAGGCGGCGGCAGCCTGAGGTCCCGCGACCCTCGCCGAGGGTCGCCAGGCTTCGGGCGACGGCCGCCGGCCTCTTGCTGGCCCGATTTGGCACCGGCCGCCTCGCCAGCCTCCCTCACCGGCCACCTCACAAAAAGAAGATGAACAGTACACACGAGGGGCAAAGATAACTGAGAGTAGTTTGTGGATAAAAAATTTCAATTCAGCATTTTAAATGCTAGCATTTGGTAAATGCTCAGCATTTAGCCAAGAAGCTTTCGAGATTGAAAGCCCATTTTAAATGTTGAATCAAACGGATCCATATTACGTAATTTAATGGCCGATATAAAGTGAGCTCTCATACATTGAATCAATATGACATATACATGGCCCTTATCTTTACTTGTACGTTTTATTTGTAGGTTTATTGCAAGGGTCCATCTGTCGCTCGGATTAGTTGTCAGAATGCTGAGATGTGTCCCGTACGAGAGAATTGAGGCGTCCCAAGCGCAACGTGTCGCACCCTCCCCGCTCGCCCATTTCAGTGCTGTCCCCGTTGCACACCTGTAGTGCTCACGAGCGTCGAGTGTTTTTGCTCAATCATTGAAGAGCTCCCAATGTCTAATTTGCCAGAAATGGGTCGCTGGTGACTTGCTTTTGAGCCTCGAATTTCTGTAAGGAAAGAACGAGAGAGAAAACACACAGTGTTGTTAAGTGAAATGTCTAAAACTGTTGTTGATGGGAAACAATTAGGGGCTTAAATCGTTTTCTCGAGCCGGGTTAGCTGGACAAACCTTCGTACGAATGGCCTTACGAATTTCGGGACGCGACAATTACTTGGCTCGACGTAGAGTTTTAGGAGTGTGGACCCTAATATGATTGGGGGAGGGACAGAAACGGGATGGAACGGGAACTTAATTATTGATTCGGACATAAGGATATTTTAAGCGAGTGTCCTGGAAGCAATCCTTTTAAACAAAATCGTATGTTTACGGATCGACTTTTCCGAGATATTTCGAAACGCCCATCAATAAATATCCGTCGTGAAAATTAGGGGTCGCGTGCTTTCTTTGGCAGGAAGGTATTAACCCTGTCAAGAACATGAATCGTGGTCCTGAATTGGGCATGACCATTGGGATGATATTGTTGCAACTTGCAAGGTGTCAACTTGAAGTTGGGGCTTGAGCGGTCAAAGCCATGACATGTGTTATCCCCAAGTGGTGATCTTTTTATGGTTTTTTTGTCTGTTGGAGTTGGAATTAGCAAGAATAGTCATGCAAGACATAGAAATCGCATGTGTGTTGTCCTTTTCCCATTGGTGTGGAGTTCCTTTTCCCTCGGAGTTCCACTCATCCATCACATCCATTTTTGCCACATCAATCAAAAAACCAAAGAAGATATTGGAGGACATGAATTGAAGATAAAAGTCTCCTATCTATCTCTCTCTCCATTTTGCTCAATTGAATGGACGTGGGGAGCCACCTCCTAGGAAGACATTGTCCTTTGGGGGGAGGAGGGGGGGCGGGTAAGATTGGTGGTGGGAAAAATTATTGCCTACACTTGAACAAGCAAGTTGATGCATGGAATGATTGATGAGGCTCCAAAGAAAGGGAATCGATGTCGACAGATGATGAAATAGTGTCTATATTGACCCGACCCAATTTATATGGGCGAAACCTTTGAAAATAGCACTCAAATAGCGATCATTTGGAATGAATCGCGCTTACTTATTACTCGACAAACCATCGAATTCCCCCCCCCCCCCCCACAAGGCCTTTTTTGATCTATTTTGCAATGATGCCCTTTTGATGGGCTCTACTACTTTACTTTAGAAGATAAATAAAAGTATATTTCGACAAAAAAAAGTTGTCGTTTATTCCGTGGGGAATTTAAAAGTGTCGCGGTATCCGCACTAATAGTTCAACAAATCAAATCAAATTTTGATGTGTCCAGCCACAAAGTTAGGAATATATCATAATTTGCACCAATCAATAGCTTAAGAGGATTGTGGCATCATATTAGGATGCTTATCTCTCTTTCATTTGTTAGCTCACCTCGTAATCATAGTTTGGTGGACCTAATTTCGGTGACACCAGCGTTTATCCTGAGGAAAATTATCCAATCAGTCCTAATTCTATTGTCAGTTCAGTACCAAACTTTTTAATTTTGCCAACTTAGTCCTAAACTTTTTTCGCGAAATTCTACTGTATTCCTTTCAATAAATTCTTGTTGGAAATCACTGACATGACAATCCAATCATCGTCAACTGTCCTACGTGGCATACCGTCACGTCAGCAATTTCCAATAAAACTTAGCCAGAATACATTGGAATATCGTTCAAAAGTTTATAACTAAATTGACAAAATTGAAAAGTTTACGACTGAATTGATATCCGTACAATAGGTTTATGACTGATTAGATAATTTTTCCATTTATCCAACTATACGTTCTAAAAGATTATAGTACATCGCCTTATGACTGCATCATTAATCCTATCAAAACATAATTGGGATGAGTGAATGGAAGGTTCGACTAGAACCTTCCAATCACAAGGTTTTATTGGACTCTACTGAACTTATAATTAATCTCAGCCCATCATATTTATGCTGATCTCAAAAAAGGATTTTGTTAACGAATGCTTCAAGAGCACATGTTAAGACCATTGAATATAGAAATAACGCATATCGACATAGTTCGAAAATTTATTGCTAGACAACACGTTTTGAGAGTCGTATATCAATAAACAGAAACATTTGTATCTCCAAAGCACGGTTATTGAAATTTAACGAGCATTACAGCGGCAATCTTTTTAACATTGTCCTTTACAAAAAAAAGCTTCGTGTAAACTAGCTTAGCACTATTCGTGGAGGAGTCTCTAGCTTGCCTGCCCATACCTTTGGATGACATACATTATAGAGCGTTGTAACGTACATCATCTGTTGTCAACCGTTGGATGACACTGATTGACAAATCTCAGCCCTTGACTAACAACAATGTACCATAGTATATTGTAGGAATGTGAACTTTCATTAACTTAGGGCCTTAGAATATCCGCTCGGTCGTCTCCTGTCAGTCTCATTCCAAATCTTCAATCTTATGGTCAGATTGGAACTGTGATTGAAACTCCTAAATCAACTAAGAAAATGCATTATACTCATTTCTTCCATGACGCGGCGTGTACAATTGATTCAAATCTTCATACAAGCCCGTCAACATATTTAATTGGACTCACATTCACTCAAAAACTTAAATTATTTAATTATAGGCCAACTATGATATATTAACTACTTCACACCACACTAATTTTCGTATGTGAGATTTTTTGTAGCATAATTTACATATGTATCTCAATAAATATTATTTGGTAGACAGCTGAGTTAAAGAATGAGAAAAGGTTGATGACCAAAGAACATTTTGTACCAACATGTTAAAGAACAACACACCGCGTGGATGTCAACGCCATTTCTGACCATCGACATTGGGGTTTGTTTTGACGGAAAATGTTCTCGCAATGAAATATAATTTATCAAAAGTCGTTGTTCGGTTTTTTAATTAGAGAAGACCGGGTTCTAAGTCTAATTCCGGACAGAAGTGATCCAAGTGTGAACAAAGAACCTGATTGTATTGCTTGATGACACAAATTTCACATGATGATGGAATTTGACTCGAATTTTATAAAGAACTCAGAAGAATCCGTCCAATCAATGGTGGCGTCCGAAGTTCATCAACACGATATTACAAAGCTATTGACTTGAAAAATAAACAGTTATAGCTATAGAAACTAAAACTGCGGTACTGAAAAGTAAAGATAAAAAGACAACATATTGGTTTATATGGCGGGGGGCCTTTCTGTCGGCAGCTGAGCACCATTTGTAATGTGGGATTGGTAACCATCTTTGGCGTCATGTTCAACATTCTCCGTTGATTTTATTTTCACCGCTCATTTAATGACATATGTCTGCCAACTGCTATCGATCTTATCTCTTTATACGAGGTGATAACTGTTCTCCAACTCTATTTATGCTGACACCCATCATTTCCAAATGATAACCGTTATCGAGCTTTTCTTTTTCCTACACCTGATCTCCAGGATGGTAACCGTTATCAAGTTCTTCTCATTCTGATACATGTTCTTCCCGGGAAAATAACTGTCATCGAGTTCTTCTCATCCTAACACCTGATCTTCCTGGGGAAATAATTGTCATCGTGTTCTTTCTGGCTTGACACCTGTCCTTTCAAAGCAGGGATCTTCGTCGAGCTTTTCTTGGCTTGACATCTGTCCTTCCGAAGCAGGGACCTTCGTCGAGCCCCTCCTAACTTGACACCTATCCTTTCGGAGCAAGGGCCTTCGTAGAGCTCTTCTTGGCTTGACACCTATCCTTCCGAAGCAGGGACCTTAGTCGAGCTCTTCCTGACTTGACACTTGTCCTTTTCCCTGTCGAAGGCATTGATGACAATTTCCGTTGATAACTTTGGCACTCGCACGCCGGCTTTCTTTGAACTTCAAATTTCCCACCTGTGTCTGCCAGTACTTGCCAGCTGTTTTGTTTGCATGAGCCATCTCGTACGGGCTACGTCATCCTTTGACGTCTTTATTTATTTATTTATTTCAGTTGTCGACAACCTAATTAATTATAGGTGTTAATAGGGTTATATGTTGGAAATACGTAGCATGATACTGTTTGTTGTAATTAGAAAATTTAAACAGAAATAAAGCGTAAACAAATTAACTTTGACAAACGCAGCCACCGGAATGAATGGGTTATTGCCTAACTTTGCATTGGGCATCAACTCAGGAAAGTCCACTGGCCATGGTGCTTTACACATTTACCGAGTCTCCTTAAGACAATTAGTCCCTGCCCATGGTGCTTTACACATTTACTAACTGTCTTCCAAGATACAATATATCGAATCTGCTTCTATTAACACTATGCAAACATGACTCAGTTGAACGCTTATTAAAATCGGCACACTTAGAGAACACTTGGAGAAAATAGAAGTCATGAGATGTGTAGTTTTTTCTTCTTCTCTTCTATATGGAATGAAGAACAATTCATTTTATTTATAAAGTTTGAATGGATATGAACCGAACAGATTCATGAATTGAAAATATTCATGAACTTAATAGATTAATGAACAAAAGAAATTCATGAACTTAACAAACACATGAACCGAAGAGACGTGTACTGAAGAGACATGTCTCGTTTTGCTCATTTTTGTTGATCTATTAACATATAATTACGACATTATCAATGTCGTCACTGCTTTCATGTGTGGTGTGATCTTTTATGACTCTCTCTCTCTCTCTTCACAACTGTCTATTGATACTACAATGACATCGATCGACATCACCATGGTGCACGTCATCGCAAACGGTCATTGCGATGGTGGTTTAATCGCCTCCACGCAACGTCGCTCACCACGTCAAAGGTAAATAAATAAATACCGCGACCTTCAAAGTATCAGCCGCCCTCGTGATTCACATCAAACAATATTTCAAGAATTGAACATTCGCTCGTTGAATTCACTAAGCAAGTATCTCGAAAGCACTAGTTAACAAAACCGAATCTCTCCTGCATTTTGCAGAAGTTGAATTCAGAGTCGTGAACGAGGGTGGGATCTCGATGAACCATCATCATGTCGCGACTAGAGACAAAAAGATTTTTCTAGGACCACGAGGCGTCCCGTTCGTCCGAACAAGGGGGGAAGCATCTGAATCCTGGCGTCACGACAAGACTAGATCGCGAACGAGAGAGAGAGAGAGAGAGAGAGAGAGAGAGAGAGAGAGAGTTGTCTCGGCGACACTCATTAAGCATGCGTTAAGGAAATGACGTCGGAGAAAGTGTATAGAAGTAAGAAGTAACATAAGATGAGAACTCAAATGGATAAATTTTTGCCATTCGTAGGAATCCACTCCTCAAGGGATAAGAGCAATACTTGCCATCCGCAAATAATCAATTGAGCACGCTTATCTTCCGTTCATCACAGCATGCTTATACAATTGACCACGGAACATTTGAGTAATTAACCGAGACTCATTAGAAAGACAAAAAGACTGGTAGGAAAGACAAAACTAGAACCACAATTAAATAAGGACCCTGGAAACTTAGACAATATTTACTGGAGACCTTGAAAATATGAGGAATAAATATAGGTGGTTGTAGGTTCCCCCCCACCTGGTTATACGCGGGAAGAAGAGGAACGGTGAGGGACAGGACAGCCGCGGGATGTTCAAGTGGGGTCAATGAGAAGGAGACAAACAGAGGGGCACGTCGAGCGTCACGTGCGAGCCCATGCCTGGCCGTTGACGTGTCGGTTGCTCGTAGAGAGGGGCTGGCGAGGACACCGTGTCCTGGTCTCGTGGGCATGTCTCTTTGTTTTTTTTTTTTTTTTTTCCTCCTTTTATTTTTTCTTCCTCCTTTTTTTCGTTTCCCGAGGTATTTATTTATTTATTTTGGTTTGGAGTGCGCGGTTCATCGAACCGAATCGACGGCGAGGATCTCCTCGAAGCGGCTGGTCCCAGGTCTGACGTCCAATGTTTTTTTTTTTTTTTTTAATCTTTCCTACTTTTAACTCTCAACTCCCTCTCACATTTTTATCCTGCCTCTTGCAGGACGTGAGAGTCAAAACCCACGTCTGAATCTACACGTCTCCATCCTTAGACCCCTATGGGAACGTGAGGATTCAAACTCCCACCTCTCCCTTTCCAAGTAGGTAAGGCGGTCGCTGTGGTAAATTCCAGTGGTTTTGACGTCCAATGTTAGACGAGCTATTTCGATAGCTGTTTTGCGGCGGCGGCGGCACCGCGAGAGGGGAGACCGTGGGACTTGGGGGGGAAGTTTAGGGTTCTGCTTCGTTCGTAGTAGATGATGCGGCGGGGAGAGTCGACGCATCTGCAGTCTCGAGTTCTCTCCCCTCCCCGATCGGGTCTGCCGTCGAGCGACCCGTTTCGCCGACGCGGGGGCGGGGGACGGTTCGCGTTCTTCCTAGCTCCCGGGTTTGTCTGTTTGCTTAGGATTAGTCAAAAATGCGAAAGTGTATATGAGTTTACGAGGGGGGGAGAATGCGACGTGTTTTCTTTCATGAGTTCACATTGCTTCGACCGTCACATCTCTTAGCACGGTCACTAGCAGGGTTTTGTAGGTAAGGAGGAATGGTCAACAATTTTACTTGTTTTAGGTCATGTAGTCGCGATGCCGAAAAAACATAAACACCGTATTGATAAACGTATTCGTGAGAAGGGTTTGGCCTAAGTCACGTACCTTCGAAATTAAAATATTCCGGCGCAGCTTCGAGAAGGTGAACGGGGGGCAAGAACCCCCGCCGCACGAAACATAAAATCCATCACTTAACCGCGTGGGATTACCCGTATCTTCGATTGGCATTTATGATAACACTGCTGCTGCTGATGGTTCGACATGCATTTTAGCCGATCGTGCCGACGCCCGAGCAGCACCGCAGAATTTTTTCCGATGATAACATGTTTAAACGAGAAATTGTTACAAAGAAAAGGAAAGAAAATATGTTAGGAAGGCCAGCTCTAGTGCTTTGTTTGAAAACCGGCCCGAAAACGAATCGGCCGGTCTCGAGGATATACACTAGTACGGTTTTCGGTTCCAATCTTGAAAACGGGAATATCTATCGGGACCGTGCTCACCCCTACATCCTTATCAATCACATCGAGGCCCGAACAAGCCCTTTGGGCCGTGGCCCGTGGGCCGAGACGAGTGGGCCGAGCCCAGTGGGCCTGTACCGGGCCAAGCCCGACCGACCCTTCACGTACTAGATCACTCGCACAGCATCTCTACTTCCTCTCCGCCTCACCGCTCTCTCTCTCTCTCTCTCTCTTCTCTTCGACTCTTAAGCTCAGCGGCGCAACGGCCGGCGGCGGCGGCGGCGGCGGCGGCGAAGCCAACCTGAGGCGGTGGTCGGCGGCCGGCTCGTGTAGGCGCGGCGAAGTAGGCGGGACAACCCATCTCTCTCTATAGATGTTTTATGTTCCTGTGGTTTTCTGTTAGTCCTTGAGCTTCTCGTGGGTCTCTCCGACTTCTCTTGCAGAGAAGCGGGGGCGGCGGCGGAAGCGGCCGGAGCTTGCCTGCTTTGGTCCCTCTTTCCTCGCAGGACTCTTTCCGTCAGGTTTTTTTTTCCGCCCATTCCTCTCGCTTCTCGTTATGACGGCGATTGCTGGTCTTGCGTTTCGGTCTCCATTTTCTTCGGTTTGCTTATCGGTTCATCTCGGCTGGGGCGACGTGAAAGAGAAATAGTCTAGAGAGTCTGATGACGGCGCGCTTGGATTCCGCTGTGGTTTCCATGATTGGATTCTGAGGCGCGTCCTGAATGTTGATGCTTGAGATGAACTTAGAATTGCTAATCCTTTCTACTGACAGAGCCCATTGATCGAATGTCTTATTGCGAGTGCGGGTTTGGGGGGGGGGGGGGATCTCTTTTCCTTGCTGGAGCTGGGTTTGGGATCCTACTTGAGTGCCCGACTCGGGTTTGAGCTCGGTTCGGGATATAGATGAGTTTGGGTTGGGATCAGGTCCCTCAAGTGACTATTGGAACCTTAAACCTCAAGGAACTATTGCATAATTTCTCATTATCGCAAAGCTGACTCGTGTTGCGATGTTAAGCCAAAGTGAGGAAGACACTGTTTAGTTTGCTCTGCTAATTTATCTTTCGCCTTGTATAAAGGTACCAGTTTAACTGCTTTTGCCTTTCAATTGCACCTGTTTAAAAAAAATTTGTTACATATTTTAACACATCGAGCTGAAAGCTATTTGATGGCAAGTTAAATTTGTTGTCACTTAAAAGGAAAGAGACTTGTCAGAAAATGGGATACATGACTGGCTGCATGAGTCTATTCTTATTGTTTGGTGATAATGGTAACTTTTTGGTGTATAGTATGATTTAATAATAGATACGCGGATTAGAATATGTTTAACTGCTTTACTCATACTGGTTCCGCATGTGGAACTATCCTATGAATGTAATTTTTGTGGGAGTGCCTTGTCCCATAACTCTTTTTTAAAAGGACCATTCGGTGTCACCCTTCAGTTTGGCAAAATTTTAAAGCGGAATCATTTGGACTTTTGGCTGGGTTAACGGTAGAAAGGTTGGGAGGAGGTTTGTTTTTATTGAAATTATCAAGTTCTTGGTGTGGATGTTTACCTTAACAAATTCATGGTTTGATTAGATTGTCCATCTATTGGATTCTCGAATACCATATTAAATCTTTATGTTCAAATCAATGCTTGTAGACGGTCGGAGTCTAACCGCTGCTGTTACTGAAAGAAATTTTCAAGTCAGCCATGCCGGGAGAATCTCATCTTTCAGAAGCTGGGGGAATCCCAAAGAAGAGAAAATCAGGGCATAAAAAAGGCCGCAAAGCAAAGAAGAAGGTAAATGTTTTTCCGGGTGCTGGGGAAAAGATTAAGATAGACAACAGGATGAAAAAACTGTTCCGGAAGAGGGCAAGAGACTACAATTCAGATGATGATGAAGATGAGGAGGTTGCTGTGTCTAAAGATGATAGCGATGTTCCACTAACCGACGATGAGAAGAGTTTAGAATCACATGGTTTGGATGATGATAAACCTGAAGTTTCTGACAACGAAAATGAGGAAGATGATGATGAAGTCCATCCTGGAATTATAAAGTTCACGGAAGGTGTTAGAGCATTCAGGACAGCTTTCCAGAGTATCATCAAGAAGAATGTTCCTGATGATTCCCTTGTAAGCTTGACTGCAATACCAGAATTTTGTATTAAATTGTGGACTTTGTCACTTACTTGCGCCCGTTTGCAGGGTCCAGTAATGTCGGCACACAAGAATCTTGTTGCAGAGAAGCTTGCCGAAGAGGAAACTGAAAGGAAAGTTAAAGGGGAGGCAAAGAAGGAAAAGCACTTGGTATATAACTCACACTTGATTTTGACCGATTTTAGTTCATACTAGCATTTGATAAGTTGGAGTTAATAATGTCTTGATCAATCAACAGGTGGGAGAAAAGGGGCACGTGAAGCCTGCAAACTATCTAGATGCACATGAGAAGTTTCTTATAAGTGTTGCTACCAAGGGAGGTATTCATCTTAAACCTGACTGAACAAAATTGCTTGCTTAAACTTTTTTGTATTCTTCTAACAACTTGTTTCGTACTCTACTTGCGTTCGCTTGGATTCAGTGGTCAAGCTATTTAATGCGGTAAGTTATATGTGAATCCAACTGCGCCTTTTTTATATTGAAGCTGATTACTCCTCCACAATTTTTATTAAACAAATTGCTACAAAATGGTTTGATCCATTTTATTTATCTGCCTACAGGTTAACAAAGCACAAAATGCGCAAAAAGGCTTGGATGCCTCAAGGTCTAAAGATGCAAAAGGTCTGAACTTGTACCGCTTAGTATTAGTTTTTTTTTCAAATCAGTTTCCATCCTGATAATGGTTCTGAATATAAGTGATGGTTTGCATGTTATAATGCATGTTGCCTTCTGGGTTCATGTTTGTCTGTTTGGTGATTCGGTGGTAGAGATTTTTCTTATCCGGAATTTCATGTGCTGGAGTTCCGTGCTTACAGTTACATGTTAAACTCCTTGTAGCCCATTCGATATATTCTCCCTCTCATGCCCACTACATGGTGTGCATGTTGCACTATACACGTACTTTCTTTTAGGTATGCATCTCCTTTGAAAAGAAATCTCTTACATTATGTTCCTACTACCTAAATAAGTATATTTCACCATTTTCAAGAAATATGTTTTTGGGAAGGAAAATGAAAGATTCGGTTGGTTTTATTATAGAAATGCTTCGATCCTATTATTGAATTTGAAGACATCATTTCACTGAGTTCAACAACAATTAATTTGTCTGCCATATGACTATAATCGACAATTCATTTTCGAAATTATTCCTGAACAAGTCTTTAACTGCAATTTTCTTCAATTACTTTAAGAGATGAAACCTGGCATCTAGTTTGTTCTGGTACTTTTAATAACTTCTCTCCAGCTAAGACCTTTATCAACGAGGGATGGGCGGAGCTAATAGTGATCCAATTTTTCTCCTTGCAGAGAATCCTATCTACTTAGACCTTATGAAATTTTGACTTTAGTGCTTGTGCTTGGAAATATGGTTACTTCCAAATGGTGATCTTTTTGTTTGGTCTGTTGCATTTGATATTGTATTCAACCAATACCTACTACCTAGCATGGATCTTCTCTAGCAAATATTCTACATAAAATATATGTTAAATTTTGGCAAAAAAAGTCTCATGTTAAATGATTATGTTCGTAAATTTCCTGCCTATGGTGGCATACTACTCGGTGTATTTATTATCTGAAAGTTTTATCTATCGCAATATTTTTTTGAAAACTTGTCTTTTGATGAAGTTCATATACAATCCAGCTTCTTAAATTGCACTTTCATATGATTTTATTTTTTATTTAAAAAGTCTAAGCCTGCTTCCTCTCATCCCAGAAAGCTTTGAGAATATGCTTTGCTTGGACCATTTCTTTCTTTCTTTCTTTCTTTTTTTAATTTGTTTATCACGAGCTGCCTTTGTTCTTTAATTACTAATCTTTTTAAGAATAATTTCAAAAACCAACTTGAGTTTTGTCATCTATATCAACTTGCATCCTCATTTTTCAAAACTTGCAATTTGTACCTCCAGACAAAATCCAAAGCTTAAAATATTAATTTGCCCCCTCTTTTAAATAGAAAACAACAAAAAAACTATCCACCACCATCTGACCAATTCAAGGTTTAAAGTATTCAAATCCAAAATCAGTCTCCATGTTTGCCGCCACCCACTGCTGACTAACATGCTGCCTGCCGTCGCCCGATCAAGGCGAGCTCTGTTCAGAGCTCAGTCATGGTAGCCTTGGAGCTCGGGCTCGAGCTATGTTCGGAGTTTGGTAAGCTCCATGCCTGGATTGAGGTTGGGCCCAACCTTGATCTGAGCTTTCATGTATGTTGGACTGTCGCCGACCTCCGATCTAAGGTTGGTGTGGGTCTCTATGGCCTAGGGCGAGCGGGCCGAGTGTGAGGGGGAGAGGGGGGATTGGGACGCGGTGAACAGCAAGGGTGGAGGACGTTGCGCGGGGATGAGCCATCAGAGATGACGGCTTGGACTGAGAAAGTGCTGGCATTGGTGGCTGAGTTTGGCGGTGGTGGCTGAGAGGGTCGAGGAAGAGGGAGGAGGAGGAGGAGGAAAGAGGAAGGATTTTAGCATTAAGGTTTTCTTTTGGGAGAAGGGGGTGATGAGGGCAATTTGGGAAGGGAAATTGCAGTTTGGCATATAAGTAGACGAGGATCATGGTCGAGAGATGCAAGTTGAAATCTAGCAACAAAACACTATACAGAATGTAGGTTTTCAAAAGTGAAGATGTAAATTGATATATGGTATAAAAGTGGAGATGGTTTTTAAAATAATCCTTTTTTGTTATCAATGATTCATGTAAGTGCTTTATAGCCTGTATATTTTTTCTGAACATGGTCTTGACTGGCACTTTGCAGCAATAAAGAAGAGGAGGAAAGAAGCCTTCTTTTCTGAACTGAGCAAACCATCATTCTCATCAGCCAAAGCTCCAGCTAAGGTAGGGTTTCCCTCTGAACATACTATTTTGCACTTCCTATCGTCTGTCTTCTTTCTTTTCTGAGGTTCTTCCCTATGTTTTTGATCTGTCGAGTTATCACTCTTGATTATTCAAGGAGCTGGCATACCACTTCAGTATGTAGTATCTGAAATGAATGCGATTGGACAAATATGAATGATTGCGTGGTCTGAATGAAATGCAGATTCATACGTCTACTGGTGCTGGAGACAGTGAACCACCTGCTTGGGCTCCATTACGAGATAATTACATGCTTACGAATTCCAAGTTGAAGGATTGGGATAAGATGCACGTAAGTTCTCTCACTAGATACGATCATGTGCACATGCATGTATAGTGGTAAGTTCCATTTTTATCTCTCCCATTCAGTGGGAATGCATATCTAACCTCGAACCTAACTATAGGAATCGAGTGAACCAGAGGATTTCAGGAGAGGATCGGAAGATAGCAGTTCGGACGATGATTAATTGTTTTGACCTTCACAAACATTATTTCCAAGAGAATCCGTAGGGTGAATTTTTGGGTTGGCTTCGGAAGTTCCAGTCATGTGACATCAGACATCTTTCTCAAGGATTTCTCCGTTTCTTCTAATTTAAATTTTGATTCCTGTACCTACAATATGCAAATGCGTATGACATCTGCTTCAAAAAGTGTCTTTTCACTATACAGGACCTCAGCATTGTTTTGAGAGTAACTGACTACCAGGTTGTGCTTATCACACGGGAGATTTGTCATGCATTATAAAGTGGCCCTGGCCTAAATTTTATTCTGCTACTAGACTTGGTAGTAGTATTTGGGTGACAAACATTTGTAGAAGACTCAATTTCATGATCACACTGGACCAGATTGTCTAGGAGCTTGAGAAATGGACGGCTTGGGTTTAGCTTCGCGGCCAAAAAGACATTGCTGAGTCTCTGTCCCTTCAAAGTTTCTAATAAACTTTTGAAACGTTTGATTGTTCGATTGGCTCTCTGAATTTTGTCTAAGCTATTTGATCGAAACACTAGACTTTATGCCACTTTCTTTGATTGAACAATCAAATACCCAATTTACAAAGGCATGAGTTTGAACAGTTTAGCAAGGAACGGTCCCTTGTAAAAGCCGAGGAACTTAGGCAGTTATGAACCCGATCCTGACCTTTTCTTTTGCCTAGTTTGAAGCAGAACATAAGCATGCCTGCCCGTTGATTACGATGTAGCACAAGGAAATGTAATCATACCGGATCTTTACAATTTCTAGTATTTTCGCTGGCTTTTGATGCACATGTCATATCCACGTTCAAGCACGAGCTTACTAAGTTATCCTTGGATGTGACCAGGATTGAAAAGGCCAATATTTACCGCGCTGGAGAGCATAGTAATTCAACTCATCTAGCAGAATTAAAAATTTTGATCATCTCGTTGATTTTCTAACTCGATTTGGATAGGCTCCATCACGAGAGAAGCACACTTTCCACTGACAGAAAAGAAAACCAACGCCAGGAATTACATACATCAGGAGGTTAAGCTTGCAACCTTTTGAACACCAAGGTAGAACAGTCAACATATTCCCTTAGGACCAAATCCTTACCTTACGCAGAAAATTGACAATAAAATTGCTTGTAAAGAAATGGTCCAACTCTACATTACCAAATTGATCACGACAAGGAGACAACCTCCTGGATTTCCTCAAAGGGCCACATCAAGAAACAAGCATATGTAGGTCTAAAATGATAAGAGACTCTGCATAGATAACATAAACTCGCTTTACAACATGAACCATTCGCAAATGATCCTTCCTACTCTGAGATGTCCAATCGTGGCAACTCAATAACTATACAACATTTTTCTGCCAGGAGTTGGATTCAATAGATTCAGAGGCGAAAACTCTCATTATTTACAAACCGCTCCTTCCTACATACACTATGATCCTACATGATCCACCTTATAAGAGGGCCTGTGATACCGGTGTGCAATGGACATCATCCCTCCCCCCCAAAGGCATATAAATATAAGACCTATCACTGTACACCGTCAAGTGACATAGAAACCTGAAAAAAAGTTTCACCTATGTGAATTCGTCCTGGCCATATGCCTGCACAGACAATCTCTAGAAGCCAGGGCACGAAAACCTACCAAAAAGCTTAAGCATAGTTGGATGTTTCCACAAAGGACAGAATGTAATCGGCTGGATTCTCCAGAAGCATAGCCCTTTTGCCCAAAAAAGTCCAGCAGTAAACATGTTCATAGAATTTGGAAAGAAACCTGCCTGCTCAAAAGCAAATGCTACCGCTTCTGGTCTGTAAATGTCGCATCTCATTAGTTCTTCATCATTGTTTTACCAGTCTTGATTTGTATTATCAACCTTTCACATTCGTCTTTGTCCTTAAATACGGCTGCTCCTGTAATCAAATACACATTTGATCACTGAATGTTGGAAGTGTGTCATAATTTTGCTACTATCCAGGTAAATATGACCAATTGTTTAAAATTAATATATGAGTAGATCTTTCCTTTCTGTAAGTATAGTTAAAAAACGTACTCTCAGTAGCTTCTGGTTGGGCTGAGTGGATCGTAGTCATAAGCTTCACCAGCCTTCACGAAACGCCCCTTGACTCGCCTCCTCACATCAGCCCTTGCTTTCCGTGATGCATATCTCACTGTCTTCTCAAACCTACCAAATATAATTTCTATTTTATCAATGCCACACATCACCCCATCAAACCATAGACCATATTTCTAAGTCAAAACAACACACAGACTATCCAGCATCACACGCCGTTTAGAGTCTCATAAGGACATAATTAGACAAGAGTGATGACTGCAATACATTCAGAATATTGATTCAAGAAAGATGGGGAAGCTATCTTGTCTGTCTCGTCTGTCCTCCAGAGAGACAGACTGGTCGGAGAGTAGCATTGTTCCAAATATTAGAGTAGTTCAAGTGGAGAAGTGGGATGTCCCTTATTGCATTCAATCATATTTTATCATGCCTTCGCTTTTAACGGTCCAATACTAGGGTGTCTAGGCATAGAGGATCCATACTAGTCCATCTCAATATGGTCAATTATACAACGATGATGATAACATAGGCAAGAAAGGATCTTCCCATATTTTATTTTAAAAGGTGAATGGCTCAACACCCTTCCTCATTGCATTTTATCTTATCTCAGGAACCAGTCTTGTGAAGTTATATTCTGTTCTAATACCTACCTATCCAACTTTTTTCGAATACAACCTCAATGATATTTGGTGAACAAATGAAAAATAAATATGTAGGTTATAAACACAAGATTTGGAACCTTTGGCATATTAACAACACAGAGCACTAACTTCATTAGTAAAAAAATTTGGTGTTATGCAAAATGATTGTCGTCCATACATAGTTTATTTTAAACACTCATATCATGTTTAACTTTTAGTATGACAAACACAAATATGCCAGATAATAAGTAAAAAGATAAGTAATTCAAAAGTCATTTAACCATTTTTTATACACGTCATGCCACATCTCTTTTGAATTAGAATATCTTCTCCCAAAAAAACCAAGTTGTTGGGCTGAAGATTACTCGTTTTTTAATCTATCTTGATAAAGTCATAATTAAAGCTTTAAATTTGAATGTAAGGCTTGACTGTCAACAAAATAAAGTATCATCAATAAAAAATGAATCTTAAGAGCGTTTTTGTCATTGGTCTCTACATGAATAGAGAGTTTCTACTGATATGTTGTTTCATATATTTTGCAGCAGTAGATGCAATAGCTGATCCTTTAAAAACAATAGGCTAGGATATCCCCTAAAAGAATAGAAAAGCACTCACTTTCTCGTCTTCTTTTTCTCCTTGTAACGCATGACGGCATTACTCCTGCTTGTAGATCGAACGGAACTCTCAGCACCTGGGGGACACCAGGGGGGCTCCCCCATGAGAAGCATGGAAGAGGCCCCACAATCTTGATAATCTCTGGCGCTACTCTCTCCAGTAAGACCTGAGAATGAGATGCCCGAATGGGCTTGCCTGGATGTAAAACAAAGGATAGGTTCGGTCTTTGAGCTCATGATAGAGTCACCCGATGCTACACTGCAAGCCGGCTGCGTGGCAGTCAGTCTTCCAACAGATGATCCCTGAATAAAGAATGAAAGCAGACGGGATACTAATCTGCATCAGCCAGTAGGAAGCAGACCAAACATAGAAGTTGAACCGATTGAAACCTACTGCACGCCACGAAAATCAACATATCACATTATCTATTCACTGCCTGCAAAGTTTGTTGTTTGGGTAAAGGAGGCACCACAGCAGCAGTGTGTAAAACACTCGGTGATTACACAGAAATAGCAACAACACGCATACTACACATGGAAATTAAATGACAGATGGCATCATGATCCAGGACAATCAATTAAGATTGAAGCTCGCAAAGGCCGGGTTATCACAAGTAATTTGCGGTAGGTTTTCTGTAAGTAGCTTGAATATCTAAAACAGAAATTCTGTCATGGACTTCCCAGCATCATTTTGGACTCAGGTAAGTTCAAATCTCAGAAGTATTAAAGCAACAATAGTTGACAGAAAACCACAGCAAGCCAGAAAGGAACCTAACTTAAGAGAAATAATCAAAATTAGGTATCTAAAATGAAGAACTTCAACTGCAGGACTACTTGAACACCAATGCTAGAGCATCTTGAATTCAACCACACAATAAGAAACATAACTGTCACATAACCAGTTAGGCTCAGCACAGCAAAATCAGTGCAAGCGAGAATGTTATAAATTGATGTTGAAGACTTTTGAGAATGCTATTTATTGATAGTCAAGACTTTTTAGAATGTCCTCTTCACTAAACTCTTAAGTCGAAATTTTGGGATCTTCACTATTGACCAATTTGGCCATGGGAGAGATTCACAGATATCAAAAGCTTAAGCAAGTCTTTCTGTGCTCATACTTCCAGGCTTCCTTGCCCTGTCTCGTTCCGAATCCTCCATTTTCAGTACCACCCCCTCACCACTACTTCAACCAATCAAACCTTCATTCTCCACCTACACACAATCTTTTGCGAACTAGAGTGGCCAATTATCTGTCCCACCAATCAGAATATAAGTAGCTACTTGAGATCTGGCCCTTCATGCTATCCAATTCCATTTGCCTTTATAAGTCATCCAGAATTCTTGGTCCAAAAACCTCGTCTTTCGGGCAGTTGAATGCAGAATCTACAGTCCATAACTAACAACCATAAAGCTGCAGCATGGAGTTTGCAGCACTTGTAGTTTTATGCCAAATTTTTTTCCAAGTACAGCGAAACCAAGGATCCATGTTAATTAGTGTGTACATTCCCCTAGGTACATCAAGAGTCATTCAAGGACAAAAGAGAAGTGGATCAAAATTTATACATGGAGTGTTGAACATTTTCTCTTAGATGGTCAACATGTAACAAGAACATATAACAAAAGAGCAAATCTTCCATGTGGTGTGTCACTACTGGTCAAGCCATTTAAAAGGTAAATTCCATTAAAGACGAGGAGACAAAGGTATCCGTGCCACATCACAGGCATCATTTCTATTGCGCGATGTGCAACATAGCCTGTCTGTTAATCTTTCAATCTCTGTCGCATTTCTACAGTATTGAAACCAGTAAAAACACTTTGGTAGAGCACGCATATGTATCTACTGATTCTGACATAAAGACTCAAGGATTTTGTTCACTTGATAACACACAAAATCATGCTGTAAGACCTTTACATTTTGTTGAAAACCAAGTTTGAAGAGCAAGAAAAAGAAAATTTGTGAACTTCACATTGACAATCAAAACCTTAGTATTCTTAACATAAGAAAGTTGGTTTTCCATCAACATTCAAAACAGGAACGTGTGATCATCGATGAGCAATATACCTCAGCAAGGAGACCGCCCTGACAGTTGGAATCTGCAGCAGACATATCCTTTGAGCCAAACAAGCTATCCAGTCCACCATTTTGAAAAAGTTCTTCCGAGTTATTTAAAGTCAAGCCAAAAAGTTCTTCATAATCTTCGATGTTCATATCTACTTCATCCATATTAAGTTCCTTATATAGATCATCATCACAGACTCCAGGATTAGACATTGGATAGCAGACCTGGATGTTAGAAAAAACACATTTAGATAACAGTCATTTAAAAAGGAAGAATTAACTTTTTATCACATAATACCTACACAGCACGCAAGCAGAAATAAACAACAACTAATCAAATATGCATTGTTCTCTGTTCATCATAAGTAGGCTAGGCTTCTGCATGTGCACATATGGACACTGATTGCCATCTGAACGAATCACATACCATGTTAACTTGATGCATAGATCAGGACAGACATTGTCAGTCATCAAAACAACAATCTAAACTCTGAAGTTTGGGAAATTCTATAGAGTACTCTAAGAATTGCATAAATAAAGTGAAATTAGCAAAGCACAACACACTTTTCAAGAAAATGTTACATCTCATAGATTACCCAGTGTGCAAATTTAGCAAAGCAAAAGGTGCAAAAAGCAATCCTATGAGTTAAATAAAACTAAACTACCAACAAGTGAAGTGATTCAATACCTTAGACAAATTTCAGAAAAACATGGGGGGATGTGGAGACTTCCCAAGGATCCAACTTGCATGGAGGTAATGCCTAAGTAACTTCTGGTGTTTGCTTACTAGTATGATGCCAACAAAACTCACAAGGGAACTCTTTACAACTACAATTTGATTGTGAATGCTTTATGAGACAGAGCGTTTAGTGCCCAACATCATTGTACATAAAATGAACATGGCTGAGATGCAAATGTTTCAGTGTATGCATAGGCAATAGAGGATGATTGGATTAGGAAGGGAATTGTGTATTTGTTGATTTGGACTAGATGAGAAGCTTGTATAAGGTGGTTTTGATAGTCAAACACCCTAGATGCCCCTTTAGAACATGTGACTTGTAATAAGGGCAGGTCAAAAGGGTTGAAAACCTTACAGTAACTAGAAGGAAACACTATGCAAAGGACGTGTTACATAAGTTAATATGTATCCTACTAAGAACATTGAGGAGGATAGAGACAAATTCCACAAAAAATCCTTATAGCCGATACCTTGCAAAAGGAAAAGGCTTTATTTTGTCATTTGTTGGTCATCATAGATTGCAATCTTAATAAGTGAGGTGATGAAGCCAGTTGTCGATTAATACAAAAACCTCACATTTCAGGTATAGGACAGGCATTGGATTTAGTAAAACACAAAATGAGTCGGAAATTGCGAAGAATTGCGTGAAAACAGAAAAAAACTTCATAAGGGGCACTTCAGTAGGATAGAATCGACAGATTATTAACAGTTTCTTTTTCCGAGTAAAGAGTATACAACACAATGCACATTCACACATAACTCAGCAGATGATAGTGAAAAAATAAAGTTAAAAAAGAATAGGATAAAAGTTTAAGAAAAGTTCTCTGCAACCTCCTGTTTATAGCCTAGACTGTGTCAGTCGTCACAGACAACATACAAGAAATTAATTGTTTGCTGCCCAGTCCCAGCTTTTTATACTATGCCAGTAGCCAACAATAGATGTCAGTTGAATAGCATAAGAGATTTATCAACCAATTTTTTTATCCTCCCAGCATAGGCACATAGTCCTTCCTTTCAAGTTGGTGATATAGGTCAGTCACCTAAGTAATCAGAATAAAAATGGCAAAAAGTAAGTACATACCTTATTCAATGTATTCACAGGTAGAGCCAGCTGGTCCAGACTCTGCGACATGGATTTAAGCTCAGGTAATGAAGATGAACCTACCAAAGCATCTGCCACATTGTCGGCCTGCAAAACAGAAGATGCATCTAGGCTGGTGCTATTGTCTAGAGTGTCCCAAGTAGTCCTCTCACTATTCTCAGTGATGCACATCGAACCTAATCCCTGCTCACAATTGGATTCTCTAATTGAAGGCAAGTCCAACACAAATGACCAGATCGAGGAAAGTTCAGAAGAAGACGGGCATCCTGAATAACAATTTATCGTTTGCCTTTTATGCCCAGAAGCCGCAGTGGAGGCGCCGTGACCCGTCCAATCACAATTCTGACAAAGTGAGACCCCCTCTTCAATGCATCTAACTAAAGCAGGCTGCAAATTGCATCTTTCGCATAGAAGTGTTCTTGAGTGGCGCCTCGACAGGGCATTAGCAGAGTGGACGTTCCGATCACATGATAAGCATAAGCAAGCTGCATCTGATCGACAGTACACCATAGATCTTTGTTCCCCACAAAAATCACAGATGAACCCCATTTTTTACCTTCCAATTTCCTCCGAGGAGTCTTTCTCAAACAAACCGAAACCTTGTAGAACCTCTCAGACTTAGATGCTCAACATATGTCCAATATTAGTGAAATTGTGCAAATGTCCTCAACTCAGTGAGAGGCTGACAGTCCTCGAGAACTATGCTGTTACCAAAGGAGATGCTTCCCTATAAGAAAAGAAACCCAGAATCAGTTCCAACCATCCATGCATGACAATAAGCTTTCTTCCACCGCTCAATATGATGCCAACTGCAATGCAAATTCATTTTTAACCAATAGACACAAATATAAACAGTTGCAATTATTTTTCTCTTATGTACAGAAAACTCTGAAATTAGACGTGGTGGTGACCATAAAAGGCAAGAAAAGTAGTGTCTGACTCCAGCAACAACTGAAGACTTAACTTTGAAGGCAAACGGAGAGAGAGAAAAATTTGCTTCGGATGGAATGTAGAGATAATAGTTTTTAACAAAAAGGTATCCATTTTTTTTTTCACTTGAGAATCCAAAAGATAAAAGGGCAAAAAAGGCATGAAGATATATACTTTATCTTTGGGAATCCGCTTTTTCAACGATCAGGTTCTGCAATATATTATTAAAACGCAGAATAACAATTACGCTGCTTTCTCATATCACAGATGAGCAAACCAAAGAAATTAGAAATTAAATTACAAGCCTGAAAAAAGTGATGGCACGAGATTCACTATCAAATTGTAGCAATAACACTTAAAGCAAATCAAACAAACCAAAGGAACAAAATCACAACAACCCCCCAATTCAGCATATCTTAGAGAAATAATTCACAGCAAAATGCATAAGCACCCGCATCAACCACCAGAAGACTGAATTTCCTAGGCGAAAAAGAAAGAAAAAAGACACATAACTGCATGTTCATCCCCGTCTTCACAAACGGAGCTCAAGACCTAACTAAGCAGAAGGCAGATAAAATGAGAAACAAAAGCAGATACAATTAACAGAAAACAAAGCTCAAACAAGAAAAACAGAAAAGAATCCAGAAAGCCATTAAAAAAAACAGATCAGCTTTTCTGCGCGTTTTTCCTTTCTGGGTCTGAGAAAGAACTCACGAGACAAGATCAAGGAAAGGAACCTGAGATTGGTGAGGGATGGAGGTTTCCGGAAAACGAGAGAAGTCCAAACAGGAGGAACTCCTTCAGCTGAACTGTAGAAACAGATAGAAAGAGAAAAAAAGGGTAGAAAGAAGCCAAGGTGGATAGGACGGGGGCATGTGAATGTAATGAATAGGGGAGAAAATGTGACATGAGCTGATACGACACACGCAAAAAGTAATCAAAAGTGCAGAGAGAGAGATGAAAAGGAGAGACATTTAATATTATCAAAGGGAAAAAGTGCAGTCTTGGTAGGACCCATTGTCGATCCCATTAGTGAAAGGCAAAAAGTTAGGCCCTTTCCTTCTCCCTCCTCGGTCCCTCCTATAAAAACTCTTCTCTCTCTCTCTCTCTCTCTCTCTCTCTCTCTCTCTCTCCCTCCGTCACTCTTCTTTCATTATTTCCTCTGGTTTTGGTTTTCCTTATTAAATTCAGCTTTTGCTAATCTGCTACTTGTTGTCAACTCAAACACGACGCACACGCACTTGTCACACACACTCTCTCTCTCACCGCGCCATTTACCGAGTTACACCTGTACCTGCAATCTAAACGCTTCTGTCTGGCTTTTTACTCGGGCTTTTCTGTTTGCTGGATTTTGTCTTTTGATGCTTTGGCGGCAATCAACAGGTACACCTTTTGTCCTGCACCCCTTCCTTCGTCACTGCCAGTCCCCATCTCCTTGCCCCTCTGGAAACCTCTCCCTCTTTTTCACCGTCACCGTCACCTTCCCGTTTTCTTTTTCCTTTTCTTTTGTTGCTATTTTATGGAAAATTTTGGGCCGATGAGAAATTTTGTGGAAAATTCTGAAAAGCTTGAAAAGAGTTTGGTGAGATGAACAAGGAATGAAATTTCAACTTTTGGGTATTTTTCCTTTATTTACATTGATAAAAAAAAGGTTATGAAACTTTCGTTTGTTGACTTTCAAGTGAACTTAAAAAGCTAAGCTATTTTCAGGGACTTTCATGAGAACATGGGATAGGGTCTTGAAGAAAAGAGGACGTGTCCCTATATCATAAAGTATAAACCCTATCATTCTTATTAGGAAAAATATCACCAAAAAACCTCAAATTATGTCACTTGTGACAAATTTACTATGAATTTTTTTTGTAACACGAAAAATCCAAAATTATGTCACTTGTGAAAAATTTATCCTGAACTTTTTTTTGTAATACGAAAAATCCTAAATTATGCCACTTGTAACACGTTTACCCTGTAATATTTTGGCCCATGGGCATTTTTTTCTTTTCTCTTTTTTTGTTTTTTCTTTTCTTTTCTTCTCTTTTTCCTCCGCCGTCAAGGCGGCCCTCACCGACGCTAGGCGAGGGTTGCCCTTGCCTGAGTGAGGCGAGGGTTGCCCTTGCCTCAGTCGGGCGAGGGTGACTCTCGCCTGACGCAAGCGAGGGTCGCCTCGCTCGACTCAGGCGAGGGCGACCCTCGTCGGCATCTAGCGAGGGTTGCCCTCGCCCGCCCAGCGCTGGCGAGAGCAGCTCTTGCCAGCTTCCCTTCGCCATGGCCGACGGAGAGAAGAGAGAAGAAAAGAAAAAAGAAGGGAAAAAAACAAAAAAAGGAAAAAAGATGAAAATGGCCATGGGCTAAAGTATTATGGGGTAAATGTGTCACAAGTGACATAGTTTGAGATTTTTTTTGTCACAAAAAAAGTTCTGGGTAAATTTACTATAAATGAAATAGTTTTAAGTTTTTTGTGATATTTTCAGTTTTTATTATTATCTATAGCGATTCATCCCAAATTTTTTTTTTAAAAAAATGGTCAAATTCATTTGATTGGAATAAAGTTGAACTGGCCAAGGCCAAGAGGATTGATTGAGCTTGTGGTAGGGGTGAGCATGGTCCGGGTTGGGCCGGTCCACCCCCTAACCCTAGGACCAACCCGCACAGTGTTGGTCCTTAATTTTGGGACCGAGGACCGCCCGTCGATTCCATGGACCCGCCCGGGAACCGGACCGCCGGTCCGGTCCGGTTCCCGGGCGAGTCCATGGAACCGGTCCCACCAAATTTTCCTAGACAAATAAAAAAAAATATGTGGACCAACATCGGATCAACAGAACAAAAAAAAAGAACATAATTTTCCATACAATTCCTATACTATAATTGGTTCTATTAACCACATCATCCATAAATCAAGTGGGTACCCATCAAATAAGTGTCCAGAGATAAGAGAGCAGAGAGTTATGAGTGTCTAGTTACGTTTTTCCTTTTTTTTTAAATTTTTTTTGGGTCAGATTTTTTAATTAAAATTTAAAAAATAAATATATTATTATTATATTACCGGTCCGGTCCGGGTGGGCGGGTGGGCGGTTCCACACCGGGAACCGGGAACCGGACCGATACCCACCGGTTCCAAAAAATTGGAACCGGGAACCGGACCGGTCCCCTTGGGAACCACCGGTTCCGGTCCGGTCCCGGGCGGTCCTGGGTGGTCCTGGGTTTTTTGCACACCCCTAGCTTGTGGGTATATCTAGTCATTGTCATGCCAGTGCTCAAGTAGGGAACCTGCACTTTTATGAGCCTCTGTGGCAAGTGATCCAGTTATGATGCTTTGACTGCTTACTGCATATTGGGCATCCTGTTCTTGATAATAAATTGTACAATGAATAAAAGTGCAAGATGATGAAACAATCTTTGGAATTATTCGGAGATCCGAGCTCATCGATTAGGAATATAACCTCAATTGAAAGTAAAAATAAATTTTTCTATCGTGTCATCTCATTCATATTGATTATTCGGATCACTTCGTATCATCTCTAAAATGATTCGCTATGATTGTGAAGTTTTTTTTGTTCAAAAGGCTCGATCTCGTACCAACTTTTGTCGGTTTTGAGCAAACCGTGTAGTGTCGTGTCGATTGTGGATTTCTCTCGGCAAATTTATCATGTTAAGAACTGCCGCCCAAACTTTGGACGGGTCACTACAAAAACCAGGGGTAGTAAAAAAGCGATTAACCTAAAGCCAAAATTCAAATACATTTGAGATCAAGCATCTCGTCGATCAAGTAAATTAGCACAATTGTTTTGCAATTAACATCACCGAGAGAGAGATGCACCACTCAAGCCACTTGGATGGTAAGTTGTACATGCGTACGAAAACAACACGACATAAAAGCTGGACTCATGAAGCACAACATGTCCTCTCTGCAATGTGGACTTTGCTAAACATCAAATGGTGCGGGATCACTCAACCGATCAAACCTGATCGTGTGATCAAGATGTGAAGCCACCCAGACAAACGCAGCAATTCAAATGTTTGTCTCTCTTTCAAGTATCATAAGGGGGCAACAAACAACAATGGAAGAGTTCTGTAGAGAGCAGTAAAAAGGTGTACATGTCAAGTCCAACCACGGGATAAAAACTAGGAGGATCGATTCCATTAGCTGTCGAGGCTCGACCAGTACAAGTGCTATAATAATCTTCTCATAGTTCAGACAGTCGAGACAAAAACTTTGGTAAATGATCTCTTACAATATTCTCAGTCAGCAGGGACACAAAGGAAATATGGATCAGTGTTAAAAAATGCCAAGATGCATCAACTGTCGCGAGCGAATTTGAAGGTTAATGTCATGCATTTGCTATAAATTCCAGAAAATTTGTCTGAGCCTTTAGTTTGACATTATGCATGTCTGAATAATTAATCATCTTACAGCAGATGCATCAAGTGACAAGTCAGATACGCAAGCATAGCCATCACAAGTAATAGGTATTCAACCATATAGGGCCCGCCATGGCTCTTCTTCATCCCTTGACGTCTTTGAAGGATTGCTCCACACAACCTTGTCACGGGAAAAGCACAACCCCGCATTGTTTGCCAAAAGCTCTCCCAGGGCGTGAATTGTCTAGAAAAGGACAACAATCCAATAAAGATAGACTGTTAGTAGCTAATAATTCTAAGAGGAAGGGGGGACCATGGTGTTCCCATGAATGTTAAATACTTACATTCTCATTGTCAATGAACAAATGATAATGATAGTGATATTAAGAATCAAGATATACACTTTTTTAGGATTCCAAACTATTTAAAAAGTCTAGAAAATAAGTACCTCAAGAGCATCTGTCGAACCCTTTTCAGAAAATCTTTCACCTACCCTTCCAATTAGAATAACAGTTGGCAACTTTAAGACACGTACAAGCTGAAGAAAGCAAGCTAAAGGTTCATAATGGATCTCCATGGATGATGGTGGCTTCTGGGTTTGGGCAATGATAGCACGAGTGACGTCTGTTTCTCTCCCTATTTGCAGGCCGTATAGAGATATTCTTCTGCTGTCCACGGGCAAACTTCTTGACTCCCACTTGAGGTTTGCTGACGATGAAATAAAGGGAACCAGAAGAGTAGGCATCGTTTCTGATGTATCATCCATTAGTTGTGCCAAAACTTCATTAAGTGCACAAGCTAATACAGGTGGCTTGTAACTTTGCATTTGCAGCATGGACACCTTAACATTTAAAACAAACATTAAAAGAAGAAAACAGAAGAATAAATTTCTGATAAAAAAAGAGAAAAGAATTAAGTGCCCCACACAAAATATTACATCAAGAAGACGGGCTAAAGAATAAGAATCAGACTAAGACAAAGTTCACGTCAATGCACCGTCTGTCTGGACATCAGAAACCGAAGTAAAGCACAACAAGACTATTATCTCAGCCATTCCTTGAAGAAAATCTGCACATTTCCCTGATATAACCTCAATACCTCCAAACAGAATTTCGTTCATAACAGGTTATTGCAAATTGTGCAATGGTTAATGCATCTGGTTACTGATGAGAATAAGAGGAATTTGCAATTTGAGATTTTCATAATTATGGGGTTGCGCTAAAGGTTTGTCACCAGATATATCAAACTTAAAATAAGTGCTCATTCTTACTTCGTGAAATTGTGATATTAGTGAAACCTAAATTCGTTACTCAACAGTGGAAACAGGCAAGCATAACACATGCACTGCAGAACCAGCCCATAAAATCAATATACAAATGTTCCATTTGCAGATGCTCATATACTCTGCCACAAAAAGAAGTTCTTAATAGTTATTAATTATATTGGATCCAACCAGTTTCCATACTTTAATGTAACTCCCAGCAGAAAGACACTGCATTACAATTTTAGGTACATTATGATAGAGGCGATTGTGGGAAGGCTGATGCTTCCATATCAAGCACAAAAATTAACCAGGCCATCCATACGGAATAGGGACCGAAATCAAATTTTTCCACCGAGTAGAATTCATTTCTATTCATTGTCATAGCTGGTTGCCAGGAAACTGGAGCAATTGTAGAAACTAGAAAAGAACCGAATGTTACAATCAATCAAGAATTAAACTCCAGAGAACGATGGACAACAGAAGCTCTTGCTTGTGAAAATTCAACCTCGAGTGCATCAAATCATAATCTGTCAAATTCCCTCAACAGATACCACACGTGAAGATTACTAGCTTGGCATCTCATGTACAAACGGCACATGCCATTTAACCTTCAAACGAACCTGGAGATCCGCCAAACGAAGCTTCATTTCAATCAATATCGATTATGTTTAGCGTGCGCCTAAATCATGGATATCGATAAATCCGCTGAAAATGTAAGCTAACACAGTCTCTTTCTGCCTACTCCTCACTCGAGCCGCATCACCGGAACCCCACCATCCGCAACACACATAACCATCTCACCGTAATTCGGCCATCTTCAGCCAAAATTACACAATCAATCCATCTACCTATCCATCAGCGAAACTTCGTTCCCCAGTTACCGCGCACCGCGCACGTGCGCGCACATAGCCAAGAAACCGGGCGAAATACCTGATAAACCCCATGGCCGTCGACGAAGTGAACGGCTTCCCCGCGAGCCCCGCGGCCTCCGACGCCGTAGGTCTCCAACGGAAGCTCAAACGATTCCTCCCTGCAGCGAAACGACATCCGATTGAGAGGAAAAAAAACTCCGAAAAATCGAAACTTGGGGACGAGGACACGCGAATCGTTACGAAAATGCAACCGGGCGACATGAAATCGCGAAGCAAAACGCGAGAATCGACGACGAGGAGGGGGAGATGATGCTCACAGGCGGCGGAGGTCGGAGCCCGGGTCGGGCCGGAGGGCGCCGGCGAGTCCGCACTGGTCGTCCAGCAGAAGAACCACCGTCGGGGCTACTTTCATGGCTCGATCGGTGGATCGCGCGGCTCTATGCTTGGCCTCGATCTCTTCCTTCCTTCCTTCCTTCCTCCTCCTTCTTCCTCGATCTAGAGAGAGAGAGAGAGAGAGAGAGAGAGATAGAGGTGGCACCGGAGCGGCGCTCTTGAGAGAGTCTGCGACCGAGCGGCGGAGAGCGTCGAACTTGATCGGCGGGCAAGCGGCCCAGAAAACGGGTCGGGTCATGTCGACCCGAGTTGACGAAACGGGCCGGGCGTGGCTCCGCCGAGCCCCTCACCCCAATGGGCCAAGCCCAAGCCCAAGCCCAATGGAACGAACGGCCCATTCTTGGCCCAAAAGGCATTGGATTTGGGCCATAAGGCCCTTTTTCTTTTTTGATTATTACAAAAATTCTGTTCAAATCACTGCAACAAATGGTTGCCTAATTCATTCCGCAGAAAGGACTAGAGCAAACCACAATTGGAAATTAGAACTATATGGAGATTGCCATAATGATTAAGAACGAAGATGGGAGATGCCATATGAAATCTTGCTTCCCATATACTTTTACCACGGTAACAAAATCTATGATTATGAAATCTTTCTACATGAACCGTAACGCATTTCCCAGTTTCACAACGATGCCAACGAGACGCGAAATGAAGCCCCCGTTCGAAAGGGTGAAGATCGCCGGGAAATGCGTCACCCGTCTCGGTCTCACTCGACTTTCCACGCGTACAAGAAGAGGCAAAAATCCGGGGCGGTCGCGCCGGTGCGCGTCGAGTAGTACTTGCTGGCCGTGCTGCTGTCGCTGTTGGCACCGCGGCTGCTCTCGTCCCGGTCGCTCTCCGCCTCGACCAGCCCGGGCTTGAAGATGAACAGCCCGTGGCCGGTGCCGGGGCTCTTGAACATCCAGTCATGGACATCCCAGAACACCTGCACAGGCTTCTTGTTCACCAAGATGTTCTGGTTTCCCCTGAACTTCCAATCCAAGTTTCTCACATGAATCACCACGGCCCCATCGATGTTGATCCACATCTCTGGCTCTTTGTGCCCAAAACTCGTGCTCTCCACGGTGATTTCATGCTCTTTCGTCCTCTCATCGAACTTGGCCCTCGTGGCAAATGTCTTCCTGCCAAACACATTCTCCTTCTTGTAGAACAAGACAGCATCCACGAGGGCAGGCCTGGATTTGGTCCTCTTGTAGGCCTTCTTCTTGTAATCCCCCAGGAGCAAGACCACCTCCTCGTCGGAGACGAGGGCCACGTAATAGTCCGTGCACGGCTCGGGGCTCCCCGAGAACTTGGCCGACCGGAGGTCCCAGTACACGTCCACCCGGTTCGACTCGACCTCGAACGACTTGTACCCCTTCTTGCTCCAGAAATGCCAGGGCTTGAGGTCGATCTTGCACGTGTAGTGGAAGTCGCCCTCCAGGCTGTCGACCGTGATGCTGAGGGAGTGGTTCATCAGGTTCTTGCACCATATGATGGTGACGTTGTGCCAGTACCCGGCGATGTTGGCTTGGTACGCCAGCGTCACCGTGCTCTGGGCCGTCTTGATTGTGACCGGGTCATCGGTTATCCGCTCCGCCAGAGGCGGCGATTTGCTCGGCAGCGACGTCGCCCTATGAGTATGGTCGAACGACATCGTTCATATGTAGCGCCCTTCCTTCGCAAGGCCTTCTCTTGTAAATGAACCGAGCACAAATCTCTTTGGACTTCAATCGATAATGCGAGACCGAATCATATCACCGAGCATCTAAAGCGACGCGTGCATGAATACATACACACACCTCCTACGGAATCACGAGACGAACCGGAGAAACATATTCATTGAATCGCTGGATAGAATCTCGGTCGTTCTCGTGATCGTGAAGCCAGCGAGGCGATGACACGCGGAACTACAATGCCGTATAGTTTCAGGAAAAAGATGGACAAGGAGGCCAAATCAAGAAGCGGGTATGATGAGAAACGCCGAGAATTGAAACGTAGGAAAGGAAAGGAAAGGGAAAGAAAGGAAACGAATTTCCCCAGGAAAATGAAGAGAGAGAGAGAGAGAGAGAGAGAGAGAGAGAGAGAGAGAGAGAGAGAGAGAGAGAGAGAGAGAGAGAGAGAGAGAGAGAAGAGGGAGAAGGAAGAGAATGGAGGAGGGAGAAACGAGAACAGGTGTTTCCTCGGAGGAAAAATCTCCATCCTGAGGTTATGAGCTGTGGAGTTTTTACATGGTTGAGTGTTTTTTGCTATTTTTTATCACTTTGTCTCCGGCTGAATAGGGCCACGTGGCATTTCCTGATTGGAAGGTATCGAATGCATATATAAAAGACACACGCACATATATATATATATATAATATAGATATCTTTATGTGATTTTCACTAGAAAATCTTTAGGAAAACTGAAGTTCTCTCATTCAGACATTTGGTAAAAATGACGACTTTACGTTGGTAAAAAACTTTGCTTCAAGAATTAATGGGGGATTTTTCTTTACTGAATAGGATTTTGTATTTATTGGCCTGCTCTAAATGGCTAGAGAATTGAATTGTATTTTTTTTTATAAGTACTATTTATTTCATGATATATTTGCCAAATCAGTTAGCAATAATAGTCAGGGCGTTGCTCTTTGACCTATTTACTGCATAATTCGCTAGTGTCTACATGGGTAATTAAAGCTAATTCTGATGCTCGTGGTGATTGTAATTTGTATCCAGCTGCTTGGGTAAGTCTGCCATGGGTTTACTATCTATATGTGATCGCACTATGTTAAACCCAAATTCAGTCATTTGTACATATTATAAGCACGGGGTATAAAAGGAATAGATAAGATATCTAATTTGGACAAAGCTTTCTTTAGAAATTAATGTAACATTACGTCTTATTTACTCGGACGAGATGGGCGAAGTGACTTGTCTGGTCCGAAGCCATTCATGGTATCTCATGGTTCGAAGCCACTGCTCCTTGTCCAGTGATGATATACAAAATGGAATTTGAATAGCCACGCAAGAAATATCGCCTCTTGGATAGATTGTAGAGTTATTGTTATCGAGAGTTTTTGTTGTTTTATTCGAACTTTGGGTTACAAACATAGCCTTTCCCTCTCTCTCGACCACCACCACCTAGCGTATAGAAAGGTCAAGGGCTTCTATAGATAAATTAATATTGTTCCTAGATATCTTCATGAAAACACTTAAACTTAAAATTGCGGGAATATTAAGGGGATACAACTCTAAATGAGGCTCTACTTTTACTATTATAGATATCACAAGCTATAACAAATGTGAATGACACTATCCTAATATTTACAAAGACAAAAATTGTAAAAGGGTAATTAAAAAATAACATGTTATCTAATGATTTAGGAAATGGATTGAAATGAAAACATGTTCTAAAATCTAGGCAATAACATAATTATGAAAACTTGTGAATAGTATCAAAAAAGTGATTTATTTTTCATATGCAAAGTCGAGGAAATAGATTAAACAAATTGAAAGCTTATGGACTAGATTGCACATTTCGCAAGTGTTTAGCGACTAGATATCATATTTCACAACAATTTAGAGACCTGTGGCGACTTTCTCCATTATTTGATGAAGTAAGAAGGTCCACATTAAACATTTAGAAATGATTCAAAGATCATATCAAACGAATTAAAAATTCAAAAACGACATTACATATTGAATCAAAATCTAAATACCATTAGTGTCATTTAGGGGTGAGTATGGTTTCATGGTAGAATCGGAAATCGAATCGGTCCAATTCCAAGTTTTGGTAAAGTCCAGTCCAGTTTCCAGTTCCCTATTTTTAGGAACATGTACTATGTGGTTCACTTCCTAGTTCTCGAGGGAACTGAGGACTGGGAACCTACAAAACCCTAAACTAGAAATTGAGAATTCACGCTGGTGAGGCTTGGCTGCTTGAGTTGACGTCGTTTGTGAAGCTAGACACATTCTTCCTCAGTTCCTCTCCGAGAGCGACTCTCATATTTTGTGAAGCTAGATGCATTCTTCTTCTCGGATCTCCCTTCGCTTCTGTCTCTCCATCATCATCGTAGTTGTCAATCGTCATCTCCTCCTCCTCCTTCTCCTACTTTCATCATATTAGAGAGAGAAGAGATCGCCTGTGATTTTCCATCTCGACAAACCCATAAGAACCCGCCCTCCTTTGCTTTCTCTGTGGTATTGCCTTTTGCTCCATGATTCAGGTCGATTTCTTGCTTGGGCTGTCGCTTGTTGTCGATTTCCAGTGATTCTCCCTGGCCGCGATTTGGCATTGCGTCCTTGATTTCCGTTAAGGGCTAGTCTTAGGTCGAGTCCAAGACAACACTGGCTCTGTCCCCATTTGCGCGTGCTGGTTCCTCTCTTGTTCCGTCCTTGATTTGGGTTTATTACGGAAGATTTGGTGAAGATTTATATTCTGTTTTTATGACATTTAGTGTATCTCTTATTATTAGTTATGATTTACTTTTGCTTTTAGTTAGCATAATATTTAGTTTATCTTTTATATTTAGTTAGAGATGTTTGGTAGATCTTTTCTTTCTCTTTTCAGTTAAGCAATACGTTGTATAAATATATGTATCGTATGTTGAGCAATACAAGAAAATTATGAGTTCTCACATGGTATCAGAGCCATAGAGCTTAAACATATCGAACAATTCGATTCGCATTGTTTGCGATATGACTCTGGAAGCGTCTACCAAGAAAGTGATTTGACTCTTCCTTGCCATATTATCTCAACACCTTCGACAATCCTAGAAGCGTACTTGTTTCGTGCGTGCTAACTCGAGATAACTATGCAGCATGGTCAAAGGTGACGAGACGCGCATTGCGGGCGAAAAATAAACTTGGGTTTATTGATGGATCGCTAGAGAAGCCGAATCCAACCGCACTCGAGTTTAATGCCTAGGACATTTGTAATTCCATGATAGTTTCATGGATTTTCAATTCCTTTGACAAGAGTCTACAGGGAAGCGTGGCATATGCAGAAGAAGCAAAGGTAATGTGGGATGAGTTGAAAGAGAGATTCGCTCAAGGTAACGGATCTCGTATCCACGAGATCAAAACTGAGATTGGGTTGTACTTAGATTGGGCTCCTACATCAAGGAGGACTCTCGGTGGTGGAATACTATACCTAATTGAAGGTCTTATGGGATGAACTCAATGACTATGATGACGTCCCAGAATGTACTTGTGGTGTAGCCATGATGTACGCAAAGAAGAAGGAAGTGGAAAAGATCCACCAGTTTCTTATGAGCCTTAATGCTGAAACCTATGGGAATGTTTGCTCTCAAATTATCAACATTGAGCCACTCCCGTCCCTTGGTAAGGTTTATTCTATGATCACGCAGGAGGAGCGCCAACGGTCAATTGTCTGAGGGAGAGAAGAGAAGATCAAGGGTGCTGCTTTCTCGGTTGGAAGAGTGGGCCCAAGGAAAACACTATTCGAAAAACTTAAATGTGAACACTATGGGAAGGTTGGGCACGAGAAGAGTCATTGCTGGGAGTTGAATGGATATCCTCGAATTGGCATTCAAGGCGAGGTGGAAAGGCACGCAAAGGAAATTCTTCCATAGCGGCTGTACATTTCGCATAGGCTAGCATCGGCAGTTCTAACACTATTGCAGACACCAGTCAAGGAGGTCCGAAGGGAACAGAAACAACAACAACAATTAGCAATGATCAATATTAGCATTTGGTCAATTTGCTTACGGCAATAAAACCACCTACTTCAAATGACCAACTCACAGGTAAGGTCTATTGGCCCAATGATGTTTCCACAAATTAGATTATCAATAGTGACGCCTACGAACATATGATAGGGCAACTTTTGCTTCTAAATCGATCGAAGAACATCACGGGTGCATATCCTATACGAACTCCTGATGGAAAAGTGACTCACGCCATCAAAAGAGGCGATGTTTATTTAAGCCCTAATTTTATTTTGCACAATGTTCTACATGTCCCAAACTTTAAGTGCAATCTTATTTCTGTCGAAAAGTTGAGTTCAAATTTGAATTGCTCATTAACGTTCTTCTCTTCTTGATGTATCATACAGGACCTATTCTCGAAGAGATCGATTGGAGTGGGTAATCTTCGAGAGGGGGCTTATTATTTTGGACGTATGGGCACTCATTTGGCTTTTCCAGCGATAAAGGGACAGAATATTGACATTTGGCATCTACGATTGAGGCACCCATCATGGCAAGCTTTGAAATTAATCACCGGTATTGAAGTAAATAAAGATGGGGATGATTTGTGTGATGTATGTTGTCATGCAAAACAAACCCGTTCCTCATTTTCTTTAAGTAATAATAAAGTCAATGGATGTTTTGATTTGTTACGTTGTGATGTTTGGGGGCCATATCAAACAGGGTCTCTCTCCGATGCACATTATTTTTTAACCATCGTCGATGATTATAGTCGGGCAATTTGGATCCATTTGATGAAGGAAAAATCAGAGACGTACAAAGTCTTTTTATTAATATTTGTCATATGGTAAAGACCTAGTTTGGTCGAGTGGTTAAAATGGTGCGAAGTGATAATGACCATGAATTTCTTTCTAATTTCATGAAAGATTTTTTTTTTCAAAAATGGGGTGATACATCAGACATCATGTTCCTACATGCCACAGTAGAATGGGCAAGTTGAAAGAAAACATCGACATATCCTCAATGTAGTATGGGCACTTCGTTTTCAGGTGAATTTACCAATTCATTTTTGGAGTGAATTCGTATTAATGGCTGCTTTTTTAATCAATTATACTCCAACTCCATTATTATCTGGAAAAACTCCGTTCGAGCTTTTCCGCCAAATTATAATCATTTGTGAGTTTTCGGTGCACCGTGCTATGCTCACAAACCGTCAAAGGGAAAAGATAAATTTGAAGAAAGGGCAAGAAAATGTATATTTTTAGGATATCCATATAGCACGAAGGGTTGGAAGGTTTTTGATTTGTAAACTGAAGAATTATTGGTATCTCGTGATATTGTTTTCTATGAAGAGAATCTCCCATTTGGTTAGCAACCTGCACATGAGGATTAAGACTCTCTTCCTCTTTTGACACCAGCTCGAGAGCTGGGTCCTATTGATGAGGGGTGGAATCAACCTTAGGGGGGAGGAAGAGAGGGTTCTAAGCCAAGTTCGTGAAGAAAATAAGCAGATGGTGATGCGAGATTGTGATAGTACAATCCAAGTTGAAGAGCAACCTAGCGAGCGACCCGATAAACAAATTCCACTCCCAATTCGTCTTGTATGACAAAAAAAGACAGCCAACCCATATGCGAGATTATGTGTGCCATACGGTCCAAACGAAGACCCCAACTCCTCAGCCCACTCCATTGATATCTTTCAGTATGGTCTATCCAATTGATAAGTTTGTTTCTTATGAACAATTTACTGAGCCTCACATCGTTTTTTTAGTTGCTGTTGATTCTGATATTGAGCCTAGGAATTACATTGAGGCTATTAAAAATCCTTTGTGGAGAGAAGCAATGGCGACAAAAATTAAAGTACTAGAAGATAATAAGACATGGACTTTAGCAACTTTGTCAGAGGGTAAGAAACCCATAGGGTGCAAGTGGATTTATAAAATCAAGCGTCAAGTTGACGGTAGTATTGAGCGATATAAAGCTCGTCTTGTCGCAAATGGATTCACCCAGATAGAGGGTGTGGACTTTCATGAAACCTTAGCACTAGTGGCTAAACTAGTCACTGTACAGTGTCTTCTTGCAGTTGCATTGGCTCGTAATTGAGAGTTGCATCATATGGACGTAGACAATGCATTTCTACATGGTGACTTGGATGACCAGGTATCGCGACAACAGGCTCAAATCGTGTATGTCAACTACAAAAGTCCTTATATGGCCTTTGGCACGCATATCGAAATTGGTTTTCAAAATTCTCTAATGCATTGAGGGAGTCTGATTTTGATCAATCATTAGCAGATTACTCGTTGTTCACGTATTCTCATGGCAGTACTTTTCTAGCTGTATTAGTATATGTTGATGATCTTATCTTGGTAGGCAATAATTCAAAACAGTGCGCAACGCTCAAACGGTACCTTGATGAGCGTTTTCATATCAAAGACCTTGGCTAATTAAAGTATTTCTTGGGAATTGAACTAATGCGAACAACTTCAGGATTATTTCTATGTCAGAGAAAGTATGTACTTGACATCCGGGGGAAGAACAGCAGAAGTGCTAAAAGTTATGTGCGGAGCTCACTTTGGTGCCAAAAGTTTTATTTGGATCATTTAAGTACCAAAATTTTTGAAAAACGATCACTTAAGTGCCAACTCCGGTCAGTTTGGTTGAAAATCCGATGTAACATTTTTTTATTAATTTCTGAAGCCAATGTGGCTCGCCGAAAATACAGTCAGCATTTTTTTATTTTAAATAATATTTTTCTTTTTTTCTTTTCTTTCTTCTTCCTTTGGTCATTGCCGATGATCGAAGGCCGGCCACCGGCCGCTCGGCCTCGCCCAGACGAGGTTGCCGCTGCCCGCCACAGGCGAAGCCCGACCGACCCTCGCTTGGGCAACGGCAGGCAAGCCCCGGCGAGGTCGGCCATGCCTCGCATGGGCGAGGGCTCCCCTCGCCAGATCCAGCGAGGCCGGCCGTCGCCCAGACCACGGTGGCCTCGCCAGGCGTGGCCTTCCCCTGGGCAACATTCGGCGGGCCCGCCGTGGCCTGGGCGACGGCCGGCCTCACCAGATCTGGCGATGGGAGCCCTCGCTGGGGCTCGCCCTCGCCCATGCGAGGTGAGGCAGACCTCACGAGAGCTCCCTTCACCAGATTCGGCAAGGCCGGCCATTGCCCAGGCCACGGCGGCCCCATCGAGCATCGCCTTCCCCCGGGCGACGTCCGACGGGGCCGCCGTGGCCTAGGCAACGGCCGGCCTCGTCGGATTTGGCGAGGGGAGCCCTCGCCAGGACTCACCCTTGCCCATGCGAGGTGAGGCCGACCTCGCCGGGGCTTGTTCGCCGTGGCCCAGGTGAGGGTTGGCTGGGGCTCGCCTGTGGCGGGCAATGGCGGCCTCATCCAGGCGAGGCCAGGCGGCCGGTGGTCGGCCTTCGGCCACCGGCGGTGACCAAAGGAAGAAGAAAGAAAAGAATAAAAAAATAAAAAATTCAAAAAAGTACTTAAAAAATCGAAATATATACGTGGAAATGCCACGTAGACTAATTTTTTTAAAAAAAATCCAACTAAGATTAAAAATTTAATTATGAATGCCACGTATTAATTTGGCCGGAATCTCTCGCCGTTAGCACCAAAGTGATCATTTTTCTTTTGATTTGACACTTAAGTGATCCAAATGGAACTTTTGGCACCAAAGTGAGCTCCGTACACAACTTTTGGCACTTCTGCTGTTCTTCCCCCCTTGACATCCTATCGGAATGCGGCATGCTAGCAGCTAAATTAGCAACTTCTCCAATGGAGCAACAACGCCGATTAGCTACAGCAAGTGGACTGGCCATGACAGACCCAAGTTGCTATTGTCGATTAGTGGGACATCTACTTTATCTCACTATCACTCGGCTTGAATTATGTTATTCTATCCACATACTTTCCCAATTCATGCAGGAACCGAAGAAACAGCACTAGGAAGTAGCGGTACGAGTTCTTCGATATCTCAAGAAAAACCCAGGACAAGGGATTCTATTATTAGTCCCAACTTCACTTCACTTGACTGCCTTTTGTGAACTTTGAATGGGCAAGTTGCCCGATCACTCGGCGATCAGTTACAGGTTACTTTGTACTACTTGGTTGTCCCGTGTCTTGGAGAACGAAGAAGCAAACCATAGTTTCTCGGTCCTCTACTGAAGCTGAATATTGCGCTATGGCAATTGCCACTAGTAAATTGATTCGGTTGCGCACTTTACTCGCCGCTCTTGGGGTATCGCACGACAAACGGAGAACCGGTTACTGTAGATCAGTTTCTTTGCTTGAAACGCGATTCTTTCACGATTGCGGTCGAGCGGCCGGTGATTAACGAGGGTGTTTTGTTTTGGTACTGAATGGTATTAGAGTGTTTGGTCTTCCTATGTTAGTTTTCGTCGGGTATTTCTGTCTTCTAAAACGAAAATGAGAAGGGAGGAGTATAGAGCTTGCAAGTCTCAAATGCGACATGGTATTTGAACAAAGGTTCAGGCTTTTTTTTAAAGCAAGTTAACAGTATGAGGTAGAGGAGAGTAGGGTGGTGGGTGTCGCTAGATTTTGCTCATCAACTTGTTTCTACCCTCTCAGGAGTCATTGACACGAAGATACTAGTCCACGAAAATTTCTAGCGAGCTGTTTCACAGGGAAACTTAAATTGTGACTAATAAAAATAACATGATTTTTGTTACGGAAGCTAAGCGATCGAATAATAAAATTGATAGAACAAAAAAAAAATTGGACACCAAATTTGCGTGTTTCGATTGTAGTGACCTACGTTCATGGGGAGAGCATCAGTGAATTTTACTATAGATCAAGCAATACAACGGAGAACCATACTCGAGTCACTTAAATATTTTCGGTGTTTTTCAAATCCTAATTACACCCAATAACTCACGCAGTGTTTAGCTCCACAATTCTTCATGAAATAATCTCTTTATCTCGCAAAGAAATTATACACAAATCTTACCACAAAATTTAATTATTACAAATACTTAAACTCTTAATGTAATTTCACGAATAAAATCACGAATGCTCTGCGAAGCACCCAGCAGCCATGGATGTCACTCAGAAATTGTGCACCCACGGCACTCTCGAGAAGAACGGCGCTTCTTCGTATTATCAACAGCGGCCTCTCTAGCAAACCTGACCATGAGCGTATATACTGTGGACTTCTTGGACGATCCTCTTTTGACTTCTTTGGCCGACAACAGGGAAATATAATTTTGTGTGCCCATCCACTTAATTTTATTTCCCAATCAAAAAGAGTTTATACATATTTCTTGATTTCGAATGTCCGTAGAATATCCAATTCGGAATATTTAAACCTTCACAAATAACAATTAATCTCGGGTCGGATTTTATCTATTGGACTCAAATTCAAAATATATTTTAATAATTTTTATGCTATCAGACCGCTCCTTGGAATTGTTTCCAGGGTTCCTCACCAAAGAGAGGGGAAGCAAGCCTTCCTCTGAGGGCCTCCGCCCCCGATCCACTTCTACGAACTGTGGTGGGCTCTAAGGATGCAAACCTTATTTTAAAGTGCCGAGATTTGCATGCTTTGCATCCCTCACTTTTCCTGTATCTTTGTCTTTCCCTTGTATATTTGTCTTCCTCAAAAGGAGGAAATACCTTATTTTGCTTTACATTTAGGGCATCCCGTGATTCGGACGAGCCTCTAGATGAAGCAGTTTAAGGTTATGCTTAGGACCACACAGGGGAACTTAAATTGTGTCTAATAAAAATAACATGATTTTTATGCTAGCATACCGTTCAAGGAGAAAGGGGACAACATTTTATATAGGGCTCCTGCTCTGACTACATATTATATCTGAAATTCTATAATTTAAGTTTTATGTATGTTTTTTGAACTTTTTATTATTTATTTTATTTTATGTGTTCATCTTTTATGGATTGTTGCTATTGACAAATGAGAAATTTTCATTTTTTTTGCTGCGTTTACTTTCATTTTGTTTAAATAAAAAATGAAATAAAACAAGAAGAAGAAATTGGCCGGTTTCTAGGTAGACCCCGGAACCAACCGGAATAGGCCTTGGAACTTATGACAAGGTAGATTTTAGGTTTCAGGGTATACATGGTAAGTTTCGGGTTCGCGAAAGCGGAAAACCGATTTTGATAGGTAGATTTTGGGTTCTAAATGGAACCTCGAATTCCTCACGCTAGTGTCATCGTTCTCAAAAAATGCCTATTGTGACACGTTAATCTTAAGAAATCATAGGCCCCGAACGTTTTCAAGGAGGAGCTTAGAAACTTCGGCGGGCAATACATTGGCTGTATTAGTTCTAATCACGAGTTTGTCCGTGATAGTCAAATTCTAGGAGCTTTAGTAGGCGATATCCGCCCATTGTATGCTTTTTGTACGTTTGATCGATTTCTCCATTTTGATGTGGTTGCTTAAATTAGAGAGATAAAAGAGTAAATAATTTTCTTCTCAAAAGTCAGAGAGAGGGAGGCAGAGAAATGAGGATGCCGATTAACCGGGAGAATTACAATTTTCCCCCAAATTTTTTGGGATTGCGACAAGTTGCCCTCCGACGTTTCAATTTTACAATTTCCCCCCCTCCCCCTCTAACTTTTTTGAAATTGAAGGCGTTGTGCTCCCAAACGTAGACTCCATCCAAAATTTTGTAACATATTTGACAGCGCCAATGCACATAGTTAGATGTGAAGGTAAATTGGTCATACATCATCTACATGCCAGAGAAACAAATATAGGGACCATTGAAAAAATAAATGATTTGAAAAAGATTTTTCCCTAAAAATGATCGTTTGTATCGGTTGCAATATTGAATGAACAAAAAATATTTTCATCGCTCACAAAAATGTTTATACATGACTTATTGTCAATAATGAAAACATTTTCCATTAATTAATAATTTCAAACTATACAAGCTTTCATTTTTAGGACATTATTTTTCAAGTTATTTATCTTCCACGGAACAAAAAAAGCCTATATATCGATACGCATTTGACATTAATTCTAGTTGAATTCTCGCCGGATTTTTAGTCGCATGCTCTTAGGTGCAATATATTTCCAAAGTGTTCTTCTACTTCTTCATAGTATGTACTTGTGTGACGCATTTTCCTTCAACAATCCGTCACGTGGTCGGAGCTCAAAGTAAAATTGGGTTGGAATTAAAGCCCGGGGACATGATGCAACCGATTCCTAAACTCCACGGGACATATTGCAAAATCAAAACGTTCGGGGGGTAATTTGCAACAATCCTAAAACCTCGGGAGGCAATCTGCAATTAGCCCCCTATTCCCTCAATTCGAGGATTGATCATAGAAGTTTCACTCGAAGCTTCTACTTCAATCAGAACTCTATTACTTACTAGTCAATTACTTTGATTGTCTTCAATTTGGGAAATTTTTTTTGGTCTGTCAGGTGTATTCGGGGTACTTTTTTAGAGTGGAGGCTTTTCCAATGAACTTCAATTAGCGAGTAAAAAAATTGATGGATTGGACTATTCACATTTTAGATCTTTTCGTCTTCGATTATCGAGCTTACACTATGAGAAGCGCAAAGATTACTTCACTTTATAGTTTATAATAATAACTAGTCATTCATTTTTTTTTTGGTTTAGCTCCATGTTTGAATGGTAACTTTGTCTACCAAGTTGTATAGTTAGCAACAATAATTCCTAAAGCATATCAATGGTCGGGTTTAAAAACATTAACTTTTCTTCCAAGGAGAGAGGCTATAAATAGAGAGGAGTCCCTCAGTTCGTCCCCACCCTCCACAAATATTTTCTCAAAATTCTGCAAAAATCGAAGTCAAAATTCCCCAAATTCCAAAGCAAGAAAGCACCATGAAGGTAATATGACGAGGGGGGAAAAAGCAGTAGCTTTATTTTCGAGAAATCGTGAATTGATTCACCTTATGTCGCGTGCTAATTCACCTTCTTGATTTTCGTTCTTTCTTTCTTTCTTTTTTTCGAGGGTAGCAAAAGGTCGTGATTAAGGTATCCATGAACGATCAAACCTCGAGATTCAATTGTTTCAAACCCCAAAGCTCTCACTCCAAAGCATTGAAAGTTGCGGTTGGTTTTTCAGGTGATTGCTAGATTTTTTTCTTTTTATCCCTATGACCGTTTAGGCACATCTTCTGTTTATTAATTTAGATAGGTGATTGTTTTGAGATTGAGAAGAAGAAGAACAAACCCTCTTTTGATTCGAAATCGACCGGTTTCTTTTCCACTCCAGGAGTTCAATCCGTGGCATTGGTGGGAGACGACAAGGACTTGATCGAGGTGGTTGGAGATGGGGTTGATGCAGCCAAGCTCGCCACTTTGATTAGGCAGAAAGTCGGGTTCACAAAGATCGTGTCTGTGAGCGAGGTCGGCGAGAAAGACAAGAAAGAAAGCGAGAGCAAAGACAAGCCTAGCGAAACAACCACAGCCGAGCGCAGCATATGGCCTTACAATGGCCGAAGCCCACACTATGAAATCATGGGCGTCGTCCCACACTACAAGGAAACCTGGGGTTGGCCCATGTAGGATCAAAAAATAATATTTAGATATTAAATCACACATTCTTATAAGTTTGTTAAATGAAGGCATAGACTGAAAATATATAATAGCGCTCCCCCTTGCCTATAAGCTAGACTTTGACCCAAAACTATGTGGAAATCAAAGGGTGATCTGTTCCTAGGTGGCCGGTTTTCAGCCTAGAACTAGTAACCAACCCTATGATTTAGTACTCAAAAGCAAACCGGTTGGTTTTGAAACTACGCCGGAACTTCCCAGTCTTTTTTATTCATGCAAAAAATCACATTCTTATGAGAAAGTGAAAACATCGTGACATTTCACTGTGACAATGTATGTTGCTCAAGTGGTTATGGTATTGTTTGTTCATAGTGAAGATTGTGGTTCGATTTTCGTTTGGTGCAAAAGTATATCTTTTTTAAAAGAAACTTTAAAACCGGTTCTCGAGTAAGCGGGAATTGAACTGATCCTAGACCGGTTTTAGCTTTGCGGTACTAGAAAGCGAACTGATTTTCCCTAGAACGGCCTTGAACTAGTCAATCTAGGCAAGTTTGGTTTAGTTGCCGAGGGAAACCAGGCATGATGCTCACCTCTAATAGAATATACAACAAGGGATGTAAGTAAGGGGCCAAGAAAATTTAAATTTAGGATCTCATGCTTCGATATCATATAAAATTTTGTCAGGCCATTGTCAATTATTGCAAAAGTTTAGGCTATTAAATGAAAGAATAATTTAGTATCCAAATGTTCTAACAATGATTGACTTATATAAACGTATATTGTCGATGCAATGACTTATACAATACTTTTTTACTTTTTGTTCTAATGTGATCTCACTATTTCTTGAAGCATAATTAGCTTGATTTAGTGAAGTGATTCAATTTATATACACAACAATCTCTCGATACATATGTTCAGTACCTAAAGAAGGAGAACCACCCATTTTCCACACTGGAGTTTGCAAAGACATCTATTTAGCGGAGGGCTTCTTCCTCATATTGATCGAGCTCAATGCTCGTTTCCGTGCCCGTTATCCCGGATTGAGCTCGTGTTTACTTCCTCCCATGCACTGTTCAGCATTGAAATGATCCTCGAGTACCTTGGTGATTTAGTCGTCCTCAACAAGGCCATGCTGCAATGCGTCCGGCGCACGATTATGTCCGCATCATCTCCCGCTTGGATCCATACTGGAATAGAGGCCTTGGGACTGACCATTTCACGCTTTCTTGCCATGACTGGGTAAACATATAGAAGTTTATTGAAGAGTCATCAATTTGCGAGTTATTGCATGAATCACCCCCACAATTAACCCTCAAGAATCATGCTAAGTAGAATGATTAGATTATCACATTGCTTTGACATTATTATAAGTTAAACATAGATCATGGTGACATAACGTTTAGTGATTGTAATAAGTAGAGTATTTACACAAAAATACACTGATTAAAAACGTTTAATCAACTCATAATCTTTTACATGGATACTTAATTCTGGTTTTGTTACAGGGTCCAAGGGCCAGTGGATACGGGGCTCAGACATACCTCAACTCCATTGGATTGGAGCCCAATGCAATGCCAATACCTTCGAGCACTTCAACCCCAAGAAAGAAGTCTCGTTTCCCAAAATCAACCTCCAAGCCGAGGACATCAGACCGCACCGTGCCGGCGTTGTCTGCTGGGCCAGCGCACGGCCGCATCAGGCCGGTGCTACTGCAGCACTGGAAGAGGAAAAGGATGGCGAAGTCAGGGTCTACGGGGGATCCCTGAGGGGTTCTCGTACTGTGGAACGATGAGCACGAGCAAGTAGTGCATATGCTCAAGTAGCCACGAGGTGGCGAGCCCGAGGATCGCCGGGTGGATACATGCCAGGCGCATCCTGGTGGTGATATGCGAGCACTGCGAACTTCCTTTCATTGTCATGCTAGACTGGTCAGTGCGGGTCGCGGCGGGCGAGATAAAAGGGGCGAAGTAAAATGTTCACAAAAGACCTTCGTAATGCTTCTCAATTTTGACCCGTCCATGCTATGTTTGACGAATATGTTGTACCGATTTCTGAAAGATTTCAGTCGATACTGTTTCGGCTATGCTGAGGATCTCTGTGTTCGTATGTTTCCTTTCCTGTTATTTTTTTGGCCCCTCGGACAAATTTGGACGTATTGGCTTATCTTCTAACGTCTGTATAACGCTTCACAGTTGAGGTTATGTCACTACCTAACTTCATCTGAAACATAAGACAATAGTGAGGAGGCATAAGAAGTTCACATCTTAATGAGACGCTCATGTCACCTAAAAAAGCACATACTGAGCAATTTGGTGCCATAAGAACTTACTCTAGCATGGATTTAATTAATGGCTCGTCAGCCTCTTTGGGGTGCCACAAGCCTTCTTAATATAATCGGCGATTTGGCGCGTACCGAAATCAACATCGCATGGGAAGTGCTTAGTGACGCGCTCGTTAATCTCTTATGCAATCCTTGTTTTATACGTCCCCATTTATTTAAATAGCAAATTACGGTCTACAACATCACTTGGTTAGTACAGTATATCTGTATACTGATCTTAGCCCATCTAACGTTACTCTAGAATTTTTAGGTCCGCTATCCACACGAACGAGATTTAACAACAGGGAATTATTTCAAGGACAAAGAATGAAAACATATCCATATAACCTAAGATGTGATTGCAAGATAAGTACAAGCGGATTTTTCAACATTCTCAATAATATCTTATTTTACATATCCGCACAAGAATGTTTGATTCACCCGTTTCGTTTCAAGAAATGATCTTGGTGATTAGCGACACGATTTACTCGGTCGTAATATTCGTACAAACACGCCACCCTGTCCTTTTCTAGACAGGTGTTGTTGTGCCAAGAGTTATTAACATTAATCAATTAGCTCGGTCTTACAAATGACTCGGTTAAAGTTGACTTGAGGTCGGATCAAGAAAGAGAAATCGACTTAATAGTTTTTCATGAAAAGGACATGTCATGTGATGGTACCTATCTCTTCCATATGGTCAAAATCAACATGCTTTAATTATACGGTATTAGCAGAAATAATTGAAAACTAGCAGATAATCACAAATGAGAGATCTCATCATCCCTCTAACTAAGTTACTGGACGAGGAAAACCTTTTTCTTTTCCTTCTTCTTTGCACTCCATAGCCCAGCACATAAATTTTTTTAATGAAAACTGTCGTGTCTTTTGAATTTCTAGAAGCCATCCCCCCCTCCTTGTCGAATTATGCTTTGTCGTAACTCGTTGGCTACAAGCCCTTGACGACTTGGAGATCCACTACGACAAAACAGATGAATCGAAGCTCGTTGGTCTTTCCATTTCAAACGAAGTTTATTGTCACTTGTGACCTTAAGAACATGTGGGCCACTTTCGCGAGTAAGTTTTTGAGATTTTCGTGCATTTGATTTGGGGAAAATTACCAAAAAAGTTCTAAACCTGTTGTAATTATGCCAATTCAATTTTAAACCTTTTGCAATTGTGTCAATTCAGTCAATTCAGCCAATTCAGCCACTTTTAGTCGGCTGGCGCTGACGTAGACGCCGACCAGCTAACATGACATTATCTTAATATTTTTTTTCGAATTTTTTTTTCCTTTCTCTTTTTTTTTTCTTTCCTTCTTCCCCTTGGACGAACCTGCCAGGGGGAGGCTCACCCTCGCCGGCACTGACAAGGGCGAGCCTCGCCCAGCTCCAGCAAGGGCTGGCGAGAGCGGAGCTCGCCATGGCTGGGCAAGCTCGACCTTGCCCATAGCCATGGCGAAGCTCGACCTCGCTAGATCTTAGTGAGGTCGAGCTTCGCCATGGCTATGGGCGAGATCGAGCTTGCCTAGCCATGGCGAGCTCCGCCCTCACCTTGCTTAGCGACGGCGAGCCTCCCTAGTGGCTAGCTAGCCCCTGGCTAGTTCGGCCACCAGGGCAAGAAGGAAAGGCAAATAAAAAAATATAGAAAAAGGAAAAAAATAAAAAAAATTCAAGCTCCGCCATCGTCGGCCCTCACCAAATTTGGGCGCGGACGAGCTCGCCCAATGGCAGTGAGGGTGACTCGCCGTGGCCGGGTGAGCTCAACCTCGCTTAGATCTAGTGAGGTCGAGCTTGCCTAACGGAGGCGAGGGCAGCTCGCCATGGTTGGGTGAGCTCGACCTTGCCCATTACCATGGCGAAGCTCGACCTTGCCAGATCTGGGCGAGGTCGAGTTCGCCCAGCCATGGCGAGCTTCGCCCTCATAGGCCCTCGCCCAGTAACAGTGAGGCTCGCCCTCGCCAGTGCTGGCGAGGGCGAGCCTCCCCTTGGCCGGTACGACCAGGGGGAAGAAGGAAAGAAAAAAAAAGAGAAAGGAAAAAAAATTCAAAAAAATATTAAGATAATGCCACGTCAGCTGGCCAGTGTCAGCCGGCGTCCACGTCATGCCGGCCGGCCAAAAGTGATCGGATGGACTGAATTGGCACAATTACAATAGGTTTTAGGACTAAAATGGTAAAAGAAAAAAAGGTTTAGGACTGAATTGGTACAATTGCAATAGATTTAGGACTTTTTTGGTAATTTTCCCTTTGATATGTTGAAAATGATTATTCAAGGAAAAACCATTTACAGTAAAAAACATATGCATGCTTAAAGTTAGGTAAATAAATTACCTAACCCAAATAAAGGAAAACATTTGAAAAATGACTTTCAGAGAGCATTTTTCTTCACCATGAAATTTTCTCTGAAACATATACACCCTTAGAAATTTCACTGATAGTACATTCCATGGATTAATCAAATCGCGAGTTTATACGTTATAGTCAATTCTAGGAGCTTTACTAGGTGATGGTTGCCTATTGTATACCTTCGTTCGGTGCGAAATGGATCCGCTAGTATGAGGGACGATGTCATTTTCTTGACTAACTAGGAGACTTAGACGTCAACCAAGAGCTAAGCCGTCTAGATACACTCATCTTTTAAACAATTGAATATTCACTACAAAAAAACTGTAATTTAGCTACAACATATTTGCGACGACAACAGTATCGTCGCTAATTAGCGACAACAAAAGGCAAATAGTCGCTAAGTGGCGACGAAATTAGCGACCAAGTTAATTTCGTCGCCAATTACCGAAAATAGCGACGGCAACAGACAATTAGTCGCTAATTCGTCGCTAAATAGCCACGAGATAAAGATGTCGTCGCCAATTTGTGACGATCACGCTTTTCTGTCGCTAAATAGCGACTACATTCAGCGACGGCATTTTTATCATAGCTAAGTAGCTACGAAAATACTTGGTAGTCGCAAAAACACAGTTTAGCGACGCATCGTAATTACTTCGTCGCTAATGTGATCTAATGTTACATTTTACGTTTCTTGATCTCTGGACAGTTTAGCGACTAAGTTGTCGCAATCTCGTCTCAAAATAGCGACGATATTAGTACCTTCACTAAATAGCTACTATATTTACCTACGACTTGTGTTTAGTCGCTGAATAGCGACTATCTTTAGCGACGATTTAATTTATTAGTCGCTATTTAGCGACGAAGTAAATATATTTCGTCGCTAAATATAGCTTATATCAGCAACAAAACAGACGATTCATTCATTTCGCAGCACTCGATCTCTTCTTCCTCTCTGTCTGAACGAGAGCCCGACGCCTACTTGGAGTAAGTACAAGTTACCTGGAGGTGGAGATGCGTATGCTTTAGCGAAGAAATCGGAAAAGCTAAAGGGAGTGAGAAATTCGCGATTGAAGAAACCACAAAAAATACACCATTGTCCCAACTTGTTTAATTTCAAGGTAAGTTATTTCTTCTTTCAATTTGAGTGATATTTCTGTCTATTACGCGTTGTTGTGTTGCCGTTATACGTTGTTGTTTACACGAGATTGATTTCAAGCCTAATATGGAGTTAAACGACTCGGATACATGTGACACCCCCCATATGTTTGTTAAAATACCGTAATGAATCTTGACATTTGTTGAGTCGGGTTTTCATCGTAGGCATCATGGAAGGAGATAGGTCTTGGATGTATAATAAGAACTTACCTAGGCGTGGAGGATTAACCGATGAGTTTCGTGCTGGGTTGGAAAAATTCATGGCGTTTGCTAGTTCACAAGTTGAATACATGAACGGAAGTAAGTTAAGGTGTCCGTGCAAAAAATGCAAAAACAGTAAATTCCAAGAATATGATATCGTTCAGGAGCATCTTTATAGAAACGGTTTCACTCCGAATTACTACAATTGGACTTGCCATGGTGAACCATTTATGTCTCCCGAGGAATATCGCAATACTCACCAATTGCCTTGTGTACGGGAAGAATGTAGTAGTGCTAGAGATGAATTAAATCCATATCAGAGAATGGTGCTTGATGCAGCTGCTCATAATTTTGGATGGGAAACGAACCAAACAAGCACCCATGAGCATGGAAGCTCCAGTCATACATCACAGTTTGACAATTCTGGTGACACAACATTTGAAGAAAGTGTGTGCCATAAATTTCGTGACGTGTTGAGTTCAGCGGATGAACCTTTATGGGGAGGTTGTGACAACCACTCAACGCTATCAGTCACGGCAAGAATGCTAAGTATTAAAGCCGAGCATAACGTGTCAGAGAACTGCTTCAATTCTTTTGTGGAAATAATGCGTGAAGCATTACCCCGTGATAACAACATGCCGAGTTCCTTTTACGATATGAAGAAGTTAGTGCATGACCTGGGTCTTCCGGTTGAACGGATTGACGTCTGCATCGCAGGGTGTATGTTGTATTGGAAAGAATATCAATCTGCTGAATCTTGCAAGTTTTGCGGTGAGCCTAGATACAAGGTTCAAAGGAGGCATGGTGGTAACCATACACGTAGACCAGTGAAGCAATTGTTTCATCTGCCGTTAATTCCTAGATTGCAAAGGTTGTTTGCGTCTCGAGCTACTGCTGAACACATGAGTTGGCACGCAAACCATGAAACTGAAGAGGATATGATGTGTCATCCTTCCGATGCATACGCCTGGAAACATTTCGATAGAACATACCCAGATTTCGCTATGGAGCGACGCAACATCAGGCTAGGTCTATGTAGTGATGGGTTTGCCCCCTTTGGTAAAACCGGAAAAAACTATTCATGCTGGCCAGTCATATTAACGCCGTACAATCTCCCTCCTGGCATGTGCATGAAGACACCTTATATGTTTCTGACATTGATCGTGCCCGGTCCGCATAACCCGAAGAAGATGATAGACGTTTACATGCAACCATTGATTGAAGAGTTGCAACAACTATGGAATGTTGGTGTTCCAACCTATGATGTTTGCACCGATAAAACATTTCTATTGAGGGCTGCGCTTCTTTGGACGATAAATGACTTCCCAGCTTATGGAATGTTGTCTGGGTGGAGCACAGCCGGCCTGTTAGGATGTCCGATTTGTATGGAGAAATCAAAGTCGTTCCGATTAAAACATGGTAAGAAGGCGTGTTACTTTGATTGCCACAGACAATTCTTACCGATGAATCATCCATTTAGAAGGAATAAGAAAGAGTTCGTCAAAAAAAGGATTGAAAGGACACCTCCACCAATGAGGTTGACCGGTTATGAACTTTGGGAACGAGTCCAAACCTTCCCGACCGTTGTTGAAGCCCCGCAATGCATACCTCATTCGTATGGTTCTACGCATAAATGGACAAAGCGCAGTATATTTTGGCATTTACCATATTGGAAGACCCACTTTGTTCATCATAACCTTGACGTCATGCACATAGAGAAGAATGTTTTTGAGAATGTCATCAACACGGTGATGGACGTCCCTGGCAAAACAAAGGACAACCTAAATGCAAGAAAAGACTTGCGAGACATTTGTGATCGGCCGACTCTAGACGTGGAGCCAAGCAGTATTGGTCCAAAGCCAAAAGCAGTGTACACATTGACCAAGGAGCAGCGACGTGCAGTCTTAACATGGTTGAAATCTGTCCGATTTCCTGATGGGTATGCTTCAAACATCGGGAGATGTGTTGATTTGAATGCATGTAAGTTGTCAGGTATGAAAAGTCATGACTGTCACGTCTTTATGGAGCGACTACTTCCAATAGCCTTGAAGGAATTTCTGCCAAACTTCGTGTGGGGCGCTCTTACTGAATTGACGACTTTCTTTCATGATATTTGCTCGACAATGTTACGTACATCACACATGGAGAAGCTGGAGAAAGATATTCCAATCATCATGTGTAACTTGGAGCGGATATTCCCCCCATCGTTCTTTGATTCAATGGAGCATCTACTAGTTCATTTGCCATACGAAGCAAAACTTGCAGGTCCCGTCCAATTTCGATGGATGTACCCATTTGAGAGGTAACAATGTTTTTCATTTTGTATAGATATGAAACTACCTATCAACGATGTTGAACTAAAATGTCATTTTCCATATAGGTTTTTGTATCATTTGAAGAAAAAAATTAAGAATAAGGCATGTGTGGAGGCTTCAATTTGTAATGCATACATTGTTGAAGAAGTGACTACATTTGCATCATACTACTTTGAGTCGCACGTGCAATGCAAGAGGCGGAGACCAGGACGAAACGACGAGGGACCGCTTGATTCGGATTGTAACTCATTCTCCATTTTCAATTATCTTGGTCGACCAAGCGGCGTATGTAAGTTACGTTATATAACGGGGGAAGAAATGCATGCAGCCCACACATACATTTTATTGAATTGTCCAGAAGTGGAGCCATACTTTCAGTAAGCATTTCATATTAGACCTCACAATGTGAATGTATATACACATTTATTGTGTCTAACCATTCGCTAATAAATTATTCTATCTTGGCTCAAATCGAACAGAATGTTTCGGGCATCCATGTCAGGAATATCGCCTGATGAGCTTGATCGTTTGTGCAATGACCATTTTGCAGCATGGTTTAAAAATTATGTAAGATCGACGTGAAGTGTTAACTTGTAGTTTTCATCAAATTTTGATATTACTGCATACTCTATGTATACGTACATATATGAATAACTTATTCATATGTGTCATTAGGTTCACAATAATCATGGCATGATCGAGAATGAAGGGTTGTTATATCATCTGTCATTGGGTCCAAAAGCAATAGCAAGAACTTGGCCAGCATATTTTGTCAACGGTTATAATTTTCACACGCAAGAATATGGCAAGGGAAATGCCACGATGAATAGTGGCGTCTGTGTTCGATCTGGGAGCAGTTTGATGGAGGCCTTTTACGGCTTGTTGGATGCTATCATACAGGTAGAGTACCCTGGTCCACCATTGGCCGTTACGTTATTTAAATGCACGTGGTTCGACCCTATCAAAGGAATGAGGGTGCATCCGAAGTTTAATTTGGTTGAAGTTAATCACAAGAGAAAATATATGAAATACGAACCATTTGTACTAGCACAACAAGCAATTCAAGTCTATTACGCGTCATATCCGAGCTTGAAACAGGACAAAGTTGAGTGGTTGGCAGCATGTCAAATCAAAGCGCGAAAAAAGATCGAACAACACTGGAAAGATACAGCATATCAGCAAGAGGTCGTTCTGCACACAGCTGAACCTTATGAATATAATATTCCATCTTTACAAGACCCACATGGAGCATTGATCGATGTTGATGCAAGTGAAGTTCGTCAATCGAACTTGCATCATAGTGTTGAAGAAGATGAATTTATCACTGATGATGACGAGGACACTGATGAGGAAAACGAGGACACCGAAGACGAAGACGAGTTTTATGATCATAGTGAAGATGCAGAAGACGACGATGATCATGACAACGACGAAGATGACAATGACAACGACTTTGGGTTTTGAAACTTTTACCATTCTTCTTTATGACATGTATAACGTATTTTATTGTTTATTGTGTTATAATTAATATTCAGTATATACGGTATATATGATAATATTATTTATGAATCAGGTGTATTTATATATAAATATATAATAATGTAATTAGGTGTATTCTGTAAAAATTAGCGACAATTTTGTCACTAAAAAAGTCACTAATTAGTGACGGCGACGCACAATGTCGTCGCCAAAAAAGGCCGAGAGCTATAAAATTTGCAATGGGGTACATCTTTAGCGACAAACCATAAACAATAGTCACTAATTAGCGACGGTCATACCCTTGTCGTCGCCAAAAGTGGCCGAGAGCTTTATATTTGGTATTCGGTCCGACATTAGCGACGGACCCTGTTCTTGTCGCTAATTAGCGACGGATACGTGCTCGGTCGTCGCCAAAAGTTACCGAGAGCTATACAATTTGCATTCGGGGACATCATTAGCGACGGATCACATATCTTCGTCGCTAATTGGTGACGGGGAGCTCATATCGTCGCTAAAAGTGAAATTTTAGCGACGGATACGTGCTCGGTCGTCGCCAAAAGTTACCGAGAGCTATACAATTTGCATTCGGGGACATCATTAGCGACGGATCACATATCTTCGTCGCTAATTGGTGACGGGGAGCTCATATCGTCGCTAAAAGTGAAATTTTAGCGACGGATACGTGCTCGGTCGTCGCCAAAAGTTACCGAGAGCTATACAATTTGCATTCGGGGACATCATTAGCGACGGATCACATATCTTCGTCGCTACTTGGTGACGGGGAGCTCATATCGTCGCTAAAAGTGAAATTTTAGCGACGATGCTGTCGCTGATTGGTCGCCAAATGTGGCCGAGTTATGGATTTGATTCAGGCGTTTTAGCGACTACTTGGTCGCTATACCGTCACTAATTAGCGACGGAGGTATTTATTTGTAGCCAATTAGCGACGACTCGTGGCTATGTCGTCGCTGAATCACGATAACCTAAGTTCGAAATCGATTTTGCCCATTCTGTCTCTCTCTATCTCTCCTCTACTCTCGCTCTCCCTGTGACCTTCCGACGCCGCTCGATCGCCCGCCGCCGCTCGTCTGGCCTCTCGCCGCCGCTCGTCCGCCCGCTCCCCGCCGCTCGTCCACCCGCTCGGCTGCCCGCTCCCCGCCGCTCGTCCAACCGCTCGGCTGGCCGCTCCCCGCCGCTCGTCCAACCGTGGGTCTAGCACGGCGTCGCTTCCTCGCCGGCGTCGCAGCGGAGCTCAAGCGAAGCCTCACTGTTCAGGTCTCTCTCTCTCTCTCTCTCTCGATGATACTGAAGACGTTTGAGGTTTCTGGTTTGCTGTCAACAATGATACTGGGAAGTTTGTATGCAGATTTTTTTTTTGTTCGACTGAAGTGTTGGCACGGCGTCTGTATGCTGTTTGAGGGCTTTCACATTTGAGGTGCTGTCAACAATTGAGGTGCTTTCACATTTCTGTTTGAAGTTGAAATCTTTTGTATCGCTACTGATTTATCAAAGTATGCTGTGGTGCTGGATTATAATATTCGTATAATATTCGAAGTTCAAATATTTTCGAGACCCAGATTTCAACAAAATCTTTTGATTAGGACGTGTAAGTTGTATCGCTACTGGAAAGGTTGTATTGGAATAGGTGTATCATATTGTCATGGGTTGTGTGATTGGTCAAAGTTTTGTGGGCTGGAAAGGAGTTGATCATCCGAATGCAATTCAAGTTTAATCTGAGGATTGGTGCGTTTCACACAAGATGAATGATTTCGAAAACTTGCTCAAAATTTGCTTCAGTTATTAAGGGCATAAGCCATTTTTCGCAAGATTCACAACTGTTGTGTACCTTCTATTTCCATGGAAATCACGGCGGAGAGAGGCTATTGACTCGTGTATGTTGGGGAACTGAGAACCATTTGGTCTTTGGTGAATTTGGGAGCCCTCCAAAGAATCCTTGCTTCAATTTTGGGTAAAAGTGGAAAATTTCAGACAATTATCTCTGATGTTGCCGCTGGAATGAGCACGGCAGTCGCACGTGCAAGCCGGCAGGCGAAGATTAGGCGATCAGTGGGCTCGAGTTCTTGTTTGAGATATTATAATTTTCAAATTACATCATGTCGAAATCAAATATTTTCAACAATTTGAAATCTTTTGTATCGCTACTGATTTATATCTTATGTTTATTTTCTCGAAGTTCAAATATTTTGCTGTCAACAATTTGATAAACAATTTGCCAAATTATAATGGTATGCCAAATTATTCACATTTCAACAATTGTTTAAAGTTGAAATCTTTTGTGAGTTGCATCGATTGAGGATCTGGGACTTTGTCTTTGCGTCTCCAGTGCTTGCCCAACGCTGGTTTTACCATCCTCTGTCTTACTTTGTCGATGACTGCAACTTACATTGCCTTGTTGATACTGAACCAATCAAGACATGGGCTTACCTTTGGTTGTTAAGACAGTGATTGAAGCAAGCTGGTTGTTACCTTTTGTAATGTTGTTTTCCTTATGCAGGAAGAAGAACAATATTTACACACTGCAAGAAAAATGGTAAGTTTTTAATTGGGTTATAAATCATTTCTAGTTGGTAAATAAATTGTTCTAACTAGTTTGTTTTTCCAATGTGCACCAGCGTCCAAATTAGAAAAATAACAACAAGGGTAAGGGTAAGGCTGCTGATCAACCGACGGTCTATACACGTGGACGGGCCAGAGGAGGGCGTTCAATGGCACTCGTGATCAGGCCGGTCGACGAGGCTAGTCCCCCTCGACGGACCTTCGTGCCCACGCCCACTTGGGTCGATACGCCCCCCACAGAACCGCAGCCTCAACAGGAGGAAGACGAAGGAACGGAGGAGACTCAATCTGAGGGCGAGCCTTTGATCACGGCACGATCATCGGTAGGCCAAGCGTCGACACCGCCAAGCGCCGAAGATACGGATGACAATTGGGTCATCGATGATGAAGGGAGGAGGCGGATAGAACCGTTAGGAGACTCGTAAGTACAATTTGATGAAAGTGCATAATTTTTTGTTATTAACTGTATAGGCTAGATTTTCTTATGTTTTTGAGATGTTTTATGTATTTTTTATGTTTAACAAATGCAGCTTCTACAGAGCTACGGTAGTCCTGCGGGACTGGTATCGTATGATCAACAATTTTTGGCGTGGGCCATATACATGCATTACGCAAGCGCCGGAGGAAGATAGGAGAGTATGGTGGCGAGAGTTTGAGGTAAGTGTAAGATCGGTTTGTTAGTGACATTTCTAAAATGTATTGGTAAATTGAGTTAGCGTTTTTTTTTTGCAGCGCAAGTACTATTGGGACAGATCTATGGATAGCGAGGTTAGAAGAATTTTAAACAAGAAGGCCGGCGATCACATGCGAAATGTGATGAACAAGGCGAAAACCACTCAGAGGCAGCCGGCTTGGATGGACGATCAGTCATGGAGGGAAATCCATAGAAAGTGGGCTAGTGAGGAGCATAAGCGCGCCAGCGAGAGGAATAAAATTAATCGAACTTCCAGTTCCAGAGAATCTGGGATTGGGACGTATGCCGGCGGCTCCATCACAGTTGCGGAGCACAAAAGGAAGATGGTAAGTATTGTCAGATTGTCAATTTATTCCGTTAATAGATTGTATGACTAGTTGGAAGTCCGTTGTGTATGTTAGGCGAAGGTGTTGGGAACGCCGCCCAGCTTCTCACAAACATATGAGCGGACCTTCATGAGAAAGGACAAATCATTCGTCAGTGGCACGGCGAAGGCCGTTAAGGTATGTTCGAACTTGATGATTTTATAGCAGATTAGTTGATTGTAATGCATGCCTAGTAACTTTTAAAGTGTGTACGTAGGAAAAATTTGATGAAATGCTTGCATCTACGGCGGGTGTCGGGGGTAGTGGCAGCGGCGAGGGTACAGAAGGGACGTCACCCACGATTGAAATGTCGCAGGCCGAGCAGGAGAAGCTGTGGTGGCAGGCATCTGCAGCAGTGAAGAAAGGGAAGGTGTACGGGTTGGGGTCGTTAGCCCGGGACAGCATGAAGTCGGTAGGCACATCTTCTGCTGGAACGAGTTCAAGGCGCAGCGCAAGAGAGAGTGAGCTGGAAAAAAAAGTGGAAAACCTCAAGAATCTACTTGCAGAGAAAGACGAAAAAATGAAGAAGATGGAGGAGAGACTAGATGCCATAGATGCCAGAGATGAGGCAATGCGCATCATGCAACAACAATTGAGTATGCTAATGAGACAACAGCATGGTCAGCATTCGCAGCAAGACGATGAGGATGAAGCAGCCGAGCAGACTGGACTTCCACCGGCACCCCCACCCGATGAAGACCATGAAGAGTAGATACATTTGCTGAACATTTTAGATATGTGCGAATGATAATTGTTTAATTAGATACATTTGCTGAACCTTTTTGATATGGGTACTTTTCTTAGATATTTACTTTTTGCTTCTATATTTCGTTTTGCGTTGAATGTTATGACTTATCAGGTAGAACTGAACAAAAAACAAAAAATACATATTAATCGTTCAAACAGCTTTAGCGACGCTACGATATACTATCGTCGCTATTCTGGACGATTTAGCGACGAACAGTTGCCTTTGTCGCTAAATGGCGACGAATCGGCGACTACCTTGTCGCTAAAAGCGGCCGAGTGATACCATTTTGCATTCGGGACGTCATTAGCGACGGGGGATAAAGTTATCGCTAATTGGTGACGGCAGTAGACATTGTTGTCGCTAAATATGCGAGACTGAGTGCATTCTGGATTTTTGCGACGATATTTTTCTTGTAGTCGCTAAAATATTAGCGACGCCTGGTGTAGTTCGTCGCTAAATGGCGACTAATGGTGTGTCTAGTCGCTAAGTTGCGATATCTGAGTTTTGCGACAGATGCGTTAGCGACGAGACAGTTTGTCGCTAATTTGCGACGATCATACTCTTGTAGTCGCTAAAATATTAGCGACGCCAGGTGTAGTTCGTCGCTAAATGGCGACTAATGGTGTGTCTAGTCGCTAAGTTGCGATATCTGAGTTTTGCGACAGATGTGTTAGCGACGAGACAGTTTGTCGCTAATTTGCGACGACCATACTCTTGTAGTCGCTAAAATATTAGCGACGCCAGGGGTAGTTCGTCGCTAAATGGCGACTAATGGTGTGTCTAGTCGCTAAATTGCGATATCTGAGTTTTGCAACAGATGTGTTAGCGACGAGATATTTTGTCGCTAATTAGCGACGAATTGCCATATGTTTCGTCGCTAATTTAGCGACATGGTTTTTCGCAACGAAATTTGGTTCGTCGCAAACGTCGTCGCTAAAAAATTATAGCGACGAAAATTTGCGGTTGTTCGTCGCTAATTGTCGTCGCTAAAATGCAGTTTTTTTGTAGTGATTGATCATGTCCTCGATCGGAGAAAACTCCCTCCAACGAATTTGTGATTGGTATAGCCACATGTGACTCTAAGATATCCAAAATACAATTAAGAAGAAAAACAAACATGAGCTCGCCACCAAGATGTACCCATAACGTTGACTCCAACCAAGTTTTTTGTCACATATTTGACCATGTAGCTGCATGCGATTAGTTATGGAAAGCAAATTTATCATATATCATCTACATCTATGAGAAAGAAAAATATAGGGACTAGTCAAAAGTATGTTTTAAAACCGTATATTGATATGCATTTAACGTTGATTCAGTCAAATTCTCACCACAACTTTAGTTGTATGCTCTCACATACAATATATATGAATTATTCTTCTACTTTTATTTTATTTATATATACTTATATATACAAGCTTTCCCTCAGTAATTAGTCACGTGTTATTACGTAGTCAGAGCTCCAAACGAAATTTGGTCGGAACCAACGCCAGGGGCTACATTACAACCGATTCTGAACTTTGGGGACAAATTGCAAAATTGAAATGATGGGCGGGGGAATGCAATAACCCTAAAAACTCGGGGAGCAATATGTAAGTGGCCCCAATCTATTACGAAAATCGCTTATGATATTTTGAAGATGACAAAATAATTAAAACTACTAATGAGTTTAATGGTGGAGTAACTAGGCAATGCACAAGCTGTTATGTAGATAATGTCCTAATAGGGTGAAGAAGACATTGGCCATAGAAATGTCTACAAGCTAGAGGTACCTAAATAGAAGGTGAACAAGCCTAGAACGGGGAGTTCAGTAAAGCTTGGAAATACCATGGATTGGTGAACAACGAGGTAGAACCATGATTGCTAATATACTTGGATATCACCAGACAACTAGAGTTGGATATCATTAGACTCATAATCAGACTCATCATTAGCCTCGCCATCATACTCAAAGTTACACGCGAATATCATTAGAAGCAACAGCGTGGAAATCAACAGTATTTACACGTGCATATCATTAGTGCATCTGATTACTTCAGACTCTATCGCTAAAGCTGAATATTATCAGTCTAAAATCTACATGAATATATATATATATATATATATATATATATATATATATCACCGATAACTACCTGAATCTTCTAAAGAGTCACCAACGGACTTATTACCCCACTGGGTTTTACTGCCTGGAACACTTCCAGAAATCTCTATGAAAAGACCCCACGAAGGGAATCGTCTTAACTGCGGATGAAATTATAAAGAGTATCTTTATCTACCCCTTGGCTTTGATACCATAAGTGTCCAAGGATCTGGGGATCTATAAAGAGAAGATGTTGGGAGATAGAAAATATCAAAGTATTGACAGCATCTTGGATAGGTTGTTCATCTTCATCAAGAATTACTTGACCAAAGGGGTCGAGTTTGTGAGCGTTTAAAATTTGAGATCTTTGCTCATCATTCAGGTAGTTATCCCACCATCCTTTGAGCTGACCAGTGAATCCGGCTATTAAAAGATATGCAACGGAATGATCAGAAGTATCAGGAATGGTTTTGTAAGTGTTTGCAAGCATGACCATTTGGGTCAGAATATTTATGAGGTTTTGCTCAGAAACACCATCTATATTCCACTCATAGATAGCATCAGAAGAATATTTATTTTGGACTTTAGAAAAGGTTTCTTCTGTGAGAATATCAGGAGGAGTGGCACGAGAATAATATAATTTTTGAGGATCCTTCCAAGTGATACGATTTATCTCGGGAAGAGATTCAGTATCGGATTTATCTAAAAGGTTAATTTGGTTGGAAGGTTCAATACGATCTGGAGTGTCTTTGACACTCAGATTTTGTATTAAAGGAGTATCCAGAATTATGGGATTTTTAGGAATTAAAACTGATTTTCCCTTGAGGAGTTTTTTCCTTTCCTCTAAGGCTTTAGCAAATTCAAGACTAGGATTTTTTGGAATTTCAAAATTTTTAAAAAGTGGGGTTTTTAAATCCCTTTTTGAATTTGTTATAGAATAGGATGAAGAACTGTTTTGAGCTAGATTTTCAATTCGATCAAGTTGTTTTCCTATGGTATGAAGATGTTGATTAGAAAAATTATTTTGTTCAACAATCTTTTTGATGCCTATGCCATCTATTTCAGAAGCTGTTTTGAATGGAGAGGCTATAATTTCAGTCTCTCGATGTTCAAATTTGATTTTTCTGAGAGGAGGATGATTGGATTCGATGATATGTCCATCATCCAATTTCCATTTATAAAATTGATCTAAAACAAAAATCTGTTTTTCTTTTAGAAATATATTTTCAAACCAATCAAAGAAGAATATTTCGATTTCATGTTGATACATGTAATCATAATATTCCTTTTTGATTTCAAGAGCTTGATTTCGAAAATTAGTAAAAAACCATTCTCTAAAAAGTTTATTTTCTGATGAATTAAATTCTTTATTTAAAGCGATTCTATCGGGTTCAAAAATTATTTCCAAAACATTGATCTCAGGATCTTCCATTTCGGAAGGAGTAGGATCAGAGAAATCAGGAGTAGTTTGATAAACTGGTCTGGAAATTCCTGACCTGTTATCTATACCACTGATGTTTGGAATAGGAGGAGCACTTGCAGATGTTTCTCCAGGATTATTCGAAGGAATATTTGGAATAATATCAACAGACCTTCGAGAAGAAGTAGAATGCCAGGAAGGGAGTGATCTGATGTCACAAGATCTTCTGGGAATATCAAAAGATTTTCTAGAAAATTGAATTGTCACCCTACCTTCAGGATGTTGAATGATATTGGTAGGATCAGAATTTTGAACAATTGGTTGGGGAATACGATTTTCTAATTCCCATTGATCAGGAAGAGTAATCTGATTCCAAGGAATTGTCCTGGGAATGGTGATATTTGCTTTAGAAATGTCAGTTTGTAACAGAAGGGTTTCTCTATTGGAATTTAATTTAAAAGCTTTGCTGCCAAAAGCAGAATTCATTACCTTGTAATAAACTCTGTAGATTAGGGCTATGGGAATAGATCCTTCAGCTATAGAATAATTATGAGTTTTTATTTGAAGAGTGAGAGATTTTAAAATGTTTTTGTCTTTGAGAGAAACAGTAAGACCAGGGTGACTATCAAAGTGAATTGGTCCACTGCAAAGGCTAGTTTCTACGGCTCCAAGAATGGATTCATCGTATTTTAAAAGTCTCGCATCTCTCAAAACAAGAAGTAATGAAGTATCTAAACCTTCTTTGGTTAGGGGTTTTGCACCTACCTGTACCAAACCTATATGCATGTAATTCCATTTTTGAGAATGTTTCTTTATGGAATCCTTATTTAAGAGTTGTATTGAAGCAAAAGAATCAGAAAGAGGAATATCTCTCTCTTCAGTAACAATGACATAGTCATTATTTCCAAAGAGTTTAAATTTAGAATGTTCATAAATTTTATCCAACTTGACTTTTGGAATGAACCAATTTTCAATAGACTTATTGAAATCTTCTATATTTATTTCTTCTCTATTTATGGGTCCTTGATCAGAGGACATTTGTGATAAAGAACTAGAAGAAGACTCAGATCTTCTTAATAAATTCATTGCATAAGACTACTTTCTTCTTTTCGATAGATTTCGGCGAAGCTTACCAACGGACTTATTACCCCACTGGGTTTTACTGCCTGGAACACTTCCAGAAATCTCTATGAAAAGACCCCACGAAGGGAATCGTCTTAACTGCGGATGAAATTATAAAGAGTATCTTTATCTACCCCTTGGCTCTGATACCATAAGTGTCCAAGGATCTGGGGATCTATAAAGAGAAGAGAAATAGATGTAGAAGGAATCTTCTAAGTATTATATATTCAGACACAAATAACATCACAGCTAGTGATTTGGCTAGGATTTCCAATATAGAAAGTAATGATTAATCTTTAATTTTAAGGATAGTTTTGCAATGAAATCTTTTAAACAATACAGATTGATTGACAATCATTACAATGACAAGTTGCTTTCCTAATTGAAAAACTCTACTTATGAAAACTGATGATTTGTTTGTATGGAGCAAATCAATGACGATTTAGATCTTATCACTCGACGGTGACTCAATCTCCATTATGTAATCTCGTCCAATAGATTGATTGGAGAGTGATCCTCCAAAAACTGTCTAACGGGTAGATTGGAAGTGGAGAAATATAAAAAGAGACCAAAGTGCGGATGAAAAGCGAGGTCCAAAATCATAAATTCCAAAGTCTGAGAGTACTTTGATTCTATACACTTGTCTTTCTTAAGCTACGAAGTGTAATCTTTGAGAGGCACTAAAAAGAAAAGATAAAAGAGACCTATCATACATTGAGCATTGTCACTCACAATTGTAACCTTTTAATTGATTAACTAGTGAAATCCAGACATCAAGCTATTAGCGTGGGAGAGTGGACATAAGCTTATTCTAAGCCGAACCAATATAAATTTATGTGTGCAATTTTCTCTATCCCTTAACTCTTTATTATTATCTTTGATAGTATATTGTACACAAGTGAATATGATTATAGCATAATTTCTCTTCAGACTTTGTTTTCACGTGATATTAATCTTGACTGTTTTAATTCCGCTTTAATTTGTTAAGTTTTGTTATAATCACCTATTCACCCCTCTTTAAGTGATTGTGCTAGCCACCTCACAATCAACCCCTAATTCCACGATTGATCATAGGAGTTTCACTCGACTCCTCTTCTTCCACAGAACCCTATCACTCACCGGTCAATGACGTGTTAAACTTAAGATAACGATGATCATTTTAAAGACATTGGTCGTTCATAGTCAATTTGGGGAACCTTTTCTAGAGAGAATTACCTTTCCATTGCACACCAATTAGTGAGCAAACCACGATGGATTAGACTAATCATATACTTTAATAGGTCGATTCTCAAGGAATTTCGCGTCTTCACTCCACTTTATAATAATGCCTAGGCATTGATTTGACTAACTCTATGTTTGAATGATAACCTTGTCTACCAAGTTGCATACAGAAGTGGTTTCTAAAGCATATACGTCAGTCAGCACGTAAGGCATGTATCAAAGGTGGGGCAGAGAGGGCACGTCATGCATTCAAAAAGTCATTGACTTGTGACTACTGCTTGCGCGGCTCTTGTTCAAGTCATTGAGTTTTCTTCCAAGGAGAGGAGCTATAAATGGAGAGGAGTACCTCAGTTCGTCTCCACCCTCCCCCAATATTTTCTCCAAACTCTCCGAAAAATTGAAAGAATCTAAAATACCCCAAGTTCCTAAAGAAGCAAGCACCATGAAGGTAATATCATGAAGAAGAAGAAAACGCAGTAGAGTAGCCATATTATTGAGAAATCACGGATTGATTCCCCTTATGTTGCATGATAATTCATCTTCTTGATTTTCTTTTTATTTTGACTGTTCTTTGGCAGCAGAAGGTCGTGATTAAGGTGTCCATGAACAATCAAAACTCAAGATTTTGTTGTTTCAGCCCCCAAACCTCTCACTCCAAAGCTTTCAGAGTCGTGGGTAGCTTTCCAGGTGATTGCAAGAATTTTTTTTTTATATATATTTCTCTTGATGACCACCTAGGTGTATCTTTTGTAAATTCTTTTAGAGAGATGATTGTTTCGAGATTGAGAACGATAAAAAAAAACTGCTTTGATTAAAAAATAACCCTTTTTCTTTGTTGGTTCCACTTCAGGGGTTCAATCCATGGCAGTGTTGGGAGACGACAATGACATGATCGAGGTGATCGGAGACAGGTTCGACGCGGTCAAGCTCGCCATTTTGCTTAGGAAGAATGTCGGGTTCGCGGAAATAGTGACTATGAGTGAGACTAATGCAAAAGACGAGAAAGAAAGTGAGAGAGAAGACAAGCCTATCATCTGGTCATACATCGGTGGAGTGCCGCACCGAGAGATAACCCATGTCATGGATCCATACCCATATTACAATGAATCCCCATGCTCAATCATGTAGGATCGACGAAGATTGACGATAATGACTTATATGATGTATACCGTTTATATTATTAAAGATAACTAGGAGATAGTCCATATATTCTCCAGTTATCTATATCTCTCATGATTATACATATATCTCTATTAATTGTGCACATCCTTGATTAATCGTAATTGTTTGTAATTAATATTGTAATATGTTGTTATTTTAAATGGTCATCTTGTAAAGTCTTATACATTTTATTGTTTTTTCATTGGTAAAGTGCACACAATGGATAAAATGGAAGTTTCATTACCCATTCAGACCATTTTGAATGTATTAAATCATACTTTATGGGCTCAAGAAATTTCAAGTTCTTTAGATAATGCAGGCTTCGGCATTACGTCACTAGTAATATTCCTGAGCCTACTAAAACTATTGGTGAGATTGAGGTTAAATTTGATGAACCATTTGAGGCGTGGGATAGCAAGAATCATCGAACTCTATTGTAGTTTATAAACACTTCAATTCCATCTATGAGACCACTATTTGGTCACATCAATACAGCAAAGGAAGCCTGAGATCTGCTTGCCAGCCAATACTCTACTTTAGACGTTGCCCATAAGTATCAACTGTCAGAGAGTTTGCATCATATGCATCAAGAGACAAATTAGTCTGTTAGTGAGTTTTTATCCTTCATGTATGTCATTTGGGATCAATTAGCTTTATTTGAGCCACAATGGGATGTGGATTCCAATGATTGCAAATTTGCTGAATATCGAGTCAATCTACGTCTTCAATTGTCCCAGAGTTATTGACTGAGGAAACTCAGACTTGTTAATTTAAAGGCACAATGCACTACCTTGTCCGTCTTCACTTCTTTAGATGCGGTGCTTTCGACTTCCACTTCTACGTCCACGCAGAGACTCTTTTGTAGGCACTGTTGCCGACTTGGTCACCTAGCATCTATACTTAAGCATCATACAGAGACGACAATAACCTGATCAAGGTGATCAAATATGGGTTCAACGAGGTCAAGATCACCATTTTGCTTAAGAAGAGTGTCGGGTCTGCAGAGACAGTGAACATGAGCTAGGTTGATGCTAAAGATAAGAAAGAAAGCGAGAGCAAAGACAAGCTTGTCATTTGGTCGTACATTGGCAGAGACATGCACCTTGAAGTCGCCAATGTCATGGATCGATACCCACGTTATAATTATTGAGAGCGCATAGCAAAACTCGATACCTTCATTTAAGGAGATCGCTTAAGCTAATGAGTCATGGCTAATTAAACTATATTTACTATTCCACACCACAATAATTTTTCGATGTAGGGCTATTCTAACGCAACCTACACTCGCATCTCAATAGAGTCTCCTTTATGTGTGAGTTTAGTATTAGATTTTTTTCCTCTTGTATAAGGTATTATTTAGTATCAACATGTCTCAACTTGAATATCAATTTTGTTACCTTGTGAGGACTGCAACAACAAACAATGTCCACCTTCATCCCTAGTCTCTTTCCCTAGGCCAAACCATGAAAGCTGTCATCGAAACTACGTTGTTGCACCATAATGCCACCTTTACCCACCCTTTGGCCAAATTGAACTATGAAGGTTGTCTGAAACTGTGTTACTCACAAGATTCCTTCATTGAGATGTTGACCAAACTCCGATATACATTAGGAGTGGGCCACCAATCAATCATCGACTCTGATATCATTTCTTGGGAGTGTGCATCAAAAGCCTAATACTTTTGCCAAGGGAGAGCTCAAGTATGAGTTTATTAATACATTTAGTTGGACCAATCGTTACTCAAATGCTTAAAACCAATGAGTTATAAGACAACTAATATTTATTAACTCCACACCACACCATTTCTTTGATACAGGACTTTTTTAATACAACTTGAACGTGCATCTTTACAATAATGATTGTGCTCGATCATGTAGGATTAGACCTGTTAAACGGGTGGGTCGGGTCGGATTTGGGTCGGGTCATAAATGGTCCGACTCAAATTGACCCATTAACCCGTTTATGACCCATTTATTCGTAGTGTAAATATCTCAATCCATACCCGACTCGACTCGACCCATATTGCTAAAACACTTTTATATTTAACCTAATCTGGGAATACTTGTTTCTTATGATTTTTTTAAAATTATATTGCTAAAACATTTTATGCAATACAAAGCTAGTGAAAATTTTTTATAATTTTTTTTAAATTGAGGTTCTGTTTGTTTTGCGAAAAATGCAACATTTCTAGAAAATATTTTCCATAAAGTCATTATCCAAGAAAATAAAAAAATTTCTGACATTTGGCTGAAACTTGAAAATAAACTAGAAAATATTTTTCGATATTTGGCATATAAAATCTTATTTGATTTTACTTTGTGCATTCATTTTAATAATATTAATATATTTTTTATTTTTTAAATTGAATTTTTAATTATTTTTTATTTTTCTTATTTTTTTCCTTTATTTTTGGCCAGTCGCCGACCGCTGTGGCCGGCAACCGACCACAGGCGAGGACGAGCTCGCCGGAGGTCAGCGAAGCTAGTTCTCGCCGATCTGGTGAGGCCGAGGCCTCGCCGGCTTCAAGCGAGGCTCCAGCTCACCCGATTCCGGCGAGCCGAGCCTTGCTAGCCTCAGGCGAGGCTCCACCTCGCCAAATCCGGCGAGGTCGAGCTCGCCCAAGGCTGGCGAGCTCGAGTCTTGCTAGCCTCGGCGAGGCTCCACCTAGCCAGATCCGGCGAGCTCGAGTCTCGCCAGATCGGCGAGGCTGGAGCCTTGCCAGGATTGGGCAAGCCTCGAGGTCGTCGGAATCGGGCAAGCTCGAGGCTCGCCAGATCGGCAAGGCTCGAGCCTCGCCTGAGGCAGGCGAGCTCGAGCTTCGTCGGCCTCTAGCGAGGTCGTCCCGCCTCGGTGGTCGGTCGCCATGGCCGACCACCGGTCGAAATAAAAAAAAAAAGAAAAAAGAAAGAAGAAAAAATAAAAATAATTATATTTTGATTTTTTTTAAACATTTTTATAAAGAGGGAGAGAGTGCGTGGATGAGTTTAGTGAGTGGGTTGGACATGAGTTCCAAACTCAACCCATTTAGACCCATTTATCTTTAAGTTTTAAAATTTAAAATTCATTTAAAGTTGACTCTTTAAAATTAAAGTGAACTATATATGACCCATTTATTTTAAATGGGTCATATATGGGTTTAAGACCCATTTTGACACCTCTACGTAGGATCAACAAATAAAGTTATGACCCTTAATTAAGCGTCATACAAAAGTTATGGTACTTGTGATGTACTTATCCCTAAATAATTGCTGATTTTTATCGAGACTGAACTTTGTGATTGTCGTATGACCGAGACTTTGCTCCCTGATTCCAATCGTCTTCAATTTCTTAGGGAATCAATCTGTAGCAAAAGCTTTTGTCTGTCAAAATTTTTTGAAATCCATTGTACTATGCTGGCCTCTAATTCCATTACTTTGTCTCGCTTGATTCTTTGAACTTTCTTTATCTCTAGTTAATCAATTACCACAAAAACAAATGTCAACTGACTCCGATCCATTCACAAGGATTGGTGGTGTGAAGCTAGCTACTTGTACGTCATCATAGAATTCTGATTGAACAGGGACAAAACACTCCCCGTAGCGTGACAAGTTTAATGATCAAAAAGAACATTACATCAATACTTTTTTTACATCTGTTTGTTGACACCTAAATTTTAATTTTTCCACTTAGTCATTTATTGTATAAAAATTAGGGATCGAATTCGACCCCTATACAAAAATATCACTTGCATTTTTACTTAGACAATTGCACATGACAGCCACATGAGCTTCCCTACGACGCTACCACGAACTGATGCACATTGGATCACTCTTTGTTGCGCACCTCCATGGACAAGCGTACGAAGGATTGTCTCCCGTGGATAATTGGCCATTGCATGCTTTTAGTCTCGATCAATAATTCAGAGGGGAAGAAAATCAATCATGATTGGCAAATCGAGAACATCCACGGATTGAAATAGACAATGGGATTTGGTGTAGTTGATCTTTCTTTGCCAATATTCAGTAGCATGATTCTTGGCCCAAAAAAAGAGCAATTGAAGAGAGAATTCTTCTCTTGATTGACGTATGCGCAAATTGAGCAATTCACTCCCAATAAAGAGTTAGGAATCCGAGCCACAATGAGGGAAAAGGGGAGAGCCATATTACGCATATGCAATTTGGAAGGAAATGAATGAGTGAAACAAATAAGACGAAAACCGCGATTTGTGGGTGCATCATCATCCACCATATCCTCTCCTTCCACACGTACAGAGATTGCTGCTGTGTCACTGTTGCTGCTGCTCACTATTGTTTGCTGCTGCTGCCCGTTACTGTTTGCTGCTGCTGCGCTCCTCTTCTTGCTCGTTGCGTCCTTGTGCCTTCACTTTGGATCGACTTCTCGTGGCAAACTCGAACCAAGTCCATCCGCAAAGCCTTGCTTATTCTTGCCGTCATTGTAGCTGCTTACCGCCGTGACTGTCTTACTCACGATCTGTTGCTAGTGTCTCCTCAAGCCCAATGTTGCTGTCTTTCGTGACTCATCAAGTCTGTCCTCGGGGAAATCCTAAATAAGGTAGTCAAGGTTTGACAAATCTCATGTAATAGTTTCATTTTAATATATAGTTTTCGAACACATGATATTTAGTGATGAAGCTTTAAAGTGCTCTGGTTGTTTCAGTGCATCAATAAAGACATATTTGGCTCTCGAACCTTTAGACACTAAGGTCGAACCTTAATATTGTCTTAAGTGGATTGCTATGGTTGAGTACGTTATCAATGACGCGATTAATTCGGACATTTTTAGTGCACACATTTACACTCTAGGTTTTCATATTAGGGCCATGCATGGTTACTCTCATAGCACATATAGGTTTAGAATATGCTAGTTTTAGAATACATATAGATTCAGGTTAGTTCATAGCTTTCATAAAAAAAAGAATCAAATAAAAAATGTTATTTAGAATCATTTAGATTGCATGTAGACCTAGGGTTAATTAGGGTTATGTCATACAACGCATGTCATTTAGAACTAAGTTTTAATAACCGTATCATGTACATAGCTTTAGTTATTACATCACATGCGTCGTCCCCATTGCATATAGTTCAATAATAGTGGATAGTTCATTAGGCCACATTAAAGTCTGTTTACATAACTTTCTAAAGTAATAGTTTGCAGAGATCTCGTGGTGATGGATAGTGATACACTTTGCTTGCTTGGTGTGTCCAGGTTCTTAAAATCTTTTGCAATCTATTTACTGTTTGATTACTGAGTGTTGCTTTCCTGAGTGTGCACCTGTATGATCACCCCTCACATATTAGTGGCATAGGTAAGAAATGGATAAAGACTGCATGCAAAACATTTTTGAAATAAAGAGAAAAGGTACCCGAATTCATGACTCTTTGATTCGCAGAAATAAAATGCACTCTCACATTTTACTTGGGTGTCTAATCGACCCATAACCGATTAGTGGCGGCTCCAAATGGTAAGTTTAATCATATGGCAAATTGAGTACCAAGTTGCGATCGGATGGGCTCGGGAGAGTCCGCACTAAACTTGAACGATTGCCTCGTAAGGGGAACCTTCGTTCCCGTTTAGTAAATCCGTTAGCCATCTCCTGGTGGTTCGTCTCCGGGAAGGTCGCAACACCGTTGTAATGACAGGTTAATGACGAAGTACCAAGTACAATGAAATGCCTTGATTTATATATACAATATTCTCTTGTGCGTGGGCCGGAGCAATGTCGCTCTACCTAGGTCAATGTGAGTTTCGGGCGATCGGGAAAAGAAACAACAGGCTCGCTTTCTGGTTTTAGTTGGACTGCAAAGTGATCAATGTCTCCCCAAAACAAAATTTTCAAAGATGGATTCGATCGTGTGGGCGTAGGTGTAAACCGCATTACAAATCACTAGCTTGACCCGAAAACGAAGCTGAAATACAAAGACATTGTGATGAACAGATAGGAAGTTCCAACGAAAATGTGCCAGAGTTTTAGCATAACTTGGGCGGCGCGTCTTCTTTTTTGTGTTCTTCTACATATATATCCCTTGGAAGGTTACGAGTATCCCGCATGCATTTCTTCATTTAACTGCTCTCGCATCTCCATGGTTTCGTACATCTCCCACGATCTTAGCAACTTCAAGTTCTCGAGCTAGCATCACCCATTAACGGTTCCACCAGGGCTAAACTTGCACAAACCTTATAAACGTTCCCGCTCTCTTTTAAATTCAAATAAGTCGAGATCCCCTTTCTCAAACTTAGGTCGAAATGGCTCTCTTTTTATATCACGTCGAGCTCGAACTTGGTAGAGCTTGATTCGCCACTATCTCAACCTATCTCATTAGGGCACAGCTTAACATTTGGCCGTAATTTAAAGCCACGATCAATGTGATCACATAATAAATCGAAATCAAGGGATAAGAATTCTAGAAATGCCAAAAATTTTGTATGACGCTCACTTTGGTGCCAAAAGTATTTGTTGGATGATTTAAGTGCTAAATAGGAGAAAAAACAATCACTTAAGTGCCTCCTGCAACAAATTCCGACGAAAAGTCCTACATGGCTTTCTAAATTATTTTTAAGCTTACACGGGGCTTCTTTAAAAGAAATTTAAGTCCAATATGGAAATTTTTCGTCCAACCTAGCAAAATGAACAAAACGACATGGCTTGTTTTGGGGAAAACTCTCTCTCTCTCTCTCTCTCTCTCTCTCTCTCTCTCTCTCTCTCTCTCTCTCTCTCTCTCTCTCTCTCTCTCTCTCTCTCTCTCTCCGTGGAGCTGAAAGAGAAAGCTCTATTTTCACGATAGAGAAACTGAGCAAAGTCTCAACCTATGGCTCGCCTCCATGATGCTCCAATTGTCGTTCGCCAGAGCTCACGATGACGAAATCCAATCTTAGGCGAAGAGGGGACCCGTTCTTCGAGCTTGGAGGAGGAATAGGAGGCCATGTAGTGAAGATGAGACCATAAGTGGAGGATTGAAGACAAGGCTTTACAGTGAAGATCAAGACATGAACGTGAAGACAAATCGGTTGAATCCACATCCTTGCGGAACCTCGAGGAGATCCTGAAGACCGTGATATAGCGGATGGACGATATACGTGCCTAACAACCTCATCGTTGACAACCACAAGAAACTTTACATAATGCCTCTCCACTTGCTTTGCTTCAAGAATCACCTTGAACTAAAACAACAATCATCCAATTCCTTAATAACCTCGAATCTACCTTTTTGAGGCTCTCACTCACTCTCTCATGGATAATCATCTGCAATTTTATAAGTAATTTCAATGGGTAAGATTAGGGTTTGCTTCTATGCCCTAATGTAGCCCCAATTTGTCAATTTAGGAAAAAAAAGGGCAAACATCATTGTTTTTTGCTGAAGAGTTTAAGCCGCGGCTGCCAAATTAGGGTTTATATTTGGGGCCAACATGTAAACGACGTCATTTGGGACTATCAATGCTGACTGGGCATACCGACGAGCTACTTGGGTCGGAAAAATTGATAAAAATTTGCTACGTCAGATTTCTGACGATTCAAATCAAAGTTGGCATTTAAATGATCATTCTTTTAAAGAAAGCGGTAATGTACGTGCGGGCATCCCGGTGTTGATATCCGAGCACTGCGAACTACCTTGGACGTGCTAGACTAGGTTGCATTCTTGATCCGGGCTGTGGTGGGCGAGATACCGGTTACGAAGGAGATCTTGGTGGGGATACCCCAAGAGGGGTTCTGGAGGATGCATGAGGGAGTGAGGCAACTGCAGAGGCATTTGCTAACGAACGTGCCTCCCAAGAGATATGAGATGTTCCGCATGATTGTGCATTCAATTTGGCTGAGGAGGCTCGATTCGGGCATTGAGATCAGGTGATTTCACAAATGGCCTAGGGACAGAATCAAATGACATGTCTGAAAAGTCCCTTCTCAAGTTCAGAATGTATCTCAAGATTCTCAATTTTATTTTATTTTTTCCTTGAGAAGAAAATTATAGAATGGAATTCTCAAGATATCAATCCGGAAGAGAATGTTTGATTCACCCATTATTCAAGAAAAAATATTAGTGGTGGTTTATTAGGTCAAAAAGGGAAAATTACTAAAAAAATTATAAACATATTGCAATTGTGCCAATTCAGTCATAAATATTTTCAATTTTTGCCAATTCAGTCCATTTGCTCAATTTTGGCCGACTGGCACTGACATGGATACCAACCATCCCATGTGGCGCGGTCAATACTGATGTGTATAAGTTTTAATAATATTTTATTTTTAAAAATTTCTTATATATTTTTTTCTTTTTCTTTTCTTTTTTTTCTTTCTTCTTTTCTTTTTTTCTTTCCCCACAGTGGCCGGCAAGGCTTTGGAAAGGGTCGCAGTGCTTGCGCAGAACTGGGCAAGGCCGGCCTTGCTTGTCGTGGGCAAAGGTGGCCTTGCCCATGGCTAGCGAGGGCGTGGCCGCCTTCACCTGTGACCCCTAGGCCTCGCGTCCAAATTGTTGTGTGTGTGTGTGTGTGGCTCTTGAAGCTTGAAGGTTAGTATGATTTCTCTCGCAATTTGAGCTCGAGGCCTGGGGCTGTTGGCGAGGCTGGGCCAAGACTGCGACCCTCACCTACCACCTTGCGGAAAAAAAAAGAAGAAAAGAAGAAAGAAAATAAATAAATAATCAAAAATCAAAAAATATAATATTATTAAAAATTATCTACAGTAGTGTCTGCCAGATGGTGTCCACATCAGCGCCGCAGGTCAAAATTGGTTAGATAGACTGAATTAATACAAATACAAAAGGTTAGAATTGAATTAATAAAAAAAATATTTAAGACTGAATTGAAATAATTATAATAGATTTAAAATTTCTTTGATAAATTTCTCATGTAAAAAATATTAGTACAAACAAGCCCACCAGTAGGACAGGTATTGCGCCACGAAACTATTAACATTGATTAATCAACTTGGTCTTACGTAATACGTATGACTCGGTCAAGTTGACTCGTGGACTCGGAATTTGCCAGATCACGAAAGACAAATCGACTTAATAGTCCTAATGAAAAGGACCTGTTGACCAAACAGTTCCCTCCCATGGAGCAAGGACGGGCAACGTGTTCCCATGCCCCGTCGCCCGAAAAAATTTCAAAATTTCGAAACAGTTCCGCTTTTTTTTGCGAAATTTCTTTTCAATAATTTCTTTTCGAAAAAACTTCGAAATTTCACCATTGTCGGGCAAGGCCCGACCTCGCCGGATCTGGCGAAATCGAGTCTTGCCAGTAGCTGGGCGAGGCTTCTTCATCCACCCATGCTCACCCAGCTATGGCGAGGCTCGCCAATGGTCGGCGAGGTTGGCCTTTGGCAAGTTCTGGTCCAGCAACCGGCTAGAAAAAGGAGGGAGGGAAAGGAAAAAGAAAAAGAAAAGAAATAAAAAATTCAAAAAATATTAAAATATTATTAAAATTGTCCACGACAGCATCAATAACCAGTTGCCGGCCGGCCAGCATCCACGTCAGCAAAACCAGGCCAAAATTGGCCGAAATGACTGAATTGGCACAAAGACAAAAAGTTTAGTACTAAATTGGCATAAATTCAAAAGGTTTAATATTGAATTGGCACAAAAAAAAGGTTTAGAACTAAATTGGCACCAATACAAAAAGTTTATAACTAAATTGACATCGAAAAAAAGTTTAGGATTAAATTAGTACCAATACAAAATGTTTAGGACTTTTTTGACACTTTTCCCCTAAATGTTTTGTCTAATCCGATGAACAATTTCGAAATTTCTTTTCAATAATTGGTTAATTTTTTTAGACAAACATATCTACTAGAAATCAACTGTTGTATCCAATTCGATGGTTGTGTCTGTCTATGATACACATTTCTTCGTTGTTCTTATTATATAAACATATCCTTTCGTTTAGAATATCATTCCAATTTATGCGTGTATGTGTCGAGAGGGTTTGAGAACTTAAAGTTGTATCACGAAAGCATTATTGCCTTAGGAAAGTGGGTGCGCGTGTCCCTTAATTGAACAATTTATGTATTCAGTGCTACATTTCTTACAACAACCACGAATAATAGGAATAAGATAAATCATTCAGGTTCAGTTTGTTTCGTGAAAAATGAATAATTTGAAAAATATTATCCTAAAATTGATCATTTATATCGCTTACAAAAATGAATGAATAAAAAATATTTTTCATTGACTAATTATTTTAAACGATCGATTTTAGACAAATATTTTCTAAGTTATTCGTTTTTCGCGAAACAAAACGGACCCCTAATCTTAGTACTCCCGTGAAAAAGCGATCAAGTAAGATATGTATATGTAAATGTATAGATAACTTTTAATTTGCTTCTTTATCTACTAAATAAAAACAATATGTCAAAGTCAACAGACAGCTAACCAAGTCTTTTTCTTTTTTATTCACTAATGCAATTTTCTCCTCCAAGAAGTCGAGGTACCACGGGAGACACGCATGTACAAACAGACCTTTGATACATAAACTAAAATTGATTGACGATGTGAAATCACGCGTCTTTTAAAATTTGGGATAAGTGCACTACAAGTCCTAAAATTTATCACAAAAGTGTATTTGAGTCCTAAAACTTGCAAAAAGTTCATTTGAGTCCTAAAACTTGTCAAAATGGTTCATTTAAGTCCTAAAATTAACACCGTTATATTTACTAACGGAAAACGCTAACGTGGCGCTGACGTGTCATTTTTAATTATTTTTCTTGAGACACGAGGCGTCAGGTCAGCAAAAATAAAAATAAAAATAGAAAAGCTGTAAAAAACAAAAAAAAAAGGAAAAAAAAAACAGAACTGGCGGTGGCCAAGCCCGATGGCCACCGCCGATGGCGGCCGTCGCCACAACCACTGGGAAGGACTAGCGGAGGTCACCTAGGCCTTCCTGAAGCCCGGCGACCCTTGCCGGCCCCAGGCGAGGGCTGGCGACCCTCGATCTGGGGGAGGGCGCAACCCTCGCCCCATATCTGAGCGAGGGTCGCCGGCCCTCGCGGGGGGGGGGGGGGGTCGCCGGGGGCCGACGAGGGTCGCTGGGCTTCGGGAAGGCCCAGGCGACCTTCGCCGGCCCCGGGCGAGTCCCCGGCGAGGGCCGGTGACCCACGCTCAAATCTGGGGCGAGGGTCGCGCCCTCGCCGAGGACTCGCCCAGGATCGGCGGAGGTTGCCTGGGCCTTCCCGAAGCCCGGCGACCCTCGCTGGCCCCGCGCGAGTCCCCGGCGAGGGCCGGCGACCCTCGATCTGGGGGAGGGCGTGACCCTCGCCCCATATCTGAGCGAGGGTCGCCGGCCCTCGCCCGGGGCCGGGGAGGGTTGCCGGCCCTCGCTGGGGACTTGCCCGGGGCCAACGAGGGTCGCTGGGCTTCGGGAAGGCCCAGGCGACCTCCGCCGGTCCTTCCCGGCGGCCACCGCCGGTTCTGTTTTTTTTTTATACCTTTTTTAGGTTTTTTTACAACTTTTTCTATTTTTATTTTTGCTGACGTGGTGCCATGTGTCTCAACAAAAATAATTAAAAATTACACGTCAGCGTTTTCCGTTAGTAAATCTAACGGTGTTAACTTTTTTTTTTTTTTGGTAAAGTCTAACGGTGTTAACTTTAGGACTCAAATTAACCATTTTGACTAGGTTTAGGACTCAAATGAACTTTTTATAAGTTTTAGGACTTAAATGCACTTCTGCGATAAATTTTAGGACTTGTGGTGCACTTGTCCCTTTAAAATTTCTAGCAACCATCCTGCTCTTGTCCTGTACCTGTTGTGCTTTTCGAAACTTAGTGGGCTACAAACCATTCAAAAACACAAGAATCGAAGCTCATTGGTCTCTTCATTTCAAATGAAGTCTATGGTGACTGGCCTTGGGAGATTGAATGCCACGACACTTTCCAAGACGGAAGTAAGAAATTTCATTGGCCATGCATTGGCTGGGTTAATCAAATCACGAGTTTATTAGTGAATTCTGGGAGCTTTAGCTGGTGATAGTTACCCACCGTACGCTTTTGCTTAGTGGGAAATGAATTCCATGGCATGTTGTAGGATTTCATTTTCATGACTTAAAGAGACTTAGACTTCAACCAAGAGCTAAGCCATCTAGATAGTCTTAATTTTTTGAACAATTCAAATATTGGGAATGTCCTTGATTGGAGAAAATTCTGTCAGTCTCTATGTGATTGGTTTAGTGGTAAGAGAGCTGCCTGTCTTGTACGAGGTCCCGAGTTCAAATCACCTTATGAGCGAGTTTCTGCACAATTTGAGTTGTGTTGCCTAATTACAACATAACTCATGTGAAGAGACTTTCTGATTGTTAGCATCTTGGTTGGGCTCTGATGACAGACTTGCCAATCTTGGACCTTTTGTGAAGAGACTTCTGATTGTTAGCATCTTGGTTGGGCTCTGATGATAGACTTGCCAATCTTGGACCTTCGGGTCACAAGTGGTATGGAGTAATTATGACTTATGCAGAACATTTCGTTAGGGGTGTGAGACTCTTATGGTATTGTTGAAAGAGGGTAGCTAGCGCTGGTTGCCCCGGCCTTTTCACCTCTCGCCCCCTCCCTTGTGCTGAACCTATGTTCTTCAACATCGCCGCATTCCACCACACTGGCTGTCACGGCCATGCCATCTCCAACACTCGGCTTTGTTGCAGCCTTTGCCATCATCAAAAGTAATTGTAGAAGCAGCCCCCGTGATGCACGGCAAAATGTACATTTCTACCGTATTAACCCTTATGTTATCGACTATGTAAGTCATGTCTCACCAATTGCACAAGACTACATGATATATCTTTAGTACAAGATTAAACCTCGCCAATCGTCCCTCTCCACATGCTTGGCCAGAAAATTCAAATAGGTAACGTTTTCTTTAGGTAGCTTAAACCTAGAAAGAGAAACGAGCGTCGCTATATATCCTTTTGAGATTTGCGATTTGGATTGAAGTCAATTAGAGAGATTATTCATGCAACCATTTTTGCAAGACTTTTCTCTATCCATTGGAAACACAAAAAATGAATAAATAAATAAGTGAAAATTCGCAATTGACTTCACTTGGCCACTTATTCTTTTATTTGCAGTAATGTCCACTTTGAACCATCATTTGACGAGACAAGAATCCTTTTATTTTCTCTAATTTGCTTATGTTGTGAAAGTAGGTGTTACTTTGTCACATCATTATTCCATTTAACCAAATTTAGTTGCGCGAAAAAAAGAAAGTTGGAGGATCAAATTGTATAAATAAAACAAATCAGAGGGTAGAATCCGTGACTGTATACACATATATTTGTTTGTATAGATATATAGCCGTATATTTATGATGATATAATATCATTTTAAAATGGGAATGCTCCGTTTTCTCTAGATTACTAACAAAAAATTAAGTTGATAAACCAGTGATTGAACCTGGTTTTAATCAGATTACTTTTGATTGATTTTTTTTTTGTCGAAAGATTACTTTTGATTAAGCATGAACTTTCCGTCGGTTTTCGCTTGACGGTTCTTGCCTCGTCCTATTATGCCTTCCCGTAGGTCGTCCACTCACCCGTTGACTTCTCGTAGGTCCTATTTTAGTCGTTTATTTGATTAACTCCATGTGTGAACATAATTTTATCTACCATGATGTTTACTTACAACACTGATAATCCCTAAAGCACATGTCATCGAGTAGTTAGGCGTATAAATGGTGGGGGCAGAGAGGGGACATTATATAGTTGAATAAGATAACAATAATAAAGCCAAAATTCGAAGACCTAATGTTAGAAAATGTTTGACTTCTGACTATATGCCCAGCGTTTCTTCAGATCACAGAGTCTTCTTCGAAGGAGATGATGCTATAAATAGAGAGTGGTACCTCTGTTCTTCTTCAGCCCTCCTCCAATATATACTCGAAATTCTTCGAACAAACTGGGGAATTTAAATTCCTCCAAATTCCTAATCGAAGCAAGCACTATGAAGGTAATATGATGGGAAAAATCACGAATCGATTCACCTTATGTCGCATGCCGATTCACCTTCTTGATATGTTCTTACTATTTGATTTGATTTTCTTTTTCAGCAAAAGCTCGTGATCAAGGTGTCTATGAACGGCCACACCTCGAGATTTTATTGCTTCGGCCCCCAAAACCCTCATTCTAAAGCTTTGAAAGTTGCGGGTGGCTTTCCAGGTGATTGCTAGATGTGTCTTTCGTATCTTGACGATCATTTAGGTGTTATCTTCTGTGAATTACTTTGGGTGTTGCGAGATTGAGCGGGGAAAACTAACCAAGGACCTTTTCTGATTTGAAATCGATCCGTTTCCTTCGTTGGTCTCGCTCCAGGAGTTCAATCCGTGGCACTGGCGGGCGACCAAGACAGGATCGAGGTGACCGGAGATGTCGACGCGGTCAACCTCACCACTTTGCTTAGGAAGAAAGTCGGGTTCGCGGAGATAGTGTCCGTGAGCGAGGACAAGAAGGAAGGCGACAGCGGAGACACTCCTGGCATAACGATGGACCCACAGCCCATGATGTCGCCGTCGTACCCTCGCCACGAAATAGTCTACCTCGAGGATCCATACCCTCAACCCTGGAGCTGGCCCTTGTAGGATCAACGAAGATCAACGATGACGACTTATCAATACGTACGACATTGATGTGATGAGTTCTTTACTCGAGCACTTTTGAAAAATGAATAAAATCAGTTGCCGGTTTGGATCGAAATTGAACTTTGTGATCGTGCCATGACCAAGATTAGTCCTCTCTGATTTTGACTAGTTGGAGTCTCTAAGATGGAGTTTACTGATATCACGACCTCTTTTTTTGTACGCGTCGTGATGGTAGATTAGTGACGAGGCACCAAATATAACCTAAAGCGTGTTTTGACGTGGAGGCTAACGAAAGGATTATTATCCAAAAAGTTATAAATTTATCGTACGGTGATTAATTTAATCTTAAACCTTTTAAAGATTTTTCAATATAATACTTCTAGCCAATTTTGGCAGAAAATCACCGACTTAGCGGTCCGGTTAGTGCTGGCCGTCTACTTGGTAGGGCTAACACTGACGTGGACGATTTTTACAAAATTTTATGAATATTTTTTTCTTCTTTTTTCCTTTTCTTTTCTTCATTTTTTTTCCTTTTAGCCTATGGCTGGTCTTCGCAATGGACGGCGATTGCTAGGATCGACCTCAAGTAAAATGTAAAAAGGAAAAAGAAAAGGCAAAAAATTCATAAATGTTTCAAAAAATTGCAAAAATTGTCTACGTCGACACCGACCATGTCACGTAAAACGGCTGGCGTCCACATCAACGCCATACAATAGGTTTGAGACTTCTCGGACATTTTTTCTGACTAATGAGCTTTCATCGTTTCTCGAAACATAATTAGCTCGATCTAGTGGAATGACTTTTTTTTATATATACACGCCGCCGCTGCCGTCGTTTGCCACCACCATTTTCTTTGCTACAGTCCACCACCTGCAAAACAGCCACCACTGACCACCGATCACAACCCATAGCCGCCACCAACCACCATAACAAAGGCCGCGAAGCTTTGCCACCACCGGAAACCCAACCCTTTACCTCCATAGACACCACCTGAAACAACCAGCCACGCGTCCATACCCTTTCCTGTCAACAATCGCAAAACAGAGAAAAGGCGGCGAGAAATTTCCCCGATCGAGGTTGGTCAGTCATCTAGAAATTGTAGAGAAGTGGGGATTTCTAAGATTGCTAACGTCAACTGAGTTTGTGTGCTTGCCATAGTTGAGTTGGTATCTGAAATTAAGCGATAATTATTACTGTGAACGACAGGGGAAATAGTAGATGAAAAGTAAAGAACAAGAGGAGTGAGCTAGAACCCAGAAAATGAGTAATTAGTTGGGCTGAGGCCAGTTTCAAAGCCCATCATGATAAGCGTCAAAATGAGTAAGGGCCTAAGGGGTGATTATTAAGTTTACTTCCGTACAACAGAAAATATCGTCACGAAAATGACTTTTTGAAAGTCAATGCATGGTTCTCTTCTCTCGGAAGAGCTTTCCTCTGCCCATCGGGGCAGTTTAGCAAAAGGTAACCCTAACCTCATAATCTCCAGCTCAACTCGCATGTGTTTGCTTCCCTCTCCTCATGGAGTTAGTTCAGTCGAGGTCAACCCTAAATGTTCCTCTAACTCCTCCCTCTTCTGGCTCTTTTCTTTGTGTCAATTTCTGGTTCTCGGCAAACCCATGAGTTGAAATCTTCGTACCCACCCTCAACCCCTTAACTTGCATTCTCAAAAAGAGCCAAACACGCACGTCCAGCCCTCAGAACTTTTGCTGTAGTTGGAACCCTTTGGCGAAGGCGAGAGTTCCTGATCTCGTCCAGCTCGGGGCTTCATAGCTGTGGAGGGGTCTATTCACTTCAATGGAGTCGGAAGATGACGAAAACCAAAGGCTGGCCCTGCTCTGCAAAAGATTAGGAAGATTGTGGTCAGACAAAGTTACAAAGAACGTGGAAAGCATTCTGACAACAACAAGAGGTAAGGACGGCAGACTGACGCTGATAGGGCAACTTCTTAAAAATCCAAAAATCAACTTTCAAGCTCTCCAAAACACATTGAAGAGAGCGTGGAGAGTGGAAAGTGCAGAATTCACACCTTTAGAGCAGGGTATTTTCGCTATAACCTTTGATTCCCTAGCTGTGAGGAACAAAGTGATGGACCTTGGTCCTTGGTCTTTCATGAATAATCTCTTGATCCTGAAACCATGGGAACCAAACACCTCTGCTTTGAGCTATAGATTTGATTCATGTGACTTCTGGGTTCATATTCTGGGCCTCCCTTTCGAGTGGCTCTCTGTGGAAGTGGTAAGGGAGCTGGCTGGAAATATAGGCCAAGTCCAAGCAGTTAAAATTGAAACAAGAGCAATGATGTCGTATGGAAGGGCGAGAGTGACATTGGATCTTAACTCACCCCTACAGTCAGGCATGCTTGCGGATAATGAAGGGAAAAAAATTTGGTTGGACTTTAAATACGAGAGGCTCCCTTATTTTTGTTTCTCCTGTGGAAAAATAGGACATTATGCTTCAGAATGTGAGGAGTTACCATTTAGTGTCGAAGATGTTAACACAGAGGAGGATAGACTTTTCGGCCCTTGGCTGAAGGCTGAAGTAAGCAATAGTAGTCCGTTTCGGAAGTTATTTCATGGCAAAGACTTAGCACAACCGATGGAAGAGGAGAGAATCCCGGACACTCCAACCCACTCTGGACAATTGGTAATCTATGGAGAAAACAGCTCGACCCTCATCCAGCAAATGCCTCAACTAGAGGAGGATAAGGCTAATACTAAACTCACTGGAAGGAGCTGCCCAGAAGATAACAGTGAGCAACAGGTTAAATATCCCGTGCTCTTGGCTCGTGATCAAGGACTTCCCAAGGAACCAAACTACATCATGGTTCAAGCTGGCCCAAACAAAAAGAAGTTAAGTGGCCAGAAAACCCCTATGCGAAAGAAGACCAAAAGGTTTAGCCCGTATGACTCTCATGGGGATAAACAGTCACTTTTAGATGAAGATCAACTGCTGGAAACACCAATCCAGGTAGTGGAAGGTACTGGAAAATGGGCTGTGGTGGCTAGCCCTAATAAGCCACCGGAGCCATCATGAAAATCATCAGCTGGAACTGTCAGGGGTTGGGCTCACCTCTGACAGTCCAGTACTTGAGAGCCCTAGTGGCTCAGGAAAGGCCCGATCTACTTTTTCTTATGGAAACAAAAAACCGAGAAGAGAGGATCCAAGGGGTACGGAGGATGTTGAAGTTTGACGAATGTTTTGTTGTCAATCCAAAAGGAATTAGGGGCGGCTTAGCAATTTTGTGGAATGATCATGCGGCACTTTCAATCCTACACGCTTCAGATGAAGTAATAGACATCGAATGTGAAGAGGAGACTTATAAAATGAAGATGAGAGCTACGTTTGTTCATGCGCCATCAACTTTCCAAGAAAGATCCAAGACCTGGGATGAAATATATAGTATTAGCCAAAGCAACCAGCTGCCTTGGGTATGCATGGGAGATTTCAATGAAATAATGTACCATTGGGAGAAGGTGGGTAAACGATTGGCCGAGCACTACAGACTTCATGCATTTAGGGAGTTCCTACACAACTGTGAACTTATGGATCTAGAAAGTAAGGGGTGTGCATATACCTGGTCCAATAACCGTGAAGGAGATGAGCTGGTGAAGGAAAGACTAGATAGAGCAGTCAGCACCATGAGATGGAGATTACAGTTCCCTGAGGCAGAAGTGCACGCACTACCGGCTGTAGGTTCTGATCACAGCCCGATTCTAGTAACTATACAACGTGCCCGAAAGAGAAGAAAGAAGAGTTTCAGCTTTGAAGCATACTGGTTAGAGGACGAGGAATGTAGAGAGGTAATCAATGAGGCATGGTATTCTTCAGCGGCAGTTAATGAGGGCCTAGGGACAAGGATGAAACAGGCTGCTATTGCCTTACAAAGCTGGAGCAAGGGGAAGTTTACTAATGGCCAGGGGAAAATAAATATCCTAATGGAACAAATTAAGTCCATTACAAACAAGCCAACCGCAGGGCAGGAAAAAGCACAACTGCAAAAGTTGAGGAATGAGGTTCAAAAGCTATGGAGTCAGGAGGAAATGTATTGGGCTATGCGCTCAAGGCTTAACTGGCTAAAGTGGGGGGACCAAAATACTAAGTTCTTTCACGCCTCAACTATACAAAGGAGACAGAGAAACAAAATCTCAATGCTGAAGGATAATATAGGGAACTGGACCCGTGACCAAGAGCAAATTAAGACGATGTCCTATAACTTTTTTCGGGATCTGTATACATCAGTTGGTCAAAGACAATTCACCCCGCTTCTTCAATACTGCTCATGTAGAGTCAAGGAAGAAACAAATATCAGGCTGCTCGAGGAAGTTACTCTAGAGGAAGTCAAGCAAGCTACCTTCCAGCTTGGTTCTTCGAGGGCCCCAGGTCCGGATGGTATGAATGGACAATTCTTTCAACATTACTGGGAAGATATAAAGCAGGAAGTAGTATCAGAGGTCAGGAATTTCTTTCTTACTGGCGTGCTTGACCCTCAGTTGAATAGAACACTTATCTCATTGGTGCCAAAAGTTAAAAACCCAGAAAAGCTAGAAGAGTTTAGACCCATTAGCCTATGCAATTTCGCATATAAGATCATTTCGAAAGTACTAGCAAATAGGCTGAAACCATGGCTCCCAGAGTTAATAGAAGTTGAACAGAGTGCCTTTGTAGGAGGACGGCTGATTCAGGATAATATTCTTGTTGTCCAGGAAGTCTTACACCAAATAAGGGTTCGGAAGCGGAAACGCAAATTTCAGGCGGTGTTGAAGCTGGACATGCAAAAGGCTTATGATCGGATTGAATGGGACTTCTTAAAGGCTTGTATGCTTACAATGGGGTTTGATGGAAAATGGGTAAATTTGATAATGCAATGCGTTACAACAACCTCATTGAGTGTGAAACTTAATGGAGAACCCCTGCCCTACTTCCAACCTACAAGAGGAATAAGACAAGGTGACCCATTATCCCCATATCTCTTCATCCTGGTTGCAAATTTCCTGTCCATGATGATGAAAAAGGCTGTGCAAGATGATACATTAAAAGGGATACAGCTGAATAGAAACTGCCCTGTCCTTTCTCACCTACTCTTTGCCGATGATTCAATCTTCTTTCTAGATGGGAAGATTCAAGAATGCCAGAATCTAGCGAGCATCATAAACCAGTACTGCTTTGCTTCGGGACAAGCAGTCAACCTGAACAAGTCAGGAATATTCTTCAGCAAGGATTGCCCTAGTGACCTAAGAAGGAACATGGCTAGAGAACTAAGGGTCCCGGAGATTGAAAAAACAGGAAAGTACTTGGGAATCCCCTCCGATTGGGGAGCTTCTAAAAAGCAAATGTTTGCCTGGATCCTGGCACGGGTAAATATGAAGCTTGAAGGGTGGAAAGAAAATATTTTGTCTAAAGCGGGGAAAGAAATCCTGATAAAAACTGTTGTCCAAGCATTACCACAATATGCCATGTCAATCTTCAAGATCCCAGTTTCAGTATGTCGGGCAATCGAACAAAAAATACTAACCTTCTGGTGGAAGAATCAAACAACAACAAAGGGAGTTCACTGGAGGAAAGCCGAAATCCTAAAACAGAGAAAAGATCGGGGAGGCCTTGGGTTTAGGGATTTAATATCCTTTAACAAGGCAATGTTGGGAAAACAGGCTTGGAATCTAGCACAAAATCATCAAACTCTGTGTAGTCAGGTGTTAAAAGGTATCTACTACCCAACTAAATGTTTCTGGAAGGCAGAGAAGGGATCCAGACCATCGTGGGGATGGCAGAGCATTCTTATGGGCAGAACATCAATTGAAGACTCGATAATGTGGTCAGTAGGGAACGGACAGAATATCAACATCAGGGAGGACAAGTGGCTAAGGTGGGGACGGATAGGGGGACCGACGAATGCAGGGGATCCAAGATTGGTCGCTGAACTGATTAACCAGGTAGATCACACATGGAAGGAACCTGTTATGCGAAGAGTATTTGATGAAAAGGTAGTGCGAGAGATCCTCACGGTACAAATTAGACCGCAGATGAATGAAGATAAGTTGTTCTGGACTGGCACGAGGGAAGGGGAGTACTCTGTTAAGAGCTGCTACAACATCATCCGCAAGAATGAATACATGGAAACTCAGAGCGCATCATCCTCATATCAACCCCCAACTAAGCTCTGGAACAGAATATGGAAAATGAAGACTCCACACAAAATCAAAAATTTCATTTGGAGCGTGTGTCAGAATGCACTCCCGACGAAGGAAAACCTGTTTAGAAGGAAGATGGTACCTGACCCGAACTGCCCATTCTGTGGGACTCATGCAGAGACGCTCGAACATCTTTTTCTTCTCTGCAAATGGACAAGGGAAGTTTGGGAAGCGCCTGCTCTGAACATACACAATTCAAAATATCAGATTTCCCGAATAGACGACTGGATGCTGAAATTTTTACCCAGACACAACACAGACTCCCCTGATTTCGAGCAAGTCTCGTTCATTCTCTGGGAAATATGGAAAGCAAGGAACGGCCTAGTATTCAGAAATCATCTCCCGGATCCAGAAGCATTGATCGAGAGAGGACAACAAACGTGCAGGAATTTCAGCAAATGGAACTACACAAATAGGAAAATTGACGCCAAGATTTGCGATGACAACGAAGCTTGGATCCCTCCAGAAAGAGGAGAAATCAAAGTCAATATAGATGCCGCTTACCAACCTGGTTCATTCGAAGGATCGATTGCCTGCGTGTGCCGCAACTCGTCTGGGATCATGATAGATGGATTCGTGAAGGATGTCCTCGTCTCCTCCGCTGAGCAAGCTGAGTGTTTAGCTTTGACAGAAACTCTCTATTTCCTCTTGTCTCGGGCGGGTGAAAAAATTACTCTGGAGTCAGACTGTATTAATAGAGTCAACAGCGTGGAAGCTTCCCAGAAACTGCCGTGGGAACAGAGGGCCCTCATCTGCGAAGCACGCCAGCTGCTTCCTTCTTTCTCTAATATTAAACTCCAATATTGTAATAGGAGTAGGAATAGGGTTGCTGACTGGGTCACAAAGGCTCACAGGGGAAAAAATCTCTCTCTTTACTGGTTGACTAGTCCCCCGCAGACTCTCTCTGAACTTCTCTGTTTTGATACCCCGTTAGTGGGCTCCTCTGTCTCTGGTTTTTAATGCAAAGTATTCAGTTCTGAACAAAAAAAAAAAAAAGAAAGACATTTTTGAGAAATGTTCAATTCCCGCGAAACAAATGGAACATAATAATGCTAATACAGTAACCTATGCACACCACAAGAGTTGGGATTTGGTCCTCCTAATTTTTTTTTTTTGGTTCGTATCTCATCATCCAGCTCTGTTAATACAATGAAGTTCTTTAAATTGATTTGTGCAATTAAATCGGACACCATCAAAATGTACATTGGAGAGAATCTACTCTGCATACCCTCATGGTTACCTCAGCAGAAGCCGTTCATCCTCTCCATAGGATGGCGCGGTGAGTAGGAATTACACATGCCATGCATAGAAAACGTAAGCAACCGTATGTCACCATTTCATTTAACCATGCTTAATTGCACGAATAGAAAGCTTAATGATCAAATTGCACAAATAAAACAAGTTAGAGGGATAAAATTCATTGATACACGTAGGTACAGCCGTATAGTTATGATGATGTGATTTCATTTCGAAATGGTGAACGACCCTTTTATTTTTGCTGGCGTATCTAATATTGACGTTACACGGATGTTTAATCAGAGGCATCATCCGCGGCCGATCCTCGAATTTTTACTAGGAAAATGTGAATGGATAACATTCTTCATTACATCCAAAGCATAGTTCTCTCGAAGGTAAACAGGAATTGAAGTGTGAAAGAATCCACAAAAATGTCGGTCCAATTTAAACTGCAGGACGGGTAATTCTTTGCTATTCAAAACAACTTGGATAGAGGTCTAGGCAGGGGAGTGAATTGTCTCGGTGCCTTATTTTTTAATTCATAACTCTGATATGTCTTCTCTCGGAACACAGATGGTCCTTGAGAGGATGAGGCAGGGGGCCTTGTCATAATCGGCGCTTGTACATATGCGATCTCCACATCCTCTTCTTTTATATTTGAGATCTTTCGGCTAGTCCCTTCATTCAATTTATCATCATACATGGCTCCCTCCACCCTTTCTTCGACATCTACCAACTAAGAGAAAGTCAGGCATCCAGAACCTACCGACTTCAAATAGAAATCATTAGGTAAGGCCTTAAGGAAGAGATCCAATAGCTCTTTTTCATCAAGCTGAGGACGGACTTGAGGAGTGAGAGTATGCTATCTTTGAGCAAAAGCTCTAAAGGACTCACTTCTTTTCTTTTCAGTTCGAGTCAACACTTCACATGTGGGAGCTATCTTGGTGTTGTATTTGTATTGTAGGACGAACGCTTCGGCTAACTCCTCCTACTTCTTAAACTTCTCGGGCTCCAACAACACATACCATTGCAGCAGGCCCCGTCAAACTCTCTTGAAAAGTCCGAATCATTAATGGGACATTCTGGGCATATCTCGCCATTAGGTTCAAACAATACTTCAAGTGGATCTTTGGATCTTCAGTCCCATCATACTTAGTAAAGTCGGGAATCTTGAACTTCTTAGGAAAACTCATTTGTGCATATCTAGACAGATCCTCAATCATGTGCTCTTCATATCCCCACAGCGCACGGAGTTTCTCTTCTATCTTTGCAAACCTCTTGTTGTGCTCTTCTTCCAAACGGGCCGTGACGGCTTTCGAAATAGGATCAAGTTTTACCACTACAGGTGTGGCATTCAATATCTCCCCGACACCATTCCTCTTTACAGACCTCTCTTCGGGATTGAGGGCAGCTTGTGGCGCGGCTTGGTTAGCATTCGGCACCGCCAGTGTGGCTCTAACTTCATTGGCAAACTGTGCGAGCTGAGCACTTAGCTTGTTGATCTCGTTGTCGAGCACGATGAAACGAGCATTTTGCTCCTCGAGATTCATCCTTACCACTCTTGAACGTGTGTGAATGGGCGATTGCCACGAAGCCATAGTTTCGGGACCCGGTTCGTAAAATAAAACAAGAAGACTGAAATTAGTACGCAGTAAAGCGAGAGAACGGAAATTGCACACCTTTTAATTTTATATTTTCTTATAATGAAACCGAAATAAGAAACCTTTTTGCACAAGTCGTATCTCATGTAAATAGTTTCTTATAAAAATTTCATTGTAAGAAATTATACAATTAAAAGGAGGTAACATATAGTGATTAATTAAAATGCATATGTCACGTTCCATTCAACCTACAAAAGAGGGAATTTCACTAATTACATCAAAATTTGTGACAGGAAATCCCTATACATCCACTAAATAATAAAAAGCATACCTAAACATTTGCTCTAAAAGTTCATGTAAAAAAAAAGTCATATACATCAATTCCAAGATAATTAAAAGAACACCCTAAGAGAAACTAATAGAACATGACTAGTCTTGAATATAGGGCCCCTTCATAGCATGTTGCGGACGCGCTTGTAAGCTTTCTGCCAATGTTTTGCCTCTGCCGGGCCTTAATCTCTTTCTCTTATGATCCGCTCCATTTAAGTCTCCTTGGGGGTTGGAATCACAGGGAATTTTGGGATGGTGATGGCTAGCTCGGGCTCGACATGTCGTACAATGTACTACTTTGATGCATAGTGTTCCTTCATGGATCCTTGCAACTTCGTGACCCGTTCGATGTCCTTCGATTGGCAAAGGTAAAGTATGTCAATGATTCGTTTCACCTCGTTTTTTAACTCCTCGAGTTGGTCCCCCTTGACAACTCCATTGCGAAAATTGAAACAAAATAAACCCGACTTTTGAGGGGGAGGGATTTCTTGAGGCATATAGAATTGACGGGCAACTTTTAAAGGATAATAAGAAGTTGATCCCATCAAACCTAAAAGTGGAATTGGGTCACTATGGCCGCTTGTAAGACATACTTTAGGAAATTGAACCCAAAGGGCTTGCCAAAGAATTTGCTTAGGTGTAAGATTCTCCAGGAAGTCTACCCAATTACGAAAGGTCCAAGGATGAAGGAATTTTTCTATCTCTCTAAATTGGATAAGGGGATTTATGTTCTTACTAACATGAGGAATGGCTAAGTTTCTACCGAATTGTTTCAAGTGAGACACAAACCAAACTTGGACCATACCTAAGGGGGCTTTAAGGGCTACATGCTTGTCCTTTTAAGAATTAAGAGAGATGAACATTTCGGCAATAATAATGTTGATAAATCCTTTGAGGACGAGAATCCCATCGATAACATGGATGACAATAGGGTCCATTGTTTTTTGTGTGAATGGAAAGATGACAAATCTGAAGAAGGCTAATAGGAAGACTTTAGCGGATTCGGCTATAGGATTCAAAAGGAAGCTATGGAATTGTTGTTCAAGAAAAGCTAGTGGGAGACCCTTAGAATTTCTATTGAGGAGTGTCCTAATTTCGGGCTGCGGGACCCCTAGAATTTAACTCAAATGAGGGATTGGATCCATGCTTTTGACAACACTAAGGGAAGGGACATCGCCTATGATGATTTGAATTTCCTCCAAAGTCGGGGTTAATTTGTGACGATCAAACACAAAGGTCGATGTCTCGGGGTTCCAAAAGTGGGCAAAGGCCTTGATTAAGGCCACTTGAGGCTCTACATGCAAGAGAGAAAGGAGGTGGCCGATCTTCTTTTCCACGTAGTTCTTCTTGCTCACGTTGAGAGCATCCCACATGTCCAACAACGCTCGCTTCGGGATCGGGAGGATCTGAAGCTCATCGAGGCCCATAATATCTAAGCCTGGGGGCATTTAAAACAATCACTATTTATTACTAAATAAATTTAAATTCGCATGGAAAAAAAAAAGGGTTGCGATTATTGAACGCGAAGGAGATACAAACCTTTGCCCAAAATGGCGGACATGCCAAACACAAAAACAAGTCGCATGCCGACTCGTGAGGCTCACTAAAGGTGGGGATTCTAAAGGCTAACGGTCCCCATCCCAAATAGATCAAAAGAGTTTTCCCCATTCCGCACTTGTGTTGGATAGTCCTCTTTATCATTATTTGAAAATGGGCGGAACCAAAAGGGGATAACCATGGATCTTTCCCTACACGGTTTCCACACTTTTGGCACCTCCTATGGATTTCCTAAGGTGATCGGGGTTTTAGATTGCAGGTTGTGTGTGCAAAGTATAGTGCTAAAGCAGGTAAAAACATGCACAAGAGTTGATATCAAAACAACACTTCTATTTTCATTCGCATACACATACACCCTTACACCAACCTGCAAAAAAATCACGTCAACAAACACTCCACCCCTTATAACTCCCCACCTACAACAACATTTAACACAACGTTAGCGGACTTACCTTAGTCTTTACGATGCACTGCCACAAAACCATGTTAGTTAACTAACAATCAAGTTAAATTAGGCCTAAGTCCTCAAGTCACTAGCGGAGTCGCCAAGCTATTGCGACCTACCCTCCACCAAAGATCGGGTTTAGGCCAAGAGGTATTTGTCGATGGATATGAACAACGATTGGTTCATTTAAAAGGTGAACCAAATGGTTCATTAATCCAATGACCAAGACACTCCCAAGCCTCATACCTCGCACGACAAGAATTGTCTAATTTAAGCATTCGATTAGAGTCGCCACTAGCCATGATCAAGGGTCGGCTAGAAACCCTGATCGAGACGAGGGAGTATCGTCTTGATACGTGCGAAAATAAGAGATTTTAAAATTCGGGGACTTGATTACACTAGCAATTTAACTAATGTCCTTTTGGTACCTAAACTTGAATTTTCGCAAACTAACGTACCAGACAGCCTAATCGAAAAAACTAGATTCCACCTAACCGTTCTAAAAACAAAAAATAACAATCAATATATTAAAAGTGCGCAACCAGATAATCATGAAGAAAATAAATAATCAGCAACCTAACATCGTCTCTAGAAAGAAAAAGGCAATCAAAAGCTCTAAGAAAAAGCCCTTTTAAATTTTAATCAATTAATATTTTTTTAAATTTTTTTGAAACTTTTTTTTAAATTTAAGTTTTAACCAAAAATATATATGTCTAATAGATCCCATTAATGCCAATACACCTAATGCCTATATGCCGTGCAATTTAATGAATTTTTTATTTAGATATATTAAAAATTAACCCCTAATTTTATATGTAATTAAACTAAATCGGATTAGGAAAAATTAGGTGTCAACACACACATATCTATTTAGCAAGCTAGGTGTCTTGGACATTTACGAGCTACTAGCTTGAGGGGGAGTGTTGGAAGATATGCTTGAGGTTCTTAGAAGATGTGCTCGAGATGCAGAATTCAATTCGGATTGTGATTGATACACTAAATCAATCAGGGATTAGAATGAATTAATCTAAATTAGAGTTGATTCCTTAGAATATAGTTTTTCCTTTTTATTCTCCATATTTTATATACAGAACAGTGTACATGTATGAAATTCAAGTTGAAGAAATATAACAAATTTCCTTCAAATCTCTCTATCTTCGACTTCTTTTAGTTTGCAAAGACATCTACTCTACTCAACGCAGGGCTTCTTCCTCAACTTGATCGAGCTCAACCATCGTGTCTGCACCCGCTATCCCCATCGAGCTCATGCTTACTTCCTCCCACTCGGCGTCGTGATGATCCTCGAGTACCTCTTCGAGCCAGTTGTCTGCGATAAGGCCGCCTTATGCTGCAACGCGTTCCGGGGCGATTATGTCCACACCATCTCCCACAAGTATCCAGACCGGAATAGGAGCCTTGGGACTGACCCTTTCATGCTCTCTTCCCGTGACTAGGTACGTATTACACAAGAACCATTAATCATTTCAGCTAATCTAAAAGAAATGCAAAGCACTTCTATCAAATACCAATTGAGTCTGAGAATGAATCAGAACATGACATTGCATTGACGTAATTATAAGCTAAAAATAGATCACGGTGAACGTAACTTTTAAGTGAGTGTCATAAGTAGAGTATTTACACACCTAGCGCAAAACCGCCTCAGGCCGGTCCCACTATGGCACTAGAAGGAAAAGGACGACAATGTAAGGCTGCGTTTGGTCATATGAATTTTTAGTTGGGATAGGACTGGATAAGATATGATAGAATATGAAATCTCGGGATTTTGTTATGGTGAATGATACTAATAAAGTCGAATATTTTCATAAACCACATATGAATGTAAATGAACTTGAAAATGCGCAAAATGCATAAGTGAAGATAACCTCTATCAATAAATCCATTATTATTGTATGATCTAAATTTTAGACGGCAAAAAAGCTCTTTGTAGCATTCTAGAGCGGTAGAATTATTAAAAAAGTTTAAAATTTTTTACATTAAAAGAAAAAATTTAGGATAAATTTATTACAATGGGTATAGTTTGGAGTTTTTTAAGGCTTTTTCCCAAAGCTGATTTCCATGAATAAGCTTTTCACAACAAAACTGAGTCACTGACTATCCAACCTCCTATGGGATACGTACGACCGACTACTGGTTGATTTCTTCAAGATTCTCAATTCATTTTAGTTTCCATCTTTCCTTGAGAAGAATATTATAATATGATTCTCAAGATATCAATCCGCGCGAGAATGTTTGATTCACCCATTTCTTTTCAAGAATTTTATTTTTTGGTAGCGATATCGTTAACTAGGTCAAAAATATTAGGACAAACACGCGCACCTGTCCTTTTCTAGGCAAGTATCACGCCACTATACTATCAACATCGATTAATCACCTTGCTCTTACTATGCCTCAGTCAAGTTGACTTGTGGAGCCAGAATTTGCCAGATCAAGAAGGACAAATTGACTTAAAAGTCTTGATGGAAAGTACCTGTCGGCATAACAGTTTCCCCTCCCATGAAGCAAAGGCTGAGCAACACGTTCCTCTGCCTCGTCGCACCCGTGCCCATCCCAAATTACGCTGCAGTTATTCGAGGGAGCTTCGTGCCAAGTCTTGAGACAAGGAATCTATGTTGCAAGTACGCTTGCTTGGAGCGATATTAAAACACCATTCTTATTAAGATATCGATGAACAATTCCAAAATTTCTTTATAGTAACTGGTTAATTTTTTTAGACAAACATACCTGTTAGAAATTAACTGTTCTATCCAATTCGATGGTTGCGTTTGTTTATGTTACGCATGTCTTCGTCGTTCTTGTTAGATAAACATATCCTTTCATTCGGAATATCAATCCAATTTTCGCATATCCATGTTGAAAGGGTTCGAGAAGTTAGGTTGTATCCCGGGGGCATTTTCGCCTTAGGAAAGTGGGTGCGGGCATCCCTTAACCGAACATATTCTGCTTTTCAGTGCTACTTTTCTTACAACAACCATGAATAATAGGAGTAAGATACATCATTTAGTCTTGGTACTCCCGTGGAAGAGTAGTTGTAAGTGTGATGTTTGTAAGCGGTCTAGTATGATATGTGTTTGTAAATGTACATTTAACTTTGGAAAGTTGGGTCCCGAAATTTTCGTATTTTAACTTGCTTCTTTATCTGCTACATAAAAACAATATCTCAAAGTCAACAATGAGACGGCTAATCAAGTCTTGTTTTATTTCACTAATGTAAATTTTCTCCTCCAAAAGTCATGTGGGGTTGTGTTTTGAAGTATTTACCACGGGAGACGACTAATCGATTAACAATGTATTTGCGACCATCCCTCTCTTGTCTTGTTATGCCTTTTTCGAAATTTGCGGGCTACGACATATGGTTGGAAGCTCATTGATCTGTCCATGTCCCGAGAAGTCTATGTTGACTGACCCTATAAGAAATGGAAGGCCACGACCCTTTCCAAGACGGAGCTAAGAAATTTCACTGGCCCATGCATTGGCTGTATTGATCAAATCACGGTTTTATCAGTCAATTCTGGGAGCTTTAGTTGGTGATAGTTACCCCTTGTATGCTCTTGCCAAGTGTAAAACGAATCCCATGGCATGTGGGAGGACTTCATTTTCATGACTAAGAGAATTCAACTTCAACCAAGAGCTAAGCAATCTAGATACTCTCGATCTTTTAAACAATTAAATATTGGGAATGTCCTCGATTGGAGAAAATTCTGTCAGTCTTTTTGCTATTGGTGTAGTGATAAAAGACCTACTTGTCTTCTGCGAGATCACGAGTTCAAATCATGTTATGAGTGAATATCTTAACGATTGGAGTTGCATGATCTAGTTGCGACAAACCTCGTGTGAAAAAACTTTCTTATTGTTAGCATCTTGGTTGTGCTGCAATGACGGACTCGCCAACCTTAGACTTTTGCATTGTGAGTGGTTCGAAGTAATTATGACTCATACCGAACATTCTATTGCGGGTGCGAGACTCTTGTAGTATCATTTAGAGAGGGTAGTTAGTGCTGATTACCCCCGGCATTTTCAACTTTTTAGAAGAAAAAACTAGCCACCCCTCTCCCCCTCCCTTGTGCTGAACCTATGCTCTTCAACCATCAGCGCATTCCACCGCCCTGGCTGTCACGTCCATGCCGTCCCCAACGCTCGGCTCTGTTGCAGCCTTTGCCATCATCGTTCGCGGGTCTAGTTGCTGAATAAAATCATCAACGACAGATTTGAGCATCTCCATCTCATGCTGCATCCGAGCCACCGCAACCTCGAATCAAGATTGATATGAGGTCATGGGCGTCTAGCAATCATAGAGAAGGCCGATTTGTGGTCATCAATGCCGGGCATCAGCATCAATTGAAGGCTGCGTGCGCCCGCTCAGAGAGAGAGATTTCTTTAGGGTTTATTTGTGCCAGATAAAATTTACTGCCAACTCAATAACGATGCATGCATGCAGAAAGACAGACCTGTGATGATTATGTGATATAATCTGAATAGGGATCGCACCATAACCTAAAGACAGATACTTGGGACATCTCAGTAGCTTTTTCTTTCGTCCTTTGATCTATCCTTGTACCACGAGACTCATTACAGTTGCTGCTAAAGGCTTGCCTTTGTAAATTTCAAGAGCGATATAATTGCAGAAGCAGCCCCCACGATGCACGGCAAAATGCACATTTTGACCGTATTAACCCTAATGTTATCGACTCTGTCCACCACATCTCAGCGGTTGCACGAAATACTACGTGATGTATCGTTAGTACAAGATTAAACCTCGCCCATCGTCCCTCTCCACACCCTTCGGCCAGAAAATTTTAAATATCTAACGATTCCTTTAGGTAGCTTCAACCAAGAAAGAGAAACGAGCGTCGCTCTATATCCTTCCGAGATTGGCGATTTGGATTGACGTCAATTAGAGATATAATTCATGCAACCATTTCTGCAAGCCTTTTCTCCATCCACTAGAAACACAAAAAATAACTACACAAAATAAATAAGCGAAATTTCGCAATCGACTAACTTGGCCACTTAGAAAAGAATAACAAGTAGGCGCCGTCACGTCACTATTCCATGTAAACATATTTAATTGCACGAGAAAAGAAAGCTAGAGGATCAAATTTCATAAACAAACCTAGGCGTCAAATCCGTGACTATATTTATTATATGTGTGTGTAGATATATAGCCGTAAGTTTAATTAATATTACTTTTGATTGAGCACGAGATTTCCGTTGATTTTCTGTTGACGGCCCTTGCTTTGTCCTGTCATACTTCCCCGTAGGTTGTCCCGTCATAGCTCCCCGTAGGTTGTCCCCTCACCCGTTGTTTTCACATTCTCAAGTCACTGATAGGGACAGGGAAATGGTGGACAGTGATGGTGATGATAAACCGTGAGAGTTTCGTTTTGCCACCAAAGTTTTTTGGGATTGTGGCAAATTGCCCCCCTGACGTTTCGGTTTTTTACAATTTGCCCCCAGATTTTTTTTTAAATCGGTAGCACTGTGCCCCTAACGTTGACTCCAACCCAAAATTTATCACATGCTTGATCAGGTGACTGCATGTATGAAAGGAAAATTGGTCATGTACCAATCTACGTATGTGGAGGGAAAAAATATAGGGAATACTCAAAAGTATATTTCAAAACTATATATTGATATATGTAATTGGAGATGATTTCGATCAAATTCTCTTTGGAACTTTTGAAGCATGCTCTCACAAGTAGTATATTGTTGAATTATTCTTCCACTACTTTTTAATGTATATATGCATATGACAAATTTTCCCTCGGTATCAATCATGTGCCATCATGTGGTCCGAGCCCCGAGAACACTTCGGTCCAAGTCACGCCAAGGGACATATTGCAACCGATTTCTAAATTTCAGGGGACAAACTGCAAAATTGAAACGTTGGGGGGTAATTTGCGACAATCCCTAATACCATGGAGACTATACGTAACTCTCCCCGATGAACCCTAAATTCCAGGATTGATCACAGAAGTTTCACTCGAGGCTTCTTCTTCCACAGAACTCTTGTACTTTCCATTCAATGACGTGTAGAAATTTTAGATCACGACGATAACTGAAGACTTTGGTTGTTAAGAGTCAATTTGGGGAAGCCTTTCTAGGAGAGAAGTTATTTTTAATTTTTCGAATTTCCACAAATTTTTTGGGTCCAAATGTTGAATATGTATGCATGAATTTTTACATGTAGCCATTTATTTGGTTAACTCCATTTGTGAATATAATTTTTATCTACCGTGATGTATACTAACAATAATAATAATAATAATAATCCCCAAAGCATATGTCACCGAGTAGTAAGGCGTATAAATGGTGGGGGCAGATTTAAAGAAAATAACAGTAATAAAGCCAAAAATTCGAAGACCCGCTGTTAGAAAATGCTTGACTTCTGACTATACTGTGTGCCCGGCCTCCTTCGCTTGAGATCGTGCTATAAATAGAGGGCGGTACATCGGTTCATCTTCAGCCCTCCTCCAGTATATTCTCGAAATTTTTTTGAACAAATCGAAGAATTTTAAATTTCTCCAAATTACTATTTGAAGCAAGCACCATGAAGGTAATATCATGAGAAAATCATGAATTGATTCACCTCATGTCGCATGCTAATTCACCTTCTTGATCTGTTTTTTTCAGCAGAAGCTCGTGATCAAGGTGTCTATGAACGGCCACACCTCGAGTTTCTTTTGTTTCTGCCCAAAAGACCGTCAATCTAAAGCTTTGAAACTTACGGCTGGCTTTCCAGGTGATTGTTAGATGCTTCTTCTATATCTCGATGACCATTCAGGTGCATCTTCTATAAATTATTTTAGGTGTTGCGAGACGAGGAAAAGAACCTCTTTTGATTTCTAAATCGATCCGTATTGGTTTTCACCCCAGGAGTTCAATCCGTGAAACTAATGGGCGACAAGGACCAGATCGAGGTGATCGGAGATGTCGACGCGGTGGACCTCACCACTAAGCTTAGGAAGAAAGTTGGGTTCGCGGAGATAGTCTCAGTGAGCGAGTACAAGGAAGAAGAGAAGAAGGAGAAAACTGATGACACGACGGAGGTGCCGCCCGTCATATATCCGTGCCCGCAACGTGAAATAGTCTACCTCGGGGATCCATACCCTGGACCCGGGTGCTGCCCCATGTAGGATCGACGATGAAATGATGACTTATATAAGACTACAACATCAATGTGATGAGTTTTTTTTACGCGAGCAATTTTGGAAAATGAATAAAAATCTAATTGCCTGTTTTGATCGAATTCGAACTGTGTGATCGTGCTATGACCAAGACTAGTCCTCTCTGATTTTGACTTTGCTGGAGTCTCCAAGATAAAGAGTACTGAAATCATGACCAATATTTTTTTATATGCAGATTAATGACGACGTACCAAATATAATGTGAAGTGTGTCTTGACGTGGAGACTAATGAGCTATCACCAAATCTCCGTTTGTTTCGCGAAAAATATAATATTTCTAAAAATTATTTTTCAGAAAAATGACAATATTTTCGAGTGTTTGGCTGAAATCTGAAATTAATCTGAAAAATATTTTTTTTTTCGTTTGATATGGAAAATTAGATTTGATTTTCTTAGGGAAAATTATCAAAATATTCGAAATTTTTTTAAATTTTTTTAATTTTATTTTTTTATTCTTTTCTTTTATTTCCTTTTTAATTATTTACTTTTCCATTTTTTTTCTTTTATCATCTTCTTAGGCCGGCTAATGGCCGGCGACCGGCCATAGGCGAGGGACGAGCCTCGCCATAGGCGGCGAGACTCGAGCTCACCAGAGGTCCGCAAGGCTTGAAGCTCGCCCAATCTAGCGAAAATAAGAAAGAAAATGATCAAACACGCACTACCGCCCATCTTCTTAGCTTTGCAAACATGCACCACCATTTGTCCCACGTCGCATGACCACCGCCACCATCCTCATTGTATCTCCCCACCACCAAGATCGACTGTAAAATAGGACCGATTCGACGCCACCGCCAGATTCTCTACATTCACAGCCGCCGCCGCTGCCGTTTGCGCTGCCATTTTCTTTGCTACAGTCCAACACCCGCAAAACAGCCACCAGTGACCACCGTTCACAACCCATAGCCGCCACCAACGTCGTTATCAAATTAAGGTCGCAAACCTCTACCACCACCACCTGAAACCCAACCCTTGACCTCCATGCATACCACATGAAACATGCAGCCACGCACTCCATACCAAACCTGTCAACAATCACAATACAGAGAAAAGTCAAGGTTGATCAGTCATCTAGAATTCTAGAGTAGTGTGGCTTTCCATGATTTCTAGCGTCAAACTGAGTTTGTGTGGCTTGCCATAGCTGAGTTGTTACCTAAAACTAAGAGATGATTCTTGCTGGGAACGGCGAAGTAGGGGAAATAATAGATGAAAGATAATGAACCAGGAGGAGTGAGCTAGAACCGAAAAAATGAGCAAATAGTTGGGCTCAAACCAGGTTCAAACACTGGAAGATACTCCCGTTTTTCTAGAAAATGATTTCTTGGAACACATTTTCGCGAAATGTCAGATTTTCCGTGAAATAAATCAGGCATAATAATGTTAACATAGTAACATGTATACACCACACGAGGATGGGATTTGGTCCTCCTACATTCTTTTCGTTCGTATCTAATCATCCAGATCTTTTTTGTACGATGATGCTCTTTAGATTGGTTTGTGCAATTATGTCGAATTCCATCAAAATGTACATGGGAGAGAATCTACTATGCATACCCTCGTGGTTTCCTCGGCAAAGGCCGTTCGTTCTCTCCGTGGGGCGGCGAGGCGAGTAGGTAGTACATGCGCCATGCGTAAAAAGAATAAGCGGCCATACGTCACCTTTTCATTTAATTGCGCTTAATTGCACAAATAAAAAGCTTGAGGATCAAATTGCACAAATGAAACAAGTCAGAGGATAAAATTCATTGATACACATGGGTATATTCGTACACCTATTGTGACTTGATTTCATTTCGAAATGGTAAACGTCCCTTTTATTTTCGCTAGCATATCTAATATCGATCTCATTTAACCATGCTTAATTGCACAAATATATATATATATATATATATATATATATATATATATATGCAGACATGAGTTCAGAAAAGGAAAAAAGGAAAAAAGAAAAGGGGAAAATAAAAAAGGAAAAAAATTCAGAAAAATTATTTAAAAATTATAAAGATTGTTCACGTTAGCGGCCGACCGTGTCACGTAGAATAGTTGGCATAAACGTCAGGGGTTTCAACCAATTTTGGCTGGAAGGACTACATTAGCAAATCGTTTAAAGGTTTATGATCAAATTGGCCAAAGTGAAAGGTTTGGAACTGAATTGGCACAAGTGCAATAAGTTAAAAATTTTTTTGGTAATCATCCCTTTACCCTCAGGCATCATGCTAAGTAGAACCGTTAATTATTTCAGCTAATCTAAATAATATGTAAAGCATTTCTATCTAAAACTAGGTGACTCTGAGAATGAATCAGATTATCACATTGCTTCGACATGATTATAAGCTAAACATAGATCATGGTCACATAACTTTTAGTGAGTGAAATAAGTAGAGTATATACACAAAAATTACACTGATTAAGATCGTTTAATTAACTCATAATCTTTTATATTTATACTTAATTCTGGTTTTGTTACAGGGTCCAAGGGCATTAGAGTCCAATGCAATGCTAACACATTCGCGCACTTCAACCCTAAGAAAGACGCCTCGTTCCCCAAAATCAACCTCCAAGCCCGGGACATCGGACCGCACCTTGCTGGCTTTCTTTGCCAGCCCGGCGTACGGCTGCGTCTGGGCCAGTCCTACTGCGGCACTGGAAGGAAAAGGACGGCGACGTCGGGGTCTACGAGGGGATCCCCAAGGGGATCTCTTACCGCGGGACGACAAGGACAAGCAAGCACTGCATAAGCCCAGAGCAGCCACGAGGTGGCGAGCCCAAGGAATGCCAAGGCATATATGTGGGGTGCATCCCGCTAATGATGTCCAAGCTCTACGTACTTCCTTTCAGCGACACGCTGGACTGGGGCGAGTTCTCGGTCGGGGTTGCAGCGGACGATATACCGGGTTTGAGGAAGTGATGCCAGTGCAGATGCGTTTCGTAGGAAACGTGTATCCGAAAACGTACGATGTGTTTCAAAAGTGATTGTACATTCAATTTGGTTGAGGAGGCTCAATCCGGGCATCGAGAACAGGTGACTTCCCGAAATGGCCTGGGGACAGAATCAAATTGCATGTCTGAAAAGGCCCTTCATGTTTCTCAAGTACTACCCATCCATGCTACGTTCCACGAAAATATTTCTCGATCAAAAGGATTTGATAATGACTTGTCAGCCTATTTGGGTGCCACAAGACTAACCGTTCTACAAGTAGCTATATCAATGGAGGATGGTGCAATTTTTGTACAATCGCCTACTTGATATAATCAAGGTTTTGGGTCACGTCGAAATCAACGTTGGTTAGTGATGTGTTCGTCAATTTGTTATCCGATCCTCATTTGACATGTCCCATTTATTTACATAGCTAATGACATTTTGTAACATCTCTTGAGTTGTATGGTACTTTTGTATACCGATCTTAACACATTATTGAGATGTGAGTGTGAATTGTGTTGGAGAAGTTTCAATTTCTAAAATTGATGTGATGTGGAGTAGTTAATATATCATATATAATTGTCTCATAATTCATTAGGAGAATGGGTCCAACTAAATATGTTGACGGACTCGAATTTGAAACTCTCTATTGGCGATCTTTCCGCATAAAGATATCGGATGTCTGCTGTGCGCTCCCAATGCACATCTGACATTACTCCAAATTTTTCGGATCTACCGTGAAAAAGATTTCACAGCAGGGCAATATTTCAAGGACAAAGCATGATGTTATATCCTTCCTTGTTCCGCTGCATTCTATGCAATGAGGTGTTGAACGAAACTGGGTCTTTGACTATCAGCCTAATAGGAAATTCGTCGATTACTTACAACCCACGTCTTGCCTTGGTCTTTTCTTAAACTTTGACCAGTTCTCCTCTGTCATGGAACGATTCCGAATTCATATATCCGTACAAGAATGTTTGACTTTGCAAGAAATAATCTTCAAGATTTTACTCGGTCGTAATATGGACACTCTGTCCTTTTCTAGACAGGTACTGTGCCAGAAAATTATTTAAAATTAATTAATCACCTCGGGCTTACACATGACTCGATTAAGTTGACTTGTGGAGTCAGAATTTGCCGGATTAAGAAAGACCGATCGACTTAATCTATTAATGAGAAGGACATTTCATTTAATAAAATCGACTTGATAGTTCCCCATGCATGAAGCAAAGGATGGGCAACATGGTCCCGGCCTCGTCGCACCCCGTGCCCATCCCTAATTCTGTTGTCGTGTTGCACCAGGTCTCGAGACAAAGAAGCTATATTTCGAGTGTGCCCAAACACTTGTTTGGAGAGATATTGAGATACCGTTCTTATTAAGTTATTGAACGGGAAAATGATATTACTTAGACTCATTTTATTGGAAAAATTTTGCCCAAATCTCAAGTCTATTACTTCTATTGAGCATGTGAGTCCAACACAAATCAAACTGATATAATTGCACTTGATCTCTAAAATTTGGGTTCGGGCAAGAATTTCCTATTTACTAAACTAAAGTGATCGCATGTCAAGGACATCGAGTTAGAGACTGAGACAATTGTTAGAGAGTTTGTAATGTGGAAAAAGAGCACCACATAAGAAAAATAGAAGGAAACTATTTGGTTTAAATATGATAACACCTATGTAAGCATTGTTTGAAGTCATGGGCTCGCAAGTGGCATTGTGCATTGGACAGGCTTGATTAATCTTGACTGGGCACTTGGATGTATCGTGTATGGGCTTGACTTGTCTCTAAAAGCCTTTTCTTTTTTCTTTTTCTCGCGAAAATTTGGAAATGACGAAAAATTGTGATTAAACAGTCGAAATTTCTTAATAAATGTTAACTTTACAGACAAACACGACCCTTGGAAATTAACTCTTTTGTCCAATCCAATGGAGTGTTCATTTACGAGACACATCGCTTCATTGTCCTTATATAAACTTATGCCATCGTTCAAACGCTCTTCCAATTTTCGCGCGTTTGTGTTGAGAGACTTTTGGAAAGCTGGGTCCAGATAATTTTGTATTTGGAAAAATTGTCAGAAAAGTTCTAAACCTATTGTATTAACGCCAATTTAGTTTTAAACTTTGTTTTGGTGCCAATTTAGTTTTAAATATTTTGTCTTTGTGCTAATTTAGTCTTCCAAGCTAATTTTGGCTGGATATTGCTGATGTAGACACCGGCGGCCTACATGCCACCTCCGGCGATGACGTGGACAACTTTTAATAATATTTTAATATTTTTCGAAAAATATTAAAATATGTAAGCATTGTTTGAAAAAATATTTTTTCTTTTTCTTTTTTTCTTTTCATTTTTTTTCCCTTTCTTCTTCCTCCAGCCATCGCTAGTTCAACAACCAGTTGGAGGCCAAGGTTGGTGAGCCCCATTGGCCACTGGCGAGGGTCACCCTCGCCAGCGACAACAAAGGCGAGCCTTGCCTAGCCGCTGGTGAAGCTCGTCTCGCTCTTGCCAGTGGTTGCGAGGTTGAAGGTCGCGACCTCATAGCTGGCTGAGGCACAACCTTGCTGGATCTGGCGAGGTCGAGCCTTATCCATGGCTAGCACCGGTGCGGTGGGGCCTCGCGCTAGGCTCGCAAGGTCAAAGGTCGCGACCTTGCGGCCTCTAGCAAGGGCTTGAGCCTCGCCAGCTGCTGGACGAGACACGACCTCGCCGAATCTGGCAAGGTTGGGCCTCCCCCAATGGCCGGCGCCAGCTAGAGGAAGAAGAAAGAGAAAGAGAAAAAAAAAGAAAAAAAAATTGAAAATATTAAAATTTTATTAAAAGTTGTCTACGTCATCGCTGACGGTGTCATGTAGGTTGCCCAGCGTTCACGTCAGCAATATCCGACCAAAATTAACCAGAATGATAGAATTGGCACAAAAATAAAAGGTTTTAAACTAAATTGGCACCAAAACAAAGTTTAAAACTAAATTTGCACAAATGTAATAAGTTTATAACTTTTTTGACACTTTTCCCTTTTGTATTCTAATATGCTTCTTTACCTACTTTATAAGAAAACCAATATCCCATGCAACACGGTAATATGATGACCTTAATGAAGTCAACAAGAAACTAGTGTTGGTTGTGGCCCTAAGCGGTCGTAATAAGCGGAACATGTGTAGATGCATTGTGTATTAATCATGTGCTATGACGTGTTCTTGACTAATATGCATGATTGTCACATGTCGATTGAAAGTAAGACTTCACGTGTGAATAGTTACGTGAATTTGATGTGCCGTCGAACAGTAAGAAGTATGAGTGTTTAATTGATGATTTTGTGGCATGTGAAGTTGATGAGTTACTCTTCGTCTTTCCAAAGTAAGGTTTCATCTTACTCGAGGTTTAGTGGTTCCGCTTATTGAGATTTTCTCATTTGTTGTTGTTCACCTCTTTTTAGGCCCTTAGTATAGATACACGGATAGTACATTTTGGGGTCTCGGTGGACTAAGACTTTGAGATAGTTGAGTACATTGCATTAGAGACGGACACGACATACGAGGAGTACATGACCACCATTTGGGTTGACGAGGGGCTTCCTAACTTAGTTCCTCATCGCTTCAAAGCGTGGTATGTGTGGTTCGGGGAGGAGCATTTTGGACCTCTCCAAGGCTTTGACGGACCGCTGGGTGCGCTTGACGCAATTTCGTGGGATGCTTCGAGGTCGAATGTCCCCGATGGTCTCATCAGCGATCCAAAGTCGGACCCGAACTACGACCTCGTAGAGGAGCCATAGCATATCGGAGTATGAGGGAGTCGTGTCTTTTTTAGGAGGCCCTCGTAGATAGAGGAGATGGGTCTAACCCCGACCCCTTTTGTTCGAATTGGATAAAAGCCCGTAGTTACGGGTTTGTATTTTGCTAACATCCAATCGTCTTGATGCATATATTTATGAAGCATGCTTTTGGTGAATGTGCTTCCTATCATATCCCTATTGTGCTGTTTAGTTGGATGATATTAGAATTTGCTTCCACATGTGCTTACTCGTTAGTTAACACAATGGGTCGGCGACGCCTTCTGGGACATCGCAATTAAATGACTTATGTAAGAGGGGTCTCGCGCGCCCGAATCTAGGGGATTGGGGTGCAGGGTGTGACACAATTTTCTCATATTTCACCTTAGAATTAAAGTTGACAAAACATTTTATCTCGTTCTTTGGTCTATGGCTTTTCATTTGCCATTGTGAAGTGTGCCATCACTATATATTTTGTCTCGCTCTAGTCTGTCACATAGCTAGCAGTACAATCATATAACTTTTAGCTCTTGAATCAAATTAAAATTTCCGTTTCTCTTTTGGATATTGTGCGTGACATATTACTAATAAATCTTGGTACAGAGCATGAAACTTAAAATAAATATGAAAAAAAGAATTTTACGGTAACTTTTGTTCCCTATAGGTGCTTAACATTGTGCTAATTGATACGGTTCTGATTTTTATTATTCTTTTAAAGGGTTTAGCTTTTGTAATTTTGCATCATAAGGGCCATTCTTTACGATTAATTTTGAAAATTTTGTACTCCGGTTGCCCAGCTGAGTCCAACTAACATAATGTAAGATTTGTGGCTATTAAAGCACCGTTACAAATGTGGTGTAACAGTGTGGTTAGCCTAGCTAGACCCTATCATTTTTGACGTTTATAGTAAACCCAGCTCGTCGATCTCCCTTCCCCCCGAGATAGGCACATAGTCAAATTGTGTAAATTCGTTGCGTTCAAATTTTACTTATTATTCAAACCATTTCGTTGTCCCTAATTCTGCGTTCGTGCTACAAATTGGTATAAGAGCTCAGTATTATTATTGATTGATTGTTCTTCTACGAAATTCGAGTCGTGAAGATGCATGTGAGCGCAAGGCATAGCAGTTCTTTTGCCGAATTTAGCTCCTCCTGTCGAGAAAAATAACAAAAGAAAGTAAAGTCACATGCTCCGTGTCGGTGGGAGAAAATAAAGGAGAATCTCCAGAATCTCTAGATAATTCTGTACCGACGACTTTTATAGCTTTAGTCATTCAACATATATTGTGTCAAGTCCAAATGATTGTAGTGCAGATTATGACATTATTTTTTATCGTGTTCCTGGACATATGCTCTCTATAAGTCATTCAACACACAACGCGAGACGCGCATGTACGAGCACGCCTTTGATACATAAACACTAATGATTTAAGATGGGAAATCGCAGGTTTTTTCTCGCCGTCGTTTGAATTTCTAGCTAACCATATCTCTCTTGTCTGGTTCTGCCTTGTCGAAACTTATGGGCTACAACCCCATTGACGACTAAAAACATTTGAATGGAATCTCATTGTTATCTCCATTTCAAACGAGGCCTGTCGTGACCGACCTTAAGAAATTGGAGGCCACGACCTTTCCAAGAGGGAGCTAAGAAGTTTCATTGGGCTATGATGCACTGGCTGGATTGATCAAATCACGAGTTTATTAGTCAAATTCGAGGTGCTTTAGTGGGTGATAGTTGCATGTTCGTATGCTCTTTGGTTGGTGGGAAACGAATCCCATGGTAAGTGGGAGGATTTCATTTTCATGAATGACTAAGAGACTTAAACTTCAACCAAGAGCTGGCCACATCTAGATAGTCTAATTTCCTAAACATTTGAAAATTGGCTAATGTCCTCAATAGGAGGAAATTTCTTCTAATCAGTTTGTGATCGGTATAGCCACACGTTACTATGAGATACCCAATATACAATTAACAAAAAAAGAAAGAAGAAAAAGCAAACACAGGCTCACCGTTAAGATCGTTGACATAGTGGTGAAGAAGTCACTTGTCTTCTACAAAGTCACAGGTTTGATGCAAGCCAAAACCCAAGCGAATTGCCCATGAAATACCAACACATTATTCCATACATCAAATCAGATGCGAACCTAAATCTAAGTGAATCAATCATGAAAGATTACAGTAATCCCATGAATTGAGTAAAATGAGAGCCAAAACCCGAGCTAGCTTGTACTTTAGTCACGCAGGAATTGATTCTTTGCGATGCGCCTGCTTCATAGTGATGCATGCATGCAGAAAGACTGACCTGTGTTGATTATGTAATATAATCTTAATAGGGATCGCACCTTAACCTAAAGATAGATAATTCAGAAATCTTAATAGCTTTTTGTTTCGTCCTTTGATATATCCTTATGCCCAGAAAGTCATTATAGTTGCTGCATCGGAGTCAATGAGACACGTTGTTCATACAAACATTTCTGCAAGACTTTTCTCCATCTTCTAGAAACACAAAAGTAAAGAAAGAAACACGTGAAATATATCCGACGATGCAAGATACTCATAGGATGTTCTTACGAGTGAACAAGCAATCGATGCCAAGGGCTGGTCAGACCGCCATTGTTCCATCACCGGACACGACACAAAATGCGAAACGCATAGACAAAAGAGTCCACTATAGCACACGACACGGCACGCTCCCCTCGCACATCGGTAGGAAATTTTAATATCACTTGACCATACATATGGATGTATGTACGTAGCCCTGTACTTATGATGATACAATTTCATTCTGATATGGGAAACATCATTTTGGTTTCGTTGGCGTATCCAATATTGACCTCGCCAGAAATGTTTTGCCAAAAGGCAACATCCACGGTCCATTCTCGAATTTGCACCGGTGAAATGTGAACCCTCCTTTTTCTCTGCCTCACCATCGAACGACTAAAGTTGACAAACCGGTGATTGAACCTGGTTTTGAATTAGATTACTTTTGATTGAGCATGACTTTTCCCTTCATTTTCTCTCAACAGTCCTTTCCTCGACCTATTATTTGCTTTCTAGTTGGTCTGTCAGCTCACCCCCCATTGACTTCGCATTGTCAAGTCCCGGAGAGGGAGAGGGAGAGAGAGAGAGAGAGCTAATGATGATGACGGTGATGGTGACAATGATCACAAGAGACTTTTGCTGTTGAGAGTAAGTTTTTAGGAAATTTTTTAGAGGGGAAAATTACCCAATCCATCTTAAATTTACTGTACAAATGCCAATTTAGTTATAAAAACTTTTAATTTTACCTATGTAATTCTAAACCTTTGCGCAAAATTTCAAGACCAATCATCGCCAGTCATCCCACATAACACACTGTCACGTCATCGATTTCTGACAAAAATTGACTACAAAGACTCCATTGGAATTTCAAGCAAAAGTTTGGGAATAAATTAGCAAAGTTGGCAAGTTTAGGACTGCAGTGGCATCGGTACAATAAGTTTAGGACTAAGTGGACAAGTTCCCCTTTCCATTGAACTTCAAATAGTGACAAAAAAATGATGGATTGGACTAATCATATCTCTTAATCGGTCGAATTTTAATAGATTTTTTTTCTGGTTCAATATTGAATTTTTATACATGGATGTTTGTTTGAGCTTACACTATGTGAAGCTATACATGCATAGTCATTTGTTTGATTAACTCCATTGTATGAATGAGATTTTTCTCCCAAGTCCTACATTTAACAACAATAATCTCTGAAGCATATGGCACCAATTATGTTAAGGCCTATAGATGGTGGGGCAGATAGGGGACATAATGTATTCAGCAAGTTTGACTTTGACCACTTCATGCCCAGCCTTTGTTCAAGTTAATTGACACTTTTGCCAAGGAGATGCTATAAATAGAGAATGGTACCTCGGTTCGTCTTCACCCCTCCCTCCAACATTTTCTTAGAATTCCTCGAGCAAATCGAAGAATTTCAAGTTGTCCAATTTCGATAACGAAGCAAGCACCATGAGGGTAATAAGTTGATGAGAAACTCATGAATTAGTTCGCCTTATGTCTGCATGCTATTTCACATTCTTGATTCTTTTCTTTTTATCCTTCTTTTGCTAGCAGAAGGCAGTGATTAAGGTGTGCATGAATGACAATACCTCGAGATTTAGTTGTTTCGTCCTTCGAAGCTCTCGCTCAAGAGCTTTGAAAGTTGCGGGTGGCTTTCGAGGTGATTGTTAGGTTTTCTTTTGTTAAAATCTCAATGACCATTTAGGTGTATCTTCTGTAAATTCTTTTAGGTGTTTCCAGATTGAGAATTGCGAAAAAAAAAAAAAAGAACCTCATTTGATTCAAAATCAATCCGTTTTCTTTGTTGGTGTCCCTCCAGGAATTCAATCCGTGGCATTGGGGGTTGACAAGGACGGGATCGAGGTGACCGGAAATTTTGACCCGGTCAACCTCACCACTTTGCTTAGGAAGAAAGTCGGGTACTCGGAGATAGTGACCGTGAGCGAGGTCGGCGCAAAAGACAAGAAAGAAAGCGAGAGCAACGACAAGCCTGGCAAAACAGAGGAAGTGCCGCCCATCGTATGTCAGTGCCCGCGGTCTGAAATAGTCTTCATCGGGGACCCTGAACGCGGGTGCTGGTTCTGATAGGATCGACAAAGATGAACGACGACGACTTATAAATGTACCCCATCAATGTGATGAGTTTTTCAACACGAGCGGTTTTGAAAGATGGAATAAAATCAATTGCCGGTTTTCACCTAGATTTAACTTTGTGATCGTGCTACGACCAAGACTAGTCTCAGTTTTTTACTAGCTTGGAGTCTCCCAGATTAAGATTACTGAAATCATGACCAATACTTCTTTCCATCAGTTGTAATGGCAGATTAACGACGAGATAACAGATATAATGTGAAGTGTTTCTTGAAACATAATTAGCTCGATTTAGTGGGATGATGTTACTCATATATACGATAATCTGTCGCTCGCATCTCACAGTAAAATCGTTCTATCGAAGTCGATATGAGTTTCGGGCAATTTGAAAGACAAACAATAACAGGCTCGCTCTCAGGTTCAAGTTCAACATCTAAGGGATCGAAATTTCCGCAAAACAAACTTTCCAAGCTGAACTTTACAAGATACTTGTCTATCTTGAGCTTGAAATTCTAGCCAGCCAACAACTCGTATGTCGTTTGGCTCTATTTTGTTCCAGATAACTTACAGCTTTTGAAGTGGTTGCCATAATAAGAAAGATAAAAGAATCAAACGTGCATTACACCGTCCAACTTCTTACCTCTGCAAACATGCAACACCATCCGTCACCGTCGCACGTCCCACAACCATCACCACCATCTTCGTTGTATCCCACCGCCACCACCATCGACTGCAAAATGGGACCAATTCGACGCCACCGCAGGATTCTCTATATCCACGCCACCGTCATTTGCCACCGCCATTATCTTTGCTCCAGTCCACCACTGGCCACCGTTCACAACCCATAGCCGCCACCAACCACGTTAATGAAAGTAGCAAAACAACCAGCCACGCATTCCACAGACACCACCTGAAACAACTAGCCACACGCACTCCATACCCACAACTATCAACAATCACAAAACAGAGAAAAGGCGGCAAGAAATTTCCCCAATCGAGGTTGGTCAGTCATCTAGAATTGTAGAGAAGCGGGGTGATGTAGAACAGTTAGCCTGTGATTATCTTGAATAATGTGATCGCTGTAATCACCGGAAATCTCGGTAGTTTTTCTGATTTTGGAAAAAACAATCATTCAGGCAGTTTCCTATATTATCATTTAGGCAGTTTTCTATATTACCAGTCAGGCAGTTTCCTATATTACCATTCAGGCAGTTTCTTATATTAGTTTATTAGATGTTATCTTTAATTGTTCGGTTTCCATTAGTATTAGGAGTCCTATCTCTATATATAAGATGTCTATCTTGTAATCAAGAGCACAGTATTATTAAATAAAAATTTCGAGTTCTTTGGAGTTGTTCCAAATTTACGCTTTCTCTCTGCGTCATTTGATATCAAAGTAGGTTTCTCCTGTGATGATGGTGAATAACGTGAATGTCAATCTCCCCGCTGCTGAGGGCCGTGAGAACGAGCCTATTACGCGGGCTGAGTTTAATCAGTTCGTGGCTCAAACCAATCGGAGGTTTCAAGAGATCCTTGATGCCATCCAGCATTTGTCCACAAACCATGCACCTAGTGTTCTTCCAACCGAACGAAATCATGTCGCTCGTGATCTCGAAGATGCTATGGGGCATGGAGGAGTTCCCTGACAAAGGCGTCAAGACTATGTCGAGGATACGGAAGACGAAGACGATGATTTCCAGGAGATGCAGATTCGTGGTAGTCGCCGATACAGGGGATTCCAGGAGGAGTATGTTCGTGGGAATCGATGTCAGAGAGGATATCGACAAGATCCTGAACAGTATCAACTAAAGGTAGATCTCCCTACTTTCAATGGGAATTTGGATATTGAAGATTTCCTTGATTGGCTTTGGGAGGTTGAAAAATTCTTCGACATTATGGATATTGACGAGGATCGCCAAGTGAAACTTGTGGCATACTAGTTGAAGGGTGGCGCTTCAGCTTGGTGGGAACAGACTCAATTGATGCGACATCGACAAGGTAAGGCTCTTATTCGATCATGGGGTCAGATGAAACAGAAGTTGAAGAAGAGGTTCCTCCCAACGGACTATGAGCAACTATTGTTTCAGCAATTCCAGAATTGCCAACAATTGAATAGATCGGTCCAAGCTTATACAGAAGAGTTCCTTCGACTCTCCGCTCGCAATAACCTGGATGAGTTCAAGGCATAACAAACTGCTAGGTACATTAATGGTTTGCAACTTAAAATCCAGGATCGGGTTTTTTTGCATCGACTATTCTCTGTCGAAGACGCCCAGGACATGGCGCGAAAAATTGAGATGCAATTGGAGAGAACTAGCCCTAGTACTCGTGGTAGAAATTATTTGGATCGTGGGTCATTCGCGAAAGGAAGACAGCTTGATGTTACAAGTTCTTCTAGTCAACAAATCCCTGATTCAAGCCGAGTTCCAGGGAGTACTACGGGAACGCCTAAGGAAGCAGTCGCAGCAAGCAATCGCACTCCCAATCAGAATACTCAGAATCCATATGCCAAACCCCAATCGATCAAGTGCTACAAGTGTAACGAGTTAGGCCATCGTTCCAGCGATTGTCCTCGTCGTAGAATGACCAATATCGTTGAACATGACGAAGATGTGTATGAGGAAGATTGGGAAAAGGAAGAAGAAGTGGCAGTGGAAGTGGAAGATGAAGTGGGCGAGCAAGTTAATTGTGTGGTGCGTTGTCTATTGCTTACTTCGAGAACAGAAGATACCCAGCGGAATCAGCTTTTCCGCGCTCACTGTATTGTCAACGGCAAAGTATGCGATATCATTATTGACAGCGAAAGTTGCGAGAACATAGTGTCAAAGGCCTTGGTGGATCACTTGCAACTAAAGACGGAACCGCATCCCGTGCCCTATACGATCGGGTGGATACGTAAGGGAGTAGAACTTAAGGTAAACCAATTATGCCGTTTACCTATTTCGATCGGGAAATCATATCAAGATACTATTGTCTGTGATGATGTGGAGATGGATGCATGTCATGTTTTACTAGGTCGGCTATGGCAATATGATGTTGATGCTACACACCGAGCTAGGGAGAATACGTATTCTTTTGTGTAGAAAAGAATTAAAATTACTTTGAGACCAAAGAGTAATTCCCCTCAGATTGTGAAAAAGCAGAATGCAGGGGTTATGATGAACATCCGAAAGCGTGAAGGGATGTATATGATTGTGGACAAGGGCGACCAGCAAGTTGTGGTTCGTGTTCCCGACATTTTTAAGCCCTTATTAAAGGTATTCAGTGATGTTATGCCTGAGGATTTACCTAACGAATTACCTCCTTTGAGGGATATCCAGCATGAGATTGATTTTCTTCCAGGAGTTAGTCTTCCTAATTTGCCGCATTATCGGATGAATCTGAAGGAGAATCAGATTCTACAGGAGCAGGTGGGAGATCTTCTTCGAAAGGGCTTCTTGCGTGAAAGCAAAAGTCCATGTGCAGTTCCTGCGCTTCTCACGCCAAAGAAAGACGACACCATGCGTATGTGTGTAGACAGTCGTGCCATTAACCGGATTACTGTCAAGTATAGGTTTCCGATTCCACGACTTGATGATATGCTAGATAGACTTGCTGGATCACGAATTTTTACGAAGATAAACCTTCGAAGCGGATATCACCAAGTTCGCATCCGTCCTGTCGACGAATGGAAAACGGCCTTTAAGACAAGTGCGGGTTTGTACAAATGGCTTGTCATGCCGTTTGGACTCATTAACGCGCCTAGTACTTTTATGCGTTTGATGACTCAGGTTCTCAAACTTTTTTTAGCAAGTTTATGGTAGTTTTCTTTGATAATATACTCATATATAGTCCGGATGGGCGTCAACACATGGAGCACTTGAGGGATGTCCTACTAGCCTTGCAGCAAAATAAATTGTTCATTAATCTGAACAAGTGCAGCTTTATGACAGAACGTCTCTTGTTTTTGGATTTTGTTGTTGGCGCGGATGGACTTCACGTTGACGCAAATAAGGTGGCCGTGATTCGCAATTGGCCAGTTCCAAAGAATGTTGGCGAGGCTCAAAGTTTCCATGGTCTTGCAACATTCTATAGGCATTTCATTCGAGATTTCAGTACTATTATGGCCCCGATCACTGACTGTTTAAAGAAGAGCAAATTCCATTGGGCAGAAGAAGCTTCGGCCAGTTTTGCTCTTATAAAAGAAAAACTCTCCACGGCGCCGGTATTGATGCTTCCTGATTTTGAGAAAGTATTCGAGCTGGACTGTGATGCTTCCGGCGTCGGGATTGGCGCTGTCCTTTCCCAAGAAGGTAAGCCTATAGCCTTCTTTAGTGAAAAACTTAATGAAGTTCGCCGGCGTTGGTCGACGTATGAGCAGGAATATTATGCTGTCGTGCAAGCTATAAAGCATTGGCAGTCCTATCTTTATCAACAGGAATTTATTCTTAATACTGATCACCAGGCTCTTAAATATATCAAGAGTCAGAAGCACTTAAATCGAATGCATGCACGATAGGTTTCTTTTCTGGAGCAATTTAATTTTGTGTTTCGTCACAAAGTAGGCCATTTAAATAAAGTGACAGATGTGCTGAGTCGACGTGCTACGACACTCGTGACCATGCGCACTGATGTTATCGGTTTTGATCACCTATGTTCTCTTTATCCTGAGGATGATGATTTTGGTGAGATATGGGAGAAGTATTCTGAAATAGGTTGTCATGACGATATGATAATTCAAGAAAAATTCTTGTTCTTTGGCAATAGATTATGCATTCCCCGTGGTTCCTTGCGTGAACAACTCATTCGAGAGCTTCATGATGGTACTCTCGGCGGACATTTGGGGCGAGATAAAACTGTAGCGTTGGTGGAGGAGCGGTACTATTGGCCTCAACTAAAGCGAGACGTGGGGCGATTTGTCAATAAATGCTATATTTGTCAGACCGCTAAGGGCCACTCTCAGAACACTGGTCTTTATACCCCATTGCCTATTCCTTCGGGTCCTTGGGTAGACATATCGATGGACTTCATGTTGGGACTTTCCTGCACTCAACGGGGTTTAGATTCTGTTTTTGTGGTGGTTGACCGGTTTTCAAAGACGGCGCACTTCATCCCTTGTAAGAAAACTTCGGATGCTTCGCATGTGGCAAGTTTATTCTTTCGTGAAGTAGTCCGTCTCCGTGGTGTGCCGAAGACAATCACTTCCGATCGTGACACGAAATTTCTGAGCCATTTTTGGCATACTTTATGGCATTTGTTTGGGATTGATTTACAGTATAGTAGTTCTTTCCATCCCTAAACGGATGGTCAGACGGAAGTTGTGAATCGTATTATGGCGGATATCATTCGCCGCCTCTGCAGTGATATGCCTAAGCAGTGGGACCGGTATCTTGCTCCTGCTGAGTTCGCCTTCAACAACTCGGTTAACCACTCTACCGGTACATCTCCCTTTCAGGTCGTTTATGGGTGTACACCATAGCATACTCTAGATTTGGTTCCCTTGCCCAAGATTCCAGGCTATAGTGTCGCGGCAGAGAATTTGACAACTAGAATTAATGAAGTCCAAGCTACTGTGGCTAGTCAAATGACTGCTTCTAATTCAAAATATAAGGAGGATGCTGACAAACGGTGACATTCGAAAAATTTTTAGGTAGGCGATAAGGTAATGGTTTTCCTGCGAAAGGAGTGTTTTCCTATAGGTACCTATAATATACTGAAGCATAAGAAGATTGGTCCTTGCTGCATCCTGAAGAGGATCAATGACAATGCCTATGTAGTTGACCTTCCTGGTGATCTCAACATTTCCCTTACATTTAATGTGGCAGACTTATTTGAGTATCATGCTTCTAATACACCCCTCTATCCTGATCATAACTCGAGGGCGAGTTTTTCCGAAGAGGGAGGGAATGATGTAGAACAGTTAGCCTGTGATTATCTTGAACAATTTGATCGCCGTAATTATCGAAAATCTCGGCAGTTTTTTTGATTTTGGGGAAAATAACCATTCAGGCAGTTTCTTATATTATCATTTAGGCAGTTTCCTATATTACCAGTCAGGCAGTTTCCTATATTACCATTCAGGCAGTTTCTTATATTACCATTAAGGCAGTTTCTTATATTAGTTTATTAGATGTTATCTTTAATTATTCGGTTTCCATTAGTATTAGGAGTCATATCTCTATATATAAGATGTTCGTCTTGTAATCAAGAGCACAGTATTATTGAATAAAAATTTCGAGTTCTTTAGAGTTGTTCCAAATTTACGCTTTCTCTTTCCGTCACGGGGCTTTCTAAGATTTATAGAGTCAACTGAGTTTTTAAGAGAGGCTATAAATAGATCGATAGTAGTACCTCAGTTCGTCTTCTCCCATCTCCAACATCTTCTCAAAATTCTTAAAACAAATTGAAATATTTAAAGTTGCCCAAATTCCTTACGGATCAAGCACCATGGAGGTAATATGAGAAAATAGAATCCTGTAGCCATATTATTGAGACATCTTGAATTAATGCGCCTTATGTTGCATGCTAATTCACCGACTTGCTACTCCCAAGCCATTATCGATTCACGTTGGAAAGTGGCAATGGCAAATGAATTTAGTACCTTGGTCACCAATCACACGTGGGATCTTGTACCACATGATCCTTCAAAAAATTCAGTCGGTTGTAAAGGGAAGGTCAAGGAAATATCTGATGAAACTATGAAACATATCAAAGCTCGCCCCATTGCACAAGGAATTAAGGAATAGGTCGGACTAGACTATGACGAGACATTTGACCTAGTCGTTAAACCCACTATAATTCGAGTTGTTCGTTCTATTGCAATTTCTTCGGGATGGGCCATACATCAACTTGATGTTAAGAATGTCTTCTTTGATAACATCATTAGTGACGAAGTATAGATGTGCCAACCTCCTAGTTTCTCTCATCCCGAGTTCCCGAATCACATGTGCCCTCCCAGAAAGTCATCTATGGTTCAAAACAAACTCCACGTGCATGGTTTCATCGCTATCAACGGCTTTTTATTATTTGATGGATAATGGGTTATATGTATGGGTAGCCCATGTTGGGCTAACCCAACCCATGTTCAAATGACAATTACTTGTTTCTGTCGTATGTAATGGAAGTTACGTTGTTTTCTTCTAATAAGAAATAAGAAGAAGAAAACAGAAGAAGTAAGAACTCTCCAACGAACACAAAAAGTAAAGGAAAAAGTTCCTCTGATTCTCACTCCCCATTGTTCGTTTATACGCTCAAAGAAAGCAAACCGGAACTCTCTCGTGATTGCAGAAGTGCATTTAATCTATGAAAATCAAAGATACGTTCCGTTGTGTGACGTATCTCCCGATCAGTGATTCAAGTGTTTCTGGACATGTTTTTTCGCATTTTTTTGTTTATGAAATTTGGATTTAGTATCCTTCATTATTGGAATTAGTATCCATCATTATCTTTGGATTTCATGGTAAGTATGGCCGATCGTGATTCGTCTATATGTTGGATATTGATGATATCCTCGTCACCAATGATACTCCTCAGCTATTCTAGTCTTTGATTACTCAACTCCCACAAGAATTTGCGACGAAGAATCTTGGACCACTTCACTATTTATTTGGCTTTGAGGCCCATCACCGCTCTGACGATACTCTCTTATCCCAAGCCAAGTATGTTGATGGCCTTTTGCACAAGTTCGACCTTGTTAAGATCAAGCCTGTTTCTACTCTTCTAGCCTCGAATATTCAATTGTCCGCTACAATGGTGAGGTTCTTGCTTCTCAGACGTTGTATCGACAGATAGTTGGTTATCTACGGTATTTGTCCATGACCAAACCATTTATTAGCTTTAATGTGAACTTGGTTAATCAATTCATGCATCAACCAAGATTATTTCATCTCCAAGTCGTCAAATGTATATAACGATATTTAGCTGGCACATCCACCCATGGATTGCTCATTGAGCGGTGTTCTACAACTTCATTGACTACTTATGCGGATGCAAGCTAGATTGGATGCTCCACCTAGGATTTTTGTATTTTTCTAGACACCAATCTTGTATCCTAGAGTGCCAAGAAACAACCCACTATGGCCCGTTCTAAAATAGAGGCTGAGTATCATGCTGTCGCTCACTGTGTTGTTGAGACTATTTGGATTCGTCATTTATTTCATAAGCTTGGGGTCCCCGCTTTTAATCATCTCACTATTTATTGTGACAACATCTCTACCACCTATCTTACTCTCAACCCCGTGCTTCATGCCTACACCAAACACATTGAGTTGGATTGTCACTTTGAACGAAAGCAGGTTGCCTCCGGCAATCAACGTGTTCGTTACATGCCTACAAAGGATTAGCTGGCAGACATCTTCACTAATGTACTATTTAGTCCGCGTCACGCGCTATTGAGATCCAATTTCTCAGTTGTTACACATACTTTGGATTGAGGGGGAATATTAATGTGTAATTTATATGTATTACAGGGTATTTCTATAATTATTTTTTTTATCTATACCCTTATTGTAATTAGTCATTCCTATAAATACTTGTTATACAATTCTAATTAGGATTAAGTCGCCATAAATACTTTGTCATTATATTATTTCTGCTTCTAAACATCAACAATTTCTTCAGCCCAATTTCTTCTCGAAAAGTTACGGGGGGATGTTTTGAAGCCTGGCACCACTGGAAACATGCATATACGATCACACCTTCGATACATAAACAAATGATTTACGATGTGAATCGAAGATTTTTTCGTGTCTTGTGAATTCCTAGCAAACCATCCTGTTCTTGGCTTGTCACTCCTCATAACTTGTGGGCTACGACCTATTGACGACCAGAGACCCACTGCACCAACGAAATCAAATGAATCGAAGCTCATCGGTCTTTACTGACCTCAAGAAATTGGAAGGCCACGACCTTTCCGAGACGGAGCTCAGAAATTTCAGTGGCCTTGCATCGGCTGGATCGATCAAATCACGAGTAGTCAATCCGAGGAGCTTTTAGTGGGTGATTGTTGCAAATTGGATGCATTCTGATTGAGGGGAAACGAATCCCATGGTACGCGGGGGGATTTCATTTTCATGAACGACTAAGAGACTTAAACTTCAACCAAGAGCTTAGGCAGATCTAGACACTCTCATTTTTCTTAGACAATTGAAAATTGGCCGTGTCCTCCACCGGAGAAAATTTTGTCAAACGCAGGAAACATGTGTTAGAAAATGGAATCCCAAACACATCTTACAAACTAGATTGTCGAAGCACCAGTTTGGGCATCAAAGCTTCGCAAGCAAGAACATCACATGGTGACCCTGAACTGGAGGATCTCTCTTCTCACGCTAGACAAAAGCCATGTGTTTAGGCAGCTGTCGATCACTGTACCAAGAAGAAGAAGCAGAAGAGGTCCTGCCACAGCTTTCCCCAGTCGATCAGTCACAAATTTTTTTTAACCTCTTTCCGGGTAGTTCCCCCTTTTAGAGGAAACCTCAGGTGTGCCCGAACAAAATGGAAGTGGAAAAACGAGGAAAAGACAACAAGTGTCACATCTCAGGGCACTGTGCGTGTGAACTGGGGTTGCGCTAAGAGCTGGAAGTCTAGCTGTTTTTGCTACTTTCCAGCAGTGATTGGAGGGACAGGAGCTCCTTGGATGAAAGCATATTGTCAAGACTCGAGGGTTGGAATTCCAACAATTGGTGTAACAATTAGGCATAAGTACATACACGATGCATGCTTCAACAGCTACAGATACGGGCCTGGTTCTTATACCCCTTTTCTTTGTACTTTGCACCTTCCATGGGCAGAAACTGGAAGAGGATTTATCATGACATTGACCTTCTTTCTTGGGTAATGCCTTCCTTATCTTATCTTTTTTCCCCTTTTGTGGTTGATGATGATTCATGCTCGACAGGAAATACTCGTCTTACCCCGGTTTCAGTAGATCGAGTGAATCACGATCATTGATCTTATAGGAATCCCATGTGAGGCTCACGTTAGATTACAAAATCAATGGTTATGATTAACCCAATTTTTTAAACTTGAGTTAAAAATTTTCATATTTGACGGATCCCATGTTGATGAAATATAAACATTTCTCAATTTTCCCCTTTCTTTCTTTCGAGTAAAAGATTCCTAGATATTTTTTCTTTTGAAAAGAAAAATGAAAATGGACTGTCGCGACCTCCCCGAAACGGCCCCGCGGCCTGAGGGGGTTTGGCTAATGGATTACTAAGTTAGACCTAGCTCGAGCTCTCCCAAGCCCATACCAATTCGCGACTTAAGTTTAAGTTGTTAACATGCAAACCGATTTCAACTAGGAGTCGCCACTAATCAGTTTCTGGTAGGTCGATTAGACACCTAAGCAAAGCGCGGGAGAAATGCTTTACTCCTACGAACCAGAGATTCAATGGGTACGGAGACTTGATTACACTAATCGGCTAATTAGTGCCCTTTCGGTACCTAGTCTTGTTCAATTTATCACCTAACATGCTCTTGCTAATCGAGAGTCTCAAAATTCCATCCCTAACTAAGCTAAGGGGAACAACAATCGATGTCCAAACCTAGACATGCATAATCGACTACATGCGAGGTTAATCTAAATGTGCAACTCAAAGTGTGTGAACCGAGCGGCGTGGGATTAAACATAGCACTAAACATGCGAAAAGGGCGAGAAAAAAAAACAATTCCAAAGCCCAAATGAATTTTCTGATTTTTGAAATTTTTTTTGATTTTTGCAAATTTTTTTAATTTTTTTTTTTTAAAAATTAATTTAGATTTTTAATTTTTTTTAAAATTTTTTTTAATATTTTTTCGAAATTTCTGAAAATTTCTCAGAATTTTTTTGAAATTTTTTTTGGAATTTTTGGAATTTTTGGAATTTTTTCTTTTTTTTTCGAAAAAAAAAATAATAATAAAATAAAATGAAATGAAATTCGGTTTTTAAAAAAAACAAAATGAAATAAAATTAATACTAAAATAATATAAAACCGGGTCCGGGTCGGATCTCCATATCCGACCCGGACCGAAACCGACCCGGGCACGCCGGCCCGGGTCCGCAGACAGACCGGGCTCAACAATGAGCCCGGTTTAAATTTTTTGGAAATTTTTTTGAAATTAATAAAAGGGCCCAGCCCAAAAATCTCTTTTAAATAAACTCCAGCCCAAGACCCTATTTCGGCCCAATCGCGAGAGGCCCGAAACCGGCTAGACCCGCGAACCGAGAACCCGACCCGGGTCGTGGCCTCCGACCCGACGCGCGCAAACCCTAGCGCCCGAGGGCTCCGCCTTGGCCGGCCGAGCAGCCGCGGCGAGCCTCCTCCGAGCGTCGGCCTCCGCGAGCGACGCACCCCAGCCCGACCCGCCGTCCCGACGAGGGGCGGCGAGCGTCGCCTTGGTGACCGGCGACGATCGAGGCTGTCCGAGCCTCCGGCGAGGGGGGAGGACAGCCACGAATCGGCCGGGTCCCGACAAGGGACCGGCCAGTCACCTCCTCCACCGGTCACGCCTGACCGCCGCGGCTACCGGCAGTAGGCCGGACCCATCCGGCACCCCCCGAAGAGTGCGCCCGAACACCCAAACAGAGACGAACCCAGGAAAACTAACTCGGGCAAAACGTCGAACAACTAATGCGCGCGATGAAAATGGCAGATTTCAGACTCGATCGAGCCTTGAACACGGCTGAGACTCACGCCCGACAAAGCGCAAATAGACAGGATTGACCCCGGGGCGTCACTGGCCGGGACTCGCGCGAGCCGGACGGCCGCGAGCTCCGGCCAGTGAGCCCGGCAACAACACACGCGGAAACAAAACAGAGGAACGGTGGCGGCCGTTTGCGGTCCTCCCTTTCCAATCAGGTCGCGGCGAACAAGGGCAAGCCCGGATCGGACTATGTCCGGTTGCCTCGCACGCTTCCGAGACCGGGTCCTCGGGAACCCTACCACAGTTCAAACAAAGCAACCAAAAAAGAACGAAACCCTTCGAATCCCGGGGACCGGGACCTACCTTGACAGATTTTCTTCAGCCGCAGCTTGAGCGCGGTGGTCGCCGGCGAAGAACCTTTCACCCTCTCTCTCGCTCTGTCTCTCTCTCGCTCTCTCTCTCTCTCTCTCTCCCGCTCTGTCTCTCTCTGGTCTCGCTCTCTTCTTTCGTCCCCCTCTCGTTTTTGTGGGTCTCTCTCTCGCTCTCCCTCTGATCTCGTCGACTCTCTCGCTCTCGTCTCCCTCGCTTTCTCTCCCCGATCTCCTCCTTCACCCACTCCCCCTCTCTGTCTCGGAACTCTCTTTCTCTCTCTCCTCCCTCGACTGCTGCGTCCTCTTCCTTTTCTTTTTTCACGCAAAAAGGGGGGTAGAGAAGTGAGCCAGCGTTGACTGATTCAACGCTGGCCTTTCTCTTTTTTTTTTTAATTAATTAATTAATTTTTAATTAATTTTTTTTTTTAAATCAATTTTGAAAATGCACATGGAAAATATGTTCTAATGCACCTAATAACTATATGCCATGCATTTTTAATGAAAATATTTTTGGTTTAGGGGTTAAAAATTAAACCCTAATTTTTATGCGATAAAACCCTAAATGATTTGCGCAAAATTTAGGTGTCAACAGCTGCCCCTCTTTGAAGGGGAGCTCGAAGAGGTTCCTTTCAAAGATAAGAGACGCCTAAATTTTGTTGACGGAGGGCACGGGATGATGCAATGCAAGAGGGAGGAGAGACCACAAACCTTTTTGAAATGCGTGGTTTAAGGTTGGACCACAAACCTTTTGAAATCGGGGTTTAAGGATTGACCCGGAACCTTTCGAAATCGGGGTTTAAGGATTGACCCGGAACCTTTCGAAATCGGGGTTTAAGGATTGACCCGGAACCTTTCGAAATCGGGGTTTAAGGATTGACCCGGAACCTTTGGAAATCGGGGTTTAAGGATTGACCCGGAACCTTTGAAATCGGGGTTTAAGGATTGACCCGGAACCTTTTGAAATCGGGGTTTAAGGATTGACCCGGAACCTTTTGAAATTGGGGTTTAAGGATTGACCCGGAACCTTTTGAAATCGGGGTTTAAGGATTGACCCGGAACCTTTTGAAATCGGGGTTTAAGGATTGACCCGGAACCTTTGACCCGGAACCTTTTGAAATCGGGGTTTAAGGATTGACCCGGAACCTTTTGAAATCGGGGTTTAAGGATTGACCCGGAACCTTTGATGCGTGGTTTAAGGTTGGACCACAAATCTTTTTGAAAAACGTGGTTTAAGGTTGGACCACAAACCTTTTGAGAGAGGGGTTTAAGGATTGACCCGGAACCTTTTGAAATGCGTACCTGGGTTTACATACCTGTAGGTTGGATCGGATTGCTTAAAAGCCCTCTGTCAGCGAGGCTTAAAAGACTTGGACACTTAGGAGCTCTTGTCCGAGGGTTCGATAGATCGTCTATCGTGTCCTTCCCAGCAGGGTCTTGAGAATTCATGAATGCTTAGATGAATCTTAGCATTTCTGAGATCAGCTTGAAGGTTGGTGTTTGAGGAAACGTCACCTGTCTTACAGGATTAGTAATAACAGGTACGTGTTATAACAAGTGCCCTGGTAGCGAGTGCGTACCAGGCAAGATAACATCCCAAGAGGCCATATCAAAATGGTATCATCAATGAAAAGCATTGATTGCATGAGCAATTTAGGATAGACTCAATTGTTTGGAAAGCATTCAACATCCTTCAATATCGCAAAATTGCCTTTAGGCTTGAAAGACGTCATTAATCATCAAATTCCCTTAGGAGAAAGTCTTTTGTCAAAATGATCTTAACTCATAAAGAGAGCCCATTAAGGATGCCAAACAAGAATTCCTTAGTCTGAAAGGACTTTTCACATACTCTCAAAAAGGCTGCTTGATCCCATCCATTGATGTGGGAAGTAAATCTGATCTCTCTGTATACCTCACATTATTAGTGTCGGAGGCTTCGAGAATCATTCGCAATAAGCACACATTGACCAATCCAAGAGGTCTTTTGTAAGGACTACAATGCAGGCTTGGTCATCGTTTCAACAACGGATAAGCATTGATGGCTAAGAAGTGAAATAATTATCAATCAGCATCTCCATCAGGTTTACAAGTCAAGAAACCTTAAGATGAGATAAGACAACTTTGTCCCAACTTCTTCAAGCGATAACTTGTTTGGGAATCCAAATTTCTGCTTAGACCATCCCAATCCGAAGAGACTTTGGAGAAGGTTATAACATTGATTTGGGTAAAGGCTCGAAAGGCTCAGAAATTTTCAAAAGGGGTTCAAAAGTTGGTGATCACCGTGGCATCATTACCATATCAGTCAATCTTTTTGAAGGTACTCGACTTTTGAAGTCCAACTTGTCTCGAAAGTCTATTGGCTATTCATTTCAATACAAGAGCTTCGCTCTTTTCTCTAATGACTTTTGCATTTGCAATGATTTTTTTTTTGCAAGCATTTTGCTTTTGACATTCCCCCTTTTTTCATGAGAATTTTTCTCTTGATGCAACTCTTTTTTTTTTGCTATGGGCATTGGCCTTGCTTTTACCAGGCACACTGCTTTTTCATGCCCCCTAGTTTTCATTTGACTTTTGCTCATTTGAATCTTTTGAGCTCTCAGGACTTTCGAGATTTTTTTACTTATTGTGACATAAGTACCAATTGCCATGGCAAATCATGTGCCTTTCTCCAAGATGGGAAGACAATCACCATTCGGGCTTTAGAAATGAATATTCAGGCTCAACTTGGCAAAGCAAATGGTATGAGTGTTTGGATAGAGAAATGAATGGTCTTCTTCATTTTGGGATGTTTCAAGCTTCCACAAGGACTCACCTGAAGTTACCACAAAAAGATTAATGCAAGTAAGGGCAAAGAAGTCTTTTTCATCTTTTCCTCCAAAGCGTGTCAACCAAAACCTCCAAATCTGCCCCGTTGTAGGGTGGTTCTTGACAGGGGTATTTTGTAGAAATTCTTCACATGTAAAGGCTCAAAGGGGCTTCACTATGGTCACCTGTAGTGTGTAGGATAGAGGAAAGAAATGCCTCTTTTCACTTTGATCTATGTACTACTCGCGAATGAATCTCTTGTCCTTAAACGACACATGTTTTCTTTTCCGCTTAACTCTCAAAGTGTTTATGGGACGTGTTTGGGAATAGCTTGCCTTTCCTCATTCTAAGTACCTCTCACTTGGCATGATTAACATCTCCCTTTCATTTTGTCGAGATCATCACGGATAGATTAATCTCCACAGGGAATTTTGATTCAAAATGAATGATCCGTCAAACACTAAGGCAATTTTTGGATAAAGACGATATTCGAAATTTTTTGTGAAAAGTTTGCTTTCACAATTCTATTTTTGTACTATTTCTCAAATACATCATAAACTCCCCCATTTGTTCATGAAGAAAATTTTCATTCGATTTTTATTTGAATTTTGGAATAAGGGTACTTACCTGCAGCATGGCGCTTGGCAACCCTGTAAAGAATTAGAAAGAAAGAGTTAGTGCGTGAATCTTTATATATCAAAAGATTGGAAACGACACATCATTACCCTTCACTTGCATTTGTCCTTCGAGTCTTTGATGCTTCCTTCGACTTTTTGGCACTTCTTATTTCAACGTTTGGGGCATCGTCCGATGGGTGCTTTCCCTTTTCATGGATGATTCGTCTTCATCGTGCTTTCTTGGACGAAGGTGTTGTCGCCTTGATCAAACACATCGTTTTGTCTGCAAAATGAGAGACAGGGCGAGTCATTTCCATTCTTAGTTGGAATAATTCAGGAACGATATACACCCTTTTGTTTTAGGGATAGCTCAGTTCTGGACTAAGTTGTCCTCTTCGTGCAATCTCGTCGCTTGAGCTTTTCCTTTGCAACTCCTTCCTCAAAGTTGCTTGATATTCCCTCTTAAGTGTTTGGAGGTACCGTCCACAACATGACCTGCCCTACGTTTATCTGTCGGGCATATGTCTCTTTTGCATCCATCCACTTGTTGGAGGAGAAGGGACTTACTCACAGGCTCGATTATATTAAAGCTATTTGCCCCAACTAGATGACACTTGCCCCAGTCAGATGCTTTCTCTTCCGGAGACTTCAATATGTTCAATACTCCTTCATGCCTTCCTACAGACACTCGTTTAATTTTCATTATCCTTTGCTCGGGTCTTTCACTTTTGATCATCTTGACTATTCGTGGCCCCGACGATTTGTCACATGTCCCTAGTTTGATGGACGGAAGTTCTTCAAATGAACTATTTTGCCCCATCATAACGCAACCTTTCATTTGTCATAATGGGATGGACGGTTTGGCCTCGTCATGTCTTTCTAGCTGGAAGCATTATCGTTATAGTCAAACACATTCTTTATTTTGTGTTGAACCAGTCGACTCCATTTTATTATACTTCATAGGCAATGGTTACCCCTTTGGTGACTTGCCTCATTCGTCATCTGCAAAAATGAGATAAAACATGTTATTTTCATTCTCAATTGGACTGAATTTAGGAACAGCATACACCCTTTCATGACGAAGTCGATAATTTTATCTCTAATGCTTCCTTGGCGGGGATGAGGGGGAGTTCATCGCGCTCCATGCCGAATCAAATGTTTTCTCGCGCGTCATTAGTGGGGACGTTGGCTTCTTGATCACATGCACTTCGTGTCTTAGTAAGATAATTTTAATGTACGTTGGTTCGCCAAGCTCTTGTCGGGTCTTTCATTCAAATCCACCCTAGGTAAAAAAGAAAAGGAAGTATCATTTCTATATTAAAGTGAATGAACTTTGAGAACAAAATACACCCTTTTTCACTGAATTGGACGGCTTTGACATTCTGTGCCCCCAGTTTATCTCTTGATTACGCATCTCTTGGTGCTCCAATGGGACTATCATGCGATCCTCATCTTCATCCTCCGCGGATACAATGGTGCCCCTCTCACTCTTATTTGTGAGTTAGCTATTCTTGAATCATCCTTTTGTCAAGTGGGTGATCATCTGACATCGTTATTTTGTTTCGATTTGCGTATGCCTCGTAAATCATCTTTTGTACAAGTGAGTCCACAAGTGGAGACTCCCTATTTCAAGGGACTCGGTGGCACGTTTTCAACTTGTTCCCAAGCGGCCTTCACCCTTCGACCCTTTACCTATTTTGACAAAAATGAATGAACAAGTCAATTATTGTACAAGAAGTTCTAATTAGAACGATTACAGATTTACCATCTCACGGTAACCTGTGAAATTGGTCAGGTGAAGAGATGCCAGTTTATGCGAGTTTTTTGTGAAACTCGTTTTCTTCAAAACATTTTGAAGGTAAAGCATAAAAGCTTAACTCAGGGGTTCAATTTGAAATGTTCCAAGTACTTTCAAAGAACAATGCTACAAATTAGAATCTCGCTACTCAAAGACGTGAGTCACATGATTTTCAAAAACATCAATTGGGTTCGCATTAAAACCCAAAATGGAAAACGCAGTTCCAAATGATAATAGAGGGATGCAATTCGAGAAACTTTTGAATAGATGAGTGTAAACAAATAGCTCCCGTTCTAACTCTAAAGTACACTTCCTTGCATGATTAAGCAAGAGAATTCCAAGGAATGACTGTTATGCATAACCTGCGAAAGGAAGACAATGTTAGTATGTGAATGAAAAAGTGGTCTTTCACCGATGTCGCCTCTTATGACGAAAGCGAGGCAACAATACATGCCCCCATGATTCCCATTTGTGGGCATTTAGTATTTCGACAAGATTTCATCGTAAGTGGAGACATCATTAAAAGATCAAATCGCGGCCATCAATCGAGCGCCCCTTTTATTCCAAAAAGTTTCATCGCAAAATGCGTCATATCAAATTTGAAAGACTAATTTGCGATTTCATTTTTGCAAAAACGAGGTGATTCCTATTTACAAAATTAATACACAAAAAGTGATTTGAATTTTGATTCTGAAATGTGAACAAAAAGGAATTTTATTGAAAATGTGATTTCAATTTTATGCCCCAAGATGCAATCTTGACTTGAAAGATTTTCTGCACAAAAAATGTGATTTTAAGCCTATAACTGAAAGTTTTAGACAAAATCATCTGTTTTGGTGGGGCCAAATCACAAGTGTTTGTGATTTATGCTCAAAGTTCACTGTCAAGAATGATTGTCTAAAATTTTCAATTATGAGCTCAAATCACCTAGCACACTTGATTGATTTCCGCGAATTTCAAAAATGAAAATTTCAATCCAAAGTGAGCTAATAACGAGAGGAATCATACTTACAGTGAGCGACGATCGTTTTTTTCTGTTTCTTTCTTTTTTTTAAAAAAAAGACACAAAGACACGCATATGCACTCGTGAGGTTCGTTTTCTATCTAGACAGTTTAACAAGGTGAAGCTAAGAGGGTGATCTGACCGTCGCAGTCTCGCGTTGGTGTCAGGTCCTCTTAACTCCGGCTCAGTCGAAAGAAATACCCTATAGTCACGCAGTCTCGCGGACAAGGATAAACACTTACGACACCAGGAAAGAACTTTCGGGGAAAAGAAAGGCAACCTCTACATCGCGGTCTCGCGTTCGAGGTTGTATCTTTCTTAACACCATCCTAAAGCGTCCTATCACGGCCCGGGTCCGGCAGTATGGTTGTGTGTGCCATAGTGTAGTGCTAAAACATCTAACGCATGCACAATAATTTATAAGCAAACAACACTTCAAGCGCTTGAAAAAATAAACATTCATTCCCCAAATCCCAAACCTGCAAAATAAGGGGTCAGTGCCAAGAACATTCACGTTAGGGATGTATTCCAACAAGATAAACGGCCTAAGTCCACAGATGTCCCCAGCGGAGTCGCCAAGCTGTCGCGACCTCCCCGAAACGGCCCCGCGGCCTGAGGGGGTTTGGCTAATGGATTACTAAGTTAGACCTAGCTCGAGCTCTCCCAAGCCCATACCAATTCGCGACTTAAGTTTAAGTTGTTAACATGCAAACCGATTTCAACTAGGAGTCGCCACTAATCAGTTTCTGGTAGGTCGATTAGACACCTAAGCAAAGCGCGGGAGAAATGCTTTACTCCTACGAACCAGAGATTCAATGGGTACGGAGACTTGATTACACTAATCGGCTAATTAGTGCCCTTTCGGTACCTAGTCTTGTTCAATTTATCACCTAACATGCTCTTGCTAATCGAGAGTCTCAAAATTCCATCCCTAACTAAGCTAAGGGGAACAACAATCGATGTCCAAACCTAGACATGCATAATCGACTACATGCGAGGTTAATCTAAATGTGCAACTCAAAGTGTGTGAACCGAGCGGCGTGGGATTAAACATAGCACTAAACATGCGAAAAGGGCGAGAAAAAAAAACAATTCCAAAGCCCAAATGAATTTTCTGATTTTTGAAATTTTTTTTGATTTTTGCAAATTTTTTTAATTTTTTTTTTTTAAAAATTAATTTAGATTTTTAATTTTTTTTAAAATTTTTTTTAATATTTTTTCGAAATTTCTGAAAATTTCTCAGAATTTTTTTGAAATTTTTTTTGGAATTTTTGGAATTTTTGGAATTTTTTCTTTTTTTTTTTGAAAAAAAAAATAATAATAAAATAAAATAAAATGAAATGAAATTCGGTTTTTAAAAAAAACAAAATGAAATAAAATTAATACTAAAATAATATAAAACCGGGTCCGGGTCGGATCTCCATATCCGACCCGGACCGAAACCGACCCGGGCACGCCGGCCCGGGTCCGCAGACAGACCGGGCTCAACAATGAGCCCGGTTTAAATTTGTTGGAAATTTTTTTGAAATTAATAAAAGGGCCCAGCCCAAAAATCTCTTTTAAATAAACTCCAGCCCAAGACCCTATTTCGGCCCAATCGCGAGAGGCCCGAAACCGGCTAGACCCGCGAACCGAGAACCCGACCCGGGTCGTGGCCTCCGACCCGACGCGCGCAAACCCTAGCGCCCGAGGGCTCCGCCTTGGCCGGCCGAGCAGCCGCGGCGAGCCTCCTCCGAGCGTCGGCCTCCGCGAGCGACGCACCCCAGCCCGACCCGCCGTCCCGACGAGGGGCGGCGAGCGTCGCCTTGGTGACCGGCGACGATCGAGGCTGTCCGAGCCTCCGGCGAGGGGGGAGGACAGCCACGAATCGGCCGGGTCCCGACAAGGGACCGGCCAGTCACCTCCTCCACCGGTCACGCCTGACCGCCGCGGCTACCGGCAGTAGGCCGGACCCATCCGGCACCCCCCGAAGAGTGCGCCCGAACACCCAAACAGAGACGAACCCAGGAAAACTAACTCGGGCAAAACGTCGAACAACTAATGCGCACGATGAAAATGGCAGATTTCAGACTCGATCGAGCCTTGAACACGGCTGAGACTCACGCCCGACAAAGCGCAAATAGACAGGATTGACCCCGGGGCGTCACTGGCCGGGACTCGCGCGAGCCGGACGGCCGCGAGCTCCGGCCAGTGAGCCCGGCAACAACACACGCGGAAACAAAACAGAGGAACGGTGGCGGCCGTTTGCGGTCCTCCCTTTCCAATCAGGTCGCGGCGAACAAGGGCAAGCCCGGATCGGACTATGTCCGGTTGCCTCGCACGCTTCCGAGACCGGGTCCTCGGGAACCCTACCACAGTTCAAACAAAGCAACCAAAAAAGAACGAAACCCTTCGAATCCCGGGGACCGGGACCTACCTTGACAGATTTTCTTCAGCCGCAGCTTGAGCGCGGTGGTCGCCGGCGAAGAACCTTTCACCCTCTCTCTCGCTCTGTCTCTCTCTCGCTCTCTCTCTCTCTCTCTCTCCCGCTCTGTCTCTCTCTGGTCTCGCTCTCTTCTTTCGTCCCCCTCTCGTTTTTGTGGGTCTCTCTCTCGCTCTCCCTCTGATCTCGTCGACTCTCTCGCTCTCGTCTCCCTCGCTTTCTCTCCCCGATCTCCTCCTTCACCCACTCCCCCTCTCTGTCTCGGAACTCTCTTTCTCTCTCTCCTCCCTCGACTGCTGCGTCCTCTTCCTTTTCTTTTTTCACGCAAAAAGGGGGGTAGAGAAGTGAGCCAGCGTTGACTGATTCAACGCTGGCCTTTCTCTTTTTTTTTTTAATTAATTAATTAATTTTTAATTAATTTTTTTTTTAAATCAATTTTGAAAATGCACATGGAAAATATGTTCTAATGCACCTAATAACTATATGCCATGCATTTTTAATGAAAATATTTTTGGTTTAGGGGTTAAAAATTAAACCCTAATTTTTATGCGATAAAACCCTAAATGATTTGCGCAAAATTTAGGTGTCAACATGGACATGTTGGTTCGTAAGTGGGTTTTTGAGTGGATCAAAGTTAACTACCGAATATGTTTTACAAGAGCATTTGACAAGTTTGCTCTGTTTTTCTCCACTCCTGGTTGCAAGTTATGAACACCACTCGCGCAAATCTAATCGAAATAAAAAGTGGGTGATATCCATATTTGGAATCCACCGCTTAAAGGCACGGTTGGAGGTAAGGAAGAAGGAAAACACGACCCGTTTGATAATGGAAGTATAATAATAGTCACTAAGGAGCTAAAATAATGTACCGTGGTCTATGTACAATATCTAACGTTCTCTCGCATTGCTCTAATGTGCTGACTCTTTTTTTTTTCGGATCTAATGTGCTGACTTCAAATGCACGTATATAGATCTGAAATTTGTCGATTTGCATGACAAGGAAAAATAAGTGTCGCTAAGTATCCTTTGAGATTTGTCAGATTTGCATTAACGGCAATCAGAGATATTATTCTTGCGAACATTTCTGCCAGACTTTTCTCCATCTATTGGATACACAAAAATTAATAAATAAATAAATAAGATAAATTTCACGATCGAACGAAGCAAATTTTCGTACATAATACTTTATAGCATAATTTTTTTTGGTCAATATAGCACAATTATTTATATGCCCTAAAATTATTCTTAAAACTTTTTGGTGGAAAGGCTAAATGTTCTGCTCACGAAAAATATCAAAATATGTCCAATTAGGAATGCCAACATAGAAACATATATACACCGCACAGATATTGGGTTCGAAGGCAATTAAATCGAACTCCATCAAATTGTGCATGAGAGAAAATCTACTACACATACCTTCATGGTTGCCTCGGCGAAGACCGTTCAGCTTCTCCTTAGGACGGCGGGGTGAGTAGGTTTAGCGGCTCGTTCCGCAATTGACGAGGCAAGAATCCCTTTATTTTCTTCCGATTTGCTTAGCTCGCGGAAGCAGGCGTTGCATTTCCCGTGCGTAAAAAGAATAAACAAGCCAGCGGCCGTCGCATCACTATTTCATTTGATGGAACTTTGGATCTTTCCACGAGAAGAATATAGTATGATTCTGAAAATATCAAATCCGTACGAGGATGTTTGGCTTTTCAAGGAAACAATCTTCATGATTTTACTCGGCCGTAATGTGCCCCCTTGCCCTTTTCTAAACAGGTTTTCTTCTACAAAACTGTTTTCACATATGACTCGGCTAAGTAGACCTGCGGAGTCAGAATATGATAGATAAGAACGAAAAATCGACTTAATTGGTCTTAATGAAATGGACCTGTCATTAACAAAGTTAACTTAGCAGTTCCCTCCCCGCCCCCAATGAAGCAAGAGATGGGCGACATTGTCCCGGCCTGTAGCACCCCCTGTTCATCCCTAATTCCGATGTCATGATTCGATGGAACCTCGCACTAGGTCTTGTGACGAGGAAGCTATTGTTGCAAGTACGTCAAACCACTTGCTTGGGACGATATTCAAATGCGGTTCTTGTTTAAGATATCGAACATGCAATTGATATTGCCTAGACTCATTTTATCTGAAGAGTTTTGCTCGAATTAGGCTCCACCTCATCTATCGATCATGCGAGTCCAACATGAATCAAATTGATGTGATTGCACTTGATCTATGATGGATTTGGGTGCGGGCAAGAATCTATGTAAGTGTTGTTTGGAGTCATAGGCTCTCAAGTGGACATTGCACATCAAATACGCCTAATTATACCTAATCTTGACATCCCACTTGGATGTTGGGCTTCACTTGTCTCAAAAGGATTTTATTTTTGCAAAAAATTCGAAATTTACTAAAAGCTATGATTAAACATTTTTGATAAATAAATGATAACTTTTACGACAGACATGACCGTTGGAAATTCAATAATTGTGTTTATTCACGAGACACATTGCTTCAATCTTCTTATATAGACATATTCCTCAGTCCAGACACTATTTCAAGTTTTGTGTGTTTATGACGAGGGAGTTTGGAAAGTTGGGTCCGGATAATTTCGTATTTTAATTTGCTTCTTTATGTACTGAGAAAAAACAATATACCATGCAACATGGTAACATGATGATCTCATCAAGTCAACAACGAGATAGCTAAGCAAGTCTTTTTTTATTTCACTAAAGGAAGTTCTCCTCCAAGAGTTACGTGGGGGCTGCTTTAAAATCTATGCACCACATGAGACGCATGGACAAGAACACCTTCGATACATAAACTAATGATTTACAATGTGAAATCGCAAATTTTCTCATGTCTTTTGAATTTCTTTCAAACCATTATTTTTATTGAGTATGTCTTGAATTCTCTATGGGTTTGGGCCAAATTAGGACTTGGAAGCAATATAAGTATTATTTTTCTCAAGGTATTAGGTTAAGAAGTAGAGACAAAAAGAATCTTGAGGTTTTTGAGCCACCTTTTGTAATCCTTGAATTTCTATAGTGAATTTTGCTTCTCCTCTTTCCGTGATTTTTCCCGCAAAGGTGTTCCACGTAAATCTATGTGTTCTTTTATTCTTCTCGATTTTAATTTAGTTGTAGTTTCCACATCTGTCATAACAATCTAGTGTTAAAGCCTCTGCATTTTTCGGTCTTTTGGTTATGGCTTCAAATTCAACAACAAAATTTGATATCGAGAAGTTTAATGGAAGTGGTAGTTTCAACCTATAGTAGGTTTGTATGTTGGTTGTTCTTATGCAGCAGGGTTTGAAGAAAACTCTGTTTGGGAAAAAGAAGAAATCAAAAAGCACATCGAATGAAACCTGAGATGAAGCAAATGAAAAAGCTTTCTCTACTATCCAGTCGTATCTCACGAATGAAATTCTGCATGAAGTATTAGATCAAAAAACAGCGATAGATTTATGGACAAAATTGAAAAGTATTTTTATGACAAAAACCCTCACTAATCGATTGAGGCTCAAGTAATGGCTTCACTCTTCGTATGGTTGAATATGCTTCTCTTAAATATCATATTTTCGAGTTCATTGCTAGTATCTCTTAATTAAGAAGTATTAATGTAAAGATTGATGGTGAGGATCAAACTCTTTTATTGTCAATTTCACTATCTCCCTCTTATAAAATTTTAGAAAGACCATGATTATTAGTTTAGAAACTATCGATCTTGAAGATATCAATACTAGTCTTCTAAATAAATAGAAACTATATACATAATTGACTTCGAAGGTAGTAATGATCATGGGGCTGGTTTAATTGCTAAGAGAAGGTCTGTTGATAGAAACAATGGTGGCAAGAATAGGTCAAAATCGAAACATAAGGAGTTAACTTGCAACTACTGTAAGTCTAAGGGGCATATCAAGATAAATTATTTGAAACTGAAGGCAAAGCAGTAAAGAGATAATAATCTAAATTAGCAAAATCAAGGGAATGCAAATCAGTAGAACAATCACAACTACCAAAATAGACAAAATCAAGGAAACAAAAATTCTACTCAGGCTAGTGTTGCTCAAGAAGAAAACGAAATTCGGTTATTGATTGCATATTATAAAGACAAATTCAGTTATAGTTGAATTCTTGATTCAAGTTGTTTGTGCCACATGTGTCCTAATCGTGATTGGTTCTCCACGTACAATGGATATATTGATGGAGTTATTCTAATGGGAAATAACACCAATTGCAAAGCAATCGAGATTGGAACTGTTAGCATTAAGACGCAGGACGGCATGATCAGAACCTTGGAAAATGTTAGACACCTGAGAATGTATGGTCAGGTAAACCTCTTAATTATTTTTTCTCTTCGAGTATTTGGATGCCTAGCATATGCACATGTTAGTATGAGGAAACTAGAGCCTAGAGCAACAAAAATTGTATCTTTCTTGATTATGATTCTAGTGTAAAGGGTTATAGACTTTGGTTTACTGATTCATCTAAGATTATCATTGGTAGAGACGTTACTTTTGATGAGTCTGCTATGCTTTATCCGAGCAGGGAATCGTTTGTTCCTTTTTATGAGAATATGTAAAGTGCTGCAGAGAAGGTGGAGCGTGAAGTAATTTCTTCGCAACTAGTTGAGTCATCTACTAATAATATTATGATTGAAGAACCTAAAAAGGAACGACCATTTTGGCATAAAAGATGCAGTAAGTACTCCTCTTGATGTTCATTTTATATTATCGAGTAGTTTATATCTACAAACAGATAAGGATATAAGATATATGTCACATGTCCCATACGCTAGTGGAGTTGATAGCCTTATGTATGACATGGTTTGCACTCGACCTAATATTTCAGATGCTATTAGCGTGATAACTAGATATTTATCATGCCTACGCAAAGTTCATTGGCAAGTTGTGAAGTGGATTTTGAAATATTTTAAGGGTACATTGATTTTGGTTTAGAATTTGGCAAAACTGGTAACACTCTTACATGATATGTTGATTTTGTTTATGCCAGTGATCTTGATGATGAGGTCTTTGATTGGGTACATCTTTTCTATTAGAGATTGTGCATTCAATCGGAAAGCTACTTTACGGCGTACGGTTGCTGTGTCTACTACAAAGGCAGAGTATATAGCTATTACATAGGCTATTAAAGAGGCTTTATGGTTAAGACGCTTATTTGGAAAGCTCAGTACGGATCATTGTGTGACTGTTATTCATTGTGATAGCCAAAGTATTATGCATCTTACTAAGATTAGATATATCATGAGAGAACAAAGCACATTCATGTGTGGTATCATTTTATTCGAAACATTCTTATTGATGGCTATATCAAGGTCTTGAAGATTGGTACAGAAAACAATGCAGCTGATATGTTGACAAAGCTCTTGCCTATTGCCAAATCCAAGCATTGATTGGATTTGGTTGATATTTGCTGCAACTGAATTTTACTTTACTGGGGGGAGAAGTTTGTTTATTGCTTATATAGAATTCAATCCAAGATGGAGATTTATTGAGCATGTCTTGAATTTACAATGGCCTTGGGCCAACGTTAGGATTTGGGAGCAATATAAATATTATTTTTTCTCAAATTATTAGATTAAGAAGTAGCGACAAAAGGAGTCTTTAGGTTTTTGAGCCATTTTTTGTAATCATTGAACTTCTCTAATAGATTTTGCTTCTCCTCTCTTCATGGTTTTTCCCATAAGGATTTTTCACGTAAATCTATGTATTCTTTTGTTTCTCTCGATTTTAATTTCATTGTAGTTTCTCATCTGTGATCACAATTTTCTAGTCTTGTTCCGCCTTCTCGCGACTTGCGGGCTACAATCCCATTGACCGATCGAAGCTCGTCCTTTTCCACTGACCTTAAGATATTGGAGGCCACGCGCGACCTTTCCAAGACGGACCTCAGAAATTTCACTGGGCCACGGATGCACTGGCTGCATCGATCAAATCACGAGGTGGTCAATTTCGAGGAGCTTTTGCAGGTGATAGTTGCATATTGTATGCTTTTTGCTTGGCGCGAAACCAATGCCGTGGCCGGCCGGGGGAGGGGGTGGTGTTTCATTTTCATGACTAAAGAGACTTAAACTTCAACCAAGAGCTAAGGGGAAAAGTGTCAAAAAAGTCCTAAACCTTTTGCATTGGTGCCAATTTAGTCCTAAACCTTTTTTTGGTGCCAATTCAGTCCTAAACCTTTTGCATTGGTGCCAATTTAGTCCTAAACCTTTTTTTGGTACCAATTTAGTCCTAAACCTTTTAAATTGGTGCCAATTCAGTCCTAAACCTTTTGTTTTTGTGCCAATTTAGTCCTTCCGGTCAATTTTGACCGGAATTTGCTGACGTGGACGCTTGCCGGCCGGCGGCCGGTCACCAGCGCTGACGTGGCGCTGACGTGGACGACTTAAATAATATTTTAATAAATTTTGAATTTTTCTGTTTTTTTCCTTTTTTCTTTTTTTTTCCACTTTTTTTCTTTGTTTTTTTTTCTTTCTCTTCCTCTGGCCGGTCGCCGGTCCGGCGACCGGCCAGAGGCCAGTGGCCGGAGAGGTCGAGCTCGCCGGTCCGGCGACCGGCCAGAGGCCAGTGGCCGGCGAGGTCGAGCTCGCCGGCCACTGGCGAGGGCAGGCTCGCCCTCGCCGGCCACCGGCGAGGGCGGCCTCGCCCGGCGAGGGCGAGCCTCGCCATGGTCGGGCGAGGCTCGACCTCGCCAGATCCGGCGAGGCCCGACCTCGCCCGACCATGGCGAGGCTCGCCCTCGCCGGGCGAGGCCGCCCTCGCCGGTGGCCGGCGAGGGCGAGCCTGCCCTCGCCAGTGGCCGGCGAGCTCGACCTCGCCGGCCACTAGCCTCTGGCCGGTCGCCGGACTGGCGACCAGCCAGAGGAAGAGAAAGAAAAAAAAACAAAGAAAAAAAGTGGAAAAAAAAAGAAAAAAAGGAAAAAAAACAGAAAAATTCAAAATTTATTAAAATATTATTTAAGTCGTCCACGTCAACGCCGGTGACCGGCCGCCGGCCGGCAAGCGTCCACGTCAGCAAATTCCGGTCAAAATTGACCGGAAGGACTAAATTGGCACAAAAACAAAAGGTTTAGGACTGAATTGGCACCAATTTAAAAGGTTTAGGACTGAATTGGCACCAAAAAAAGGTTTAGGACTCAATTGGCACCAATACAAAAGGTTTAGGACTGAATTGGCACCAAAAAAAGGTTTAGGACTAAATTGGCACTAATGCAAAAGGTTTATGACTTTTTTGGCACTTTTCCCAAGAGCTAAGCCATCTAGATATACTCTCAATTTCTTAAACTTTTCAAAATTGGCTGGGTCCTCGATGGGAGGAAATTTCTTCTAACCAGTTTGCGATTGGTACAGCCACGTGGGACTCTGATATGCCTCGCGTACAATGAAAAAGGAAGATTGACCTAGCGATAAAGGAGTCGCCCGTCATCTACAAGGTCATGGGCCACAAGTTCGGTTCGTGTCGCCAGTGAATCTATGAACGGCTAATGTTGCACTACCTAGCTACAACATATCAAGTGTGGAGAGATCTTCTAACTGTGACGATGAAAGCAGCAACCTCGGACTTTCGGGTCGGGGTAGTGTGGAGCAGTAATAGCTTGAATCTTCCGGGAGTGTGACCCTTAGCTAACCATTAGAGGGAGTAATTAAGGCAGTCGCATCATCAAACGCGGATTCGAGCATCTCAACATCTCGCACTCTTCATTCGTGTTACATCAGAGTAATTAGAGATATTATTCATGCAGACATTTCTGCAAGACCATTCTCCATCTATCGGAAACACAATAAATTAATAAATAAATAATTAAAATTTTGCAATCGAACGATGCAGATGTCCACACAGAATACTTTACAGCATAATTATTTATATGCCATAAAATTCCTCTTAATTTGTTTTGCTAAGAAGGCCGCATGTGCTACTCATGAAAAATCCCAAAATATGTCTAATTAGGAACGCTAACATGGAAACATATATACACCATACAAATATAGGTTTCGAAGGCAATTAAATCGGACTTCATCAAATTGTACATGAGAGAGAATCTACTGCTCATACCCTCATGGTTGCCTCGGCAGAAGACGTTCGTCCTCTCCGTGGGACGGCGTGGCAAGTAGGTTTATTGGCCCATTTCTTCAATCTTGCTTAGGTTGCGAAAGTTGGTGTTAGCGTTTGCCGTGCGTGAAGAGAATAACAAGTCAGCAACTTTCGCATCACTATTTCATTTAACCAAATCAAGTTGTACAAGAAGAAAGCTAGACGATCAAAATTTGGATTTATAGATAAGCGAGTTAGGGGGTAAATATTTAGAGGGTAAATCGTGCATATCAAATACTTACCCCCAAATTCGTGCCGGGAAAATGGGGATGCTCCTTTTTTTCCTCTAGCTCACTGACAAACAACTAAGTGGACAAGCCACTGATGGAACCAGGTTGGCATCAGTCGTTACATTCGATTGAGCATGAACTTTCCCTTGAATTTCTCTTACCGGTCCTTCCCTGGTCCTATTATTCCTGCCATGAGTCGTCTACTCATGCGTAGACATGTTAAAATAGGTCATGAATTCATTTCTTAATCCACATATGATGGGATGAGTTATTATATGGATTAGTTATATTCAGTAAATAGGTTATGAATGGGTTTAAACGTATTATAGGTGTTAAAGGGGTCATAAATAGATTTACAATTTACTTAGACCCAACCCGTCTCTAGGACTTTTCTTTATTCTCTCTCGCCCTCACTTGATCTCGCGCTCGCTCACTTGATCCGCGCTCGCTCGCTCTACACTCTCAACTCAGTTTGGATATGAGTTTTTCAAGATTGGGTTAAATATGAAAATGTTTTAGTAATATAGATTCAGTCTGGTCGGGTATGTATATAGGCCACTAGATTTGCACTGCATTGAAGGTCAAAACAGGTTAAATGAATCTATTTAGGTTGGACCATTTTTAACCCGACCCACTCATTTGACGGATTTACTCATGCCATTGACATCACATTCTCAAGTCAGAGAGAGAGAGAGAGCGAGATATTGATTGGCTGGTAACGGTCAATTTGGGGAACCTTCTCTAGAGACAAGGCCTTTCTATTGAACTTCAATTAGAGACAAAATTGATGAATTGGACTAATCATATGTGTTAATCGAATTTCAATAGATTTTTTCGGGTTCGACATTGAATTTATATTCTTAGTCATTAATTTGATTAATTCCATCGTATGAAAGGAATTTTTCTACTAAGTCCAGTACTTAAGAATTATAATCTTTGAAGAACATGACACCAATTATGTACGGAATATAGATGAAAAAAACAAGAATGGAGCCAAAAATCAAAGACTTAATGGTCAACGAGCTTGACTACTGACTACTATATGTCCAGCCTTTGTTTAAGCTATTGAATCTTCTTCCAAGGAGATGCTATAAATAGAGAGTGGTATTTCTCAGAATTCTTCGAGCAAATTGAAGAATTTCGAATTCCCCAAGTTCCTAACCGAAGCAAGCACCATGAAGCCAGTAAATTGAGGAGAAATTCATGAATCAATTTACGTCAAATTCGCCTTCTTGATTTTTTCTTATTTTATTCTCTCTTTTTTTTTTTGCAGAAAAAGGTCGTGATTAAGGTGTGTATGGACGAGCGTGCCTCGAAATTTTGCTGTTTCGGAATCAAAAACCCTCGCTCCAAAGTTTCGAGCCTTGCAGGTGGCTTTCCAGGTGATTGTTTTAGGTGTTTCGAGATTTTGAATAGCAAAACAAAAAGAAACAGAAAAAAGAGAAATAATCTCTTTTGATTCGAAACCGATCCGTTTTCTTTGTTGGTTTCACTCCAGGAGTTCAATCCGTGGCACTTGTGGATGACCAGGACCGGATCGAGGTGACCGGAGTGATCGACCCGGTCTACCTCACCACTTTGCTCAAGAAGAAAGTCGGGTTCTCGGAGATAGTGTCCGTGGGCGAGGCCAAGAAAGAAGACGAGAGCAAAGACAAGGATAAGAAGGACGCGCTGCCCGTCGGATGGCCGTACCCGCCGTACCCGCGCCAAGAGATCGTATATGTCCAGCCCGATTCCTGGTGCTTGGCCCTGTAGGTACGACAACCATCGAGGATGACGACTCGTATAAATGTATAGCATCGCTGTGATCCGCTTAATTTTACGAGCAGTTTTGAGATGTGTATTAAATTAATTGCCGATTTTCACCGAGATTGAACTTCGTCACCGTGCTATGGATATGGCCAAGACGACTACTCTCTGATTTTCACCAACATAATGGGAGCAGCATGCGTTCGAATTGATTGTGCTTTTGATATGAATTTTCTTTTCTTTTAGTGGATAATATCTATCTTTTCTTCCAATATAGAATACTTTATGGCATAATTATTTATAGGGTTAATACCATGAAAAATCTCAAACTGGTGCACATGTGACAAATTTATCTCAAACTAATTTTTCGGCTACCAAAAACCCCAAACTTGTACTCCTATAATAAATTTATGCTCTTTTAGTTTATATTAAATTTTACCATCAAATTGTTGAGCTGGATGACACGTGAATGATGACGGGTGTACCATTTGGAGTTTTATCCCTCAGGTTGTCATAAGTTACCAATTTGTGATTTTTCGTGGTATTAATTCAATTTAATGGAAGATAAATTTGTTACAAATGTATCAGTTTGGAGTTTTTGATGGTCAAAAACTTAATTCTGGATAAATTGCCATAGAAATACCAATTTGGGGTTTTTCACGGTATTAACCATTATTTATATGCTGCAAACCCTTCCGTAACTTTTGCTGAACTGTTCCATAACCTCAAAATATATCCAATTAATAATGCTAACATGGTAACATATTATACCATACGAGATAAGATGTGGTCCTCCAACTTACTAGTATTTCTTCAAATCTCATCATTCAACTCATTTTATTGCAATGAAGCTGTTTAGATTGGCCTGTGCAATTAAATCGAATTCTATCGAATTGTGCATGGGAGAGAACCCACTACACTTACCTTCACGGTTACCTCGGCAATGGTCGTTCGCCCTCGCTGTAGGACGGCAGGACGAGTCGGTATAGCGGCCCTCGCCACGATCTTGACGAGGCAAGAATCGCTTCTCCTGCTGCCATCTTGTCGCAGTAGAAATGGCATGGGTGGCAACCGTCGCTTTACTAGGTGAAGTTGGTGATGCACCATTATCACGTCTTTAGCGCCGGCATTTGCCACCGTCTCTTGCCCAACTTTTTCTTCAGTTTGTTCGTGTTGTTAAAAATAGGTGTTACGTTTAGCATCCACAAAAAGAATAGAGAGTCTACAGTCGTCACATCGTTATTTTATTTTACCAAATCTAATTGCACGAATAGAAAACTAGAGGATCAAATTGCATAAATAAATAAAACAAGTTAGAGGGTAAGATCCATGACAATATAATTTCATCTGCTTTCTCTGGCATGGCGATATTGAATGCTCCTTTTCTCCGGCTCACTAAGAAATAATTAGGGAAAAAGCCACTAAAAACTTTAAACTATATCAACTGTGACATATTACCTCAAATTTGTGACACAAAAAACATCAAACCTATATCCATGTGTGATGCAGAATCTATTAATGGTGCATTTCTCGACCGGTTGGACAGGCAGAAGTCCAAACGGAAGGCGAAATGGTGATGTGATTAGAACCGACGGACCCGGTTGACGATATTGGATCAGGCTCAAATTCGGTCGTTTTAAGCGAAACAGCGGTCTGAACACAACTCACGCCTTTGGCTGTGACTAACAATGGATTTTAGCGATTCGGAATCGTTTACATGGATTTGTCTATTATTTTAATATTTTTATGGGTTTTAATTTTAAGGGCAGTTTTGTAATTTTGATATTTTATATTTTATAGTCCTAGTAGGGTTTGGTTTAGGGATATATAAGCTTGTTTTAGAGTTCTTTTTGAAGAACAGAACATTATAATCAATATTGACTATCAGGATTTATCTTCCTAAATAAGGTTTTGCTTGAATTACTCGCTGAACGCTACGTCAATGTGACACATTTACCCTACCAAAAACCTCATGAGTATAAGTTTGAGGTTTTTAGTATCATAAAAAAATTGAGGTAAATTTGTCACACGGATATAAGTTTGGGATTTTTTGCGTCACCAAAAAACAAGTTTAGGGTACATGTACAAGGGATAAATTTTGGGCTTTTCGTGTCAATAAAAAAAAATTTGGGCATTAGACATACTTTAGGATTATTGGTGTCTCTTTCCCAACAATTTAGTCGACAAACAAGCGATTGAACGCCGTTTGAATCAGTCATTACTTTGAATCAGTCTTTGAACTGTCCTTGCCTTTGGCCCATCAATCCTTCTCGTGGGTCGTCTGCTCACCCCCTTCGACTTCCACATTTGAGGGTTCACTTCTGACTACAAAATGCCTAGCCTTTGTTTTAAGTCATTTGAGTCTTCTTCCGAGGAGAGGCCATAAATAGAGAGTCTCGTCCCTCATTCCGTCTTCACCCTCCTCCAATATTTTCTCAAATTTCTTCCAACCAGTCGAAGAATTTAAAGCTGCTTAAGTTCCTAACGAAGCAAGCACAATGAAGGTAATATGATGAGAAAATCAGGAATTGATTCGCCTTATGTCGCTTGCTAATTCGCCTTCTTGATTTTGTTTTTGGTTTTGATTTCTTCTTGCAGCAGAAGGTAGTGATTAAGGTGAGCATGAACGCCTCCAGCTCGAGATTTTATTGTTTCGGCCCCAAAAGCTCTCGCTGCAAAGCTATGAGAGTTGCGACTGGCTTTGAAGGTGATTGTTAGATTTTTATATATCTCGATGACCGTTTAGTTGCGTCTTCTGTAAATCTTTCTAGGTAGATGAGGTGACTGTTAGATTCTACATCGGTCCGTTTTCTTTGTTGGTTCAACTCCAGGAGTTCAATCCGTGGCACTGGTGGGAGACGACAAGGATCGGCTCGAGGTGATCGGAGAAAGGGTCGATCCGGTCAAGCTCACCACTTTGCTCAGGAAGAATGTGGGGTCTGCGGAGATAGTGACCGTGAGCGTGGTTGATGCGAAAGGCAAGAAAGAAAGCGAGAGCAAGGACAAGGTGGCACAGCCCATTATGTACGTCGGAGGAGTCCCGCACCGCGAAATCGCCTACATTGTCGATCCATACCCATGTTACACTCAACCCTCATGCTCGATCATGTAGGATCGACAAGGATTGACGATGATGACTTATACAAATGTACGCCGCCGATGGTTTTCTAATTTTGTCACACAGACAGCTTCGAAAAATGAGTAAGATCCGTTGCGCATTTTCATTGAGATCGAACTTCGTGATCTTGCTATGACCGAGACTACTGCTCTCTGAATTTCGCTAGTTGGAGGCTCCAATTCGAATTTTCTCCCGGTGATTGCAATTTCTTAGGGAATCAATCTATGGCAAAATTGTTCTCCGTCAATGTTTAGTGATGCTCGTGACTTTGGAGCTTGAAATGCATTAGCACTACATGACCTTCGGGCGATTAGGAAAGCGAAAGCAGGCTTGCTTTCTGGCTCAAGTTCGAGCACGACGGGATCAAAATTTCCACGAAACAAATTTTCCACGGGGGATTTGATGGTGCGCGTGGGTGTAGATGTACCCGCTCCCGAGAGCAACGGGTAAATGAATATGATGGAAATCGATATGAATGACACAGAAAAGTAACTTGCTTGGGAATTTGAAAGGAGTTAGAGTGAGTTAAAACGAGGGTTAATACCACAAAAAATCTCAAATTAGTACATCTATGATAAATTTATCCCAAACTAATTTTTTGATCACCAAAAATTCCAAATTGATACACCTGTGATAAATTTACCCTGAACTAATTTTTTAACCACTAAAAACCCCAAACTAGTACACTTGTGATAATTTCACCCTCCGTTAGTTTCCATTAAATTTTACCATTTAAGGTTTAATTACACATGGCAGTCGATAGATGTACCAGTATGAGGTTTCACCTTTCGTTTGTCACAAGTGTACCTATTTGTGATTTTGCGTGGTATTAATCCAATTTATCAGAGGGTAAATTTGTCACAAATGTATCAGTTTGAGATTTTTTGTAGTTAAAAAATTAGTTTTTGGTAATTTTATCACAGGTATATCGGTTTGGAGTTTTTCGTGGTATCAACTCTCTGTTTTTTTCCAGCAAATAAAGATTGGCTAAATGGTTTTTTCTCGTTTCGGAGAAAATTCTCTCGACCGATTTCTAATTCACGACCACACCTTTGAAAACACTAAATCGAGGGAGAAGAAGCTTTTGATTTCCACCACAGAATGCCACGGTCGAGCATCGATTGGCTGTCCAGACCACCAAATGAATCCGCAAACTCTTACCCCAGAGACAAAATTACCCATACTTAAGTTTCTCACCCACGCAAGCTGACGTGGCATATGATCTGGACTGCGTGGGAATTTAATGCATTGATACTTACGTGGCGTGGGCCCGAGTAAAATGTATATAACCGGGTATTCAAGCGCCTTGACAGAGCATTATGTGACCTTTCTTGGCGTTTTATTGTTTGTTGATGAAACATTTCGTGTACTTCCAAGAGTTAGATCCGACTAGACATGGCCACGGTTCGAAACCGGCCGGTTCCGGTTCGTGGCCATGTATGAATCGGAACCGGCGGTTTCGGGCCGGTTCCAGTTCCGGCCCGGTTCGGAACCGGCCGGTAAAAATTTTGAAAATAAATTATGAAATAACGAATTATCAAATTATGAAATAATGAATTAATAATATAAAATGTAATTAAAATGTATATTGTAATCAAATTTGGGGAAAAAAAGAGTTTCTCTACTTATCTGCAGTTTTTTTTTGGAACCGGGCCGGTTCCGATTCCGAACCGCGGGCCCGGTCAACGGGCCGATCCCTAGTTTGACCCGGGCTAGTTCCGGGCCAAAATCAGCCCGTGGGCATGTCTAGATCCGACCTTCATCCTCTCGTGAGTGCTGTGTACTGTGAGAGGACTCTTGGGGTAAATCGGCATTTCCGATTTTGAAGCAACTTGGTTGACTCGAACTTCTTTTAATGAGTTTGCTCAACTTAACTGGAATGACGAGTTGCCGATTCGTGTTGCTATAAATCCTTTCATAACTTCTGCTAAAATGATCATAACCTGTAAATATATCCCGTTAATAATCCTTTTTACGCAAGAATCTTCTCTTCATTTTCTCCGGCGGCGGCTCGTGTCTTGTCCTTTTATGTTCCTTTCCGTAGGTGGTCGCTTCACCTCACCGACTAAAGTGAATGTTCCACCTGATCACTACAGCAGAAAAGGGTAAACGAGAACAGTTTCCGAGGGTTAAACGTCTCCACGACTTGGGAGAGACCCTCGGAAGCGTGGCACAAGCTCCCCCAAACTAGCGACATCACGCCTTCACATCCTAGGCTCGAAGTACTGGGAGGTTCTCAAAAGACTCCCCGATGCACCAGCAACTAACACGTCCTTTACAATAGGCAATTCGAAGCTGAACTGTACAAGATAAAAAGCTTGACGATCATACTGCATCAATATAACAAAGTTCAAGGGGTAAAATTCAGTATTTATACACATGAAGTATATATATAGCCATCTGCTTTTTCACTTCGAAGTGACAAAGTCCTTTAACTTTTGCTGGAAAATGTGAATGCTCTTTTGCTCTGGCTCACCAAGAAACAATTAAGTCGACAAACCAATGATCGAACCTGCATTTAATCAGTCAGTACTTTGGAATCGAGCATGAACTTTCCCATGATTTTCTCTCAACCATCCCTGCCTCGTCCTATCATTTCTTCTCGTAGGTCGTCTGCTCACCCCTTTGACTTCACATTTGAGGGTTGACTTGTGACTTCTACCTGCCCAGCCTTTGTTTAAGTTTCCTGTTTCTTCTTCCAAGGAGAGGCTATAAATTGAGCGTGGTACCTCAGTTCGTCTTCACCCCTCCTCCAATATTTTCTCCAAATTCTTCGGACCAAATTGAAGAATATTAAGTTCCTCGAATTCCTAATCGCAGCAAGCACCATGAAGGTAATGTGACGAGAAAATCACGACTTAATTCACCTTGTGTCGCATGCTTATTCACCTTCTTGATTAAAAATTTTTTTGGCAAGCAAAAGGTCGTGATTAAGGTGTGCATGAACGACGATACCACGAGATTTTATTGATTTGGCCCCCGAAGCTCTCGCTGCAAAGCTATGAGAGTTGCTACTGGCTTTGCAAGTGATTATTAGATCTTGATAATATCTTGATGATCATTTAGTTGCGCCTTCTACAAATCATTCTATGTAGATGGTTATTGATATGAATCTGTGCAGAAGATGATCGTTCTACGAAAATCTGTGAGTTACGAATTGCTAACCTCGACCCCCAATCGAACTTGTAATTAGTAATCTCGGTATGAACGCGATCTGTTGACGAACCTGTGTCAATCAATTCACGCTATAACGCCACGAACAAGAGAATTCACGATATTGCTCAATAAGTTGAATTTGATCGCCACAAGGGAGCTTTGATAAGATCTAGTCCTCAAGAGAATTTAATCGCCACAAGGGAGCTTTGATAAGATCTAGTCCTCAAGAGAACTCAAGAAGAAAACTTCTCTGTATAAAATTCTACCTCCTCCTCTTAGAAATCTATAAGCAACCTTATATAGGGTACTAACCCTAATCCTAACCCTACTAAAATTAAAATTACAAAAATAACCTTAATTACTAAAAATTCGTCTAAAAATGGAAAAAAGACCTAAAAGTTCATCTAAACGACTCCAAATCGTTAAAAAACATTATCAAGCACTACTAAAGCAGTGGGTATTGATCAGCGGTCCGTTTCCAAGCGTCCACCAAAATTTGAGCTAATTCGGAGTTCGTCAATTCTAAGTTCCTTCGGAATTCACTAGACCAAAAATAGTCATGTTGCGCCAAGGAGCTTCAGAATCTTCAAGTCTTGAATCCAAATTGTCTCCATTCCAAATATCTTGAATCATGATGCCGATAGCTTGTTTGAATTCCTTCGCTCTCGCTTGAGTGATCGGACCTAGCGAATAGAAAAATAGGTCCCTAGCACCTCCTCCTCGATAGGGTTTGATGTCCACATCATTCCCTCTCCCGTGCAAAGGATTTGCCCTCAAATCAGCGTCTGCATCAAAAAGAGTCAAATCAGAAACATTGAAAGTAACACTAATTTCATACTCACCTGGAAGGTCAAGCTTATAAGCATTATCGTTGACTCTCTCCAACACCATAAATGGTCCATCCCTTTGCGGTAGCAATTTAGAGTGTTGCTGTTTGGGGAAACGCTCTGTGCGCATATGAACCCAAACTCAATCGCCGGGCTCAAACACTACTTTCTTACATCCTTTGTTGGCTTGCTTTGCATACTGCTCTGTCTTAAGCTCAATATTCAGTCGCGTCTTCTCATGCAAAGTCTTCACAAATTCAGCTTTCTTAGCACCATCTAAATCTACACACTCAGTAACAAGCAAAGGGGTTAAATCTAACGGTGTGAATTTAGTAGCAGAACGCACGCTCTTATTATAAGCAAACTCAATATGCGGTAAATAATCTTCCCAAAACTTAATGTTCTTTTTAATGATAGCACGCAATAATGTCCTTAAAGTCCCGTTAACTACTTCAGTTTGACCATCAGTTTGTAGATGACAAAAAGTAGAGAATAAAAGTTGTGTACCTAACTTATTCCACAATATCTTCCAAAAGTAGCTCAGAAATTTAGTATCCCGATCAGAAACAATGAACCTAAGCATGCCATGCAAACGCACAACCTCACGAAAGAACAATTCAGCAACATTCGATGCATCATCATATTTATGACAAGATATAAAATGAGCCATCTTGGAAAATCGATCAACAATCACAAAAATAGAATCCTTGCCATGCTTAGACCTAGGCAAGCCTAACACAAAATCTATAGAGATATCAACCCAAGAATGCATCGGGATAGGCAAAGGTGTATACAAATCATGTGGTTTAATCATAGACTTAGCCTGCTTACATGCGATACATCTCTCGCAAACTCGTGTGACATCCCGTATCATGTGTGGCCAAAATAAATGTTCATGCAGCACTTTATAAGTCTTATTGATTCCAAAATGCGCCATTAAACCACCACTATGTGCCTCTCGCACTAACAACTTGCGCAAAGAGCATCAAGGCAAATACAATTTATTTTTACGAAAGAGATATCCATCATGCCTATAAAACTTTTCAAACGCAGCATGCTCACAAGCTTCAAATACTCTCCCAAAATCATCATCGTCAGCATATAAACCTTTGATATGCTCAAAGCCTAGACACTTTGCTCCTAGAGTAGTTAGAATTGTGTACCTTCGAGAAAGTGCATCGGCTACCACATTTTCCCTACCTTTTTTGTACTTAATTACATATGGAAAAGTCTCAATGAACTCTATCCATTTGGCATGTCTTTTGTTCAACTTTTGCTGCCCTCTCAAGTACTTTAAGGTCTCGTGGTCGGTGTAGATCACAAACTCCTTTGGCCACAAGTAATGTTGTCAAGTCTCCAAAACTCGCACCAAAGCATACATCTCCTTATTGTAAGTCGGATAATTCAATATCGCTCTGCTTAACTTCTCACTGAAATACACTATGGGACGTCTTCCTTGCATCAACACAGCTCCAATTCCTGTACCAGAAGCATCGCATTCTATCTCAAAAGTAGTACTGAAATTCGGTAAAGATAATAAAGGAGCATTAGTCAATTTATCCTTTAACAGATTGAATACTCTCTCTTGTTCTTCTCCCCATGTGAAACCCACGTGCTTCTTGATAACCTCGATTAAAGGTGCGGCAATGGTGCTGAAATCTTTTACAAATCTACGATAGAAACTGGCTAAACCATGAAAGCTGCGCACCTCTCCTACTGTCTTAGGTGTCGGCCATTCATGGATTATTTTCACTTTTTCTTCATCAACCTGTATTCCATCAGCACCAACAACAAAGCCTAGAAATACTAACTTGTCAGTTATAAAACAACACTTTTTTAGATTAGCATATATTTGCTCAGCCCTTAAAACCTGCAAAACAGCTCGCACATGCTCAATATGGTAATCAAGGCTTTGACTATATATCAAGATATCAACAAAATAGACAACTACAAATCGATCAATAAAAGCACGCAGAACATGATTCATAAGTCGCATGAAAGTACTAAGTGCATTAGTTAAATCGAATGGCATGACTAACCACTCATATAACCCGTACTTTATTTTAAATGCAGTTTTCCATTCATCCCTCTTTTTCATCCTAATTTGATGATAATCACTTTTTAGATCAATTTTAGTAAATATGCAAGCTCCATGCAATTCATCCAACATGTCATCTAGCCTATGAATAGGATGTCGATACTTTACCGTTATGTTATTGATTACTCGGTAATCAATACACATTCGCCAAGACCCATCCTTCTTTGGCACCAACAAAACAGGAACAGAACATAGGCTAAGAAACTCTCTCACATATCCTTACTTTAGTAATTCACTAACTTACTGCTAAAGTTCCTTTGTCTCTTCAGGATTACTTCGATATACGGGTCGGTTAGGCAATGGTGCACCAGAAATCAAATCGATTTGATGCTCTATGTCTCGAATCGGTGGTAAACCTCTAGGAAGCTCATTAGGAAATACATCTTCAAATTCCTATAACAAAGACACGACAGAACTTGGCAAATTTAGGTCAAGTTCGTTAGTAGTAAATAGTGTCTCATTGTACAAAAGTACAAGTATCGGTCGGTCCAGAATCAAAGCTCTCCTCACTTCGCTCAATTTTGCATAGAAATTCTTTTCTCTCTTTTCTTTTCTCTATCCTTTTCTCTCGATTTTTACCACTCTACTCGTATCTTCCTCTCCTTTTACTTGCGTCTCAAAGTTTTCACGCAAGCCCTCAATTTTATCACTTTTTATCTCTCTCTCTCTCTCTCTCTCTCTCTCTCTCTCTCTCTCTCTCTCTCTCTCTCTCTCAACCTCACGTTGTACTTTTAATTGATCTTCATACATCTCAGTAGGTGTCACTGACACCAATGTATATGTCTTCTAATTCATCATCAATGAATATCAGTTAGTATACCCGTCATGATGTACCTTTCAATCATACTGCCATGGTCTACCAAGTAAAAGATGCACTGCTTGCATAAGTATAACATCACACATCACGTCATCCTTATATCGCCCTATCTCAAATGGAACTCGGACCTGCTTCAATACTTTTACTTCACCACTATCATTCAACCATTGCAATCTATATGGTTTTAGATGCTTTGTAGTCTTCAATCCCAACTTCTCCACCATGGTACAACTTGCTACATTTGTACAACTACCTCCATCAACAATCAAGCTATAAATCTTACCATTCACTAAGCATCTTGTATGGAACAAGTTATCGTGTTGCTGGTGATGCTCCTCCTCTTTGACTTGAACACTAAGAGAATGCCTAACCACCATCAATTCACCATTTGCTGACATCTCAACATCACTACAATCCTCCAATGGTGGCATGTCACCATCCTCTTCCTCCCTCTCACTTTCTGATTCAACATCATTATGTCCGGTCATGATCATCACCCTCCTATTAGGGCACTGATTTGCCAATTGACCCCTGCCTAAACACTTGAAATATTTAATATCACGAGTTTTAGTGTTAGGGTGTTCAGTTTTACCTGAAACCGGATTCGAACCAACTTTGCCATCCTTCTCTTTTTCCTTCAAAGTTTCGGCCTTGGGATTGTTTCCCTTCTAATTTGGCTTCTCATCTCTCTTCTAATGGTGCTTCTAATTCGAGCTTGAACCTCCACTACTCTTGTAATTTCAATTCAACTTCAATTGCCTCTCAACTTTGATGACCCTGTCCACCAATTCCTCCAACTCAATATAATGTTGCAGCTCTACCACCCTTCCTATATCTCAGCTCAAACCACACAAAAATCGTCACATTGTGGCCTCACGGTCTTCCACCACATTAGCACGGATCATAGCAATCTCCATCTCTTTATGGTATTCTTCCACACTCCTATTACCTTGTGTGAGATTTGCAACTTAAGAAACAAGTCTATGTGGTAATGACTAGGTATAAAGCGCCTCCTCATCACTGCTTTCATCTCATACCATGTTTCTATTGGTCTTTTACCATTGCATCTCCTGTTAGTCACAAGTTAATCCCGTCAAATTATAGCATATTCAGCGAATTCAACAGCTGCAATTTTTACCTTTTTGAGTTCCGAATATCGCTGGCAATCAAATACCATCTCCATCCGTTTCTTCCATTATATATACGCATCAGGATCATTCTTTCCTTGAAAAGATGGAATCTTCATCTTGATATTGCCAAGATCATCATTTTCTCGATGTCTAAATCCTCGGCGTTTATTTCTCCTCTCAAACCTACCATCTCGATCATCTTCTGTATCGGACACATATACATCACCAAATTGCCGCTGCCATCTAGGTTGTGCCCTAGGCTCCTCTCAATGATTTTGTGGCCTCCCTCGTGGTGGCTCTCGGTCATCTTCAAGTCTCGTCTCACATCTTGCAACTCGGATGCTAAGTGCTTCAATTTGTAAACTCAATTGCTGGATGCCTACTAGAATCGCATTATCCCTTGGATGAGTGCGATCCTCCCTTTGATTCACACTTCCCTGGCCTGAGCTTGACATTTTTTTTAAACCTGCAAGAAAATGTTAGAGATAAAAGAAATCTCACTAGTCACTCCTCTCGTGTTTAACTCGATTTTGGTTTTTTTCTTCCCTCAATTAAACTCACACACTCTTGCCTTTTACCTCTCGTTTCCTTCTAGCAAGCTCTTTTTTTCAGACTTAAATCCAGTCTCACAAGCTCCTCACAACAAACGATAAACCAACAAGATCAAATTCAGCAATATACCGCTCAACTCAGCAATTCAGCAAATTTTCGCTAGATTCAGATTCATATTCAATTTCTTCTACTGATTTTTTTTTCTATTCGGTCCAACTATCAATGATAAAAAAAAAATGAGTCATCCTTTTGAATTTTTTTTTTTGCTTTTTTTTGGCTTTTTTTTACGAACTCAAGTACAATATAAAAAAAACAACTAGGACCGAAAACCATAAATCAAAATTGAAATCACAGCAAGAACAAATTCAAAACCCTAATTCAATTAATAACGAAACCCTAATTCTATAAACCGTAGATTGATGAATGAAAAGCAATAAAAGTAAGATAACTAGACCTTATAGAACCAGCTCTGATACCAGATGATATGAATCTGTGCGGAAGATAATCGTTCTACGAAGATCTGTGAGTTACGAATTGCTAACCTCGACCCCCAATCGAACCTGTGATTGGTAATCTCGATATGAACACGACCTGTTGACGAACCTGTGTTAATCAATCCATGCTATAACGCCACGAACAAGAGAATTCACAATCTTGCTCGATAAGTTGAATTCGATCGCCACAAGGGAGCCTTGATAAGATTTAGTCCTCAAGAGAACTCAAGAAGAAAACTTCTCTATATAAAATTTTGCCTCCTCCTCTTAGAAATCTATAAGCAACCTTATATAGGGTACTAACCCTAATCCTAACCCTACTAGGATTAAAATTACAAAAATAACCTTAATTACTAAAAATTCGTCCAAAAATGAAAAAAAAGCCTAAAAGTTCATCTAAACGACTCCAAATCGCTAAAAAACATCATCAATCACTACCAAAGTAGTGAGTATTGATCAGCGGCCTGTTTCCAAACGTCTATCAAAATTTGAGCCAATTCAAAGTTCGTCAATTCTAAGCTCCTTCGAAATTCGCTGGACCAAGAGTAATCATGTTACGCCAAGGAGCTTCAGAATCTTCAAGTCTCGAATCCAGATTTTCTCCATTCCAAATATCTTGAACCATGATGCTGACAGCTTGTTTGAATTCCTTCGCTCTCGCTCGAGTGATCGAACCTAGCGGATAGAACAACGGATCCCTAGCACCTTCTCCTCGATAGGGTTCGATGTCCACATCAGTTATATTCAGGTGATTGTCAAATTCAAAACTGATCCGTGTTCTTTGTTGGTTCAACTCCAGGAGTTCAATCCGTGGCACTGGTGGGAGATGACAAGGACCGAATCGAGGTGGTCGGAGAAAGGGTTAATGCGGTCAAGCTCACCACTTTGCTCAGGAAGAATGTAGGGTTCGCGGAGATAGTGACTGTGGGCGAGGCTGACACGAAAAAAATGAGAACGAAGACACAGCGGCACAACCCGTCATCTAGTCGTACGTCGATGGGGTCCCGCACCGTGAAATCGTCTACGTCATGGATCCATACCCACATTATAGCAAACCCTCATGCTCGATCATGTAGGATCGATTAGTCTTTGATCGATAAAGACTAATGATGATAACATATATGTGTGTGTGCGCGCGCGGGGGTGCGCGCAATGTTTTTTTAATTCTTTTACACACGGTATGAATAAAATTGATTGCCCATTTTCATTGAGATTGAACTTTGTGATCGTGCTCTGACCAAGACTGCTCCTCTCTGATTTTGACGATCGGATGCATTTTCTTCCCAATGTTTGCAATTTCTTAAGGGAATCAAGCTATTGAGAAAAACGTTGTCCGGCAATGTCTTGTGATGCTTGTGACTTTTAAGCTTGAAATGCACTGCACCAACGCGTCGGGTGTACTTGGCTATAATTCCTCTACGATGGCATATATATTGGGCTTATCGATGTTCCTACAAAGAACAAACAACGTACTGGCCAATCAATGATTGATCCCGGTTTGAATCAGTCACTGATTACTTTTATGCGAGAATCTTCTCTTCGTCGTCTCCTGTAGTGGCGCTTGCCTTGTCCTCATATGTTGCCTTCCCGTAGGTGGTCGTTTCACCTCACCCACTTTGCATTCTCTCCTCGTTTCTCAAAGAAAATCAGAGAGACAGACGACGACAACGATGGTAACATAGAGCACAGACGTTTCACTCAATCACTACAAGGAAAAAGGGTCAATTAGGACAGTTTCCAAGGGTTGAACTTCTATATCAATAATGGTTTCTATCTGTCTGCAATTTTACATAACCCATGTAAACCCCATTCAAAAACCGAAGTAAATAGTAAACACTCACGAGAATAATGTAATACGGGACTAATAAAAAGATGCAAGAAGAAAAGGGTTTGTCTCGAAGAATAATCCAGACATATGTATGGGGAACCCATAAAACATGCGACGAAACCAAGGAACAATTAGAGCAGAAAGAAAGGGTGAGAACATCAGATGATATACACGGAAGTAAAAGTGAAGAATTCAACAAGTGAGAAGGAGAAGACGATGAAGTGGCGTTGCGTATCAGGGCCTGCATGACTCCTCTGATGCCAACTAAGAAGAAGTCGAATTGGAACCACCTCCTTAGATGGCATTCAGGGAGCCAGGCAGATCATACACGCCGCTCCTTCATCGCTCACCTACAGTTAACACGCATCCCCTCTCTCTCTCTCTCTCTCTCTCTCTCTCTCTCTCTCTCTCTCTCTCTCTCTCTCTCTCTCTCAAAAGCTGGAGACTGGACAGGTCGAGAAGAAATCAACACTAGAGGACTCGCTTAAAGGCAACCAACTGAAGGAACATCCTCTATATATATCGGGCTAATGCGGTGAATCGGGAATAAACATCACCTCTTATGTGATTGGTTCTGTTCCCAATAAAAAAACTTTAAGAGGTTTTAGTCGCATGTAGACGACAAATATTCGAGGCGGAGATTGGAGCGATTGGACCACAAGGGCCGGCAGATCAAGAAAGCTCTTGTTTGCTCTAGATTGGCCATGCAATAATATGGTCGCTGGCCCTGCATCTATACGACCGACTAGAGACTAACATATTTCCAAAGTTGTAACCCAAAAGAAACTGCCATTATTAGAAAATGGCATTGGCCACTTTTGTATCCTCCGTAGCCATATAGCTAGGGAAGCAACCATACGACCACCACTGATTGACTTCTGTCCCCTTTGCTCTATAATTAATTATTGCTTTAATTATGAATCGAACACTTGCTCATTTATTTATTGTTTTGTTGGCTGATTTTGTTGATATTGATTGGATTAAACATGGTGATCATGATAGGAATCAAATATAGTAGCTTATATGAGCTTTAAGGTGAGACAGTGATGAATTATGCTGTGATGACGTTGGATGCATCTAGTCGAGAGTCTGAATTTGGAAAACATGTTTGGGGCACATTGCCGAGAGAAGTGTGCAAAATTCTGAGTGAAATGAATCTGTTGTGAGGTTATATGGCTAAGGAACTAAATGTATGCAGGTGGTATGACATGAGCAAATAGCGAAAGGTGCAATTCAATATGACTATCAGAGAAATCACGAATATTGCAGAGTTGATTCATTTGGATGTTCGCAGGCTGTCACATTTTCCTTTGAGAAAGAGTGTTGGTTTTGTGCTAACAATTGTCGATGACTACTCAAATAAATCGAGGAAAACTTGGGTTTTTGTGTTGAGGCACAAATATGATGATGTTATCAGGATCAAGCACATGAGAGTTTTGATCAAAATGGAGACTGGTAAGACAATAAAGCATGTGCGCAGTAACACGGAGTTCCACTTGAAGCTAGTGATTAATTTTGCATGAAGGAAGACATGGTGAAACACCACACAAATGCTAGACTAACAGTGAACCATAGCAACTTATCGATTTGATAAGCAAAACATTACTAAAGAATCTCGTACGCTTACCCTCATGGTTACCTCGGCAAATACCGTTCACCCCCTCTATAGGAAGGCGAGGCAAGTACTTAGTTAGAGGGTACATTCCACAACTATTCATATGTACATATAAAGTCGTATTTTAGTTTATTTTAAAATGAGAAATGTCATTTTAGTTTTGCTGGATATCCAAGATTGACCTCGCACGAATGTTTGGTCAAAGACGTATTGACGAGGACGTCGCGCCAATCTCTGAAAGATTTCAGTAGATGTAGTTTCGGCAATGTTGAGGATCTTCGTGTCTGTATGCTATGTAACATGAGGCACTCTATGTGACCTAAACGAGAACGCACTGAGCATTTTGGTGCCATCAGAAAGGACGACGACGACGATGAAGTAGAAGTTCCACTTGATCACTCCAATAGAAAAGTATAAACGAGAACATTTTCCGAGGGTTAAATGTCCCTACGACTTTGAAGACACCCTCAGAAGCGTACCACAAGCTCCCCAAACTAGCGACGCTCTGCCTTAACATCCTAGGCTCGAACTACGGGGAGGTTTCAAAAGACTCCCCAGTGCACCGACAACTAACAAGTCCTTTAGAATTGGCAATTTGAAGATGAACTTTACAAGATAGAAAGCTTGACGATCATATTGCATCGATAAAACAAGTTCAAGGGTAAAATTCAGTATTTATACACATGAAGTATATATAGCCATATACTTTTTCGCTTCGAAGTGACAAACGTTCTATTACTTTTGCTGGCATATTCAATACCGACCTCGCACGAAATGTTAGATTAGAGACATCAACGTCGGTCAACCTTCAAATTTGTACCCGGACAGTGGGGAATGCTCCTTTTTTCTAGCTCGACTAAGAAACAATTGATCGAACCTGGATTGAATCAGTCAGTATTTTGGAATTGAGCAAGAACTTTCCCATGATTTTCCCTTGACCATCCCTGCCTTGTCCCATTATTTCTTCTCGGAGGTCGTCTGCTCACCCCCTTCGACTTCACATTCCAAGGTTGACTTGTGACTTCTATCAGCCTGGCCTTTGTTTAAGTTTCTGTTTCTTCTTCCAAGGAGAGGCTATAAATAGAGAGTGGTACCTCAGTTCGTCTTCACCGCTCCTTCAATATTTTCTCCAAATTCTTCGGACAAATAGAAGAATATTAAGTTCCTTAAATTCCTAATCGCAGCAAGCACCATGAAGGTAATATGATGAGAAAATCACGACATAATTCACCTTGTGTCTCATGCTAATTCACCTTCTTGATTTCTCTTCTTTTTTGCAAGCAGAAGGTCGTGGTTAAGGTGAGCATGAACCACGATTCCACGAGATTTTATTGTTTTGGCCCCCAAAGCTCTCGTTGCAAAGCTATGAGAGTTGCTACTGGCTTCGCAGGTGGTTGTTAGATTTTGATAATATCTCGATGATCATTTAGTTGCGTCTTCTGCAAATTATTCTAGGTAGATGATTATACTTTGGTGATTGTTAGATTCGAAACTGATCGGTGTTCTTTAATTCGATTCTAGGAGTTCAATCCATGGCACTGGTGGGAGACGACAAGCACCAAATCGAGGTGGTCGGAGAAAGGGTTGACGCGGTCAAGCTCACCACTTTACTCAGGAAGAATGTCGGGTTTGCGGAGATAGTGACCGTGGGCGAGGCCAACGCGAAAAAATACAAAGACACAACGCCACAGCCCGTCATCTGGTCATACGTTGGCGGTGTCCCACACCGTGAAATCGCCTACGTCATGGATCCATACCCACGTTATGGTGAACCCTCATGTAAGATCGACAAAGATCAACGATGATGAGTTATATATATGCCCACTGTCGATGTTTTTTTAATTCTTTCACTCAAACAGTATGAATAAAATCGATTGCCCATTTTCATTGAGCATTATCTTTGTGACCGAGCTATGACCAAGACTATTCCTCTCTGATTTTGACCATTGGATGCATTTTCTTCCCAATATTTGCAATTTCTTAAGGGAATCAAACTATAGCAAAAAGCGTTGTCCGTGAATGTCTTGTGATGCTAGCTAGTGACTTTTGAGCTTGAAATGCATTGTACCAAAGCGTCAGGTTTACTTGGCTCTAATTCCACTACGATGGCATATATTGGGCAAATCGATGATCCTTCAAAGAAAAACATTGTACTGGCCTATCAATGATTGATCTCGGTTTGAATCAATCACTGATTACTTTTATGCAAGAATCTTCTCTTCACCGTCTCCTGTAGCGGCTCTTGCCTTGTCCTCATATGTTCCTACCCGGAGGTGGTCGTTTCACCTCACCCACGTTGCATTGTCTCCTCGTATTTCAAAGAAAATCAGAGAGACAGACGACGACGACGACGACAATAACATAGAGCACAGAAGTTTCACTCAATCACTACAAGGGTCAGTTAGGACAGTTTCCAAGGGTTGAACGTCTATATCCAATAATGGTTTCCAGCTCCCTGCACTTTTACATAACTCATGTAAACCTCATTCAGAAACCGAAGTAAATAGTAAACACTCACGAGAATAATGTAATACGCGACTAGTAAAAAGATGCAAGAAGAAAAGGGTTTGTCTCGAAGAATAATCCAGACATGCATATATGTATGGGAAACCCAAAAAACTTGCGACGAAACCAAGGAACATGTAGAGCAGAAAGAAAGGGTGAGAACATCAGATGATATACATGGAAGTAAAAGTGAAGAATTCAACAAGTGAGGAGGAGGAGACGATAAAGTGGTGGTGTTGCGTATTAGGGCCTGCATGACTCCTCTGATGCCAACTAAGAAGAAGTCGAACATCCCCCTCTTTGGTCAACCGTTGGAACCACCTCCTTAGATGGCATTCAGGGAGCCAGGCAGATCATACGCACCACTCCTTCCATCACTCACCTGCAGTTAACAAGCATGCCCATCATCCTTCCTCTCTCTCTCTCTCTCTCTCTCTCTCTCTCTCTCTCTCTCTCTCTAAAAAAAGCTGGAGACTGGACTGGCTGAGAAGAAATCAACACTAGAGGACTCGCTCAAAGGCAACGAACTGAAGGAACATCCTCTGTATATATCGGGCTAATGTGGTGTCGATCAATCCCACTTGTGAACGCCCTTATTTTCTTCATGGAATCGGGAATAAAACCTCACCTCTTATGTGATCGGTTCTGTCCCATTAAAAAATTGCTAAGAGGTCATTTTAGTCACACAAAGACGACAAACATTCGAGGCGGAGATGGAGTGATTGGACCACAAGGGCCGGCAGATCAAGAAAGCTCCTGTTTGCTCTAGATTGGCCATGCAATAATACGGTCGTTGGCCCTGCACCTATAAGGCCGACCAGAGACTAACATATTTCTAAAGTTGTAGCCCAAAAGAAACTGCCATTATTAGAGAATGGCATTGGCCTTTTGTCTGTATCCGCCGTAGCCATCTAGCTAGGGCAGCAACCATACGGCCACCACTGATTGACTTCCGTCCCCTTTGCTCCATGATTAATTATTGCTTGAATTATGAATCCAACATTTGTTTATTTATCTTTTTGTTTGTTGGCTGAAGTTGTTGATATTGATTGGATTAAACATGGTGGCAAGCTGGAAGTGGGTTTGAAGGGAAAGTGGTAAAGTGCTGCAATAAGAAATTATCCGGTCAGTATTTAAGTCGAAATGAATATAGAGCGTTGAATTTGATGGGATCAATTTAAAATTCACGGTGGACTTACCAATTTAGTGGTCTAGATTTATCTTAATACGTGTACTGAGTTTGCAGAACAATTACTCGTATTGGTGAGAGAGTGTACTTGCCATTAACTCTCGTGTCTTCTAGACAATCGTGCATCGTTCCTTTGAAAGAACAGTTGTGTTCTATCTGGTAGAACACGGGTTCCCCTTCCTTTCTTTGTTCCAAACGATGCAATGATTCGGAGTTCTCTGAGCATTCGATATAGTGCTTGGGGCACTATCCCACTCGAATCGCCACGAACAATAGGCAATTATTAGAACGTCACGTTCTTGGAGGCCATCCCAAAAACCAAATTGTCTTAAGATCGGATAGCGTAATTGCTACGGTTCGAACTATGGTATAGAGCGAAAAAGACATGGTTGTGACACTCGACTCAATGTGCCACAAATGATAGGTAATTATTAGAACCTCGCGTTCTTGGAGGCTGCCCTCAAATGCCAAGTCATAAAATCAAATTGCGTAAGTCCAACGATTCGAACTCAAATGCGGAGCGAGAAAGACGAGCACGGTTACATCTTGCCATCCGAGCGAACCCATTGGGACTACTTTATTTTTATTTAGTCGGGAAAAGGCCATTTCATTCAATTAACAACATATGAGTTTCTACACATAAAAGTTCCCGTAAAAGCGGAGGTGGTTAGAACAACCAATTAGATGGAAGGGCTTTCTGACGTTGGGTTTCTGCAATCCAATCCGTAATTTTGTTAGCCTCTCTCGGACGGTGGGCCGCTTCTATCGACTTGGACCGGGCTAGGGATCACCAAGTCTCATTCACGACATGAGTAATTACAACCATTCAATGGAGGATGTCGAATTGTCCATCTAGGACCATCCTCTTTTAGCCACACATCTACCTAACTCGACGGTTCCAGGACAGTGCCTATTTGGCGAACATAATGACATTAACACTCACCTTTGCACGACAGAATCTTTGGCAGAATTGAACACTATTTGCTGTCGGGATTGACTAAACATTATTGAAAGACGCCAACCAAATTGTAGGAGCTATGTATAGCTAGGGCTTTGTGGATGGAATCCAATAGCATGGGCCTATCCTGAGACCCGGGCCCAACACAAAGGCCCATGCCTGCTTTTTTGGGCCGGACAAGTCTCGGTTGAGTTGTGGTCATCAAGTTCTCAGTAAGCGCCCATTGTAAGCATTATGGGCTTTTTCTGTTTCAATTTCCATTTCTTTTATGGTTGGCCCGATAATAAACGGATCACCCATCTTTCATGAGATCACGAGTTCGAGTAACGTCGCAAGCTCACCTTTGGACTCTAAACGGCTAACATTGCACTTCCTAGTTACTCGTGCGGAAAGATTTGCTAGCTGCCTATATCTTAGTGAAACTGCAGTGACGAAATCACCAACTTCAGACCTTTGGATCACGAATTATGCAGAGAAATTGTGACTCGAATGGAACAGTTTGTAGCAAGTGTGAGACCCTTGTGGTAACATCCAGAGGTCACTAGCGCTGGTTTCTAATCTTCATCCTTTTACTTATTAGAAACAGAACTACAAAAAAGCACACAATTTACTCGACAAAAAAAAGGAAATGTATTTGCAAAATAATCATTTGAAAATTTGCTCTGGTTTCCCTTCACGATCAGTCTCGTGTTGTCAAGTGGTCGGAGCTCAAACAATTTCGGTCAAAGTCATCGCCAAGGCGCATATGACAACCGACTTCAAAAATTCAGGGGACAGATTGCAAAAATCGAAATGGCAGGGGTCAATTTGCAACAACCCTAAGAACTAGGGCGCAACATGTAATTTGCCCCCAAAACTTATCCTATTTTGCTAATTAGACCATGTTGAATTTGAATCCTAACATGATAAGAAGCAAACGAGGCAAGAGTGCACAGACGGTGAAAAGAAAAGTCCAATGGCAATGAGCACAATTTTACAAGAGTGAGATTTATTCAATGCCCAGCACTTCAAATTCACGAAATCTTCCGAGTGCAATGCATATTTTCCTTCTATTAAGGAGATAAAATGTTTTATAAACTTGGCTATCTTTATAGAATATCCCTTGAAAGTTGAATTCATCCCTTATTTTTAACCATGTAATTCGTAAAAATAACTTTCGACCCAATAAATAAGATTCGAAAGAATATAGTTCCCGAATATTTCGACCCTCGTCTTATCCGTAAATGACAATTCTTGTCGATCGTCTTGTCCCGAAACTTTTCAATCGATATCGCTAGAAATCGGGTCCAAATCAAGTTAGGGTCGATCATCCTACTTTGTTAGGACTTTGCAGCATCCTTAACCTGATTTACAAGGCTCTATCTTGATGATTAACAATTGAGTGTGTGTGAAAAAGTCCGATGTGACATGCACTTAAATTGCTTATATACTCAATCTTGATTATGCACAATTTGAATTTGTATTTTTATTCAAAAAGCAGCATGTATCATTGTTCTTTCTATTTCTTTTTTGTTTGTAGGGACTTAAGATTGCAATTGGGTATTTGCCTCTATATGTATAAAGTCATCGAGGCATCGATTGAGTTGATAGAGAGGTTACATTAGTTGAGTCTAATCTAACAACAAAATGAGCTCGCTTAGGAAGATTTTAAAATTCATACGAAAATGACAAGTGCCGCCTTCTATTAATTATATCGGCTAATTAATCATTCATCATTGAATCTATCAGATGTGTCTTCATCATTTGACTACCTCCCTGTGTTGCTTTCCAAATTCAACGGTGTTCGTGAGCTCCAACCATCTTATCACGTGAATCCCACCTCTCCCTCTCCCTCTCTAAATCACGATCATAAAATCGTCAAAATATCCGCAGAAAAAATAGATAAGAAATTCAATTAAAAAATATAATTCAACGGTGCTGGTTCCTTCCCGTGTCAGAGAGATTCAACAAATCTTACAAGGAATGACACCTTGAATGATTCCTGAAATTTAGATCAATATATAATATAGTCCATGAATTTTTAATTTATATAATATAATTCGTAAATTCTAGCTCAATATGTAATGTCGTCCCTAAATATTTAATTTGTTCAATATAATATCTGAATTAGACTATATAACAAAATTTAAATGTTCAAGGATCACTTTAAATATTGGACAAATATATAAAGATCGCATTGAATAAATTAAAAATCTAGAAATAACATCGCAATTGGGCGAAAGTTTAAATTTCGGTGACGATATTGCACGCTGAATTAAAGTTTACGGATTATTTGTGTATACTTTCGAAAAGAAGAAGAGAAATTGTTAAATTATGAAATGAGAAAAAAAAAAAGAGAAAAGAAACAAGGAAAAGGCAAAGGGGGGCCGACAAGGCATGTGAATTGTGGCCCCATCGCAATCCCACCGTGAATTCACATCCACTTAATTAATAACTTCTCTCTCCCTCTCCTTCGCTAGATTTTCCTTTTTCCCAAATCTAAGCAGACAAAATAATCGCACGTGTACCACAGTCCATTGTATGTGTAATGTCTAAAGCACCCTTACATGGCCAAAGTGGAGCCAACAATTGTGTGCGGTTTTTCGTTTTTAAAAGAACTCGGCTAGCATCACGGTTTTTAATTCACTACAAGAGTATCACGGTTCTTAATTCATCGTAAGAGAGCAACGGCATATTGTGGATCACGAGTTTTTGGAAAAGTAGATCGGACAACGATGCATCATTATTTGTTTTTTTGTGGCCTTGAATAGGCCGTTGGTCTCACGGTGAATTAACAACGATCACTTAAATCATTTCTATTTTTAAAATTGTCTAAGTTGTAGCCAATGTTGTGCATGCAGCAGTATGTTAACCTAGAAAGGTGATGTTTCAGCGTACTATGCACAAGTTAAAATCTTCTCGAATGTGGAGGCCTCGAATTGCTAGTTTCCACATTTTTTGGCAAGTGACCTCTGATTCATTTGAAAATATGATTATCGAATCGAATTGACGATTATGTCGATTAGAAATTGCTTTCATTAGAATCCCTGTATATTTTTTTGGGTCGGAATCGGAATCTCCAAATGCTGGTGCATTTTAAGTAGAAAAAAAAAATCATAAAATGGTCTAAACAACTATCTCAAGAATAAAACCAAACCAAACCATTTTTCGAGACGCGGTTCGGTTCGGCTCAGTCAAAACCATTTTTATTCCATTATTCTTTTTCTCTTCAAATTTTTCCTAATTGTACGGGCTTTAGATCCACTATAAAGCAACTTGGAAAGATAATCGATGTCTCTTGAGAACCAAACTTTATAAATATAACGGTTCATAAGTTCACTCATAAAAACAATTCAAAAGGAAAGGCTATATCATATATAAAAAAATTATGAACATGATTGACACATTTCAATAGATATACGAATTTTTTTTTAGAAAGAGCACTCATAAACCAAATCAAACTCTACGAAAAAGCAATTTCGATTTGAACATGATTTGATTGTGTACAGATCCCCGAGGGCCAGTTCCGTAAATTCAACTCTCGCCACCCTCTTTTAACGAGCCAGAGCAGGAACACTACAAATCCCGAGGGCCCGTCGGATCATATCAAACTCTCCGCCTGCTCTCCACTCCATCACTCCTTCCTCTCCACAAAAATTCTCTCTGCACTCCGCAGCGTCCGTACACTCGCCACCGCCACACCGCCTCGACGTCGCCAGCGGCAATGGCGAGCATGGCCGCCGCGGGGGCCATCAGTGTCCCCTCCTCCTCCTCCTCCTCCTCCTCCTCCTCGTCCTCTCCGCCTCCGGCGGCTTCCGAGTCCCGCCTCCGGAGCAGGTGCAACGGCCGCCGGTGCGCCTCCGCCCTGTCGTTCGCCTCGTCGCAGGTCTCCGGCGGCAAGATCGCATCGGCATCGGCCGCCGCCGCCGCTTTCAAGAGCTTCCGGAGGGCTCCGGTCGTCGTCTCCCCCAGAGCCGTCTCCGATTCCAGGAACTCGCAGACGTGCCTTGACCCCGACGCCAGCCGCGTTAGTCCCTCTTCCTTCTCGTCTTCTGGTGTTTATCCTCCTCTCCGGCATTGGAAGGACCTGATGTGTTCGTGATCTGATGAGCGAAAATCTATTGCTAAAAATGTCGTGCCTTTGATTGAAATGTGATGCAACTAGACGGTAGACGCGATTCCGATTGATTTGCTTATTTTAGAATCTTTTCACAGGACAAGTTGAGGCCTACTGATACGACGAACTTCAAGTGCTAATGCAAAAAGCGAGCATTTTTTTTGTAATCATTGTCGATCTTTTTCCCTTGCTCGTTTCGTGTGTAGTGGTGCCATTACTGTCTGGTTTTCTGCGTATTGTCTTTGGAATACAGCTTGGTGGAGGTGTCGCTAAGTACTTAGCTCGTAGCGGGATTTCAATGCAACTTTTGGATCCAATTTTGGGTGTTCGACTTCTTTAAGCGTAGTTTATCGGGTAGACATCGAGGAGACATCTTGATATCAATCATTTGCACAGCTGTTCTTGCATTTTTGTGAATTTTCTTTTGGATCGCTGGTTGGAACTTTATGCTCCTCACTGTTGTGAGGAAACCAAATCGAAGAGGTTTCATCTCACTCTGGATGCATTGTCTCTGTTGTGATTCTCTAGAGTGTTCTCGGAATTATACTTGGAGGTGGGGCCGGGACCCGTCTTTACCCCCTGACTAAGAAGAGAGCGAAACCCGCCGTGCCATTGGGAGCAAATTACAGGCTGATTGACATTCCTGTGAGCAATTGCTTGAATAGCAACGTATCGAAGATTTATGTCCTCACGCAGTTCAATTCTGCATCTCTCAACCGTCACCTTTCTCGGGCTTATGCCAGCAACATGGGTGGTTACAAAAATGAAGGTTTTGTTGAAGTTCTTGCTGCTCAGCAGAGCCCGGAGAATCCCAACTGGTTTCAGGTAATCACAAAACCAGTCTTAAAACTTTTTTGGCTGAATCTGTTGTTTCACATTTGGTTGTTCCAGCTTCAATGACTAATTCATTGAATATCTTATTCTGCAAATGTCTGATCAATGTCTCTGGAGCTACTGGTCTAATTAATTGACATAGCTGTGACTGAGTTGTTCATAATTTAATGATTAATTGGTTCAAGAAGTTTGGTGCGAAGTTCAGGTCATTGTTTCTGGAGTCATTGGTCTACTTAATTGACATCGCTGGTCACTTGCCTAACACATGAGGGCAATCATTACCAATATGCTTCATGTATATATTGAGCCCGTTTCCTAGCAGCTTACGCTATTCGAGAAAATGGTCGTCATCAATTATGCTGATTTAATGATATCTGATTACAGGGCACTGCAGATGCAGTCAGACAGTACTTGTGGCTCTTTGAGGAGCATGATGTTTTGGAGTTCCTTGTTCTTGCTGGGGACCATTTGTACAGAATGGATTATGAGAGATTTATTCAAGCCCATAGAGAAACTGATGCTGATATCACTGTGGCTGCACTTCCAATGGACGAAAAACGTGCCACTGCATTTGGTTTGATGAAGATAGATGAAGAAGGACGTATCATTGAATTTGCTGAGAAGCCAAAAGGAGAGCAACTAAAAGCCATGAAGGTTAATTCTTCTCTCATTGATCTCTCTGTCATCTTTCTTTGCTAGCAACAAAGGAAGTGCTTTGGTTTCTATGGTTTTAGTTACCTTGTTTCCCTTTTGTAGGTTGACACCACTATCTTAGGTCTTGACGATGAGCGAGCAAAGGAAATGCCTTTCATTGCGAGCATGGGCATATACGTTATTAGCAAAGATGTGATGCTCAATCTTCTCCGAGACAAGTTTCCTGGAGCCAATGACTTTGGAAGTGAAGTCATTCCCGGTGCAACTTCCATTGGGATGAGAGTGAGTGTTATAACATATACTTCTTGTCAAATTGACCTGGATAGTTTGATCTTTGAACAGGTTCTTGTTTTCTGTAGTAACAGTATCTCACTTTGGAATTGCCGTACCGTATGAATTTGTTTAGCTTCCTTTTTCCTTAAATCTGTTTCACATTCCTCGTTTCAACAAGTTCTATAATCATATCTCTTTTTCTGCTTTTACAGGTGCAAGCTTACTTGTATGATGGATATTGGGAAGATATAGGTACAATTGAGGCATTCTATAATGCAAACCTAGGGATCACTAAGAAGCCAGTGCCAGATTTCAGGTGGTTCATGTTCTAAAATCTCTCACTTAATGATCATTCCATAACAAAATTGCAGATTGCCTTCTTGAGTTCTGCACATTGCTTGATAATCTTAATAGACCACTGTATGGACGAATGACTTGACGCCAATCTATTCCTTCTGCAGTTTCTATGATCGTTCATCTCCAATTTACACCCAACCACGTTATCTGCCTCCTTCCAAGATGCTAGATGCTGATGTGACAGACAGTGTTATTGGCGAAGGATGCGTTATTAAGGTATCTTCCTCAGGCCATTGGTGTTTACTTCTGAATTAGCTGACAATGCATGATATTTTGTCCTCTCTAAGTCATGAGTAGTGCCAAAGAAAATAGATAAATCATTCAATTATTACCTTCCTATTTCTTGAAATGCAGAACTGCAAGATCCACCATTCGGTGATAGGACTTCGATCTTGCATTTCAGAGGGTGCAATAATAGAAGATACCTTATTAATGGGAGCAGATTATTATGAGGTAATCATCACCCTTGAATGATTGAGGTTTTCTCACTTGAGCGATGCACTCAGATTCACTCACTATTCTCCGGTTATGATGATGTATTCGGGTGCATATTGATCTGTTGTCCCATCTCTTCTTGCTCCAGACGGATGCTGATAGGAGATTTCTGGCTGCCAAGGGTAGTGTCCCCATCGGTATTGGCAAGAATTCGCACGTTAAGAGAGCAATTATCGACAAAAACGCCCGAATAGGGGACAATGTGAAGGCAGGCTTGCATACCGATCACCATTCTTTTGTTTCTGTGATTTCACAATGATTGACTAGTTCGACCATGATCACTTAGCATGAAACTGGTCTTATGACCCTTTTTGTCATTGCGTTTTAGAGGCTAACTGGTATTGCTTTATGGTCCAGATCATTAACAGCGACGATGTTCAAGAAGCTGCTAGAGAAACAGATGGGTACTTTATCAAGAGTGGGATTGTCACAGTGATCAAGGATGCTTTGATTCCCAGCGGAACCGTGATTTAGAAACTCTCCAATTGCGGATCTAGCAAAAGCTTTGCATTGAGAAAGTGATGTAACTGGAAGTCATTATCTCTTTAGAGTGACTTCATGTTTCTCCCACGAAATCTAAGATGTATGTCTCAGCGCAGCCGGATGTAAGTAACAGAGGAAGAGAGGACTTGAATATTTTACCATGTAAGGTCTTTTTTCTTAATAAGGGAGGTAAGCAAGTGTGTGAAAATCTGCAATATTTCGTTCTAGCATTTTGCGTTATTTGAAATGCGCAGAAACCTCCCCTAGGACTGTCTCCATTTCTCAGTGCTTAGTTCATCGAAAAAATTGGAAGATGGCGAAGGCACGCCTGGACTTGATGAGATCTGATTTCAGAGGTTTTCAGGACTAAAGAAGATACGTAGTCCACATTGTGCATCGGCAAGCAATCTTCGACTCCTGTTCATTCTACCGGGACGGAACTGAACCAGTTCCTACGATTTTGGCGGGATATCATTTCCTCTCCGAGTCCACATAAAACATAAAAACTTGTCGATCCAATCCAACCATTTTCCATGAACATGATTCTGAGTGACTCAGGACATTCTCACTTTAAATCTGAAGATGAAAGAATCCTCAGACTCTTGTTACTTGCATGGGAATTTAAGAAACGCCCAACTAGAGAATCGCATCGGAAGTACTGATGCCATTTCTGTAATGGCCACAGCAAAACGAGTTTCCTTTTGCAAATGGCAGAACATCAAGTTCATCAGAAGGGAGTTCACTTATGTACAAATACTGCCGTTCAGAGCTACGAGAGAGGCTTCCCCCACCAAAAACCGACTAAATCCTCATGGAGAGAGAGTAGGGTGGACGAAGAAAGTAGTAAAATACTAGCGTCTTCTGAATGACTTTTGCCCTCCTCAAAAACTATTTGACTGATATCGCTATCTTCTGGTAGTGATGTTCTTCCATTTATCCTTGAGATCGACAGATGTGCGACTTGGATTGAAAACACGACAACCATATTCCAGAATTTTCCTCCAAGGGATATTCTTATTCGCATTGCTTGAGAATAACTGCACCCCTTCCTGCAGCATATTTCATATGAAAGAAATTCGAGAATCACCAAGTCACAACACTTTCCAGTATCTCTAGCTCAACAAAAGCCTTTAATAGCAAATTCTAATCTATAAAACACTTTTGACAGCGTAACTCAATCAGAAAAATGAAAGAACTTACAAGAAATACTAAAAGGACAATGGAATTTGAATAGGGCGTAACAAAAGGCTATTTGAGGGAACTGAAAATTTTGTTGCCATCTTTTTTCAGTCTTCTATTCATCCTCGGTCATCTTGCTCTGATCTTGCCTAGTCTTAGCATCGCTCTTGGTACTTGTTTGTATTTTCTGTCTCTTGTATTGATTTCTCAAGAAAAGCCTTTACTAGTTAAAAAATGAACTAGTTTGATTGAACGAAGTTGCCAACCGATCAATCACTATGCCCAAAAGGAGGAAACATCCAGCACCAGCAATTCACTAGAGAGTAAAGTTCAATCTATTTGAAATGGAGTTATGGTTTTCTATATATAGATACATCTGTGGATATACATTATCTGTACAAGCTAGCTATTCAGGTTCGCTGTAAAAAGTACAGGTGTAGGTAAAAAAGAAAAAAAAAATCAAAGACAATCTAAAGGACTTAGTGGATCCTTATATCATATCCTCATCATTTTGAAGACTAAAACTGGTTACTTGTTTCCAAGTTTTAAGAGCATGGCTGAGGATTTGGCTATTTTTGAAGGAAAGACATGCAACTTGAAAAGATACAAACAAGAAAAGGATTCTATAACAAGAAAGACTTGCCTTTAGGATCTCCTCCTCTTCAGGTGACCATCTTAATCTGCGCTTTACATTGGGAAGTGGTGGCTTCGGTCTGCATTTAAAACCACAATAGCACTCCCCATAAATCCAGTTCGTTGCTACAATTTTTTAAAAAGATGAATTTTATAATTCAGTAAACTTTCTCAAGTTTATCAAAATCACTCACATTTCCCTGGGAGACCATCGTTGTTGTCTTGACCTTTCAGCAGGAGCGACTTTCTTCTTTCCATCATGGGAATCTTTATGGTTGATAATACTGATGCCTGGTTCAGAAGAACCATTTCTCGGTGAATCAGCCTCCTCCAGTGGTGCCTTGCCTTGGGGTTTTACACTTGGAGAATGTCCATTGTTCATGGAACCAGCCTTGGCATCAGAATCACATACTTCACCTCCTATATTTGCTTCTGGGTTCACATCAGTGGCAACATCTCCTTGAATTGAAGATACAGTAGCATCAACTGATTGGAACTTCCTCCGTTTTCGTTTCTTACTTAGCCCTTGACTTCTGTGAATACTTTTACGATGCCTTTTTCGCTCAGAAGATTTAGATGGCACAGCATCCTCAGCTGCCACTTCTTCTAAAGGATGATCATCAGCCTTATCTGCTTTCTCTTGATCAATTACTTCCTCACAGCGGTTATCAATAGCTTCTCTCAATTCCTCTTCTTGCAACCCTTCTTCATGGACTAAATTTCTCTGACCATGGACACTAGGAGATGTATCTGTTTGATTTTCAACCAGCGCTTCATGTTTACAGCCAACTGAATTTACAGGATCAGATTGATGTTGCCCTTCGATGTTTTCCTTACTCACGTCATCATGGCGACTGTCATGTCCTGGAGATGGAGATAGATTGAAGTCTTTCCTCTTATCCTCCCCACTTTTCTGCTCCTTCTGCCCCTCATCAACTACCCCAGTGTCAAGAAAATTAGATAAAGCCTCTTTGCGCAACATGGCTTTTCTTCTCAATTCATAAACCTTAACCACCGCTTTTTTGTGTGAACAATAAGGGCAATAGAAGTTTCCCAAATTATCAAATTCAGGTTTGCAGCTCATGCACTTCTCATGGATAGCAATTGGGCAGCTAGGCTCAGTACAGACTAGCAATTGGCCATGTCTATTGCATGTTAAACAAGTCCTCTTTTCCAATATATAAATGTCAATACTTTCTTGACTAGATATATTTTGAAAACCTCCGCTTTGGGATTTTCCAACAGGTAAAATCTTCGCAGCATCAGTACTGGGAACCTTTTCTCCATGCTGCTCAACTCTCTCATTACAGTCATTTGTTCTGGGCACGTTATCCTCTTTGTTGGCTACATTCTCTGGACAGCATGGATTTCTTGGCTGAGAAACAAACCAAACACATTAATCACGGAAATAGTAGCTATCCACATTGTCACTTATCGAAACTTCACAAGCACGCATAATCACACGTGAACTTAAAACAATTAACTCAGCCCAATAGTAAATAGTTGACAAATAACAAACATTTCAAGCCATCTCTCGTTATGATAAACAAAGACTCATCTCCTCCAAAGATCATGCTTCGCCCCTCAAAACTTCCACCAAACAGCCAGAGGAACGAGGCCAAAAACCCCCTTCCAAATATCAGTGCCACACGACATGACCGATAGCCCTGGACCAGTTCGTCCGAATGCGAAAAGACGTGGATCACACCATTTTGGCCTCAAGTTCACGTACGTAGAACCCAAGTGAGAAAAACCCACATAACAGCTCGAACCACCCTCCTCGAAAGAGCACGATATAGCATCTGCCCATTCATCATACAATGCTCTCTACCCATAATCAAGTCCTAAGCTCCGATTTCAACCACATTGAAGGAGACAAATAACAACAAGCAACAAGAACAGCAACAGTAACAATCATCATCCATGCAAAAGAAAAGGGGCAAAAAAGCGTTCAGGAGACTGAGAGGACGGCTTGAGGTTGGAAATGAAATGCACACCCCCAATAACTACTGAAAGCTCCTACCGATCACGCCCATCAGAAGATTGTACGACTACGGCAGCTGACTAAGATCCTTCCCGGGGATCGAAACCCTAACCTGATCGGCGGGAGGCGCCGACGTCTCGGCGGAGGCGGGGGACGGCGCCGGCGAAGCCGCCGGGGAGGCGGCGGACGGCGTCGTCGGAGATTTTCTCCGAGCCTCGACCCTCATTTCCGCTGGAGCACATATAATTTAAAGTTCGTTTTTTTATTCAATAAATCGCGTATATATACTTAAGGGGAAATTTCAAATGAGAACATGAGATGTTCTCTTTTTCTCAAATAAGGACATCAAGTAAATTTTATTTAAAATAAAGATATAAAGTGACCATATCAATTTTAAAGAAGGGCGTGACCTAGCTAACCAAAATGTATTTTCGTTATTTATATATATATATATATATTTTTTTTTTTTCCCACTTCCCTTCGCCTTGCCTTACCAAGGCGAAGGTTGCCCTTGCTGGATTTGGTACAAGTGAGGATTGCCCTTGGAGGGCAACGTTGGGCAAGGGTTGCAACAGGTAAGGGTCGCCCTCGCCTGAGGTCGGGCGACGACCTCCACCCGCCATCGCTGACCGATGAAGAGAAGAGGGAAAAAGCTAAAAGAAAACGAAAAGGGAAGCAAAGTAAAGAAAAATTTAAAGTATACTTGGAATTTTTTGACCAAAATACCTTCGCTGGAATAGTCACATGTTGGTCAGCCATCCAAAAGTTTTTATTTGAAATGCTTTGATCACTTCATATATTTATTTGAAAAGATTTAATCACTTAAAATAAGCACCCTCTATGTCCTTTTTTGAAATTTTTCTCATGGTAAATATAGTGCGAACATATATTATAAGAAAAAAAAAAGTCAAAAGGACAGGTACGTACGAGAATCATTGTGCCACGTCAAATCCACGTCAGCAGCTGGCCAGCCACTGCTGCACTGCTCCCCAAATTATCAAACCCTAGAAAACAAATAAAAAAGCAGCAGCTTTTCGCTACTTCCCGAGTATTTTGTGAGACCTTCCTGAGTTCCGGTGTGCGTCTCTGGTAGATTCTTCTTCTTCTTCTGCAACCTGCGATCGTTCATCGCTTCGAGCGCGATCCGAATTCGCATTCGCGTTCGCATTGGCCGCCATTGATTCGATCGCCGACCTCACGGCCTCTCCTTCCCGCATCGAGTTTCCCCATCCCTTTTCATGAAGTCGCGTCTCCTCCGAAGATGGTTAGCACTCGCCACCCGATGCGCCTCCTTCTTTTTGGCTGGTTCTTTTGCTCCCAATCAGTAGGTTCCAGGGTCTCGTTGGTGTGTCGTTGTTAATGGGTGATGGTTGATTTCGGTCGATTTCAGTGAAGTGAGTCGATTGTTCGAGGCTGTCGTCTGGGTTTCATGTGTGAAAGATTCGATCTTTGCGGGATTGGAAGTCGCCCTGGAAGGGATGCACTGATGGTGTTTGGCCTTTTGTTTGCTAGTTGTCGACTGGTTCATTATTAGATCAATTTGAGCCTAAGAAAGTCCATTTGATTTTATCGTGTCGCTGCAAATCTTTTTGGGCGGGTGCCTGATTGTTTTGAAATTGGTTTTTGTGCGTAGAGCGGCCGGATAGGAGGAGGAAGGGAGAGGCCTCGGAGGCTTGAGGATAGGAACTCCTTGGGGCAGAGCGGCGCGCCCCCGTCTAGGCATCTGTGGGTTGGGAATCTGTCTCATTCCATTTCGGAAGGCGATCTCGTCCGCCCATTCCTGCGGTTCGGGGAGCTCGAGAGTGTTGCTTTTCAACCGGGACGTAGCTATGCTTTCGTTAACTTCAAAATTGAGGAGGGAGCAATTGCTGCCCTGAAAGCGCTCCAAGGCTTTCCTCTCGCTGGCAATCCACTTAGAATTGAGTTTGCAAAGGTGGTTAGTCTTGCCCCCAACCTTTGTTACTCTTTTAACTTCAAGCACCTTGTTGTGTGGTCGTATCTGTCTATGACTGTATATTTCAATGTTTGTTTTTCAATCAATCAAATGGTTTCATTGCCTGAAGACCATTATGTCTCTCAATATCTTTCACAAGTGCTTATCAAGAATCTGTCCCGACAATATCATCACAACCAAACAGCATCTCTAAAATCCGACATGTTGACCTAATCCACATATTGCGTATCCCGAGAGGTTTGCTCCATTACAAATCATGAAAAAAAGGTGTTGCGTTTTTAAAAGTACATTTGATTACAGGTCAAAAATTGTTAATGATCTCCATTCCATCTCTCAGACAGGAGAAAGGGGAAACTTGATCAGGTGCACGGTGCTTACATATTAACTAACAACAATGAAATTTTGGTTGTTATTGCTTAAGAGGCAGAATGAAAAATGCAGCACGACATGCTAAATACATGCTTTTACTTTCATCAAAAGTTATCAATGTCAGCACAATATGCATATAGCTCCAATTAGAAGACCAAGAAGAATCTTGGGAAGAAATATGAGAAGCACAACATCTTAATTAGTTAAAATTTTATGAAGCTGTGATTTTCAACCATGTTGGCCTAAAGATAATGAAACGTTCAGATAAATGCTAGGAGAATCATCTTGGGAAGTGTTTGAAGCAAAAGCTTGTCATCCCATGTTTACACATGGTTTAAATAGTGTTATGATTGTCTTTTGTTCTCGATCAAAGGTCAACCATCTGTGATCTGCTTATACGTGCACCCATTTTTCATTGTAAAAAGAACTTCATTTGAACTGCCACTTATACAGTCATGGTGCGTTAACTGATAATGTCCTGTCAGGGGATTTTGTTTTGGACAATTGAAACATTACAATAGAAATATGGCTAGTCTCAGTGTACAGGTTTTGCACTAGATACAGATGCAAAAAAGGATCTGCAGCAAGTGTAGAAATCTCCACTTAACATAAACGAGGGAGGAATCAAAACCGATCCAATCTGAAACCCAATCAGCTCCAGCATTGAGGATGATGAACTTCCCTGCATCTGCTAGTGGTTCTTGTCCTTCATTAACTCTACCATTTGTTTGTGCCATCTGCTTGGTGTAATGATTAGTAGTAAAGGCTTACTGGTTCTTTTATCAAGTCTCAAACTCTTGACCTCCTCCATAAAGAAAGAAGTTCCATCAGACTCAGGAATGACCCGGCCTACACTACAGCAATGACAGAAATAATAAATTAAGGCTTATTTCACTAATTGGGATTGGCTATGCGAATGATTTTACGAGATTGTGTTCAAATTTATATAAAGTTTTCTGTAATATTGGTAAGACATAAAGTACAACTATTATTAAAATTGAAGGTCAACAATATGAGCCCAAATTGAATAAGAGGATCATCCACTCAATCACTACTTTTCTTGCATAAGCAACAATGTAAACAATCGGGATTTGACATTAGATCGGTGGTTTATAGAACGAATAACTGCTTTCTTTTATCTACTTTCACATCGTTATGAGGAGGACCTCAATAAAGTAGCAGAAAAATGGGAGACACACTGTGAAGGAAAATATTGGGTGAAAAAGAATGAGGTGTTCGGTTAGAACCCAGATAGCAACCAAAGTAAAATGAAAAGAGATGAACGGAGCTGTAGTATGTAGCGTATAATCTGGGTCCTATTGAAGTAAATTCAATTGGCACAGATGCAGGTCAGAGAGAGAAATATGAATCCAGCATGCATTTAGCAGTTCCAGTTGTAAAGTTACAGTAAATCACCAAGGTTAACTGGAAAAGAATTATCACTCAAGGATATTCCTGAGATCAAGTAATCTGGAGTTCTGTGAGTATATGCAGATGGTACCATCATCATATATAACTATCAATCATGTCACTCAAGTTCTTAATGCCAAAACTCAGTGAGTTGATCGCTTTGCAAATGAAACGTAAGCAGCTTCGTCACAATAAAAAGCACCAAAATTTAAACCAAGCATGCAAGAGAGATTGAGATATCCACAACAAATGTAGCCAACCAGCATCTGATTTAATGAACCCACACTACCTCTCCAATATTTCTTCCAACTAGTTGCAAGTGTGCTCCAGTCCAAGTGGGCCATTAAAGTGGTTCGATGTTTTTTATGATTGATATAAGCGATTAAAAACAGAGTTTTTTCTGGTCCATTGAACTTGTTCGTCACATGGTAGGTCAACTTGAGCTAAATTCAACTGCATGAATTCGTTATTCAGCTGGAAGAAAAAGTCCCACAAATCTTAAGATATACTATATGCTGTTACAATTCCTACATACATTGCCTCCATAAGCTAATTATGCTGCCATCAATGCGCATAGCTTAGTTAACTTCTGAAACTTTCACCAGTCAACGAACATATGCAGTGCAGAAGGTGATAAAATACAATGCAAAAGTTTTGTGAGAGTGAATTTTATACTCTCTCTTCTTGAATGGACCAGTGCAATCTATGGCAATTTAGTTCCTTCATTTGTTAATCAAGACTTGAAATTGTGCAGCCAATTGTCAAAACAAAGTGAGTTTGATATGTTCAAATTTTTTTAGACTATAATTTTGGCACTCACAAGCAGTCCTAGTTTTCTGTTCTTTCCTTGTTATTGAAACATGTTAGCAGATCAATTATTTTAAAAACCTTAAGCCCTTATATATAGATGTAATTTCTCTACACTCTCTCATGCGTAAGCCAAACCCTAATGTGATATGCTAGATGTTAACCTGACTACTTCAATGTTAAAAAGATACAGTTTTTTCAGACAAACTTTGACAACAAAATCCAAGAATAGAAAGTCAGAATATATGCTTATAAATACATAAATATCTCTGTGTGTGTGTCAGGATTTCAATTCATTACTATGTTCATATTTGCAAAAGTTTAAACTTACATTGTAGTGCATATTTTTTTTGACAAGCCAAAACACCTATCGTGTGCATTTAGTATATCTGCATTCACACTATGTATGCAAAAAGATAAGAGAATAATGGGGACTGATCAGAGTTGCCATCCAAATGCTTTATAGTATTTGTGATTGAAGTGGCATAGTCGCTGATTGAATGTTAACTTGCATTTTAACTAAGTTAAAAAGGTACACGAAGCAGCTTATTTAACAATAGAAAGTGCCATTTGCGTGAAAAGGAGGAGGTGTTTGGCTAAACTAATATAATTCTTAATCGCCTAAACTTCTAGATGATTACCCAACTTCTAAATGAGCCGGTAAATGCACTTCTATTGTATGAAAAGACTTGGACTCCTGAGGAGTTTGGATAGAAGTTTTTAGGTGTTCCAGGAGGACCATGACAATTGTCCTCCAAACCAATGATGTAGCACAAAATGCTATGCATTTCATGGGCTTCTCCCCAAAAATATGTCGAGTCAATGGATGGATGGATGGATGTGGTTCTCTGGGAGGACCTAAAAACATATTGAGCTTGGGAGCCTCAACTACCTAACTGTTTGCTCGTAAACCGAAAGTGATACGGAACTGAATGCTTGGAGTTGTATTTCCAATATTTTTTGCATCTCATTTGCCAAAGAAAATCAGGTTACTTGTGAAGAACTAGTAAAGAACATTCTTATTTAAACATCTATTATATGGACCATTTTAGCTTCTTGTAGTTGCTCAGGAAATAAAGTATGTTAGTTTAAAACTTGAAGTCTAATAGTCTCTACATGTGTGCAAGCGCGTGTTTTACATGTGTTAAGATGGAGCAATAAAGGGGATACCACTCAGTTGTGATTCTAGATCGCTACTGCCTTGTCAATTGTATATCATTTTTGAGGGATCACAGCACATTGGCATTGTTCATGGCCTAGTCTCAGCTTATGTAGTCGGATAGTTTAATCCTGTTTGGAAGCAACGGTTGGTTTAAGTTTTACCTTTCTACGTTGATTATAGATGCCTCTATGTGAATGGTTTAGTAGTCACTGATTTTGACATCTGTTGAATGCTTGACTCTTTTAAAACAAGCTTTTCCAAGAAGATCCTGTTTTAACCCTTAGTTGTGAGTGTAGGACCAGATCAGTATTAGCTTTTTGACTCCACTTTTGTTGCTAGAGGGAAGGTGTGCTGTAGTTATCCTTCCAATTTCAACATTCTAACGCATGAGATGCTGGTTGTTATTAGTTTAGTCGTGGTCTTTAAATCGTATAGCAATGTTCGGTGGGGATTTTTCTTTAGCTGTATTGAAACATCTATTTTTTCTAATTGATGAGTCCTAGATAGAAATAGTTCATTTGGGGTAAGGAAACTTGTGACTATTCCGAATCTTTTGAGCTTCATTATGATAGTCTCTTCAACTTTAAAAAATGATGACAACAACCAAACAACCGACCCACCAGCTACCCAAGCCTCTTCTTTTACTGGGTTGGCAACATTTGTTTCCAATATTTATCAGGTCCCCATTAAATGCATATATCCGAGACTGTACTTTCTGCCTATGCGTATTTGTTGTTATCATCAGGCAGAACAAAAGTATGCGTATTTCATATGTTATTTAGGTTTGGACAAGGGAACTAGTTTCTCAAATATTGATTATGAACGTTACACACTGGTCAGTAATTTTTAAATGTTTAAGGTGGAGAACAAGAAGGTAGGACAGTGTTTCTTGAACTACTGCAGCATTAGTTTAATGGACGTATGCACTTCCTTCCAATATTTGAATGGTTATGAATTGGAACTACAATTGCATTTTGAAAGTGAAAGCAGCTATGGAAGAGCATTGTCGAGAGGCCCCAGGGCTTGCCTCTCTCTTTTCACTAAAACCATTTGGGTCGTTGTTTCACATCTCGAAACTCTCTTAACAAGTGTCCAAGAACTCTAATAAGATAAGAATAGAAAGCTCAGTTTTCCAATGGTTTTCTCCATTGGCCCTAATTGTAGTAGCAATCTGTCTTAAGTGGATTGTATATCTGAAGTGAAACTAATTATCTAGAGTCATTATTTTATTTATATATTTATTTTTACTTCTTTTTTCTTTTTTTTTGGGGGGGTGGGGGGTTGAGAGAACTGATCTAAAGAATTGAAGCTTTTTCTCTGAATGATTCTGTTGAATTTTCTTGTTTGTCTGGCAGTTCCAAAACCTAGAGTCTTATTTGTTAGTTGACCTTAATGTCGTTGCTGAATGTGTTTAACTTCGTAAGTTTTTCTTCTTAAGTCACCTGGTGCTCTTTCCTTGTTCTTGAACAAAGATGTGTTTCCTGTTCTCGCTGTTGGTGGTCCATGGAAAATTGTCCCTGTTGTGATCAGTATGTATCATAACAAGCTTGGTAGTGATTATTCAAGACAATGCCTTTGGGGTTTATTCACCGAGGATGTCATAGCAAGACATCTATAGAGTCCCATTTTACATGACTGAAAGCAAGACATCTAGCATAAGTGAGCTGCTGAACTTATGACATGCAAAAGTCAAAAGTATTTGCAATCTCAAAGCTGTGTTTTTATCAGAAAAGTTGGTGTCTTTGCTGTAGTTATTGTTAATTGTTACTGTAGCAGAAACCGGATACTCAGTTTATATGATCCTCTCTGTTGCTTGTTGTCCAAAGAATTGAAGCTATAAATTTCATGGGATGGATTTTGGAAGTATCATTTTCCTCTGACTCAGTTGTTCTAATGAATCTATATCAGTCTTTAGATGACTCAAGGGTTTATGCACTGCAATCTTCTAGGTTGATATTCATTTTTGTGCTGAAGTTGTCATATGAGATTATTTTTGAGAACCTTTGAAGAATATCCGTCCCCTTTTTCACTGCTTATATTGTAGAAGAGTTTTGTAACAATTAAGGTTGGGTTACACATATGGGCCACAACTTAATTGTAGTTTAATACAAATTTTCTTTTTATTAGTATTAAGCAAGACTTTTGTAAAGATTAGAAAATTGTTTTTAATCACATATTACAATGATTTATGACGGGATAAATAAAATATTTGCACCAAAAGAGAATCCTCGTTCCTAGGGTAGAGTCCCTATCCCTGATGAATATCTTATCATGGTCTGCACAGTGGACTGCAAGTTTAGGATTTCTGACCCTTGAGAAAAAAAAAGACTTGTTCTCTAGCATTTATTGAAGATGTTGAATCAAGTGTTTCAGAATGAGAATATATTGGCATTTGAGAAAGGAAACCTGTGGAAGTAAGTGATTGGAGAAGAGGTCAGTCAAATCTCATCAAATTTTGAGCTGGTTTGGAAATGGAGAACCGTGATATGAAGGTGCTCCAGTGAGTATGCAACACAACTCTGTGGTAGGCCTACGTGTCAGAAGGGTGAGAGAAAACTTCAGTAGGACTGCTATAGAAACTATATCGAATTACCTTGGATATGTGTCCCTAGTGAAGGACACAATACTGGATAGGATGCATTAACATGGAGGCTATGTTAGAAAAACCATTGTGCTATTGATGCTCTGCTACTGTGGACGTATGGTCTATTTACTTTTAGCAGTAGAAGAACCAATAACCACACTGCTTATCTGGCAACGCATCTGAGTTTGTCATAGTAATTCATGTTCTCCAGCCCAAAAAATAAATTAAAAAAACCATGTTAATTTTGTTATTCAAGGTTATTTTCTGTTAAAATTCGGTCAGATACTTTCCTAGGGAGCAAGATGTCTGTCAAGTTCGAAGTTTCCCAATAACTCACATTGTATTTAGCCTTATCATGTAATATATAATATTACTAGCTGTACTCTCTACAGGAATAGTCTCACCTTCATTGTCATGCTAAGATTTTAAGCAATTCCTTAGTGTTACCCTTTGGCAACTTGTTGAGGCTTTCATCATTCTTTCCTCTGGAATAAACCGATTGGACTTTCTCCATTTGACGCAAGTTGATGAAAAGGAGCAGATGTTCCTTCTGCTTACACATGCTTCATTATTTCATCTTTTGAACAGTTTTTTTCTCTATTGACACCTTACAAAAATCCATACTGATGTACTGGCCAAAGATGAGAAAGGTAGAACTAATATCTCGTTTAATAGTCTTTTTGCTTTTCTTACTTGATACTTTTCTCGGCTGGTCAATTGAAGATCTACTTGTTCAAGCTAGTTGAAGAGACAGCAATTGCTTCTTCATAATATCGATCAGAATATTTCTCATTTGCTCAAGGACAAAAGCTTACTGCATCTCAGAAAGTCTTGTGATGTGTGTCTTGATTGTATTTGTTGCTTTATTGGGTCTCTCATTCCGTTTCAAGGTTTTCATTTGCTACTTTAACACAGATCCATTTTACAATGAATGTTGCTTGTTCAATTTTTGGTTTTATATTGTAATGGCAAAAAGTTCTGTACAATTTCCTTCTGACTTAACATCATCTTCTTATCTCAGGACAAGTCCTCTGTCCCATCACACAATGAGGAGTATTTTGAACATCATAGTGAACAACACCCTTCGTCAAGGGAATCTCCTCTCTTGCAAAAGGACTCTAGGGTTCGCCATTCTAGTCCTGAACCATTTCATCCCGATAGACCCAAGATGAATGATAAAGCTGCAGAACCTAGCGAGGTTTTATGGATAGGATTTCCAGCTTCGTTGAAGGTGGATGAAACAATATTAGGAAAGGCCTTCTCGCCATTTGGTGAGATTGAGAGGATCACCACATTTCCAGGGCGCACTTATGCCTTTGTTCGGTTTATAAATTTAATATCTGCTTGCAGGGCAAAAGAGACTCTCCAAGGAAAGTTATTTGGAAATCCCCGTGTGCATATATGTTTTGCAAAAAATGAATCGGGCTCGTCCAGTGGTGGAAGGAGCTCAATAAGTGGTCCTCTCTCTCCCCGTTACCAATCCAATGGTCGCCATGGATCTTCGGAGAGCTTTTGGCACGATATGGACAATGCTGGCTTAACTGGAAATCCTAGTGTCAGATCTCCTCGTACTTTCACAGACTTGGATTCCGAAGATCACGATGGTTATGAATTCAGTAGAAAGGGTAATTTGAGGAGGAATGGTTTTAGTTCCCTGGAGCACAGAAGATTTGGAGAAGAGGTGTCTGAATCGAGGCTATCACATAGTGTGTATGAATTCCGTGGCAGTCCAAAGAGAGATTGGGATCCTCACCTTCCATATCCTAATCAAGGATTTTCTCAAACAGGTGCATTTTACGAAGATCAATGGGACATACCGGAGGAAGTCGACGTCCTTCATGGGCCAAAGAGACTGAAGAGCAATGCTTATCCTCCTGACAATGAGCTACCAGAGTTTCAACTCTCTGATTTAAGACGTGAGAATCAAGCTTTTTCTCATATATTATCTGACTCTGTTCGATCCGATCCCTTTGGCATCGAGTATGAGCAGATGGTTAGAAGGAGTGACCATCCAAGAGCCTCTTACGAAAATATTCAGACAGGTTCTGGTTCACTGCCAACAGTAAATGTTGAGAGGAAAAGAATTACTCCAGAGATTAAACAGTCTTCAGTAAAAGAGTGGAAATGGGAAGGTACCATAGCAAAGGGAGGATCTCCTGTATGTCGTGCTCGATGCTTTCCTGTGGGAAAAGTGCTTGACATCTTGCTGTAAGTGTATTAATCCTTATTAGTGCTGTTCTGATTTAAGATGGTAATGCCATGGTCTTTTGAGCTGCCGATGCAGCTTACTCTGGCACTGCCTAATGTTTGCAATTTGGATCCCACTTTAGTAGAATGATGGCTTGAGATTGGCAACCATAACATGGCATGCATATATATTACTGGGTCTTGAAGTCTATGTTTTCAATACTGTTTGGCTTCTAGTTGACTTTTAAATTCAACTGCATTTGTTATTTGAGAATTTGTGGGCCCTACTAATTTTCAGCTTACAAAGATTTTAAACTCGACTTTCTCTATCTTCTCTAAATTTAATGATCTCATTTTCATGAAGCAAATTCTTCAAAAAATGAAGGTGTTAAATTTCAATATTTTGTTCAATGAATAAAATGTAAACTTTCCCAAGAGTCATCTCACTAAATCAAAATTGCATTTTACCTTCTGCAAAATGTGGATAATCGGATTATTTCAAAGATAAACCGGCATAGTCAGCCAGTTATGCTTTTCCTAGATAAGGAGCTCATGCATCGTCTTTCTCAGTCAGTGATGTCTTTTTTTTTTGGGGTAAAAAGTCAATGATGTCTACTTTTTGAATTTTTTACACTGCTAGGAGACGGACCCCCTGAAGTATTTTGGGGCTCCTGCGCCCGTGCCCCTTTACCCAAACTCACCCTAAAAGTGCTCTAAAGGAATTGCTGTCAATTTCCCATTAAGTGTTCTCACTGCATCTTGAATCTCAATTAATATTCTTGTAATGCAGGCCTAAATTCTTGGATTGCACAGCTAGGACTGGTCTTGAGATGCTGGCAAAGCATTATTACCAAGCATCCGCTACTTGGGTTGTCTTTTTTGTCCCTGGAACTGATGCTGATATTGGGTTCTATAATGAGTTTATGCATTATCTGGAGGAGAAGCAGCGAGCAGCTGTTGCTAAGTTAGATGAAAGAAACACTTTGTTTCTTGTGCCACCATCTGAATTCTCGCAAAAGGTACTAAAAGTACCTGGAAAATTAAGCATTTCTGGTGTTGTACTGAGATTAGAGCAACCTGGTTCCAAATTTGGTGCTGCTTACCACCCAGATGAGCTCGAAGACCCAAAATTAGTGCCCTTTCCTGGGCATTCTTTATATCCAAAGCCATCAACACCTTCAAGGACACAATTTCTAGAAACAAGTAAACTGGGGCCTGGGAATCGATATTTTGCTGTTGATGCAGCTACTTCTGTCCCATCTGTTCCATTTTCAATACCACTGAATGCTGGAACTAGTAAATATGATACTTGCAGTGAGGACAGGGATGAATATCTGCCCCAGCAACAAAATCTTCTGCAATCAAACTCGCACTATCTGGCAACCTCATCAGGCACAAGAAGCGCACAATCACAACTTCCGAGCAGCACAGTTGACTCTATACCAAGGATGGTGCAATTGAGTGCAAACTCTGGAGTTCCTTTATCTGGAAACAACAATATGCCTGTTCGGGATAGGGAAGCCCTGGTTCAATCATCAACACCTCTTCTGAGCCTACAACCTGAACAACTTTCTCAGTTGGCATCTCTTCTTGGACAACAGAGGCAAAGCATTCCAAACATTTCTAGAGGAAAATCAGATGGTTATAGTTCCCGGGACGTGAAGGCAACTTCTTCCGAGCTTCCTGTGTCTCACTATGGTGAAGTCCAGCCGTTCCACCAGCAGCAGCATCCACAGCATCTATTAAACCTATCTGCTGCCTCGAAAGAACTTAAGGCTGGTGCTCAGGGGAGTCAACAGGTGTCTAGTAGTGGTTCGCAAGAAGCTGAAGCAGATCCGCAGAAACGTCTCCAAGCAACGCTGCAGCTTGCAGCTGCTCTTCTTCAACAGATCCAACAAGGCAACAAAGGTTCTTAAATAGGCAACATGTATCTAGGTGGGCTTAAATGCTGTTCAGCTAAGGACATAGAAGGGTTGATGAAATGGTATGCATGGCAATAACGCAACAAATATCGTCACTAAGTATAGGTTTCCCCTGGATAGTTTAATTGTCAATCTGCTGTGACTTCTTGCAGTGATGATTATCTGCTCTTTTTTTTGCTTGACTGACAAGATGTTGGTTTAATAAGTTATAAGTGTTCATTTTGGTCCTCTTAGCTCTCAATCTGGTTAAATCTCATTAGTAGACTCCACCTTTGATTGGTCATCACAGTAAAACTCAATTTCTCCGCATCTGTTTCTGTGCCCTAACAAATGAAGTCTGCAGCTCTACAGTCTCAGAGTCCCAATACCTTTGGATTTATATCAATAAATAAGAAATGATGCACAAATCAAATGAGCCATATGCGTGTTTCCCCTTTGTCCTGCTGAAAGCTTAGCAGAGTTTTAACAATGGCTTTTGATGGTCGCCAGTACTGTTCATTATGCAGACAAGTAGATCATCACGCAACAAACAGAAAATGAACCTTTATTGACATAAAAAATTTGTGATATTTGGACGATATGATACACATATGATATGATGCAAGCTTTTAATCTCATATGGAAGAACCTTCAAAAAGCTTGGGCTCTAAAGTGTGGTCCTGTACACTCTGCTAAACATGAAGAAATGACAGATTCACCAAAAAATTGATGCCTGGTGGTGGTATAATATCTACACATAGAAGTAACTCGATGAATCTGCAGCATTTGCCGTGTCTCTGCAGAGTATCGATCGAGCTTCAGTCACTGAGCGAGGGGGCTCAAGATCCTTTTCTTGAAGGGCATTTCCTAGTAACCGCTGCATCTGAGAAGCAAATGTATCGTCCAATATCTACGGTGTAGAAAGGAAAGAAAGAAAAACATCATAAGAATGTCGAATAGCCCTTTCTTTAGAATACAGACGGAGTACGTCATAGGGCCACCAATTAGCAAAAATCAGTAATTTGATATGTACTAGACATTTGTTTGAGCAATTACTACATAGGAATCAAGAAAAAGTTAATGTTTTGTACCCAATGAAAATTTTCCAGGGCAATGACATACGTAGATGGGATCTGAAAATAGATGAAGGCACGTACCACAAGAGCATAATAAGATCCATTATACCATACTCGGTTTTCTTTCCTGCCCTCGAGAAACTTCAAAACAATCTGGCGTGGCAGCACCATAAAATCAAAAGTATAAATACGGTTCATAACTAATTTACCATAAAATTGTTCAAAACATTGATATCAAGTATAATGCACTAACCTGCCCCATCCTGTCCCATAGCCCACGACATGTTGCGACAAATATTTGACTCGAGAAGACCTCGTGTAAGTTTGTTATCGATTCAATGAGTTGTAAACTCAGCATCTGCATTCTTTCACGGATCTCAACCTCTCCATCTTCTTCCTTTGTTTCTTCCAGAATCCTTTTCAACCGTGTACTACGGTTTTCTTGCATCTATACAAAAGCATTAGTTTAGTATCTAATTGGAGCTTAAAGATTCTCAAATCAATTGTAGCCATTCTCAAATTTTTGTCCTTCAGGATTTTACTTGTAATAAAACATTTAAGTAGAAAAGCTTGAAGCAGTAATTAGTGGAACCTAGAAATATAGCTCCATCACATTTAATACTTTAAGTTCTTTCCTTTGGATGTTATTCTAGGCCAAGTCCAAAGTTGATAGATACGAGAGTTCCTTTGATGACTTAACGTATATCTCCCCAACTACTTCATCTTTAGGGAAAGTAAGAGACACTTACATTGGTGACAAGCTTTCCTACTGTTGCTTGCAAGTAGTTCTTGTATTTTGTTCTCAGTAGAACTGTGATTCCATTCATCTGTTCTCCAAACAGCGACTTCTTATCTCCATTCACAGGTAGATAGGATGCCCAACACTTCAACATGTCCTCCACTCTACAGTGTAGAACATCTAGTATTCTCTTTATGGTGTTCAGGAATATCCCCAACTGAAAAAAGAACCACATTCCAATCTCTCAGCCTTGTGGTGAAAGTAATCCCTTCTTTCAGAAGAACTTGAGGTAATGGTAACTACTACGACACCATGTTGATGTCGTATACTTTTAAAGTACTTGCCTGGCTGGGAACAGAGTATACTGCTGTTGACTGTCGTCTTGTCAGCTTTTGAACCTGCATATTCAACCTCTTTGGGATACTGTCTTTCAATGGAGTCAAGATGTCATTATATTGCTTCTCCAGTGCTTTTATAATTGCTCGTTCCACGTCCGCGACGGCCTTTAATTAAGTCAAAGAAACATCAGTCAATACGATGATCACAAGGTAGCATACAAGTTGTTATTGCATTTTTAATTAGCCGAGAATTGCATTCATATCTGAGAATTACTCTCAACTCTAGGACAGAAATAGTGCTTACATTTTCCAGAATGAGAGAGTACTGCGGCCAATGATTGATCACTACTTCATACTCAGTAAGAGCATTTTTCATTTTATCATACATCTCCTCCGCAAAAGGCGAGGTGAAATGATTTGTTATAACTCCTGACCATGGAACCTGCAAATATGTAGCAAATGAACTTTATTGGAAAACAAGTAACTACTTACTTTCACACACCAACTAAAACTTGGCTGGGTTAGAGAGATCTGCATATATGCTAATGGAAGCTGATACATATCAAGAAAAATACCTTTTCTGCTTTGCAGAGTTCCAGCAAGTTCAGTTGCATTTCCTGTACCCACACTATGATATAACTGTCGAACAAGTTCCGCGAGTCAAGTCCATCCTGCACTGGACTGCAGTACAAGCGTGTCAAAAATAAGTTCCATCTTCTAATAGGACATGTGTTGAAATATTATTCCACATCGCTTGACAACATGTCCTAAATGCTCTTTATATTCATGTGTTCTCCCTCCACTTATCAGCTTGAACTTTTGGATTGGACTTTCTAATATGGTATCGGAGCTAGTGCTATCCCTTTCGCAAATGTGCGTGGTCAAAATTCCATGTGAATATGCATAATCAAAATTTCACATGCCGCTCATAATCCGACTTGCACGTAAGTGGGGGTGTTGAAATATTATCCCACATCGCTTGACAAATCTTAGAGTTCCTTAGAGTATGATTAGTTACTTCCTAAGAAGTTCTAGATGCATTTGTGAGCTGTGCTCCTACTTTTTCGTCGCTGCACAAATCTTTTCTATGATAGAGCAAATTTTCTTTCACAAACCTGATGTTCCATAACTCGAGATCCCTCTCGAAATCAGCTGTTGCCTTTAAGAGTTCATTTACGTATGGCAGTGGACTAGATGGAGGCCATGCAGCAAGAAAAGCACTAATCCTCCTGTATAGCTCGGTACTGTACACAGCAGCTGCGATGTTCGACAGGTCAATTGAACTGGAACGGAGCAATCATGTTAGAAACCCAATGACATAAGCAGTATGTACTTTTGGCAGGTGAACGTCTGGACAACACTTTTCAGCTTACATTAATTTGAATTTATGATCTCAAGCACACCCTTCCCACAAACAAAACTTTGTATCGAACCATACCATGACCAACTAAATTAAATGACAGTGGAAAATATGCAATTATTCTGTCTGCTTCTTGATTCCTGTCTAGTACTGTCCATTTCACTGATTATATCCAAACTCCAAATCACATTTACTGTCAGTAGCAAGTTTCTGAGGAGAGTTCACAAAAGTTTTAGTACCTTGGCAGTATATGCTGGTTGTGGATCTTGATATCTGCTTGTATCTCATTACTTAAATTGATGCACAAATTCTTCATCTTTAGATATGCTGTCGATATGGTAACTTGATCAACTAGAAAGGTATCAGAGTTGCTTGACACGAATTCATCTGTCTCTAACATATGCTTCCGACACCTCTTCTTTGCAGCAGTCTGTCAGAGGTTGAAACAAAACGAATCCATAATAAATTAATAATGCATATTTGCCAGCAGAACTAACAAATTGATGGCATCTATTTAGAAAGTTTATCTTGAAAATGATGACCTATACCCTGGCCACTTGTATTAGGCCATGAACATCCTAATAAAGAGCTGAATCCCCCTACTTCATAATATGTAGCTGAAATTGTAGGTCAAACCATTAAGCGCCCGTTTGGTTCGACTTTGGGTTGTCTTTGGCAAAATGCAAAAGCTTTTGGGCTAAAGGGGTTTCCAAAATGCAGTTAGTGTTTGGTAAAATGTATTTTAAAATTACATTTGAAAGCAATTTTGGCCTAAATACCGTTTGGTAAAAACTAACTTTGTAAAGGACTTTTGCTAATATTTAAAAAAAAAAATTGAGGTGGAGCTCTCAGCCACCGGCAGGCCAAAACGCCCACTGGCCAACCGCCGCCGGCCAGTGGCCAACCGCCGCCGGCCAGCCTCGCCTGAGGTCGCCCAACCTCAGGTGTACCCTAGGTCGCGCGACCCCGGCAACCACCGCCTGGGGGTTGACCACAGGCGGCCTTGCCTGGGTCGCATGACCTAGGCGCTGCCGCCTAAGGTCGGGCAATCTCAGGTGGCGGTGGCCGGGGTCGCGCAACTCCTCCGAACCAAATGCTCGGGGAAAATGAACAGTAGAGGGTTTTGGAAATGCAATTGCATTTTCCCAAAGTGCTCAAAAAATATTGCCGAACACTATTTGCATTTGGCCAAGGGACTTTGGGCCCAAAGTCCCTTGGAAATAAACCAAACAGGCCCTCTAGATTTTCGACCTCATTTTATGAAACACTATTTACCTGCAAATAGTTCCTGAGCATATTCTGTGCATCTTGAGCAAGAATATCATGAAGGAGGGTAAATACTTGGACTGCAGGAGCAAGAGCTGGTGCAGCAGATTCTTGCGTTGGACCAAGCAAGTCTACCAAACCGGTGGTTGAGTTTTCATCTAGCGATTTGTAGTTCTCGAAAACACTTGCAAGTAGACCCTCAATTTGGGTTTCGCAATCCAAGAGAATACCTTTCTGCATTACAGGCAAAAGATGAAACATATAAGGCTTTCTCAGGGTGCTCTCCAAAGTAAAGTTTTGTAAGACAAACTTGACCTTAGCAATCAGCCTAAACAGATCAAGTAGTGAGTTGGAAGTTCAATATCTACTAAAGAAACTCACCTCCTGCCTTGTCAGGTTCTTCTCACCCTTCGCCTTTATAATGGGTACAAGTAATTCATTCACAAGCTCTAAACAGCCCTTTGTTGGAGTTGCCACATTCATGACTTGTGAAAGATATCTGATAGAAAAGTCAGAGTAAGTGGAGAGAAATTAGCATAAGTCGAAAGTAGACAGCAAAATACAGATCAAAATATTGCTTTCAAGTTGACTCAATTGTTACCTCAACTTAGTATATGAATCTGACACTTCATAATAATTTGCAAATTCAGCCAACAACCACTTCCACGGCCCATCGATTCGCAAGTTCCGAGAATGAAAATGTTGTGCCCGCATAGCAGCATCGAGCACCAAATCGTAAGCTAAAGTTTCCACAACAGGTCCACTCTGGAATTTGGTAACATTTACATAAACAGTTGCATCCACAGTTTATCAGCAAGAGTGCTTTTAGGGAACTTCGGCATTTAAATGCACAACAGTACTAGAATATCATGAAAGATGTGAGAAAGGGTATGATTTCTCTTGTTATCTTCTTCAAGTTTTTTTCCTTCCAAAATATCCAATTGATCTCAACCTTTCATTATGTTTGTTCCTCTTTCCTTTTTTGTCTTCTCAACCTGACCAAGTCTAAGTGCTTCCTATCTGAGAAGGGACATGCATAAATGAACAAATGAGTAAGTTATAGAAGAGAATTAAGAGATATTCTTCAACGCTCAAGTCCTGAGAAATCATAGAATTAGAAAGCACTTGCCTGAGATATTCTTTGTTGCTCAAGTCTAACTAGATCTGCTTCTTCTTGCTCAAAGAACGGTTATATATAACAAAGTCTCCTATATCTTTCTTAGTGTTCTATTAAATTCCAGTGAACATTCCATGCCAGCACATGGTTGAACTTGAAAAGCATTGTCTGAACCCGCCATACGAAGAGTAAAATTTCATTAAACCCAAATAGGTGCACACTAAGTATGACTGACTATTACCGTGGCAATGTTAAGAATTATAGTCAACTGTTGCTACTGCAGATGCTGTAAGGAAATTTAGGCTTGTGGAGGACAATCAATTGGATATGCACCTGACAATTACTCATGTTTTGCTATCAAAATGATCTTTCAAAGGTATTGTCATGGATGGAGTTGTCCCGTAAGTATCAATTGATCTATGTAGATGTCTGGTGATTGACATGTTCCAATCTACATCATATCTGGCTATGCTCTAAAGGGGGAGGAATCTTGTTTAAGGGCCATTAGGCATCGACTGTGCTAATGGTTCACTAATGCTCTTAGCAAGTCAGGTCTGCAAAATTTACATGAAGCGAACTTCAAAGTGCTACAGTTATCTAAGGTTACTCATGTAAGGTCTCAGTTGCTAGTTGACCTTTCCAACTTGAAAAAGAACCGAAATGAAAAAAGAATGATGAGAAAATTGAATCACATTCTGCTAAGAGATAACTCAAACCTTTATATGGTGAGTCTCATCAGATGTACCGGTGATAGCAATGGAAAGTTGGATCTTCCCTACACATTCATGATCATCATGGTATATCGGCCACCATCTTACTTTGTCATTCTGAAAATTTTTTAATTAGAGTCATGTAATGGAAGCAAAGAATAGCACAAGATATTAAAACATAGATAATATATGCATACAGGATTATCGGTCAAGGATGAAATTGGAATGGTAGCCCGACCAAGGACTGACTTTTTCGTATCTTGCACTTCCACCAAAAGAGCATCCCCTTGACTCTCTGGAAAGCTGAAACAAGCCCAAGACCACATCTATAAATAATCACACTACTACATTGGCCATTGACAATAAAATTAAGTACCCATTACCACAATTTCCACTGTGTTTAGATAAATGAGTTTTGGCGCTCCTAGAATCCACAACTTAAAAAGACAAAGCAAACACTTACAAGACATGGTAATCTCCACATCCAGGGTGCAAGCAAATTCCAGAATCGGTTTCAGCTTGAGAATCATCTGAAGAACTCTTGAGTTGAAACAAGCAAGAAAGGGGCTCTGCAAAGATGCAAGAACATCATGTACATGTCTGCAGAAACTCAAGAATTAAGTTCCTGATATCATGATTATACTCAGTGGCAAACTCATACTACCATTTATTGCTCAAATCTCACTTACACTTCTTTGTTGCATAACCAAATTCTGCCGTTCAGATTGAGGCAAAAGTTAGAATTTAATGAGAAACGAAGCCCGTAGAAGTTTTTATTGTACTTGTGCAAATCATCCTACATATGCTGAAGCTCTTTATTTTAAATTATGTGCATGCGGATATTAATTATACAACAAGTTCTGAACAAAAACAAACATGTCTTGAAATTCCCAATATAAGATAACGAACCTTCTGGTGTGACTGTAAATGAGGCTAGTTTAAGAGAATTCATGCCAGTTTTGACGAGTGAGGAAACATGTCTGATGTACTCTGCTCCTGCTTGCAGATACATAGCACTTCGCTGTGAATATGTGCTCTTAAGCTTCCTCCTCGGGACAACTCGAAGTCTTCTAACTGACACATCAAACAAATACACGCTTCAGTCTCATGGCATCTTTACACTGATTGATTGCTGTAGATGATGATAAATTAGAGAACGTCTATTTTTCTTTATTTTTGGTCATCCACAAGGTCCAGGCATGTGGAAAAAATTTCGCTCCAAACTTTGGTATTTGAAATATCAATCTAGAGAAGAGAAGGAGCTGAAGTGACAATTTTTCGAATTTGATCCGCATTTGACAAGCATATATTTTGAAGTTACTGCAATGGAAACATCAAAACCACACCTTCAACTCTTATCTTGCCAACAATCTTTTTTCCCTTCAAAGGGCAAGACTGCACATTCTTTGTAGTCCTCCCTTCTCTGAATTTTACACTCCTTGGATGCAACAAAAACTTCTGTAGTCTGCATAATTAAAGGATGATGGACATGGAACAGTTCAGATTTCAAAGTAGAATTTGAATTGAGATTACTGTGAATAAAGTAGTTACATAAATAAATAACATTTGGAGGAAAGCTAAAATTAGGCTACCCAAAGGCATTGCGCAGGACAAGGCATTCATCCCGCAGAAATTCAGGTGCCTCTGTACAACCTCTTGCCCATGCATATAGACATAAGCGAATACATGCATCATATGCTACGAGTGTTTGCCAAGCATATTGACCGCTGCAGTAATCACAAGTACGATGTCATTAGGAAACACATAAAATCTGACATGTAGAAAGATAAAAGCAGTATCACTTTAACACAATGCCGGGAACTGGTAGAAGCAGGTGTGTCGTAGAATGAAGAATTAAAAAAGGTTGATACTTAATATGAAGCAGACATTTGCTAAAATAAGTGGAACCTAGAAGAGCTCGGACTATAATCTCTACCATCAGAATGAGAAGATGTGAACTGTGATTGTGAATAGGAACCATACCTGGCACTGTAATAAGGTGAATGTTCCAGTGAGTTGGTCTGCTGGTGCGGTATCTGTACTTCTTTCTCATCCTGAATGGTTTCTCTCACTCTGTGTTTTGTTAAGGAATCTTGGTTACGTAACGCAATGCACAAAAGGGTAGACAGTAAGATAAAATTCTTATCAAGGACTTTACATCCACAAAGTACCTTTCGCCGACCTCTTCATATATTTCACTTGCTCCCCAATCTGCTGTATCTTCAATAACCTCCGAGTTTTCAGAAAAACGTGGTCCATTACCAGTCTTGTCGATATCTATTGATCCTCTGAAAGCTTCTTCATATTCACTTTCAGCTTGAAAGCTCTTCTCTTCTATTCCACCATCCATTATAGGAGGTGCACTAGGAGTCCCCAAGTCTGATATGCCACTTTCCACAACATTGACATGAGTCGGGTTTCTCTGCAATCAATTACAAATTGAAAACCATCAGTCCAATGGCAATATCATTAATGTTTACATCAGTTAAAGTGATTTGGAGGATCATCTCACACCCACATTGCGTAGGAGAACTCGCTCTCGAAGCATACGGCTGCTTGCAGGTGCAGATGTCAGGCCACTCGGAGCACAGGTCCTCATTCCTAATGCCCCATCTGATGTATGTCTTCTACTAGTCCTGGGCACTTCAATTTTGAGTTTCTCCATTGCCAACCCTCTGTTCAAAGGTCGCCCTGTGCCGGACTTCACTCTCGTGTGAGGCATATGACCAAACACTTCTTCTTCGTCATAACGGTGGAGAACTGGCTTCAATGAATCGTCTTCTTCGTCAGTGTAGGAGCAATCCATATCATCCAGGACAGAAGCCACACTTTCCTCATCACTTCCCCAATCGTCATCATCGCCTTTTCCCAGAGGGGGAGCTACAATGCTGTGAGGCGTGAGGAGACCTGAGTGAAATTTCAGTGGAGGTAAAATGTGGGTTGACATGTAGCTGTTGCTGTTGAACCCTAGAGGAGATTTAGGAAATGGGTCTACTCCGGTGAGCCTCTCCGATAAAGGAGAGCGAGCTGAGTGAGCTGGTGCTTCTCCTACATCTGATCCCTGCAAGCCATTAATCAAGAAAATGATATGTGGAGGCAAATTAAGGACAAAAACTGAACCCTTTCGTTTATGATGTTACTATAGTTTCTCTATTGCTGATCGTTTCCAAGATTACTTTAAAAAAGGCAACAATTCATCTTGAAAGGCGAAACGCAAGATTGCTGCGGACGACAGAGGAACCTCTCGCGGGCTGTCAAGGTTCAAGAACAAGAACCTCGGGAAAGAGGGGGGGAAAAAAGAACGTCCGGCCAATTGGGCGTCTAATTTCACGAAACTTTCCTTCAAACCCACTAATTGAGACAAGATCACCGCAGGGCAAGAATCAAGAAACACCGGAGATCTGAAGAACGCCCGAGGCTCGCACGGACAACGAAAAGCGAAGGAGCTGGAGTTACCTGCTTCACCCAGCTGATCGCGCCCTCGTCCAACCCGTCCGTGAACATCTCCGCGGGCAGATGATAAGCGCGCGTGGAACACAGAGAGAGAGAGAGAGAGAACCCGAGAAAGCGAGGTTCGAAGAAGAAGAAGGAGATGGCTTGAGGCGAGAGAGATGCTGCGAGCTCCAAAACTGAAGAAGAAGAAGAAGAAGAAGAAGAAGAAGAGGAGGAGGAGGAGGAGGAGGAGGAGCGCTAGTAAAAAGTCTTGTAAATGATAACGGCTAGTTTTGAAATGGGTTTTGCTTTTCCTCTTCTTGATCTTGCTTAACGTTTGAGGAAAGAGCGATGATCCGCTGCGTCCTGTTTTATTTTCATTTCGTTGCGCTCTCGTGTACCTCCTTTTTGTCTGTTTTTCTTTTTCTTTTTTATTGCCTTTTCTTCTTTTCGTTTTTTTTGTTTTTTTGTTTTCGTTTGAGTTAGGGGGAGGAGTTTCGAGCGGACCGTATCGATCGGCAGGCCAAACTTACTCCGAGCCGAAAAGGTTTAGACCAGCATGACCCGAGCCGAAAATGTCTCTTGTCCTGAGCTTGCCGACCGAATCAAAAATTGTGTAAGTTGTGGCTAAGAGATCACAAAGTACGGTTGACCAACTTGGGTTGGACTAATTCTTGGAAGTTAAACATTCCATCAACCCGTATTTTATTAAGAATCATGTGAACGAATGTCCTCCAAAACTCCTGAAATATACTTTAATCGGAATTATTTAACTTTCGAGGTACTAATTGTGCATTTTCAACTGGAGTTTTCAATGATTTATTGCTTAGTGGGCACTTGTTAACAAAATCATTTCATTAAAGATGAGTTGATCCATCGTTTTTTATGAGCGTAGAATGTTGCTCGTACGTACTCGGCTAACGAGTGATATGTCAAGATTAAAGGTGTTCATGGATGGATGGTAATATTTTCGAGGTTTCTTTAGATTTACACTACTCGAATGATTCGCCTCTCTCCTTACGTAAAATCAATAACCTAGAATTAAATAGAATTTACGATCGAAAGTGGAAAAATACTTAGCAATCAAAAGAGCATGATGTATCTGTAATTAAATTTACGTTAATTTTTTTTAATGCCTGCACTAAAAATGACAAAAAAAAATGAATTTTTCTTACAAAGGATAGGCCAAATACAAATATAAAAAAATTATTTTACCATTATGGCGAATTCGGCATGACTTTTTCAAATGCACTAGAAAAAGTACAACATTTTGCCATTGTGTCAAGTTTAATGTAATCTTTCGAAAGCACACGAAAAAACGCGCAGTATTTTGCCATTATGACAAAATTAA